>CAWUFW010003975.1:532500-1132500 GCA_963921515.1 Calotriton arnoldi
TGGAAGGAGGAAAGGCAAGGAAAACAGGCGCCATCTTGAAGTGGAGGATAAATGCCAATGAAGTGGCCTTTCCAGGCCTGAGGATGCCTGTGGGCAGTCCGTAAAGCAAGGAAAGGGGTATGGGGGAAGGGAGTTGCCCTGAGCAGTAAGAGGGGGGAAAGAGGAAGGGGGAAAGAGGCCACAATGTTGATGGCTACTCCTGCGGATTACGTCTGCTGCATTCCTGCGTGGTACCACCCCACCGGTGCCCTCCACGGGACATTTATGCCCTTCTTACTCTCCTGCCTCAAATATCCCTCCACAGTTCAGGGGTCCCCGCGCGCCCAACATGTCATGCCTCCAAGAAGCATCACTGCTTCCCGCGGCACCCCAGCAAGTTGTCAGTTCCTCCTGGCTTACTATTTCACCATTCTGCCTTTCGCACACATTTTCCCATGGTAGAGGGGAGCTGACGCCTTCCCCGGTTTAGCCCTACATATGATCATCACCACCATCGATTCCTCCCACCTCCAGCCTACTGCAGCAGAATACACAAACATTTTTAAGTACTACAAGCAACAATATGCGCGCAGTCCCTTGATCTTTGTTCTCGTTATGCCTCCATGTGATAGGTTGTTCCCCCCTCGCCAGTGTGTGAGTATCTTGGACATCAAGGTTAGATCTTCCCCCATCCCCTTCTAGGTGATTCCGCCTCCAGATTTGTCGGGATTACTTGCCAGGGGACACTGCTGCTGCGATAGCACTTTAACTGCCCTAGCTGGTCGATCCCATAGCCCTGGGCACATTACTGCAGCGTGGTTCTGCCAAATATAACGCATGATCCTTTTTTGAATATGTCTGCATGTCTTTGAATCTTCAGCACAGGTTTGGAGCTCCACGCATTTTTTTATACTCAATTCTTGCTACTATGCCATGTTTTTTGGGGGTCTACAACTCCTCCAACCTGCTATGATTGTGAATATTTACCCCTGTATTTTTACATCTCTCTTTCCCTCCAGGTGTTTGCCAGAAGGTAGACTGTTTTTTTACACCCTCTTCCACTTGCACCTTGGATTAAAACATGAGTCCAGATCATAGTGGACCGTCCCCATTAGAGTAGATGAGGATCCCCCGGTCCTGATGAAATGCCATAGATCCTACTGGATATCTCGGGCATGAAACATGTCGACCATTTCCACCATTCACATTTCACTTTGAGCTGCAGCAGGTGTAATTTTCCTCGCCAGCCACAACTTTTATAGTCAGTTGTTTTTAACCATAGCAATGGTATCCAACTAATAAAATTGTTTGTGGAATCCCACAGCTATTTTTAGATGCACCATTTCCACTCCCACTCTTACTCATCTTACACACGCCCCGCACCTCTTTCTGGCTTCATGTCGGCAACCAGAGAAGACCTCCGGCAAAAAGCCCCCCTGCGGGCCCGTTGGACATTGCAGCACCTGCCCAACGAGGAGCTGCCCTATGATGAAGCATGACATCCCCCGGGGTGTGTGAGGGCCCTTGCTACATATAGGAGCTATCCCACTTCCGGGTCTCTTTCTACACCTGGAACACCCAGTTTCCTCGCTCCCCCTTCCCTTTCCTCTCCCTGCCCTCCCTAGGAACTGCATGCTACTTGTTTCACCATCATTACCAGGGGCCTGTATGCTGGACCTTCCAAGCCCCCGTCCCTCCATTTGAGAATAGTTTAGGCATATTGCCATTATAAACATCTGTCAGCAGCTGGTTTGGTATATGATGTCCACTAATGTAAGTGGGCACCTTGCACCAGTCCAGACAACCCTTATGGTGATTTAAGAGGTCTTAGACAACCTTAGAAAGCTCTCTAAGTGGTAGCTGTGGAGAGCAGCCTTCAGGCTTAGTCCAGAAGGAGTGTAAAGCAGCTTGTTTTACCAGAATGCAATCTTATAGTATAGATTAAGTGAAAAGAACCACACCAAGTATTTATAAAAATATGTATTTATTATATAATACTCTCCAGTACGTTGAAATATCTCCAACATGGAGATAAACACAATGCGCACACTACTTTAGCAAAGAAACAGAGTAAATAGCACAAAATACACAGTGGACCCAGGGTGGGACCAAACCATATACTAAGAAAGTGGTATAAGAACCACGACTCGGGTCAAGACCAGGTCGAGAGGACGTAGAGGAGCTGGGGACCCAAGGCACCACCCACAGTGAGTAAATTGGGACCCCACAGAGAGCTTGTGCAGTGTGGGAACACAACCACGTGCTCCGTACAACTCTATGTGCAAGTCGCAGTTGGATTTTTTAAGTTTAAGGACCCTTTCCAGTAGACCCTGAAGACACCCCGTGGAAGACAGAAGGTTGGAGAGCCTCCCCACCCGTTTATACCCTAGTACCCACGTTACCTACGCCAGGGAAGCCGGGTGCATACGTGTGAAGTGGTGTCAGAAACCGCCTTCGAACCCAATGGAGGACCTCAGGAAAGTGCCGCTGCTGGAAGAGGAAAAAATGTCCAGTGGAATCCTAAGCTGGATTCAAGATGAGAGGTACCTGCAAGCAGAGGGGACAGAGACTATGTCACTCAGGACTGACCAGGAGACTTGGAAGACGAATGCCCTCCGATGTCGGGTGTTGCAGTATGTATGATGATGAACATGACTCTGCAGCTGTGAGGACCAGGCAATGCTGAGGAGGACCAGGAGCCATGCACGAGCTGTCCCACAAAGGATGTCGAGTGCTGATTGTTTTTGCGAGGGGTCAGAGTCCGGCGGGAGCACCAACAAGCCTTTGCAAATGCAACCAATGCAGGAATCAAAGAAGGAGCAACGTCGGGACCAGCAAGGTCCAGGGGATGCCCCAAAGGCAGGGGAGACAAGGCAGGCCCGAGTAAACAGGGGAGCCCAAGAGAAGCTAAGGTGACACTCAAATGGACCCACAGGCTGGAGGCACTGGAGTAGCGAGAGGACCTCAAGCAGCTCACCAAAAGATGCAAGCCACGATGCACACAATGTGGTAAAGCTGAAGATTCTGGTCACTGGTTGTGCTCGAGGTTGGGGCTACTTGGAGCCCGAAGATCTTCTTGGAAAGAAGTCAACAAGCCTTTACAACTGCAAGTTGATGCACTGCACAGGGGTTCAGTTATTGCAACCCCCACGAGGGATACTGGCCTAAAACTTGGTGAGAGGGCAGGGCAGGCCTCGGGGGCTGTGCAAAACCACTACCTGTGTTACAGAACCTTTAGGAGTCCGGAGGAACTCAGGATCAGCAAACCGGTTGACTTAATTGCGGTGCCTGTGAATGCAAGAGAGTGACTCCTTCATTCCAAAGGAGATTTCTTCAGTTGTCTTTGATGCTTCACAGGCCTTGGAAGGTTCCTGTATGATGCACAGGCACAGATGATGCAGCACACTGGAAGGGAGATGTAGTCAGGCCCAAACAAAGTCCAGCGAAGTCCACAGTGCCCAGACGGTAGAAGAGCAGTGGTGTCTGATATGAATCTTATCCCATGACGAATCTAAGGACCTACACCCTGGTAAGCCCTTAAGTACCCTAGGGAAAGGGTTGGGAAGATTCAGAAGACCCTCCCAGGGGAGGGTCTGGATGGGGGGAGGTTACTCCCATGTCCTTTGTCCAGTTTCGTGCCAGAGCAGGAGCCAACGGCTCCCAGGACTTATTTGAACAGGACTATGCATAGGGACACCAAATGTGCCCCTCATGCAGACTGACTGGTGCTGGCAAACGCACCCACCCTATCACAATACACTAAATCCTGTCTGAGAGGTTGTCACACCTCCCTGTGACAGGATGCCTATTGTTCTGCCTTCCCATGCTCGAGCTTGGCTCAGCAGCAGGAGGACAGAATCGTGTCTCTGGTCAGCAGCAACCATTTTATGCCATCTTTGTCAAGAAGGCTGGTACCGGGAACACTGAGAGCCTAACGGAGGGCTCTTCCAGTTCTTGGAATCACACCACCCACACCGTTTATGGTGCGGGGTTATAATTCCAACATGTTTGATAACAAACTGATAGGATTCGTTGCAGCCGTTTTGGAGATGGTCATTGCGTAATTATGTGGTGCCCCTCTATATAGTATATGGATGCTTCACTGACAGCCCGGGAGAATGGTCTCTGTCGGCTGCAAGGGTGTCCTGCTCAATGCAGGGGCACCCTCTCACTTAGAACCAAGCACCCTGCCTTCAGGATTGCAAAGGCCTGCTATAGGGGTGACGTATAGATTTTAAGTGCAGCGACCCTAGATATAGAAAACCTATATCTTTAGTAAGTGGTGCTAGCACCAGCTTACACTGGCTGCAAAGCAGGCCTGTAGTACCATTTAGAATGGTCTCTCATGGGTGGCATAACACATGCTTTAGCCCATTGGAGACCTCTGGGGCACCCATGCCCTGGGTACCTTAGTACCATATACTAGGGACTTGTAAGGGTACACCAGTATCCAATCTGGGATGTACCTTAGTACTGAACACGACCATTTAGGGAGAAAGCAGATAGACTGGGGTCCTGATTAGCAGGATCCCAGTCAGACTAGTCAAAATACAGCTTAGCACCAGGCAAAAAGTGGGGGTAGCCATAGAAGCAGATCCTACTTTCCTACAACATCTATGTATGTTCCCTCCCTGTTAATTCACAGTCAGTTACTATTGTTTGACTTTCTGCTATGATTGACCAGTTGCATCATAATTGGCCCAAAATAATCACAGGCGATTGTAACACACCAGTTGGGGTGAGGACTCTACTTTTAGCCCGACTGATGAGGCATGTGAATTCCAGGGGGCATTCTCATCTGTTGCCATTTCAGGCCACAGGCCAGATTGTTGATCTGATAATTACACATGGGCTGAGGGTATTGAATGGTTGCTCTGCCACTGACTTCTCCCCCATCCCACCTTTAAAAGAGGCTTATATGCAAGCAACAATGCTTACATCTTTTTAGATACCAAACTTAGGCCTCAGATAGTTGACGTGGAGGTGGTCCCTAGAATGGATATCATGAAGCACTTTGTGCCCAAATTCAAGCTGGACACTTTATGAATACACGCTCTATGCATGACATTCCCTCAAGCGTGATAACTATTACAAACAACAGAATGAATGTTAAATGGGATTCGATCTCAGAAAATGTTATAACCCTGTCCCAAATCTATCAATCATTTGTGGATATTCTGGCTCCTTATGAGCTCATTGACAAAAGACTGAACAACTTTGTAAGTCTGCATTGTAAAATGATGGACCAACTAAAAAGATTATTTCACTAAGGAGGGGCAGAAGTGTCAATTGCCGGGCTATCGCCCTGGGTGAATGTAGATCTGCCAAAGCAGTAGCATTAGAAGCGGTCAAGTAAGGAGACTGAAGGATATAATTAAGGCAAGAAGAGGATATAGTGCAATCATGGTCAAGTGTAAAAGCAGACAGGAGACAGTACATTAGGATGACCTTACAGAATCTCTTCAAAATACGAACATGAAGGTATTCTGGAAAATAATAGCCAATGCCAGCCGTATAATAGATACCCCGATGTGGTTGTACAGCCAGAATTATGGGTTGGTCATTTATCAGAGTTATACAGTAAGTGGGCTATTGACCCACTTTCTTGTGATGATGATTCCACAAAAGAACACACAGAATTTAATGGTGAGATTGGAGATGGAGGCATCATAGAATTTGACAGAAATGGCTCAGGCATTACATCAAATGAAGAGGGAGAAAACGCCTGGCACAATGGAATCCCAGGAGACTTGTCTCATCTTGCAATATGGGTCCCCAATTTAAACTCCTTGATAACGCCATTATGAGAGTAGAGTATATCGTACCCTCTTGGCGAGGAGCTACCATTGTCCCCATCTTTAAGAAGGTGAGGCAGGATTCCCCTGCCAATTATAGACTGATCAGTTTGATCGATAATAGCCAGAAAAGTGTCTGCAGACATGTTCTGCTAAGACTCCTGTCATAGATAACAGAGCACCATATTCTCTCAGACTGCCAAGCAGGATTTAAGAGCAATTTAGCACCCTGGACCAAGTGTTCTGCTTCAAGACGATGTGTTGGAAATACATTGCTTTGAAGCGGGACCATTTATTCATGGCCTTCATGGATATGAGGGCCACCTTTGACCTGGTACCTAGGGAAAATCTATGGAGGGTACTAGAAAATTACTGGATTCCTAGTGACCTTCTAAGAATCTTGAAAATCTTGCCTTCGCTCAGGTCAGGTGGATTATCGGTGGGGATCTTAAGCCATAATTCTTTTAGAGGCAGGTTGTTGATGGAGAGAGCGCCCTTGAAACAAGTGAAAAATGTTGACAATCTGGGCGTCAGATTAATTGACAATTTGACTTGGGCTCACAAGATAGAAAAAAGAAGAGCCATATTGCACCATAAAGCAGCAGTTGTACTCAGGAGATATAAATCCACGTCTAGTCCAATGGTCTCCCCAGCTCTCGAAGTCTATAGGTCCACTGCTTTGGCTGGGGCTACCTATGGAGCAGAGGTATGAGGCTGTGCTGACGTGCCCTCTCTAGTTCTAACTAAAAATAGGTTCATCAGCTCACTGCTTAGTTTGCTCCTGCGTACACCTCTGACACTTTGATTTAGCATTAAGAAAGGTGGACTCTGTGTTCCTTTTGAAAGATTTGATATATTTTATACACCTTTGGACAAAATTGGAATTGGTCCCCTACAGGGATGCCCTAATTGAACTTATTAACACAGATAAAAGTGTCCATTAAAATGGAGGAAGTATGACAATCTCCAACTTTAATGGGCATAAATACAGTTATCAATGTGAAGAAAACTGTCTGGGAATTCATACTGTTTAGAACATGAAAGGACCAAAAAGGGGGGAGCATTACTGAAAGATTATTCCAGCATAAATGTATTCCCAGCTTTGAGCCCTTTCTGGACAGAATCAGTCCGTGCAAGCCAAAAATTGTATATTAAATTCAGAATTGGTAATTTACAGCTCAGACCTTTTACAGGCAAATGGGATTAGAGTACTATGTCATCTACTGACTGTGCTTTTTGCCTGATGTCACCAGAGACGAAAGAACACTTTTCATTTTTCTGTCCAGGTTATGTTCTTCTTGAAGAAGGTGGATTTTTCCAATTTGTGAATTAATGGGCATACTACATTACTTGGAATTCCATAGACTCCTTAGATGTGATACAAAGGAGCAAATTGATTAGTCACCTTCAGGTTTTTACTCTGGGCATGGAAAATTAGATCGGGCAAGCTCGCAAAAGAGGCTTGATGGCTCAAACTGGTGCATTTTGCCTTTAATACATGCACTTTCCTGGAGGTGGTCGAGGCCACGCCCCTTTTTACACCTCTCTGCAACGCAGCTCTGTGGCGCTTACTGGAGGTACCAGGTGGGCTAGTTGGACCCCAGGGACCCTCAGGATTCAAGGGGACTTTATCCCCCAACTTAAAACGCGCCATGGGGCGCGTTTGAACAGTGGTGAAGGGAGGGGGCGGGGCCTGAGGTGACATGTGTGCAAACAAGCCCTGTGGCGTGTTTTAAGTCGGGGGAATAAGTCCCCTTGAATCCTGCGGGTCCCTGGGATCCAACTACCCCACCAGGCACCTCCAGTAAGCGCCACAGAGCTGCGTTGCAGAGAGGTGTAAAAAGGGGCGTGGCCTCAGACCACCTCTCTGCAATGCAGGCCTGTGGCGCTTATTGGAAGTACCTGGTGGGCTAGTTGGGCCCCAGGGACCCTCAGGATTCAAGGTGACCAAATCCCCCAACTTAAAATGCGCCACGGGGCGCGTTTGCACAGTGGTGAAGGGAGGGGCGGGGCCTCAGGTGACATGTGTGCAAACACGCCCTGTGGCGCGTTTTAAGTTGGGGAATTAATTCCCCTTGAATCCTGAGGGACCCTGGGGGCCAACTAGCCCACCAGGTACCTCCAGTAAGCGCCACAGGCCTGCCTTGCAGAGAGGTGGTCCGAGGCCACGCCCCTTTTTAAAACCTCTCTGCAACGCAGCTCTGTGGCGCTTACTGGAGGTACCTGGTGGGCTAGTTGGACTCCAGGGACCCTCAGGATTCAAGGGGACTTAATCCCCCAACTTAAAACGCGCCACGGGGCGTGTTTGCACAGTGGTGAATGGAGGGGGCGGGGCCTGATGTGACAAGTGTGCAAACGCGCTCCGTGGTGCGTTTTAAGTTGGGGGATTAAGTCCCCTTGTATCCTGAGGGTCCCTGGGGGCCAACTAGCCCACCAGGTACCTTCAGTAAGTGCAACAAAGTTGCGTTGCAGAGAGGTGTAAAAAGGGGCATGGTCTCGGACCACCTCTCTGCAACGCAGCTCTGTGGTGCTTATTGGACGTACCTGGTGGGCTAGTTGGGCCTTAGGGACCCTCAGGATTCAAGGGGACTTAATCTCCCAACTTAAAACGCACCAGGGGCGCGTTTGCACACTTGTCACATCAGGCCCCACCCGCTCCCTTCACCACTGTGCAAACAGGCCCTCTGGCGCGCTGTAAATTGTGGGATTAAGTCCCCTTGAATCCTGAGGGTCCCTTGGGTCCAACTAGCCCACTAGGTACCTCCAGTAAGCGCCACAGAGCTGCGTTGCAGAGAGGCGTAAAGAGGGGAGTGGCCTTGGCGCTTACTGGAAGTACCTGGTGGGCTAGTTGGCCCCCAGGGACCCTCAGGATTCAAGGGGAATTAATCCCCCAACTTAAAACCCGCCAGGGGGCGCATTTGCACAGTGGTGAAGGGAGGGGGCGGGCCTGATGTGACATGTGTGTACTTATCCAATCACTCCGCCAAAACCCAAGCACTTATAAATTCACCATGCACTCTCCTTGCAGTATTCTAATCATCCAGTTAGTACCCATGCACTCATGCAATGACCCATGCACTAACTCATGCACTGCTACAATACTCTGAACCCTACTGATGCAGTCCAGCCATCGCCCTGTCACTACCCATGCACTCCTCCTGTCACCCAGCGAGCACCATGTACTTATACAATCACTCCGCCAAAACCCAAGCACTTATAAATTCACCATGCACTCTCCTTGCATTACTCTAATCATCCAGTCAGTACCCATGCACTCATGCAATGACCCATGCACTAACTCATGCACTGCTACAATACTCTGAACCCTACTGATGCAGTCCAGCCATCGCCCTGTCACTACCCATGCACTCCTCCTGTCACCCAGCGAGCACCATGTACTTATACAATCACTCCGCCAAAACCCAAGCACTTATAAATTCACCATGCACTCTCCTTGCATTACTCTAATCATCCAGTCAGTACCCATGCACTCATGCAATGACCCATGCACTAACTCATGCACTGCTACAATACCCTGAGCACTACTGATGCAGTCCAGCCATCGCCCTGTCACTACCCATGCACTCCTCCAATCACCCAGCGAGCACCATGTACTTATCCAATCACTCCGCCAAAACACAAGCACTTATAAATTCACCATGCTCTCTCCTTGCAGTACTCTAATCATCCAGTCACTACCCATGTACTCATGCAATGACCCAGGCACTAACACATGCACTGCTACAATCCCCTGAGCACTACTGATGCAGCCCAGCCATCTCTTTGTCACTACCCATGCACTCCTCCTGTCACCCAGCGAGCACCATGTACTTATACAATCACTCCACCAAAACCCAAGCACTTATAAATTCACCATGCACTCTCCTTGCATTACTCTAATCATCCAGTCAGTACCCATGCACTCATGCAATGACCCATGCACTAACTCATGCACTGCTACAATACCCTGAGCACTACTGATGCAGTCCAGCCATCGCCCTGTCACTACCCATGCACTCCTCCAATCACCCAGCGAGCACCATGTACTTATCCAATCACTCCGCCAAAACACAAGCACTTATAAATTCACCATGCACTCTCCTTGCAGTACTCTAATCATCCAGTCAGTACCCATGCACTCATGCAATGACCCATGCACTAACTCATGCACTGCTACAATACCCTGAGCACTACTGATGCAGTCCAGCCATCGCCCTGTCACTACCCATGCACTCCTCCAATCACCCAGCGAGCACCATGTACTTATCCAATCACTCCGCCAAAACACAAGCACTTATAAATTCACCATGCACTCTCCTTGCAGTACTCTAATCATCCAGTCACTACCCATGTACTCATGCGATGACCCAGGCACTAACACATGCACTGCTACAATCCCCTGAGCACTACTGATGCAGCCCAGCCATCTCTTTGTCACTACCCATGCACTCCTCCAATCACCCAGCCAGCACCATGTACTTATCCAATCACTCCGCCAAAACCCAAGCACTTATAGATTCATCATGCACTCTCCTTGCAGTACTCTAATCATCCAGTCAGTACCCATGCACTCATGCAATGACCCATGCACTAACTCATGCACTGCTACAATACTCTGAGCAATACTGATGCAGTCCAGCCATTGCCCTGTCACTACCCATGCACTCCTCCGATCACCCAGCGAGCACCATGTACTTATCCAATCACTCCGCCAAAACACCAGCACTTATAAATTCACCATGCACTCTCCTTGCAGTACTCTAATCATCCAGTCAGTACCCATGCACTCATGCAATGACCCATGCACTAACTCATGCACTGCTACAATACCCTGAGCACTACTGATGCAGTCCAGCCATCGCCCTGTCACTACCCATGCACTCCTCCAATCACCCAGCGAGCACCATGTACTTATCCAATCACTCCGCCAAAACACAAGCACTTATAAATTCACCATGCACTCTCCTTGCAGTACTCTAATCATCCAGTCACTACCCATGTACTCATGCAATGACCCAGGCACTAACACATGCACTGCTACAATCCCCTGAGCACTACTGATGCAGCCCAGCCATCTCTTTGTCACTACCCATGCACTCCTCCAATCACCCGGCCAGCACCATGAACTTAGCCAATCACTCCGCCAAAACCCAAGCACTTATAGATTCATCATGCACTCTCCTTGCAGTACTCTAATCATCCAGTCAGTACCCATGCACTCATGCAATGACCCATGCAGTAACTCATGCACTGCTACAATACTCTGAGCACTACTGATGCAGTCCAGCCATTGCCCTGTCACTACCCATGAACTCCTCCGATCACCCAGCGAGCACCATGTACTTATCCAATCACTTCGCCAAAACCCAAGCACTTATAAATTCACCATGCACTCTCCTTGCATTACTCTAATCATCCAGTCAGTACCCATGTACTCATGCAATGACGCAGGCACTAACACATGCACTGCTACAATCCCCTGAGACTACTGATGCAGTCCAGCCATCTCCTTGCCACTACCCATGCACTCCTCCAATCACCCAACCAGTTCCATGTCCTTATCCAATCACTCCGCCAAAACACAAGCGTTTATAAATTCACCATCCACTCTCCTTGCAGTACTCTAATCATCCAGTCAGTACCCATGTACTCATCCAATGACCTAGGCACTAACTCATGGCAAATACAGAGGAGGTCATGCTAATCACAGGGGTACCCCAACGCATAGTGTTCCCTAGTGTATGTAGCTGTTTTCACTGTATTCTAAGTGTCTTTTAGCATAGCACTGGCTCTAGGGCCGGTTAGTCAGAGTCAGTTACCACCAGTACCCGTCAGCAAAAAGTTGGGGGCACAGGAGGACTTTCTGCTCCTCTGTTGGTTCTTTCTGCACATCTCTTGCTTCTTCTTGCACTTTTCGAAAATGGTAGTCTGTATTTTACAGTGGGTGTATCAAAGGTTATATTAGAGTGTGAGGAGGTGCATCAGATTTTCACGTGGATGATGTCATCAGTGATGTCATTTGAGATGTCATCAGTGATGTCATCAGTTATGTCACTGACCATGTCATGAATGATGTAATATGTGACGTCATCAGCAGTGCATTGCGGGGGTGCGAGTTATAGTTAGCTGAACTAACTATAACGGGGGAATTTCTCTGGTTTTGTACGAGTGAAATGTGCAACTAACTATAACGTCCCTGAAACCTGTGGTTTTTTCAGTGAATTTCTAAGGTTTTTTAAATGCTAATTTCTAACTATAACGTCCCTGAAACCTATGGTTTTTTCAGTGAATATATATATATTGCAGCTAAAAACAACAATCCAGCACTCGCGAGGGGTACATCAACCAAAACTTTATTGGTCTCAAAAGACACTCAGACTCGTTTCGGCAAGACTGCCTTTATTAATGTCGACTGGATTGTTGTATGGAGCCGCAAGATATTCCACACCAGCACCCTCTTGGACCGAGCATGAGTGCGGAACTAAGGGAGCAAGTGGAGCAGAAGATATATATATATATATATATATATATATTCACTGAAAAACCATAGGTTTCAGGGACGTTATAGTTACAAATTAGCATTTAAAAACCTTTGAAATTCACTGAAAAAACCATAGGTTTTAGGGACAGTTATAGTTAGTTGGACATTGCACTCGTACAAAACCTGTGAAATTCCCCGTTATAGTTAGTCCAGCTAACTATAACTCGCGCCCCGCAATGCACTGCTGATGACATCACATATTACATCACTCATGACATGGTCAGTGACATCACTGATGACATCACTGATGACATCTCAAATGACATCACTGATGACATCATCCAGTGACTGTGTGTTTCTGTAAAGTTTAAATATGTTTAATATATATAGGGAAAGACGTATTGAAGAATGAGTGGGTGTATAAGTGTCTGAATGGATGATTTAGTACGTGAGTGACTGACTCTACAAGTGAGTGATTAAACGTATCTTACTGAATGCATGGGTTAGTGACTAAACTGTGCGAATGTCTGTATCCGTCTGTTTGTTGGTGTGTAAGTGGATGCATGGATTTGCGACTAGCTACATGAGTGTCTATATGGGTTATTGATTGGTTCTCTGAGTATCTGTATGGCTGCCTGAGTGTTTGTGTGGGTGGGGTGTGTGTGGGTGGGGTGTGTGTGGGTGGGGTGTGTGTGTGGGTGGGGTGTGATTCACTGGGTGCATGATTTCAAGAGTGCATCTGTGATGGACTGCTTGGGTGGGTGAGTGTGTGTATGGGTGTGTTAGTGAGTGAATGTATATCTCAGTGGTACATGTGCGAGTAACTACATATGTAAAAGGCAGTATATATGTGTGTTAGAGTATTTAAATGGCTATAAGTGAGAGTGTGTTATTGTGAGAGTGGCTGTATGGATGCGTGTGTGATTGTATCAGTTATTGTATCAGAGCGTAAGAATGTGCTAGTATTTGTATGAGTAAGTGAGCTGGTGTGTGTATAACTGTATAGGTGAGTAAATGGGTGTGTGATTAATTTTTGCATGACTGACTAGGTGTGTGAGTACCTCTATGGATGAGTGGCGGTGTGCGAGTGTTTATAAAGGTGTATGAGTGCATATGATAGTCCTGTACTGAGTGACTGTAAGTATGAGTGACTGTACAGGTGAGTGAGTGGATGTGTGTGTAGACCTAAGAATCAGTGAGTTGGTATGTAGTTTTTGGTGTTGGAGTGTCTATGGTTTTGCGAATGGCAGTCTGTAATTTAGAGTGGGTGTATCAAAAGTTATATTAGGGTGTGAGAAGATGCATGAAATTATCACATGGATGATGTCATCAGTGATGTCATTTGAGATGTCATCAGTGATGTCATCAGTGATGTCACTGACCATGTCATGAGTGATGTAATATGTGACGTCATCAGCAGTGCATTGCGGGGCGCGAGTTATAGTTAGCTGGACTAACTATAACAGGGGAATTTCACGGGTTTTGTACGAGTGCAATGTCCAACTAACTATAACTGTCCCTAAAACCTATGGTTTTTTCAGTGAATTTCAAAGGTTTTTAAATGCTAATTTGTAACTATAACGTCCCTGAAACCTATGGTTTTTTCAGTGAATTTCAAAGGTTTTTTAAATGCTAATTTGTAACTATAACATGTCTGAAACCTACGGTTTTTTCAGTGAATTTCAAAGGTTTTGTAAATGACAATTTTTAAATGTATTAATTGTTATATTAATTTTTTTCATACTGATTTACTACATTTTTAGAAACAATTTTTTTTACATATTTTATTTTTAAATTACATTGTAATTACATTATACATTACATTACAAAAAATACTTTCTCAGAATGAATTACTTTAGTTTAAATACTTTGCACATAGGCAATAGACTTTTAAGTACAGTAGTTACAGTTGTTGCAATGGGCAACACATTTTCAAACACAATGCAACATTCAGCTCAATGTGAATTTCTAGTTAAATGCAATTAGTTACTTTATGGATTACTTTTCTAACCACAGGACTGGATCCTAGATTCACTCCTGGGACATCTCCTATAAACAGTTGAGTAAAAGCGTTTTGGTTACAGTCGTGATTTTTAAGGAATATTATTGTACTTTAAAAGTTGACACTTAGAAACTTTTTCTCATAGAATCACCAATGTTATCCTATGGAAGGAAATTCACTTAGAAGGTAAAAACTGTTATCGCTACTTTTTCTTACTCGGTGTTGGATCCTGGATCCAGCACTGGTGCATCTCCTGTAAACAGTTGAAAGAATGCGTTTAAGTCATACAGGCGATTTTTTAGGAATATTTGTAGTTTGTGAAAATCGACACTTTGAAACTTTTCTGCTGAAAACCAGACAAAGGATTCCTATGGAAGAAAATATAAGTTACTGGTAAGTACGGTTAAAATTACTTTTCAGGGTCAGTGCTGGGCTAAAAGATGCAGCACTGGGTTCTCTCCTGATAACAGGTGAGTAAATTGGAATTCGTACTTTGGTTGATTTTAGAGGAATATTATAAAGTTCCAAAACTCCACACTTAGAAGAATTTCCAAGTGAAACCAGTCAATGTTAGCCTATGAAGGAAATTCAAGTTACCGGTAAGTACGGTTAAAATTACTTTTCAGGACCAGTACTGGGCTGAAAGATGCAGCACTGAGGTCTCTCCTGATAACAGGTGAGTAAATCAGAATTCGGATTTCGGCTGATTTTAGAGGAATATTTGTATGTTTCAAAAATCAACACTTAGAAACTTTTTCAGCAAAAAGCAGGCAATGATATCCTATGGAAGGAAATTCAAGTTACTGGTAAGTACGGTTAAAATTACTTTTGAGGATCAGTACTGGGCTGAAAGATGCAGCACTGAGGTCTCTCCTGATAACAGGTGAGTAAATCGGAATTCGTATTTCGGCTGATTTTAGAGGAATATTTTAAAGTTCCAAAACTCCACACTTAGAAGAATTTCCAAGTGAAACCAGTCAATGTTAGCCTATGAAGGAAATTCAAGTTACTGGTAAGTACGGTTAAAATTACTTTTCAGGACCAGTACTGGGCTGAAAGATACAGCACTGAGGTCTCTCCTTATAACAGGTGATTTAATCGGAATTCGTATTTCGGCTGATTTTAGAGGAATATTTGTATGTTTCAAAAATCAACACTTAGAAACTTTTTCAACAAAAAGCAGGCAATGATATCCTATGGAAGGAAATTCAAGTTACTGGTAAGTACGGTTAAAATTACTTTTCAGGATTAGTACTGGGCTGAAAGATGCAGCACTGAGGTCTCTCCTGATAACAGGTGAGTAAATCGGAATTCGTATTTCGGCTGATTTTAGAGGAATATTTTAAAGTTCCAAAACTCCACACTTAGAAGAATTTCCAAGTGAAACCAGTCAATGTTAGCCTATGGAAGGAAATTCAAGTTACTGGTAAGTACGGTTAAAATTACTTTTCAGGACCAGTACTGGGCTGAAAGATACAGCACTGAGGTCTCTCCTGATAACGGGTGAGTAAATCGGAATTCGTAGTTCGGCAGATTTTAGAGGAATATTTGCACAATGGTGAAGGGAGGGGCGGGGCCTGAGGTGACATCTGTGCAAACGCGCCCCGTGGCGCGTTTTAAGTTGGGGATTAAGTCCCCTTGAATCCTGAGGGTCCCTAGGGGCCAACTAGCCCACCAGGAACCTCCAATATGCACCAGGGGCTGCGTTGCAGAGACGTGTAGAGAGGCCACACCCCTTTACACCTCACTGCAACGCAGCTCTGTGGCGCTTTCTGGATGTACCTGTTGGGCTAGTTGGCCCCAGGGACCCTCAGGATTGAAGGGATTTAATTCCCATCTTAAAACGCGCCACGGGGCCTGTTTGCACACATGTCACCTGAAGCCCCGCCCCTCCCTTCACCACTGTGCAAACGCGCCCGTGGCGCGTTTTAAGTTAGGGATTAAGTCCCCTTGAATCCTGAGGGTCCCCGGAGTCCAACTAGCCCACCATATACCTCCAAAGCGCCACAGAGCTGCGTTGCAGAGAGGTGTAAAAGGGGCGTGGCCTCTGTACACCTCTCTGCAAGGCAGCCCCTGGCGCATACTGGAGGTTCCTGGTGGGCTAGTTGGCCCCAGGGACCCCCAGTATTCAAAGGGAATTCGTTCCCCCTCTGCAAACGCGCCAGGGGCGCGTTTGCAGAGTGGTGAAGGAAGGGGGCGGGGCCTGCGGGACCGATCGTTTTTTTAAATTTGTTTTTTGTCCCTGAAGGGGGCTGTTTAGCCCCCTTCCTTTTTCCTGTTTTTGGGTCCTGGGGACCCCATCCCCCAGGGCCTTACCCCTTTTTAAAATTTTTAATTAAAAAAAAACGGGAAGGGGGCCGCGTGGCCCCCTTCCCTGGGCCTGTATTGGCCCGGGGACCCCATCCCCGGGGCATGGCCTTTATTTTTATTCTTTGGAGGGGGCTACGTGGCCCCCTCCTCTGGCCATTTAAGGCCCCGGGGACCCCATCCCCGGGCCGGCCATACCCCTTTTTAAATTTTTTTAATTTTTTTAAACTTTGGGAGGGGGCCGCTTGGCCCCCTCCCGGGCCACTACTTGCCCGGGGACCCCATCCCCGGGGCTGGCCCTCTCGTTGGGGACTGTGGGGGTCCCCAATCCCCCACAGTCCCGCCGGCTCCCGCGTCCCTTGGGAGCCGGCATTGCTTTCCACATGGGGAGCTGCTAAGATGCAGCTCCCCATGTGGAAAAGCAATGTGCTTTGGATATTGGAAGAGAGAGCAGGTTTCCAAAGCAGTTTGCTATGACAGGACGGGAGCCGTGAGGCTCCCGTCCTGCCATAGCAAACTACAGTGTCCCGGGGTAGGCACCCGGGACACTGCAGGAGCCGGCCCTGGGGGTGGTGGTCCCCAGGGCCATCAAGGGCTCCAGGAGGAGGGCCGCGCGGCCCCCTCCCATTCAGTTCAAAGCCCCGGGAGGTGGTGGTCCCTGGGGCTCTGGGGTCCGTAACGGACCCCCATATTTAAATCTTTAGTGCCCGGGAGGTGGCGGTCCCGGGCGTGTGGGGGCTGGAGCCCCCCACACAGGTTTTTAATTTATTTAAAAAAAGCCCCGGGGAGGTGGTGGTCCCCGGGGCTGCAAGAGGGCTCAGAGCCCTCCCGCACCATTTTAAAAAAAAAGCCACGGGGGGCCCTTTGAGGCCCCCACACATTAAATTATCCCCCCACCATGCCCCCGGGACTTGGGCCACCCGGGGGCCAATTAACATCAAAGCGCGGGAGACCGCGCTTCGATTTTTTTTTTTTCGGCAGGATTCGCGCACCCTGAGCGCATCCTGCCGATTTTTAAAAAAAATTTTTATTTATTTTTTTGCCCAGGGGGCAAACCTAGGGGATCAGGGTGTTTCTACCCTGCCCCCTTTGTGCACTTTGCGCACTTGTTTCTGTCCCTCGGTTCTACCGAGGGACAAAATGGCTGCCAACATTTCCTGAATGGACAGCCAATTAACATGCAGCTCGTGATCGGGACGGTGCGCGCAGGGTGCGCTGAGGGTACGCGGACCCTACTCGGCCATAGATATCACTATCTTTTTACTTTTCATTTTCTCAGCAACTACTGAACGGATTTACACCATTTAACAAAAAGGGTTCTTTCTGAACCAAGAACTACCTCTTTGCCAAATTTGGTGTAATTCCGTTCAGCAGTTCAGGCTGTAGCCGTGTCTAAAGTTTCCTATGGAAAAATGCATGGGAAAACGCGTTTTGGGACCCCCCTTTTTCTCGGCCCCCGCTAGACGAATCCCCGAGACTTTCAGGGTAGGAGCGGACCGGAGCGGGCCACAAAGTTTGAAAATTTCGCGAAGATACGTCAACCGGCAAGAGAGTTATTTCAAATAGAATGTCGCGGATTTCCTATGGATAATAGGTTTTAACTATAACTATCTACTGGCGACCGCCATTAGATAATATATATATATATATATATATATATATTATAATAAACATGCAGCAGGGAATTCTGAGTAGACGCCAAGTTTAGGAGGAGAGCAGCTCCTTTATATGAAGCACCCTACAACACCAGTGACACTCTGAATCTGCTTAAAAGTTGGTTTCTCTAGCAGAGATTTTAAGCATAGAATTAGTACAGTGCCATCCGCTATGAACTAGGGAGTAACAAATCCTTTTGCAATTTTTACTGCAAGGTCTTTAAGCAAAGGATTAGAAAGTGCAATCCATGTGGAGCTGAAAAATGACAAAAGCCTTTTGCTAGTCCAGGCACAGTATTATAGTTTTGGATTGGTAAAATGCCATCCAAGGCTACCTAGAATTAATAAAAGCAGCTCCTGACACATGTTTTGCTCTAGTTAGAGATCATCAGAGAGGTATTGCTTAGTCCAGACACAAAGGAACAGCCAGCAAGTATTTCAAGACAATACCCTTGCGGGCTTAGAGTGCTGCATAAATTATGAAAAAAAGATGCAGGGAACCCTGGGTTGGTCCAAGCCTGAAAATCAGACATAGCAGCATTTTATAAAACCAAACTGTCAATCAATCAGGGAATTGTGAAGCCCGCTACTTGACCGTGATGGCCTCAAGGGGCTGGGGGGGCGGGGGAGGTGGTGCAGCTCCGAGTCAGCAGAAGAGCCAGGTCTTGAGGCTCTTCCTGAAGGTGTGCAGAGTGGGGGAGTGTCTGATATTGATCGGGAGCTCATTCCAGGTCTTTGCCGCGATGTAGGAGAAGGCTCTTCCACCGGCTCTGGCTTTGCGGATCCACGGTGTTTCTTGGATTTCTGTGTATTTCATTTTTTAAAACATTATGACTACTCTATCAAGTAATCTTATTGTTGTAATATTAAGTTATATTACCCCTCCTATTTTCCCCTCTACCCTTCTTTCCCTTTCCCTCATCTCCCCCATCATTCCATCCTTATTGGTACTTGTCATTCCATGGAATCTTGATGTGAAGCTCACAGTAGTACATAAGGCCAGGTCTGTTCCGCTGCTTGTACGAGAACCCCTGGTCAAAGAATTGAACAGGTTGGAAACCAATGGAGTCATTGAGAAGATTGAGAGCTCTGAATGGCTTGCCCCCATTGTTATAGCAGCCAGGGAAGGGGGTAAGAGTATCAGATTGTGTGTCGATCTGAGAGATCTAAACGCTAATATTTGGGTGGACAGGCACCCCTCCCTAATATTATTGATATGCTCAGTGTCATACATGGAGCAAAGTACTTTAGTGTCTTGGATCTCTCATTGGCTTACCACCAGGTAGCTCTCCTTCCTGATTTCAAAGCTCTCACTTCTTTCATAACTCCATTTGGTGCCTACCAATTCCGTAGAATGCCGTTCCGACTGGCATCTGCCGCGGCAGTGTTCCAGCGTGTCATGCAACACATATTGCAGGGTGCTGATAAGGTATTATGCTTTCAGGACGACATTCTAATGTATGGTGAGTCAATAGAGGAACACAACAAAGTTCTGGAGAATGTTCTGAGGAGAATGAGCAAGGCTGGGTTTACCACACAGAAAGACATATGTAAAATTGGGGTGGAATCAGTAGTGTATCTTGGGCACACTATTACAGCTGAGGGAATAAGTCCCAAAACTAGTATTGTGGATTCTGTCAAATTAGCTCCGGCACCTTCCAATATGGAAGAGCTCAAGTCCTTCTTAGGCTTAGTGGAATACATGTCTAAGTATGTCAAAAATTTTGCTGACTATGTGCATGCACTTAGGACCTTGTTAAAGAAGGGTACCCCTTTTGATTGGAGTGCAGAGTGTCAAAATGAGTTCACACGTATCAAGCAAGCCATCACGGAAGCACCTCTTTGAGTATGTTTAATCCCAATGCCAAAACCACCTTGACCACAGATGCTAGCATGAAAGGGTTGGGTGCCTCACTCACACAAGTTATTGATGGGAGAGAAAAGGTAATAGCTTTTGCATCCAGAACACTTAAGGATCCTGAATGTAATTATTCCACCATAGTGAAGGAAGCTCTTGCTTGTTTTTGGGCAATAAACCATTTTAAATCTTTTTCTATGGGGAATCCCATTTACCTTAAGAACTGATCATTAGCCTCTATTGCCAATGTTCTCCACTAAATGCATCGAGAAGGCCACCCCCTGTATCTCCAAGTGGGTATTAGGTCTACAAAGGTATTAATTACAACATGATATATGTTCCAGGTGACAGGAACCAGGTAGCAGACTGTTTGTCTAGACTTCCCATTGAGGGTGAAGATTCCTACACTAAGCCCTCTGATTATGCAATTCTTTCCATAGATATTCCAGCCATCAATAAGGATGAATGGGTAAAATGTGCACAGGACGATGACACCCTTTCATCCCTCAAGGTCATCATCAGTAAGGGGTGGCCAAAGAATCTCAAGGAAGTTCCTGAGAACATTAGGCCCTTCTGGATCATAAAGGACGAATTGTCCATCATTGACAACAATATACACAGGTGCAACAAGATCATACCACCTAGAAGCATGTACGAACGCATCATTGAGATTGCCCACAAAGGTCATCCTGGTAGGAGTATGACAAAAAGTAAGATCAGAAATAGCTACTGGTTTCCTAATATGGACGCCATGATAGAAAAAGTGGTGAAGGATATTTTGGCCTGTGGCTCCAGTGATAAAACTAAAATCACTCGTAAAGCCCCCCTTTTTCCCGTTCCTGTACCTTCCAAACCATGGGACAAGTTGGGGTTGGACATCATTGGCCCCCTCAATTTGCTCAATTTCTCTCAGAGATTTATGTTTGTGTTAATTGATTATCACTCTCATTGGATTGCCACCAAGTCTGTTACAAGCATCACCACTCCTGCACTTATTGAATTTCTTAAAGACATTTTTTACAAAGAAGGTATTCCTAACACATTAATTACTGACAATGGGGTGCAATTTGCTTCTCACGAAATGAAACAGTTTGTAGAAACGTTGTCCATCACTCACTTAAGATCCCCTCTTTATTGTCCTAAGGCCAATGGGTTGGTGGAAAGAGCCAACAGGATGAAAAAGGATACCATCCAGTTGGCTCTTGTCTCAGAGGAACCTGTTGATGATGCTGTAAGGAATGATGTTATGGTCATACCATACGACTCCAAATAGTGTTTCAGGAGTATCTCCTTTTGTTTCCCTCAAGGGAAGAAATCCTGGTTCCAAGTTGACCCCAAACTGTCTCAATGGTGGGTGTCCTGTTTGGGTAGACAGAATGACTGTCTTAGACAGAGTAAAAAGTCATCAAACAGATTACAAATCCCGGTATGACCAGAAATGGGGTACGCGCAACAGAGAGTGGCATGAAGGGCAGTGGGTTGTTATCAAGAGACCTAATGTAAATCGTTTTAAAGTTTCTGCTTTCTGTAAACCATTGAGAATTTGACGTACTAACAACAACTCTGTGGTATTGGAATATGGCAGTACTTGGAGCATGGACAGAGTTGCGAGATGTTCCAAAGTGTGCACTCCCGAGTTTGTCAAGGACGAAGGAATAGATGCATCCATAAACAGCCCTGAAGAATCCAGGGAAGTCAGGAATCGTCGTCCTCCTAGTTGGCAAACGGATTATGAAATGTAACCTTTTTTTTTAGTTCAGCATTATGTATCCGTGATACTTCTGTTCTAACCTTGTTGTAAATTTTCCCCATGTTCTTCTTGCTCTTCCTTGTGCAAGGGAGATGTGTTGTAATATTAAGTTATAATACCCCTCCTATTTTCCCCTCTACCCTTCTTTCCCTTTCCCTCATCCCCCCCATCATTCCATCCTTATTGGTACTTACCATTCCATGGAATCTTGATGTGAAGCTCACAGTTGAATGTTCTGTGAAGCTCCATTCATCAGTTGGTGTCTGAGGATCTTGTTCCAATAAACGCAGTTCTACTGTAATTGGAGTCTTCATTATTTAACACTTGTTTACAGAACTATATATGTAACTAATTTATTGCGAATAGTAGCTCTACTTTTTCCCTTAAATTGTTTGAGAACTGATTGCTATAAGATATATATATTAATATAAACTGATTAATATAGAACCTTCTGAAACCCATCCCTGCATCTCTTACTATATGTGTGGAGTGTTTACCTTCTTTTTCTGAAGTGTTGTACGGTCACCAGTAGGTAGTTACAGTTAGGACCATGTTTCTACAGGAAAAGCGTTTTTTTTCCCAATAACTTTGGCGCCGCTTGACGAATCTTCACAAGATTTTCAAAACATTTCCCCTTTTTGATTCAGCTGCTGTGTTGAAAGTTTCAGGGTGATCAATCAAGTGGGGCAGAGAGAAAAGGGGGGTCCCAGAACACGTATTCCCCATGCTTTTTCCCATAGGGATTTTGAACATGACTACAGCCAGAACTGCCAAATGGAACTACACCAACTTTGGCAGAAAGCTAGATGTTGGTCCAGAAAGCATGCTTATTATGATTTGCTGTAATTCTGTTCAGTAGTTTTAGAGCTATTTAAGTTTAAAAAATATAGATTACTGGGGACACTAATCCTTGCAGTGTACACGCGGATCCTACTGAAATGTGATTGGCTGCCACACTTCAACCAGGAAGTGTTGTCAGACATCTTGGGACTCGAAATCTAAAAAATAAAGAAAAGGTGGCAAGGTAAGAATACCCTGACCACCCCAGATACGGTGGGAGGTCCCATAGGGACTGCCGGGGGTTAAAAGCATTTTTTAATTCCTTTGCGTCTTTTTGTAGCAAGCCCCCAGATGGGGAAAATCCAGGGGGCAGTGTCTTATAATTATGCAGGGGTGCCCGTGCAGCACCCCCTGTGCCTCGTGGACCACCACCATCCCAGGGCAAGCAATAAGGTACTGATGTGGGGGCATGCATAGCCCCCCACCCCACAGCCCCGGGGACCTCCACCTCCCCGGGGCAAATTATTAAATCAGTGTGGGAGAGGCCAGTATGGCCTCCCTCACAGCCTGGGGGTCCATCACCTCACTGGGGCTTTTTATTTTTGACATGGGGGCCTCACAGACCCCCCCAGACCCCGGGCACCACCAACTTGCTGGGGCAGACCCTAAAACAAGAAAGGAGGGGGGCCACACGCCCCCCCTCCTGGAACCATACATGGCCCTTGGGACCGGAACCCCCCCAGGGCTGGCTCCAGCTATGTTTCAGGGTGCCCACCCCGATACATAACTGTTTGTATTGGCTTGGCGGAAGCTTTACTGCTCCTGCCAACCCATAGCAAACTGTGCTCCACTTTGAGCAGCTTCTTATGTGTAAAAGCAGTGCCGGCTCACACAGGAGGTTGGGAGCTCACAGGGACCATGGGGGTCTTCAGGTTCCCCCCGCGGTCCCCAACTTTGGTGAGTGGGTGCCCTGGGTTGGACCAGGGCATCCACATTAGAGACTGGGCCCCAAGGGATGGGGTCCCGGGCCTGAAATCGGACCAGTAGGGGGGGGCACGCAGCCGCCTCCCCTTTTTAAGAAAAAATATATATATATTAGAAAAAGAGGGCAGGCCTCGGGGGAGGGGGTCCCCCTCTACTTTTTTTTTCTTTTAATAAATTAAAAGGCCGGGCCCCAGAGGATGGACACCCCAGGGCTGAAATCTGCCCAGGAGAGGGGGCTCTCATCCCCCTCCCTTTTAGTTTTAAAAAAAGTTATAAATTAAATGCCCCTCCCCTAATAAATAAAGTAAAAAAATAGAAAAAAACTCTAACAAGTCGCTGGAGGCCCCACCCTCTTCACCACCACTCTGCAAATGCGCCTCCTGGCACACAACTGGTTTGGGGATGAAGTTTCCTTGGCTGCAGAGGGTTCTTGCGGGCCACCAAGCCCTCCTGTTACCTCCAGTAAGTCCCATACCTTGGTATTGCTGAAAGATCTTAGGAGACCATGCCCCCTTTCTCCACCGCTCTGCAAACATGCCTCCTGTTGGCTGCAGAAGGTCCTTGGGGGCCAATAAGCCCTCCTGTTACCTCCAGCAAGTCCTAAATAGCGGGATTCGTGAGAGGACTTCGGAGGCCACGCCCCCTTTCTCCACCACTCTACAAATGCATCTCCTATTGCACTGCTGTTTGGGAGATTAAGTCCCATTGGGTGCTGAGGGTCATTGGGGTCCTCCAGTAAAACCTACACTGCGGGATTGCTGAGAGGTTGCCAGAGGCCACCCCCCATTCTCCATCACTGTGCAAACATGCCTCTTGGCACACTGCTGGTTGGGAATGAAGTCCCCTTGGCTCCAGAGCATCCTGGGGGGCCAACTACCTCTCCTGTTACCGCCAGTAAGTCCCAGAGAGTGCGATTGCTGTGAGGACTTTGGAGCCCACACCCTCTTTCTCCACCTCTCTGCAACCGCGCCTCTTGGCGCACTACTGGCTGGGGGATGAAGTTGTCTTAGATCCTGAGGGACCTTGGGGCCAAAAAGACTTCCTGTTACCTCCAGTAAGACACTTACAGTGGGATTCCTGGGAGCTGGTCGGAGTACCCACCCCCTTACTCCACCACTCTGCAAATGCGAATTCTAGTCAAAAAACCATAGACATTTACTTAAAAAACCAAAGGTTATAGGAACGTTATAGTTAGTAAACAGAACCCTCCCCATAGCCGCCACCTCCCCGGGGCTCTAATTTCAATTAATGTGGGGGGCCAGGTGGACCCCTCCAGCAGCCCTGGGGCCGCCACCTCCCTGGGGAAAAATCCCAAAAAAGAAGGGGGCCGTTCAGCTCCCATCCTGGAGCCAATAACGGCCCTGGGGACCACCATCTACCAGGGCCAGCTGCTGCTTTGTCCCGGGGTACCCACTCCCGGGACATAGCTGTTTGCTGTGGCTTGGCAGTAGCTTTACTGCGCCTGCCACGCCACCGCAAACGCTTCACTTCCAGCAAGCGAGAGCATTCAAAAATGCTCTTGCTTGCTGGAAGCAGAGCAGAATTGCTTTCACAGAGAGGAAGCTGCATGTTCAGCAGCTCCCTCTCTATGAAAGCAATTCTGGCACCCGCAGGAGGTGGGGAGTCGGCAGGGACCACCTTCAGGCTCTCCCGTGGTCCCCAACAAATGTAACTGGGTGCCGTGGGTGGGACAGGGCACCCACAATAGAGGTCGGGCCGTGGTGGATGGAGGGGGTCCGCGCACACAAACAGTAATAAAGGGAAAACATAACACAGGAAAAATCCCAAACCAATTTAGAAAAATAGAATACATTTTAATAACTAAAATTACATAAAAAATTAAATCCAATCATTAGAACTAGACCTATGAATTTTTAAAGTTGCAAAATAGCAGCTAAAAGATCAAAGCACCAACCACGGTTATCTGGTATTTGGACTTAGAAGGTATTTTGAAATAAAATTCTTAAGAAGGTAAAGTTCAGCAGGCCAAGGCATCAGATGGTGTTGAGGAGGATGTCGTGTAGTTCCTAGGACCCCCAGGACCTGCGAGTTTTGGTTGACCAAAAATGAGGGCTTGGTGTGCAGACAGACTCTGGACACCCCCACAGGATGAGTCAGCCGTTAAACCAGCTAGCTTTATGGTGCGACTACCACCCAATGTATTCTAAAGCGGTGTAGGCAGTTTCTGGCAACCACTGAACATGACAACCCTGATTGCTCAGTTATCGTGGAAAACAATACGGTATCTTTCGCTCAGTCACTCTTGCTTACTTTTCTCAGAATACACATAGAATGACGATTGGAACATTTTCAATAATTATTTATTGGTCAAGCGTCAGTCTAGTGTGAAACATATTAGCTGCGACAATCAAAAGACAGTAGCAGACAAATGTGATCGCTAGCACCAATATCGTAAATAGTAGATACATTTCTATCATAGTGCTAATAAGATGAATAAAAGCAGATTATGTAAAACAATAGCATTGGCGTACTCCTACGATGCGTAGCCTACCTAAATGTACCTAGCCTAGATATGTAGGTGAAGCATGTGTATGTAAGTGCTAGGATATATCCTAATGGAGCTAAGAATTCCCCGGGGAAGTGCTAACCCCTCACCTGGTGGTTTAGAATGAAAGACCCCGTCTCTGCGTCGAGGATGGCACCCCGCAAGGGATGTCAGGTCTCTGCCTGTCGAAGGATCAGCCTGCAGAGTCTCGGTCCAGCCTGGAAGGAATTCTCCTCTGTTCTGTATGGGGGAGTGAGGGTATTTTATACTAAAGTGGTCACTCTAGGTTTTCTTCTAGAATCGATATGTTTTGAAAACATTCAATAATCCTTTGCTAATTCTTTTCTAAACAAAAACACTCGTGCACAGTTGGCTGTTGGCCATGGATGAAAAAAAGTGGTGACCTTTATACAGAATAAATCTGCTGTGCCTGAGGACATGTTTATGTATGCCAGGTACAGGGATTAAGATAGGGTACCGAGAGCCTGGTGTCGAAGAGACAGAAGTAAGCTACTAGGTAAAAGGTCACCTGTGTAGATCTGTTATGTCGTGTGGCTGGAACAAAATATATGTAATTGGTATGTACATGATGGGACTATCCTAAAGGACATGAAAAGGAAGCTTGGTCATTGGGGAGCTACAGGGCTGAGTCGTGGTTAAGATGTTTACCTTCAGACCTTGTCACTTTTTTGAAAGTCAAAAATCTCCACTGGGATGAAGCTGCAGTTTTAAGACAAAGAGGGCTCCACTAGACTGGATACCTTTGCCGAGCGGTCCAGCTGAACATGATTTATTGCTGCAGATAAGAACATAATGGGAGCTACTGTGCATTCAGGCCAACCAGTGATACATCTTGGACAGGTAAGCTGGCAGGTAGGTCCTTGTCTTTTGTTGGTTTTCATGGCTCTTGATGGTGAAAATGTACTAAGTCACAACATTTAGGGTTAGGCAGGATAAGCGCCTCCACAGCAGTTCCAAGGCTCCAGGACCTGGGGGGGGGGCACCGCTTGGGGGGTTGGAACTCCCTCTAGCAGAAGCCAGGTGCAAGATTCAAGGTCACTGCAACTTGTTATTTCCCTGTAGCAGATACAGGAGGTCAGCTAACTAGCCTTTGGAGTCACTTCTGGTGGTCCTGGGTTCAAGGAGATGGTCCAGTTCTCATTAAGCAGCAAGTGAGGCTTTCGAGCAGCAGGACAGTCCTCTGATAGAAGCAGGGCCATCCTTTGGGGGTCCAGACAGTCCTTCTGAAATTTTCCACAGGTCCAGGATTGTACTGATGTGGTGTTCTGAGGGTCCAATATTTATACCTGGTGCTAGCCTTTGAAGTGGGGGTACATCGTGGGCTATCCCCAACATCTGGTTCTGGAAAGTTCTTCCATTCACTGTCAAGACACTGTTGTGTGTGTTGTGTGTGTTGGAAGCAAGCCACTTTAAAATGTAAGTGGAGCAGGAATCAGCTTCACCTCAGCAAGCGTGGCAGCATGGCCCATCTGACCTACATACAGCTCCCTTTGTCTCACTGTCTTGCAGGAATATAGAAACCCCAGCAGCAGGGCCATTCACTGTTATGTGACCCAGGCAGAAGGCACTTTATGGTTAAGGCAAGAAAATGCCAACTTTAAAATAATAGCGGTTTCAAAAGTGTGGCCTTAAATCCGACTTTACCATTAAAGAGGATTATAAGTTACTTTGAAGTTATTTTATTGTAAACACCATATTTCTGTCTGCTCCCAATCAAAAGATATAGGGCCATATGTATCAAGCTAAATTGCGTTCGCAAACGCTGAAATTCGCAAAATTTCAGCTTTTGCAATCGCAATTTAGCTGTGTGCTATGTAGGTAAGTTTAAACCTACTCGCAAAATAAGGAATCGCAAAAATAGCGATTCCTTATTTTGCGCAAGAATTTAGAGAAACGCAATTTGCGATTCCCTAAATTCTATGCTAGTAGGTATCGCAAATTGCGATATTGCCTTAAGGAATCGCAAATTACCACCAACTTCAAGTTGGTGGTAATTTGCGTTTTCCTTTAAAAAAACACTTTTTTGCTTGCGCCACATGGGCACACATGCACATTTCAGGGGTGCAACAGGGTGTCTTTTTGGAACCCTTGCACCCTTGAATAGTGCGTGCGCAATTTGCGAGTACCTATTGGGTACTCGCAAATTGCGTGGCGCAATTCACATTCATTCCTATGGGCCTCTTGGCCCATAGAAATGAATGGGAAGCCATTCCTTAATTGCGACTCGCAATTTGCGAGTCGCAATTAAGGAATGCGAGGGAATCGCAAAAAAATAGCGATTTTTTATCCACATATCGTTTTGCGATTCTCAAATAGCGATTCTCTAAAAATCGCTATTTGAGAATCGCAAATGCTTTCTTTCATACATATGCCCCATCGCATATTAAATGTAATAATTAAACCCAGTGCTAGTCAATGGGTGAGATAGGCCTCAAAGTATCAAAACAACTTATTGGGGTTTTCATTCCTAGGACATGTAAAGCTTAAACCCACATTTCCTACTTTTTAAATACAGTGCGCCTTGCCCTATGAGCCTTTAGGGCCTACATTAGGAGTGAATTATAAATATTAAAAAGCAGTGATTTTGCCTGGTAAAATGTTGATTTTGGCAGGGGCAATGGCAGTTTAAAACTGCACTACAGTCTGAAGTGCCAGGCCTGAGATATGTCTTGAAAGGATGGCACACTGAGTGCTGCAGGACCACTAGTAGCAGTTAATTTACCGGACCTGTGTACATGTACCATTTACTAGGGGTGTGCAAGTAAGTTAAATGTGCCAATTTAGTGTAGTCCACTTATGTCATGTTTTAGGGAGAGAGCACAAGTACTTTAGCACTGGTTAGCAGTGGTAAAGTGCACAGAGTCCCAATGCCAACAAAAATGGGTTCAGCATCAGAACGCAAACATCTGGGGAAGACCCTGCAAAAGGACCATGTCCAACATATACTATTTATTATCGTTGATGAGGGAGGGAAGCAGCATCATGACCAACTTCAGGCTTTGCCTCTTGTTAGTAATGCTCTTCCCAGGCTCCCTTTGAACACAGGCATATCTTAATTTTAATGTGTGATATAGGCTACTTACTCAACATAATTTGTTTTAATGGTTATGTATATTACTTTATCATAATGTATGAATCAAGCAGAAAAAATCATTCAACCTTTAGATTTTGAGCAAAACATTTTGGGCCAGATGTAGGAAGCCAATTTGCGCTCGCAAACACTGAAATTCGCAGAATTTCAGCATTTGCGATCGCAAATTAGCAGTGTGCAATGTAGCACACAATGAGCCCCTCGCAAAATAAGGAATCGCATAATTTGCGATTCCCTATTTTGCGATTACATTTAAGGAATCGCAAATTGCTATTCCTTAAATGCAATGTAAGTAGCACAAAAGAAAGTTCACTTTAGCCTTAAGGAATCGCTAATTACCACCAACTTCAAGTTGGTGGTAATTAGCGATTTCCTTAAAAATCACTTTTTTGTTTTTAAAAGTGCCATGTGGCACACATTCATGCCCTTAGGGCATGTATGTGCGCCACATGTGCACACATGCACATTTCAGGGGTGCAACAGGGTGTCCCTCTGGAACCCTTGCACCTTGAAGTGCATCACGCAATTGAGAGTACCTATTGGGTACTCGCAAATTGCGTGCATGACTCCATTCATTCCTATGGGCCTCTAGGCCCATAGGAATGAATGGGAAGGTATTCCTTGATTGCGAATCTCAATTTGCAATTTGCAAATAAGGAATATTAAGGAATCACAAAAATGCTTTTACCTACATCTGGCCCCTAATTCTTTAAAAGAAAAAACTTAAAAAATTGTATAATACTATCATAATTGTGTTTTAGAAAAAAAATGTAATACATAAAAATACAAAATGAGGTAATAAAAAAACTCACAACAGATAAGAAGGCTGTGTCCATTGAGAAAACAAAGTCATTATATGAAAAAACTTATTTAGAACTGTGTAGGTGAAAGAAAAGATAACATGATAGAAAATAAAGAAATAAGGAAAAGTCGGAACCAAACATTCTTACTGATGCCTTCATTATTTGACATTGTGGCATGGCTGTTCCTCAACCTTAGGTATTTTTTATTTTATTGTATTCTGATAGTTTTTTATAGCGCGAACTTGACCCTTACGGGTATCAGAGAGCTTTACATGTATACAGAGAGCAGAGTAAGAATAACAATAATAAATATTCGAGAAAAATACAGGATAAAGTAATACCAGGAAAAAAAGGGTATGCTTTACAATGTTCAAAGAGTACAGGAGATAAACCAGTGAAAACAAAAGTATCATAGTCCAGAAAAACTACAGGTTCATGAATTGTCGAGAAAAGCGAAGGTAGAGTTAGGACAAAGAAGCCGAAAACACAAAGGGCCTCATTACGATGTCAGGTGGAATAACTTCCGCCCAACACCGCATCGGTCATGGGAATGACCGACACCCGGTCGGCGGTTCCGACCGCCTCATTAGGATGCGACGAACACTATTCGGTCACATTCCTACCTTTTACTATGGGAGCATGCATTCCGGCCATAAACTGGCCGTAATGCTTGCTACCGTAGTAAAATGGGAGGTGCGGTTCATCCCTGCACCTCAAGGTGCCTGCCACAAGGTGCAGGGATCAACAGAGGGGCACCATAGGTGCCCCCTTGACCTCCAACCAGAGGCCGTTCACCTAAGAGGGCCCTGCTGGGGGGCCCCAAAGACTCTTTCCAACACGGTTTCCATGTCGGACATACCGGCATGTAAACCATGCCGGAAACCATCAGCGTAATCTCAAGGGCGGAAAGGCCTGCCCTTGAGATTACTTGACGCATTCGGACTGGTGGACGGGCGCTCAGAGCCCGTCGGAAGCAGCGGGAATGATCGGTCAGATTTTTTTCCCACCGCCTCCATCAAAATGAGGCGGTTGGAAAGGAATCCGACCGGCACATTACGATGCGGTTCGGAAGGCTCCGACCGAACCGCATGATAATTATGCACAAAGTAGTCAGTATGCCGTTGACAAGAGGAAAGTTTAGGAGTGGGGAAGGGTATCTTAGGATCTAGAAATTTGTTCATCAGTAGTACATTGACTTCTTTCTTGAATGATACAGTTGAGGGATTCATTATGATTTCAGGAGGCATGGTGTTACAAATTCTCGGTGCAATCCCAGAGAAAGATCGATGTAAGTTCTCTTCCTCTGGAATCTTTTAGTTTTCAGAAGAAAGGTGTTGGAGCTTCTAGATGATCTAGATCTACCAGAGAGTATTAGTTTCTGAAGCAAGATACCTAGGGGTTTTGAGACGGTGATGAGCCTGGCAGTAGAGTTGAGCAAGGCTACCAGAGGATCCAGTTTGGATCTGGGCAGTCCAGAGAGGGTTGCACTTTCATAGTCCAACCTGGGAACCCCCCCTGCGTGTTACCACTCCTGTCTCCCAGCTGCTCTCCTGACCCATTCTTAATGGCAGCCACTGCACGATAGGGTAAGCAAGACCTCTGACCTCCTGGTCAGGGAAACTGCTCTCCCCACAGCTGCGTTGTTGCGCCTCTGCCCCCAGCACCTCTCTGGTTCCAGGAAGGTGTTCGAGGCCCTCCTCCACCTGCAGGCTCCTGCCTGCGCCTCATCCCTGGTGGTCCAGTGCTCTTCTGCTGGTCTACTCTGCCAGCCTTCTGCTTTTTCTGTTTTTCTGTTTTCTGCCTTTTTTGTCTGTCTGTGCCTTTTTGTCTGTTTCTGCCTTTTGTCTCTCTGTGCTGTTTTTGCAGTTCGCAGTTTTCACTGTTTTTGGCTTTGTTTTCCTGTTGCCTTTTTTTGATCCCTTTCCCACCCACCCCTGCTGCCCCTGTGGCATCCCCCCCCCCTGCGTGTTCCTTTTCCCTCCTCCCAGCTGCTCTCCCGACTCCTACTTGATGGCGGCCGCAAAGCGGGCGTGCCAAAGGCACGCCCAAGGCTAGCCCGTCTGCGACCAGACCATGACCAGCGGCAGGGACCCTGGTCCTCCGACCGCCCGCCGATACAACTCAGCAACCCTCCAAGCACTCAACACTGGATGCAACAACAACTGCCAGCTCTCGATGCCGAGGATCACCCAAGGCCCGTTCTCCTGCCGACACTGCCGCCGCACCTTCACCCACCTCTGGACCCCGACTGCTACCGCCAACCCACCAGATGCCAGCGCACAAAAAACCCCTGAGCTGCATCCTCCTCAATATACGCTCCCTGCACAGACACGCAGTAGAAATTGTTATGTTTCATATAGGTACCCCAATATAGGTTCAGGTAGTCACCTAACCTTTCACCTACATTCTCCCCTACCATTACACTACATACTGTTCTTGGGACTGACCTTTTACCTAGTTATTGTAATGCTTACAGGACGTGGGGTTTACCCTTGAAAACTAGCCTCATCCATTATGCATGAGGATTCTTAGAAACTCAGCAGGACTACCATCTCCTGCATAATAACTATGTATAAGGGTGATTCCTTCCGTCATCCTAACTCCGACATGACACGGCAAGTTAGAACCCCTGAGGGTACCACTTTGGGTATATAAACACCATATCTTGCTGAGGTAGACAGAGGAGAAAAAGGACTTCCATGCTGACACACTGACGTGAGACGCTGAGGTTCCTGCACGCAGACACTCCAGATTGCAGTGGTCTGACATCCCTTGCGGGGTTTCAATCTCGAGACCAAGACGGGGTTCCACAGTCTCTCACTTCAGGTAATGGTGTTGACTTTATCCTTGAGGGTTTCTTGTCTACACACCTACATACATGCTAGGTACACTTAGGTACATCTATTTAGGGTTGCATCTTAGGAGTACACATTTTATTGTCATATTTTAATACCTCCCTGTATTCATTGCTTTAGTACTATGGTAGAAATCTACCATCCTTTTACTCTGTTGGTGCGTATTATCATTTATATCTGTTCCTGCCTTATGGTTGTTTCAGCACACCTATTTTACACTAGAATGACGCTGGTTCAATAAATGCTTATCGAAAATCGTCCCCACCGTTTATTCTGTCTATCTCTCTGAGACAAAGTGAGCACGAGTGACTGAGCGAAAAGTATCGCACTGTTTCCATGATCCCTGATGGGACAGAGTTGTCATGTTCGATAGTTGCCAAGAACTATTCACTCCTTGATAAGAGGGGTTTCTAGTGGCACTGTGAGCTAGCTGGTATACAGGCAAGCATACCCGGTGGGGGTGTCTGGAATCAGTCTGGACTCCAATCCCACAGTCTATGTTGTCTAAACGCGCAGATCCTATATAGGTTTATAGGAACTACACGACATGGCGCCGCCAACATTGGTTTGGTACTTATTTAACGGTCAAACCTGAGTAGTTCAGTCATGCTATTCTCAGAGACCCCTACTCACATTTTCCCAGAGATGTCTGGAGTGGGAAGGGAACTCTCTGCCACAGCTGAGTAGGCATTTCATATGTATTGCCTGTAGGTTTATCAAGCTTGTAAGACAAATTGTTCCTATTGTGCATAAAACTTTATCTCAGTTTCCTTGAAACATTTTCCTTCTTCAAAATAATGGCTGACGAAGACGCCGATGTGCCAGCACAACGTGCTGCAGCTAGGGAGGAAGAACAGGAAGGGGAAATAAACATTTCAGAAAATGTTAGAACTGCCCTTACTTTAAAACTAGCAGACTATGGAGTCACTGCTAAGGGTGGGACAGTAACATTTGTGATTGAGGCACACGAATCATATAGAACAGAGGTATTCTATTCATGGGTTAAATTCCCACAAGCAGATGCACAATCAAATACATTTCATTCTATAGTGAGGATGAAACACCAGAGGAATACTGTCCGTATGAGGACATTGAAGTTCCGCTCACTTACCGGGAGCACATAAACTGGTTTAAAGGCGCCCTCCCACATACAAAAGAAAAAGTGAGACTCGGTCCGCTCAGAAGAGATGGAGCGACTTGGCCAGTCCTAGCGGCCTATACACCACATCCAGACATTGACACAATGCCAGTAGCAGACTTACGTCCACTTCATAAAGAAATAATAAAACTTTACAGAAACCTGACACCATTCGTGATGAGGACACTCACACTTCAGCCGGCAAGGGCTACACAAGCAGGTCAAATTCAGGGATCTACAACTAAAATAACACCACAAACGCTACATGCAGTTATGGGTAAAATGCCCACTAGACGTGAGCAAATGCCATTCTGGATAGCTAAAAAAAACACAGTTAGAGGCAGTATTTCCACACACAAGCCCTCAAGAAAAACACAGAATGCTAATAATATGCTTGCCAATGGGGATAGCTCCCCAGATAGAGGATTGTACCATATGGGGCACAGTTTTTGCTGCCATATACACCAGAACTCATGGTATCCCTTCATTAGCAGTAATACCAGGGGCAATATTATCAAGAACGGGCGATAACATATCGCCGCTTTAGCGGCAGTTTCCTGCCGCTAAAGCGGCGATAAGGGGCTTGATAATATGCCCTATAGAATTCCAATATAAGCCCAGGTTTGATGTCCTTCACACCAGAACCTGGGCTTCTATTGGAATTCTATAGGGCTTATTAGCTTCTATAGGGCTTTAGCGGCAGTTTCCTGCCGCTAAAGCGGCGATATGTTATCGCCCGTTCTTGATAATATGGCCCCACATGTTTTAAGACAAATACAGAATGAGTATGGAACAGAACCTGCTCTGAACTTAGGGATGTAATTGCTAGGAAATGTTTCCCAGGTATCAGCTATTATATTAGCGAACCTAAAAGGGGAGGCAGCAGCAGTGGCAATATGCCAACACCTGAGGGATTTCACTCCTTTACAACAGGAGCGTGAATTACCTAAAATTATTGAAGACACCTAAGCTGAATTAGGTAGAGATACTTTTGGAGCTAGAGCAACAAAACCTCAATTTACGGGTGGTCCTGAAAAGGATAACACCAAGCACGCACCCGATTCTTCCAAGAAGAAATGGGATAATAACAATAAAAAACAAAAGAATAGAGAGAACAGATCACAATCCAGGGGTGGGTCTCCTCCACAGGAGCCCTCCGAAAGGAGGTACAACCTTAGGAATCATGATAGCATTAAAAAACCTGACAGGTATCAGGATACTGATACACAGTCCTCTCGTTCCTTTTAGGGCTCATCAATAAACTCCGAGAGGGAAGGACGGTCAGAACACAGACAAGAAGAGCGTACAAAGTCCAGAGACACGCAACGCGCTTCAGAGTATACTTCCAAAAAAGAAGAGAAGCCAAAATCAAACCCTCAATTTAAAAAGAAGAAAGTAGCAGGTCTTAAAGTTAGACATGCCCAGAATTCTGAGGACTCAACCTCTGAACGGGGAATGGGCTCTGATGATGCTAGACAGCGCAGCAGAGGCATCAATAGCTCACCAGAACCTGATGGAATTTCTGGTGACAGCGGAGTTGAATGAGCATATTAATCTTGGTGGCAGTGGATTCATTCTCTAGTTTTCTATGGGTATGGCCTCAGCGCTCGGCTGACACTCGAACAGTTATAAAAGATTTGCGAGTCTTCATAGGGACATACGCAGTTGGCACATTACATTCTGACCTTGGTCCCGCGTTCAGCTCTAGGGCTTACAAGGAGGCCATGGGAAGTTTGGGTGTTGCATTACAGTACTTCTCTCTGTACCATGCCAAGGGAAATTCGGTCGTGGAGAGGAAAAAACGAGACTTAAAGGAATCTTTAACAGCAAGAGTATTAGGTTTGGGTGGTAGTTGGGTCAATCACTTGTACGGGGTCCAAAGAGCCCTTAACAATATGCCAAGATGTTCCCTAGAAGGTGTCACTCCTTACGAGGTCCTATTTGGGACGAGAATGTGGGTACCTGATCTCACTTGTGAAAGCACAGTGGCGGTTGAAAAACCATTTGACATCAAAAAAAGTTTGGCTATTTTACAGGATCTCAATGAATTCCAGACACTACAAAGCAATGTGCAAGTAAAACGCACCGCCACTGGGGAAGTCCAATTAGTCACGGCAAGACCTGCCTGGATCCCAAAAGTCGGGGATCTAGTCAGAGAAAAGATTGTGGACAAGAAAGAATTTGGGCCATCATACAGAAAGCCAGTCCCTGTCTTGGCTGTTGAAGGAACAAGAACAGTACTTCTTCCGCCTCTTGCCATCAAAAAAGAAAAGAGATTTGTTTCCATTGATCTGTTCAAACCACACTATGTGGCCGATACTGAATAGTAGGCATCGTGGGTTCCTGGGTAGCCGACGCTCTCCTCTCGCTACCATACAGGAAGTTCAGACAGAAAGACTCATAACATTTGAAGAGTCGCCAATACAAAGTAATGGAATATCCAACAATGAAATGGGACTTGTTCCTCTTGAAACAGAACTTCAAAACACAAATGAAAGACAAATATCAATTTGGCCTACAACCGATGTCTACATCAATATGCCTCTGCAAGAGACCTCTTCCAGTTCAACAAAACCTGCTGAGCTACCAAAAATAGATCGAACTGCATCTGGCTACTTCATCGATTTTGATACATTTTCTCTGGATCCCAGTGAACCTGAAACAATGCCAGCTCCAGTTTCCCGTAAGCAACACATTTGTTACTTCTACATTTTTCTAAAAAAGACATGCCTAGTGTCACCTTGGCTATAGCTCTGGATAATAACTGGAATATTGTTTTTCTGTTCTGCATTGGCCTAGTGACTGTCTTTTGCTTACTCATAAATGGAAATTATCTCCCAGTACGCTCTGCAGTATCAAATGTGAACTTAGTCCTGAGACCTCATACGTCATCTCATTGTGAGCAAAGAGACCTGTCCTTCGTGAACATTACACTGTTCCAATTCCTGACGGTATAGTTTGGGGCAAGCTTGATTATGATGTATTTGGTCCCACAGAACTTTTGAAAATACCTCATGTATTTAAAATCTCTCTAAATGATATCATTACCTCCAGTACATTTTCAAACGATTGGGATTTTGAAACTGTAAATAATATATTGTCTGATTTAGAACAATCTGCTGCATTTTCAAGCACTGAAATGTTAGAAGCCACATCAGACTATAACACTATGTACTGTTACCATCATTATAGTCATAATTTTTTACATAAATCCAGTATCCCACGAAATGTTTTTACATACCACCAATGGGAACATTGCCCAACATCACCGAAGAGTAGTCCGAAAACGTTTGCACAGAAATGTCCTTATTTTTAAGGGTTTAACATTCCTGACCCGACCTCATATTATTATAAGGTTGCACCTACAACTGCACAGAAAAATATGCTAACTAACACCAAACAGATTTATTCTGCATCCTTTATTTCCCAACTGTCTAAACTGGGTTTCGACTTATGGAAGGAAACTATTGACATGAAATCAGTCTGGGTTTCAAAGGAATGGCAGGTTCAGAGAATAGAAGCACTATTTTGAGCGTGCCTCATTCCATAGCAGATAATATTTCTGAATGAAACTGTGCAACAGACTTCCTGTCTTGGAATAGCCTAGAATAAGGTTTTGAACACACCTTGGATTCCATCACACATTGAGGGGTGGCCAAACTATACGTCACGTTGAGGGGATACAATAGATGACATCATACAGTACAATTAATCAGACCCCAATTGGAAGGGATGGTTAGTTTGGCCTATAGACACAAATAGATCTCAATTAAGATTCAGGGGTACAACCAAAGGGTTTAGTATCCACAGGCTAGACCAACGCTATGTACAAAGAGAACATCCAGGGGTGGTGACATCATACAGTGTTGGGAAAATATGCCTCGATTGGCTATAAACCTTGACACTGTCCCAGGTGAAACAGCACTTATCCTTACTCTCAGATGAGGTGGATCTAAGCGATTTTTTATTAGGTCCCCAAAAGCCACGTCAGAAACGTTTTGTATATGCTGTCTATAATGAAAACTGGAAAATCTCTCAACAAGAAGCTGCGGAGAGACTTCATGAAATAGATAGAATTAACCTAGAAAAGGAGTTAGCTGTAGTTGACAATGGTATGACTACATAAACATCCAGGATTTATTCAATGGGCAACATTGTATCTCTTGCTATAGATGTACTAGAACAGTATCTGTCCATACTACAACACGGACAATCTCAACTATGTTCTATTATGTTATTAAGCTGGACGCTGCAATCTTTGTACGCTGGGTATGGGCCTTGGTGATTTATCAACAGTGTGTCCCTATTTTCTGCATACAATCTAACTAAGAAGCAGATCACAGTGGCACAAAGGGGAGCAAAATATACAATGCTGCGTATTGAAAAACTAGACCAATTACCTTTTACTGTGGCAGAGCCACCATCCACAGAATGGTTAATGATCCATGGCCATATAACATTACCGGTCACAACTTTCCAGTTTCAGTATTGCCTAGAACAACAACAGGCGGGCAGATATGAAGCGATGGGTAGGGAATTCATCAAGGAATCTTGGGAATTGCCATACAGATTTCTATGCAGGAGTGGGGACATGGAAGTGTTTCTAAGCGGTATAAACTGCGAGAACGCTTTAGGTGGATCTCTCATATGCCAGGATATCATGCTCCACGGGGCCTGTAATGGTTCAGTTACTAACTTATCCTGTCACTTGAAAGGATCCCCACCTGCCAAGATTAATCTGTTGTTCAAGTTACTTTCAAATGGGTGTTACTTGATGCTGAGTGATCAAGGTTGTTGAGGGATGCTCCCAGGCATCGCATATCTTGCACTGTAAGCTCCAGGGTTACTTGCTGTATGCAAGTATTGTTTCCACCGACCCATACAGTTAGTGAGGCACCGTTATGGCCTTCGTTGAATGTTTCCTTTATACAGTTTGATACTCTGAGCCGAATAAAATCCATGCTTTTACAGAAAACCGTGCCCTTAACCTCTTCCGAGAAACCTATGATCTCCAGGTCGCAAGATCCTTAGCTGAGATACTGGCACTAGTACAAACAAATTGCCCTTTCCATTTCACAGAAATGGTACAACGTATCTTTAACATGTCTGATACGACGGGTATAGTACACCTATTTAAGACCATAGGTTCTGGACTATTAAGCACCTGTCAGACAGTCTTCGGAGTTATTACCAACTTCATACACTCTGTATTTGGAAGCATTTTTGGAGGGCTTCCGCTGATCCTGTTCCTAATAGCAGGTATCCTGATTGTAATTTTTCTGCTACGCAATGGACGTCCCAGTCACCAAGGAGATGGAAACAACGCTCTTGGAGTGCCTCTACCATGATCGCCTGGTACTCCATCTGGGAACAACTCGCCTTCGCGAGTTGAGCGAGTCTTGGTTCCTGTCATTTAGACCAGTCTGGATTGACTGTGCTCTGCCTGTCCTCCGATGCCTGTTCTGCGGACAAGAATGCGTGTTGGATCTCTGTCTAACACTTCCATCGGTTGCGCAACCAGATGTTGATGCTTTGCTGGACCCGATAACGGCCCATGTTCTGCTGTGTCCTCAGCATTTTTCTATGTTGATGTCTGCATTCTTAGAGCCACCACGGGATGCTTCAGCTCCTTTTGGAACGGATACCGCTCCTCAACAAATACCCAGGCCTTGGATGTCGCACAGGCTTCCCCAGCATTGGCTGTAGATAGTGCAGAAGAGCATCTGTGCTCAATTGACCTAATCTGTGAGTTGTTGCAGGGATCGTCGTCTGCGATGGCAAGCAACAGTGATGTTGCATCTCCCAGCCAGGACACATAAACATTTGGCTCATCGTGTGCTGGGGAAACATCGGCCTTTTTTCAAAATAACCAAATTTGGAATTTTAAACAATAGACGCTTTTGCTGAACTGCATGACTTTCAGTCACTCATTGTTCAAACTATATATACGGACACTGGGGCCGATTCACAGAACTAATCTGAGACTAAATCCTAAATTTACTACTTTTGGTATTCACAGAAGGCATTTAGTAGTAGTAAAGTTAGGATTTTGTCTTAAGTTTGACTTAAGACAAACTTAAGACAGACTTAAGACAGACTTAAGACAAACTTAAGACAGACTTAAGACAGACTTAAGACAGACTTAAGACAGACTTAAGACAAACTTAAGACAAAATCCTAACTTTACTACTACTAAATGCCTTCTGTGCATACCAAAAGTAGTAAGTTTAGGATTTTGTCTCAGATTAGTTCTGTGAATCGGGCCCACAGTTTAGTACTTTAGGACTTCTATCAATTGCAATTTCTGTGTTTAGAATTTTTTATTTTTTAAGTTCTATTTTGATGGACTTATTAGTTGTTTGCGTACAACACCTAGCTGTACGTTATAATTTTTATGTCATCCAGTTGGATGAGGAGCGGGTGTTATGTTTCATATAGGTACCCAAATATAGGCTCAGGTAATCACCTAACCTTTCACCTATATTCTCCCCTACCATTGCACTACATAACGGTTCTTGGGACTGACCTTTTACCTAGTTACGGTACTGCTTACAGGACGCAGAGAACGCGGAGTAGGCAAATCTCCACACATTCCGTGGCGGAGCGGAGTTAACCAGCCCCCGCCTCCACCCCCCCTAATAAGAATGAAATAAATATACATTAAAGGTAAAATAATAAACACTCACCTTGACTGCAGCATCCCCGGGCTGCCGTCCTCCTCTTCCTTGGCGTTTCACGGTGACCTGCGCATGTGCGCGCGCCCGTGCATGCGCATTCCTTGCGAGAAATGCGCATGCGCGGGCGTGCAGTGGTCTGACATCCCTGGCGGGGTGTCCATCTCGAGACCAAGACGGGGTCCCACAGTCTCTTACTTCAGGTAATGGGGTTGACTTTATCCTAGAGGGATTCTTGGCTACACACCTACATACATGCTAGGTACACTTAGGTACATCTAGTTAGGGTTGCATCGTAGGAGTATGCATTTTATTGTCATGTATTTTAATACCTGCCTGTATTCATTGTTTTAGCACTATGGTAGAAAATCTACCATCCTTTTACTCTGTTGGTGCTTATAATCATTTATATCTGTTTCTGCCTTATGGTTGTTTCAGCACACCTATTTTACACTAGACTGACGCTGGTTCAATAAATGCTTATTGAAAAACGTCCCCACCATTTATTCTGTGTATCTCTCTGAGACAAAGTGAGCACGAGTGACTGAGCGAAAAGTATTGAACTTGTCATGTTCGATAGTTGCCAAGAATTATTCTCTCCTTGATAAGTGGCACTGTGAGCTAGCTGGCATACAGGCAAACATACCCAGTGGGGATGTCTGGAATCAGTCTGGACACCACTCCCACAGTCCATGTTGTCTAAACGGGCAGATCCTATATAGGTTTATAGGAACTACACGACAAAATGTGGGACCTCCTCAACACCCTCTCGCTCGATGTCGCCTTCCTCACAGAGACGTGGACCAACGCCAGCTCCACACCCGACATCGCAACCACCATCCCCGACGGCTACAAGATCCAGAGGAAAGACTGTCCTAACCACACTGGAGGAGGCCTCGCCATCATCCACAAAAGCTCCCTCCGACTGCCAACCTCCATTTCAAATGACTACTCGCCCCCTATGAAACACATCCACTTTCAGATCCAGGTCAACCCCAGAACTATCCTATGTGGAACTCTCGCCTACAGACCTCCCAGACCCTGCGCCCTGTTCGATAACACCATTGTAGACCACATCACGCCCCACGCCCTTGCCTCCATGGACTACGTACTGCTCAGAGACTTGAACTTCCACCTTGACAACCTCAATGACCCCAACTCCACCACCGTCCTAGACAACCTCGCCAACATCGGAATGAAGCAACTCCTCACCACCCCCAAGGTGGGACACACCCTTGACCCCATCTTCGCCAGAGGAATCAACATTCGCTTCAGTCATACCACACAACCCCTCTGGATGAACCACCACTGCATCCACTTCTCTTTCTTGAAACCCACCGCACCCACGTCCTCCACCCAGAAACTGGAGCAAGATCACTGAAGAGCACCTCGCCGCCACCCCCAGCCGCACTCCTACCCCCACCACGACCAATGCAAACGAACTCCACAAATGGATCGCCGACTGCACCAACACGCTCGCTCCCCTCCAGAACTTCAACAGACAAAACACTACGAAAGCGACCTGGTTCACCACGGACCTCTGAGAATCCAATCGCTTGTGCAGACGACTCAAGAAAGCATGACCCCGGAAGCACGCACCGCCTACAGGACCGCCACTACAGCACACCACCAACTCATCAGATCCACGAAGAGAAACTTTATGCAGGACAGAATCCTCTCCAACTCCCGCAACTCCAAGGAACTCTTTAACATCATACAAGAATTCACCAGACCCCCCCAGTAAAACCTCTGATGTCCCTCCCTCCCAGGACCTCTGCAACAAACTCAGCTCCTTCTTCCACCACAAGATCAGGACACTCTACTACAACTTCAACGAACATGACCAAGGCACCGGCCCATCACCCCCCACCAGCAAAGCCACTCAGCCAACCATCCTGACCTTGACCCCGGTCACCACAGAAGACACCGCAAAGACCATGAGGAGCATACACTCTGGAGCACCCACTGACCCCTACTCACCGCACATCTTCCACAGGGCCGCCTCCGCCATCGCAGCAGAACTACAATGGACAATCAACTGGTCCCTCGAAACAGGCACGTTCCCCGACAACTGGAAATGTGCAGAAGTCAAACCCCTCCTCAAAAAGCCCTCCGCAGACCAAATGGACCTCAAGAACTACAGGCCCATCTCTCTCTTCCCTTCGCCGCCTAAGTCACAGAGAAGATCTCCAACATCCAGCTAACAAACTTCATAGAATCCAATGACATCCTTGACACATCTCAATCCGGCTTCTGTAGCAACCACAGCACCAAGATCGCCCTCCTAGCCGCCACGGATGACATCCGCACACTGCTCGACCAAGGTCACACTGCAGCCCTCATGCTACTAGACCTCTCAGCAGCCTTCGACACTGTTTCCCACCACACACTAGCCACCAGACTCCATGACACCGGCATACAGGGAACTGCCCTAGACTGGATACAATCCTTCCTCGCTGGCCGAACTCAAAGAATAAGACTCCTGCCCTTCCTCTCAGAACCCACAGAGATCAGATGCAGAGTACCACAAGGATCCTCCCTCAGCCCCACACTGTTCAACATCTACATGTCCCCCCTCGCAACCATCGTCATGAAACACAGACACAGCATAGTATCCTATGCCGACAACACCTAGCTCATCCTCCCCCTCACCAAGGAACCCAACATCACCAAGCACAATTTCCAGGAAAGAATGAAGGACGTCGCATCCTGGATGAGCAGCAGCTGCTTGAAGCTCAATTCAGAGAAAACAGAAGTCCTCATCCTCATATCCACCCCCTCCGCGTGGGATGACACCTGGTGGCCCCCCACCCTCGGTAACCCTCCCACACCTACGGACCAGGCCCACAACCTCAGCATGATTCTTAACTCCTCCCTCACCATGAACCGACAGATCAAGGCCATATCCTCCACATGCTTCAACACCCTCCGCATACTCCGCAAGATCTTCAAATGGATCCCCCCCAAATCCAGGAAGACCGTCACCAACGCCCTCATCACCAGCAGGCTGGACTACAGTACCACCCTCAATGCCGGAATCAACAAATCTCTACTCCACAAACTCAAGACCGTCCAGAACGCCGCAGCCATACTCGTCCTCAGCATCCCACGACAAGACCACATCACCCAGCACCTACAAGACCTCCACTGGCTACCCGTCGAAAAAAGAGTGATCTTCAAGCTGCTCACACACGCCTACAAAGCCCTCCACAACACCAGACCCCAATACCTCAATGAAAGAATATCCTTCTACACCCCCAAGAGAAACCTCCGTTCCACTGACCTAGCCATGGCCAGAATCCCCTGCATCTACAGAGCCAGAACAGGAGGCAGATCCTTCTCCTACATTGTGGCCAAGACCTGGAACGAACTCCCCCTCAGCATCAGACAAAGCCCCACACTGCAAGCATTCAGGAAGAGCCTCAAGACCTGGCTCTTCAGATGACTGGAGCTGCCCGAAACCCCTCTCCCCCATCACCTTGAGACCCTCATGGATGAGTAGTGCACTCTACAAACCTCTGGTTGATTGATTGATTGGTTGATTGATTGATTGACTAGGGCTTGCACTGCATGCTGGGACCCCCAATGTGACCAGCATGGTCTGCGACAGTGAGTGATTAACCTTGACTCTTTGAGACCTGTTACCAAGATAGGTGAACCATTTAAGGACTGATCCTGATAACCTCATACGGAGTTCCAAAAGGTCAAGTAGGTTGTCAAGCTTAAGCGTATCAAATGCCGTAGATAGGTCGAGGAGGATTAAAAGACAGGATTAGTTCTGATCCACCATTTTTAGGGTATTGTCCATTATGTGTGTCATAGCCGATTCGGTGCTGTGACCTGGACGGAATTTGGTTTAAGATTGGTCTAATAATCGGAATTGATCAATGTGGTTACAAAGTTGGATGAGAACACATTATTCAAGGAGCTTCTCCAAGGTAGGAATATTAGAGATAGGTTGGAAGTTGTTTAAGTCAGTTCGATCTGCTTTTGGATTTTTTAGGATGGGGGAAACCTAAACGGATTTTAGGTAGCAGGGGACAGTGCCTTGTTCCTCAATGATCTCAGGTGCTTGAGATGTTCAAGGGATGGAGCTGATTTCCACTGACGTTCAGCTAGCCTCAAGTTGCACATTGTCCACAATGTGTGCGGAAGCTGGAGATACAGGTGTGTGTGCAGATAAAATATCAGAATAAAAATACTGTGATAAAAAAATATTGTGTTAAGAATATCGGGATGTCAGAAGTATCATCAACAGGAATATCAAAGGTAAAAATATCATGTTAATGTTGTTTTTGATACTTTTGAAAAAAATATCAATGTTAAAAATGTTATATGTAATATGTAATAATACTGTTTGTAAGTGTTATTTATCATTTAATTTATTGTAGTGTGTTTATATATGTTTATTAATTTATATATTTATATATTTATGTTTTTAATAAGGTCATTTATTAGCTATGAAATTGTTGAAATATGTAATTTTAGTTGCAGTGATGTATATGAAGAATGGTTTTATACATTTTTAGTAGCATGATATTGTGTTTTTAGGGAAAAAGAGTGGGGAGATTTTTAAATGTGTATATTTTGAATTACATATTATGTTAATACATGTAATGATATGCAAATTATTATTTTACCATATATAAGTTAATTTTGTTACATTAATGCATTTAATACATTTTTATTTAATATTAATTAAAATATATATGACTGGCATTACATTTAAAACACATCAGTTCACTTTTTAAAACAAGTATATTTATTAAAATAATGAAAACATATGCAATACATTTATTTTAATACAATAAAATAAGTAGACATTATTTTTACAAATTTATAATTTTTCGGGGAAATCCTTTTGAATGTATTTTGTTATTTTAATATAAATATTAACTTAATATCAAGCAGAATATATGTTAATGTTATTAAATCAAAATAATGTTAAATATTTAAACAAATTGGAAATTAATAAAATGCTTTACAAATGAAAAATATTTAAATATTTATTTTAATTGAGTTAAATATTCATGAAACATTTTTGTATTAACGGTTAACATTTTCTGAATTTTGATTAAGATAATGCAAATATTTTTACTTTAATTTGTTTTAAAATGATACATTTATATTAAAATTATATTTTGTATTATTTAAAATAAAGACTAGGGGGCATATGTATGAAGCAATTTTCCCGTTCGCAAATGGGCCGATTCTCAGAATCGGCCCGTTTGTGAACACGAAAAAGCCTTTTGGGATGTATCATCCCAAAAAGGCCCTCGCAATATAGGGAATCGCAAAATTTGCGATCCCCTATTTTGCGAATGCATTTAAGGAATCGCAAATTGCGATTCCTTAAATGCAATGTAGGAAGCACCCAAGTTGTGCGATTTTGCCCTAAGAAATCGCAACTTACCACCAACTTCAAGTTGGTGGTAATTTGTGATTTCTTTGAGAAATGCACTTTTTTGCATTTTTCAAAGTGCCATGTGGTGCACATACATGCCCTTAGGGCATGTATGTGCGCCACATGTGCACACATACATATTTCAGGGGTGGAATAGGGTGTCCTTTTGACACCTTTGCACCCTTGAAATTGCATTCGCAATTTGCGAGTACCTAATGGGTATTCGCAAATTGCGAATGTCTGCCTATTCATTCCTATGGGCCTCTAGGCCCATAGGAATGAATGGGAAGGTATTCCTTATTTGCGAATCGCAATTTGCGACTCGCAATTAAGGAATACTAAGGAATCGTACATACATTCCATTTTGCGAGTCCTTAATAGCGATTCACTAAAAATCGCTATTAAGGACACGCAAAACGGTTTGTTCATACAAATGCCCCTTGGTTTCTAATAATTTTTAATTGTATGATTGTTGATTTTGTATAATGATTTTATTTTTTATTTTGCAGTATAAACTTTAGGAATGGTGGCAAATAATTGTATGATTATATTTATATTTAATTGTAATAATATTAGATTTGTAATATTCTTATGCTTAAATATGTATTTGTAGGTTTGTATTTGTGGATAGCATGTTTTTAGATTACATTTTATTGTATTTTATAGTGAGTATAGAGTATTGATTGTTTATATAAAATGTTTAATTTGTGTTACCTTATTTAAAATGTTTTCAATTAAAGTGTATATAGTAAATTTCACCTCTTTAGCATCTAACACCATCTTCAAATTGATTATATTGGAGTGGAGTAAATGTCACCACTTTAGTGTCCAACTCTTTCCCCCTATATGGTTAGATTGGAATGGGAATAGTAAATATCAATCATTTAGGCCCCGATTACGACTTTTGGCAGACCAGTGGCATGGCGGTGCAAACTGCTGTGCCACCACTCCACCGATTGTCGCTGCCGCCCGCTCGCCAGATTACAACTTTTAAGTAAGTAGTCTGGCTGGTGGGCAGTGCCTCTTTTTAAGGCTGCAGTGCCTTTGAAAAAGCCACCGTAATGGGGCCGCCTCACAAGGTTCATTCACGGCATCGACTCAAAAGTCCATGCCATGCAGGAACTTAAGTGCATGTACACAGGGAGGGCACATGTTATGCCCACATGTGTGCATGCACAAGGGGAGGAGGCACAGAGACACCTCTCCTCCAAGGTTTACATGGAGGAGGAACCGCCATGTAACCCTGGAGGAGAGGAAACTCGTAATATGCTTGGCGGGACCACATCGGTCCTGCCAAGCATATTGCGGCATCTGACCGCCAAGCCACCTCCAGGGAATGGCGGTTCCCTGGCAGTGGTCCCAGGGTGTTCCGACCGTGTAACTCCTAATGTGGAGGTTGGACCACCGGTGCAACGGTGGCTGGATCCGCCACTGCCAGACTCGTATTAGGTCCCTTGCTGTCCAACACCTTCCAATAATATGGTAGATTGGTGTGGGAGTGGAAAATGTCACCCATTTAGAGTCCAACACCTACCCCCAATATGGTTAGATTGGAGTGGGACTAGTAAATGTCACCCCTTTAGCGTCCAGCCCCTTCCTCCAATATGGGCAGATTGGATTGGGAATAGTAAATGTCACCCCTTTAGAGTCCAATGTCTTTTCCATATTGGTTTAGATTAGATTAGAAATAGTAAATGTCACCCCTTTAGTGTCCAACACCTTCCTCAAATTGGTTTAGATTGGTGTGGGAATAGTAAATGTTACTCCTTAAGTGTCCAGCACCTTCACCAAATTGGTTTATATTGGAGTGGAAATAGTAAATGACACCCTATTAGTGTCTAACACTTTTAAAAAAAAAGTCTTTGTGTTACAGTGTGACTATTTAATATTATATTTTTAGTTTGAAATCCTTTAATTTAACTTTAATTGTATGTAGTAGAAATAGTTTGTGTTATTTTATTAGTATTGTTGGTGTTTAGAAATAATACTTAGGGCCTGATTACGATGTCGGTCGGAAAGCCTCCAACCACTGGTCGGAGGCTTTTTAGACTGACATGGTAGATATAAAGTCCGACCACTGTATTATGATGATGGCCGTCGGAGTCTAAACCGGCGGGGGTATCTGTTGCGGTTCCGACGGGCTCAAGGAACCTGTCAGGCAGTCGAAAAGCACTCATAATCCCTCAAGGATGGCGTTTCCGCCCATCAGGATTATTATGTTGGTATCGGACAGCCAATCAACCTGGGCCTTTCCGACACGGATTGGTTGTTGCAAACTGACTTTGGGGGCCCCTAGCAAGGTCTCCTTACCCACTGGCCCAGCACATTTGGGCCTGGGGGAACATCCCTGCACTGTGTGGCAGGCACACAGTGCAGGGATATTTACAAACTTCCATTTTTCAATAGGAGCTTTTTCAGTTTCAGCCCCCGCTACAAGCACCATTTTGTTAATATTAAAAAAATAAAAATTATATTTCTTGACTATTGTATTTTGTATATTCTCTATTTTTCGCTTTCTAAAAATGTATTACATTGTTTTATATACATATTTTCAACTTCATTTAACATGTTTTTTCAGTATATACTAAATATTTGCATATATTTTATACTATTATTTAATATATACTTTACAATTTAAAAATAAATAACAACAGTTTTTGACATGTTTTGCATGTGTAATCATTTTTTAATTTTTTTATACATTTGTTGAACATATTCCCATTTTTCCCATTCATCTACATGGGAAGATAGTCTTTTTAAAGTTTCATTTAGCAGCCATTTTTTTTACCCCTACCCTCTATTTTGTAATCTAGTTCTGTTATTTATCATATATTTCCCCAGAACCAGTCGTGGTAAGGTGCTACTCTTCATCAGAACAGGTAAGTCCTTTTCTAAGGGTTTTGAGGGTAAAGGTTTAGGGAAGTTAGTTATAGTGTTGTGTGTGGCTATTTGTTATATTTAGATGTATTAATAGTAGTGTTTTTCTCTAGTTTGTATTTTTGGGTTTTCCAGGAATGTATCATTATGTTACTTATATTTTGATGGTTAATTGTGATGCATGTGTATTTGTGGGAATTAAATGTCTTTTGATGATGGGTTTTCTATGTTACATTACAGGATTTTATCTACAAACGTCTCCTATTGGCGTTGGAAGTTTCCTTGTTTTTTTGAAAAAGGAATCATTTTTGGTTCATAATAATCCAATGCTCTGTTTTCAGGTTACCTGAAGTGTTTCTTTTTTTAAACTCTTTTTCAGGTTTTTATGGTTCCTAGATTCTTTGAGGGTTTCTATTGTATTAGTTTTATTTTTGCATTTTTTTGGGGGGCTTTTTGGACAATATCTTTACACTTTTTTTTTAATTACTATTTTTTACTTTGTGGATATGAAGGAAGATCTGCAGCGACAGAACAGTACTTTTCATTATTTCATTTCTTTTGGGTGGGAAATGTGATATTTTATTGTTCGTGTAAATATCATGTGATTGTTATTTGGAATTGGGTGCTTTGCATATTGTAATTAATTTAAGTGATGGATTGAGTTTGTTTTTAGTTTATTAGTTGGTGACGGTTACATTTTTTTAAAATAATTTATTTATATAATTTTATTACCTCAGTCTTCATTTACATTGGATTATTTTAATTTTTTGACTGAGGTAATAAAATATTATATCTACTATTAAAATAAAAAAGATTAGTTATGTTTGTTTAGATTTTGAGGTAATTTTCAATGACTTTGGCAGGTTAATATATCATTTATAAGATACTCTTGGCTATCATTTCTATGCAATGTACACCTCTGTTACTTATGAAGAGTTTGACTTTAATTGGTAGCATGTTGTTCATTCATCTGGTTTGTTTGCTAAGTTTAGGGGCAATTTGGCTAAAAGATTGCTCCATTTGGTGTTGTTGGTAGCTTTGTTCTTTTTGTAATGCGTCTTTAAATTTATAAGTGTAGGTTGGTGCTGCCTAGTGTGGATTGGAAGGCATTGTGCCATCCTTCCACTGTGCTGTTTGTTTTGGCTTGCTGTGCCAAGGTGCTGTCATAGGGCCTTATTATGAGTTTGGCACTGTGGGAGCAAGATGGCCCTGCTCCCGTACTACTAAACCCATGTAGGAACCACCTGCCAGATCAGGAGTTTTCTCCTGGTCTAGTGGGTGGTTCTTTGGCGTTCCCAGGGCAGTGCCCGCTGCAGTCCATGTCGTGCAGGTACTGGTATGCGTGCATGCAGGGCGCACATGTTGTGCCCCCCTGCGTGCATCCAAATGGTGTGAAGCACCAAGGGACATGTAGAGCCCCCTTTGTTTCCTCACCGCCACACTTTTCATGGTGGTCGCATCGCCATGAAAAGTGTGGTGGTGAGGAATCTAGTAATATGCTTGGCAGGACTGCAGTGGCCCAGCCAAGCATATTGCAGCCTCAGGACCGACATGCAACAACCAGGAAATGTCGGTTCCCTGGCGGTTGCAGTGGTTGAGGTGGTCCCAGGGTGGCCACCCTTGTCATAATTGGGCAGTTGGGACACCGCCACCATGAGTCGGGTAGTCTGTGAACCCCCAGACTGATAATTTTGGCCCATGACATTCTACCATGGTATGTGGAATTTGAGTTGGAGTCTGTGTCCGGAGTGATGCAGTCTGCCAACCCAAGTATCTTCGAAATAATCCATTAGGGGGCTTAGTTTGTCTTCATTTTGTTGGTATAAAGGGCTGTCTATTAGTAAATTGTAGTGGTTGGCTACCTTTGTGACAGTGGGAAAGGCTAATGCTATCATGTTTTTAACTTCAAATGCAAATTGGCTGTTTGTAGAATATTCTTCACTTAGGCCCTGATTCCGAGTTCGGCGGCCTGGCCTCTGTGGTTCCTAGAAGACGGCTGCACCAGTGGTCTTTCGCCCACTGTATTATGAGTCATGCTACCTGAAACGCCGACTACATCTACTGTGTGGTTCCTGTCTGGGCTGTGGTGGTCTGCAATGTTGGTGATTCATGCTCCAAAACCGTAAGGACCACGGCTTACTGCCGAGCCTATTGAGACAACACAGTTGTACTGGCGGTCCCCTAACAGCGGTTCCCCAGTAGAGGTAGACCACCGTGGTACGCTTGCAGAAAAGCACCACAACATTGGCCATTAGATGTATTAAAAAACTGGACAGCTGATGTCCCTTGGCCAAGTGGACACGCCTGCAAATCACACTGTAAAACACACCACATCCCTGACCGTGATCCTTTACTTCTCAAGTGCAGCCCAGAAGACAGACATTACTATATTGGGCATTTTGAGCTAAGGTAGCCCTTTTTTATCTTCCCATTTAGCAGGCTCCACACTCTTTTGTTTTGTTTTAGCCTATTCACTAATATCCCTTGGGTTTTTTATTCATTTGTCACTCATTTTATTTATAGTCATGAATCACCCCAAAAAAACATGTTTCACAGAGGTGGAGTTGTCAGTCATGGTGGACGAAATCATTAGAGTAGATCCACAACTTTTTGAAGCCCAAGTCCAACATACTCCTCTCAGTAAGAAAACGGAATTGTGGAACCAGATAGTCGACAGAGTGAATGCTGTTGGTACCACCCTGCGCACAAAGGGCACAATTAGGACAAGGTGGCATGACCTGAGGTCGAAGGTGCTTACCCTCGTCTCCAAGCATCACCTGGAGGACAAGAGGATTGGCAGTGACCCTCCCACTGACCCATTACAACTTTTTCCCTGGGAGGAATAGGTCATGGCCATCCTGCATACTGAGGACATGCCAGGAATACATGAGGGAGTGGAGTCTGGTATATCACACTTCACTAACTGTCACAATAACTCAATGTCCTGTTGGATCTAAACTCTGCTTTTGCTATTGTGTTTATCTACTTTCCTAACACTCATTCCTCAAAGTATCAGAGATGCTGGCTTGTCAGTGTTAATGTGTAATGTTGCATAGAAGATCACATGAATCAATCTCCATTACATGCAACATGTTGGACTGCTGTCTGTAAGTGTATAATTAGAAAAATATCATCCCAGGACTCCTGATATGTATAAAAATGTTAAGGTATGGTCAATCTAAAATTAACATTGCCAACAGATATGTTACACTAACCATTTGTAAAGTGTTGGTAAGTTAAGATAGAAATGACTATCAATACCATGAGGCCCTGTGACTGCAACTCTAAACAATATGCAATAGTCCTTTTGCCCCTGCTCCCTGCCTGCCATTTTGCAACTGATGTTCACTTATTATGCAGGTTACCATTTGTCAAGTGTGATAAGTCGAGATAGAAATGTCTACTGTTACCATGAGGCCCTGTGACTGTAACTCTAACCAAGATGCAATGGCCCTTTTGCCCCTGCTCACTTGCATGCCATGTTACAACTGATGTTCACGTATCATGCAGGGATCAAACAACAGGAGTACACCCGTAAACACAGTTGAGACCTGGGTGATGAATGTATGTAACAAAAACAATATCTCAACAGGTAACATTTGACAGGCTGTTAAATAAAACATGCACATATAGTTGCAAAAAGGAAGAACAGGGAGACTCAAGGGTTAAGGGATGTGCCAGGGGCACTCTATATTCAGAACAGATATAGAAAGACAACAGTATTAGCACTGTTTACACTGAATGTGGGTGTAACCCAAAAAAACTTGTGCACATAAGTGCTTGTGGAACACAAAGTGGACGGTGCAAGTGACAAGTGACACAGCGAAGAGCGGCACAGACTGAACAATAGTGACAATATTTACAAGGTACTTTACGTTCTTGAATAATTATTTACAAGAATTAGTTACAAAGGATTGACATTTTGTGAACCAGCAATGCGCCAAAAGTTGCGCTGGAAGGACAAAAGCGTTTTGACCCGTAGTCAGTTAGGGTCATCTTCAGGACCAGGTAACAGTTTTGTTTGTGCTGATATAGGTGTGGGCGGGGGTCAATGGGTCATGAAGAGTGGGTGGTGTATCCAGAGGTAAGGATGCACAGCTGGCCAGAGTGCATCAGCGTTATTTTCGGGGAGTTGCAGGGATGCTGTATCTCTAAGAGTAATTGCGGTCCGGCAGAATTGGGTAAGACCGGTGTCAACACATGGACATCCGGTGTGTGAAGATATGGAAGCCAAATGCCGGTGTCAATGGGAATGTGTCCGGGGGCTGGGGAAGGACCGGTGTCAGCACACGGACAGCCGGTGTGTGAGGAGAAGGAGGCCTGCTGCTAGCGTCAATTGGGATGTGTCTGGGGAATGGGAAATGGGTCAGAAAAGATCAATTAACCGTGTTCAAGGTCCAGGCGGGATCCTCTTGGGGCTGGGAGCCGGAATCGGCATGAGTCCAAGTCAGTTGGGCCAAAGGGGAAAAAACAATCAGCTCTAACCAAGATGCAATAGTCCTTTTTCCCCTGCTCACTGGTCTGCCATGTTACAACTGCTGTTCACTTTTCATGCAGGTCAACATTTGTCAAGTGTTGGTAAGTTGAGATAAAAATGTCTACAACTACTATGAGGCCCTGTGACTGTAACTCTAAACAAGATGCAATAGTACTTTTGCCCCTGCTCACCTGTCTGCCATGTTACAACTCATGTTCACTTATCATGGACTGTGCAAAGTACATACAATGCTCTATTCAGAGACATGTCGGATTACTTTAATTGATGGTGTCCCAGTCTCCTCATCTGAATCCACTGATGGCATGAGTGACACCATACCAAGTGTGTATCTCAAACATATGTAAACCATTAAATTAACTCAGCTGATTAGATATGTCAGGTGACCCAATGACTCTGCCCTGCTCACATGATGAATAATGCTAAATATACAACAACATTGTGTGTTTGCCTGTAGTATATACATCTAGGCCTTGGAAAGGTCAAATACATATGTTACTTCTACACTGTGTTGGTTGAAATGTTATGGAAATGTCATGTTTATCCCTAAATCCAAAATGATACATTACAGCACATCTAAGGAGTTGCTCAATTCTACTACATGTATTGTATGTCTCCAAATGTCTTGCAACCAACTTCAATACCACACAAATAGATCACAACAGTAATATCTACCTATTCTGTGTCATCTTTGATCTCTACTTACTGTGACACAAACAATGTGGGTGTAGATGCCACAGTTTCACCAGTAACAATGTTCTCTACTTCTCAACAGTTCGATCTGGCCAGAGCTTTGCCACCGAACAGACTCCCACTCCAAATTATGATCAAGCCCTCAGTGATGACAACACTTCTAGAGATGTGGACATGAATGACCTTCCTGGCCCATCTGGTCAGCCTGGGCAAATGGCAACAGTGGGGCACACAGTGCCCACAACTCACCCACCGCAGCTGTAACAACACAGCCAACCCCTGCCCCCAAACCTGTGCACTTAGCACATCACTAACAACGTGTGCCCCCCAGTCCTGGATTCTGAGGGGGAAAACACCAACCCAGTCACTGAGGAACCAGGAACAAGTGGGAGGGTGCAGTCTGGCCCAAGGGCACAGCCCCTTGGGGGTAGGGTTCATGAGAGGGGATTGTGGGACTGCTGAGTCGGCCCCCTGGGGCCATTGACACCCAGGCCACCATCACCCAAGTTTTTGGAGTCTATCAGGACTCCCAAGGTGGGATGGGCAAGGTACTTATGGAAATCCAGGAGATGAAGCAGCTGCAGAGGGACACATACCAGGAGGTGGCTGGCATCAGCACCAAAATGGCATCCCTGGTTGGGGTGCTGCAGGACATCAACACCACCCTCTGCAAGGCTTTTCCACCTGGATGTACCCCTTCCTGTGGTCCAAGTACATCTAGGCCATCAACATCAGCAGTAGCATCAGGAAGGGAGGCCCAGTCAGAGGAAGACACGTATGTAGACACACACAATCACAGATAGAGAGGTAAGAGGAAGTAGTCCCAAATCGCCCTCCTACAAAGTCTTAAGTCACACAAAAAAGAAAAGGGACTATATAAAAACTAATGTGGTGAGTGGACAAAGGAGAGATGTGAGAACGGGTACATACTGTGGAGAGGAGTAAAACAGGGCACACACTGTGTATATAAAACTGCCCTCACACACAGCAAGCTGTGTCATGCTTCATCATAGGGCCTGCTGACACACCTCCGCGCTAGCCAACGCTGGTGGTGGAGCAATAGGGAAGGGGAAGACAACACCATATAAGAGAAGACAAAATGGTGAGGGATCAAAGAAGTGAAAAAGAATGGCAGAAATAAGTTGATAAAACTGGTAACAGTGTATCCCTGCTATACCTTTAATACTGGGTACACTGTCCAGATATAAGAGATGGTCTAATCCAACCTCGTGGATGGTGGTAATGGCTACTCATTAATAGAGCCCTACCCCTCCACTCTGCTAAGATGTCGACATGTTTCAGCCGGCACGTGATAATACCCCGGCTTTCTTCAGGACTTCCACCTGATCAATCCCCAAAGAGAAAAAAACTACTGTCCCTACCTCCTTATAATCCAGAGGTGAGAGAGAAGAGGAAGAGCACCAGATTCAGTGCAAAACTCTGGAATATGGTATGGTAGAGCCCTTTGCTCTCCTTGAGGAACCTGCAAAAAATTATAAAATCAAGAAAAAGCAAGAAACGTGAGGTGCAAGTTGAGGTAGTGTAGTGCCCAGTTTAAAAAGCCCAACATGAAATTGCGTGCCAAGACTCCCTCTTAAAGATCGTTATGTACCCGTTCACAAATCCATAAGTTGTGTAAATCCAAACACACTCCCCAAAGTACATCTAAAACCACTGCTGACAAAAGCACTGTCATTAGCCTAATATACTACTCTTAGAACAATTAGTGAGTGTGCCTAGGTATAATGGTAGTGCAAGTAGCGTGTTACCACTATGATGCTCTTAAGGTATAGTCAGTGTCTATGCACAAATAGATACCTTAACTCATATACTCATATGCACATTAAATCTTTAATAGGAGACAAACAATCATCCAGCTCCAATAGTAGTCTCTTACCGAGTTTACCAAAGGGTCAAACTGGAACTGGCGGAGGGGTGCGAATAGCTCCCTGTAGTCACACACTATGGTACAACAGGGCAAATTACAAAGAAAAAGAAGAAGAAAACACACAAAATAATGTATGAAGGGTAAAACAGATGGCAAGTGGTTAATTGCCAAAAGGAAACAAAACTACATAAACATAGTTCAGCCGTTCTGTTTCCCATCTTTCGTTATTGTCAAAGCCAATAGCTCTCTCTATCCGCAAGGACTGAGAATTTAAATAACAAAATCTTAGTTGGGGAAGAGTAACTAAAGAAAAATAGGTAGGTCCGAGCCCACGGTGGACATAGTTCGTGCTCACCGTAAAACCAGTAAGGCTAAAAAAGAGAGCAGGGGAGTAAGCTATCAACACCCATAGGTCTCTTCCATGGCAGGATAAGTATGGTATAAGCAGACATCAGGTCGCTGCAATGGAACCCCACAAGGGAACACTTACTTCGTCAAGGTGAGCCCATGACCACAACGCACTCCCGGCACCGCGAAGATAATTAAGTCCCGTTTCCCTAAGCCTTATCAAGGGAAAGACCAGCGGTGCCGCCCTGCGCACGTCATCACGTGGTGCGTCACTACGTAACCCCCGTGATTCGGATGGGCGGGGGACGGAGAAACAACTAGACCGTCCCTCAACAGAATACCGGCAGTCGGGGGATCATTGTTAGGAGTCTGCGCAGGAGTTGTTCCTGCATTATTCCTCATGTATTCCCGTATTGAATTCCTATTATGCCTGCTAACACTTGGCAACACGTAAGGGGCACAATACAAAATTAATGATTTGTGCAAAACAAAAAACACACCCACAGACGAAACAAACTATAAGTATACTCTAAATAAAAAAATTAATAAACAACCCTAAAACAGGGTTGTAGGTATGTAGACACCCCTGTCTCAGCAGCAGCCGATCCCCCCCCTCCTCAAAAGTAGGGGACATCCACCCAAAGATCAAGGAGGATGGGATGGTAAGACACCCACCACAGCCGGTAATAAACCTCACACCTAATTTCATTCAGTGTGTGCAACGCATTCACTTTGTGGACTATATCTGGACACTTTTCCATTTCTGATGGGTGTAGCATGTTGGACTTTGGATTTCAGATATTTTGGCATCTAAAACTATGGTTTCATTTACCATGACTGACTTCTTCAATTTTGGTTTTCCCTGTTTGGTTTTGCACATTGTTTATTTTCTCCTTGGCCACTGCATTAAATGCAGTAGTAAAAAATGCATTGCCTCCTGTAGTATCCCTCACATCTAGCTATGTTACCAAACCAAGCTACTTGTGTAACCATGGATATGTAGCATGTACTCAATGTTTAGCCCAGGATCGCAACCATGTCCAATCAACACATATAAGTGTCTGTTCTCAATTCAGCTTTATTCCTTCCAATCATAGGCTGACATTAAGTCAGAAACATACCAATTCATGCATGACTCAAATAATCTGTGTCAGTGATCAAAGTCACAGGTGCAGACCTTAACAACATTGAAGAAGGGGACATATCTGACAATTTCTTATAGAATAGGCAACATTAAAATAGGTTTATGTCATTAATTGGAGCCATATCGCCTGCCTCACAAAAGGAATCCCACATCATTTGAAACAATAAACAGACACATGTAAGTACAACAGCTTCTGATTCCAGGCACATTCCAATCCAGTGTTGCTGCATCTGGTGGAATGTCACAAACAAAATTCTGCTCCGCTCACTAAGTTTGCAGAATTTAGCAACTCTGTGTCCACGGAGAATGCGGAGTAACAGATAAACTCTGCACTTGACAATGGAGCAGATTTTTTTTTCAATTGGCACGTTCGTCACATCATTTTGCTTGTGCAGGGAGTGCAATGAGACTTGACGGGCGCTCGCGAACGCCCACAAGATTTCCTAGCTGCCCTGGACCACCGGTGAGATTTTGCAGACACTAATGCAGCTTTAGGCTGTGCCAGCGACGTCCAGCGCTTCTTTTGTACTTTATGCGAGCCCGATCAACTGCAGCTGCAACCTGGAGAAGATTATCTCCTGGAGAAGCATCCAAAAGATGATTTGTAGGTGATAAACTTCTCAAATGGACCGTTCAGGTTGATATTTTTGTGCGATGAGCCCTTTTCTATTTTACTTTTTTTTTCCAACAAGCTTGAAGTGCTCTAGAGACTCTAACTTCCTGTTCCTCTCTAGCAGACTTCTTCCAGTGCTCTGTCCACCTCCTAGTCACTTTTCATTTGGATTTGGAGCTGGAAGGATCTCTCTGTTTGTCAGCTGCATATATACCTTTAGATGTGAGGGCTAGGTTTTTGTGATATCACAAGTAGGTTCAAAAACTGTTGCATAAGAGTGTTGTTTGTTTGATAGAGGGCATGTTCCAGGATTTCATTGTACATTTATTGGATTTTTTTTTACATTTATTGTGGGGGGGGGGTAGGTCTGCAGTTTCAGTGGTGACCTAGTTATTTTTTAGATGTAATTTTTTTTCTTTTGTAAAGGAAAAATGTTGCACAGTTCAATAAATGTTTTCCATGTTTTTTAATACATTTTCAATATTCATTTAATTCACGATGTGGCCTTGTCTGCCAATGGGCCTTTCAGCCAATAGGCACAGTACTAGTCATGGCTACATGAAACAACTGTTTCTGTGGGGTCTGTTGAATTGAAACATCATTTAGACCATGGATGGCATTGGATTCAATTAAAAAATGTGTTTTTGGGGGGACATTTCAAAAAAATTTCTGCAAAAAGTGAATAGGTGGGGTAATATATTTGATGCCTTTGGAGGGTGTGTGTTGTTGTAAAATGTTATAGCCCAGTTATTTTTTGTTTATGGCATTGCTAAATAATGCTGTTTTCTCTTGTGTTACCATGCCTCCTTTGCCTTGCCAGTGTGGATTGTGTTTGTCATAGTCTACCATTTGTCTTTGTTCACCATGCCATGTGGCCACGGACCATTTTGTATAGTCAGCTTCCATAGGCCTGCAAGTGTTCTTTGTTTTTCATGTCTCCTTGCTTTTGTTTTGACCATGTGGCTGTTGGCCATTTTGTGGAGCCAACCAGTGTATTTTTGCCATAGGCCTCCATGTGTTGTTTATTTTCCATGCCTCCTTGCTATTTGTTTGACCACGTGGCCATTTTGTGTAACATACTTTTTCTTCAGTGTTCAAAGCCATTTTGTATGTAGAGGTCTAAGCCTTTTTGTTTGTCCTCATTTTTTTTTACTTTCCCCTGATATCAGTTTAATAATATGCTTGAGGCCTAGTTGCTGCTCAATGCTCATAGTAAATGTACCGTATGAACAGTGTTTTATATTATCTACTTTTTGCATTTTTCACCTTTTTTTCAATGGGTTTCTCATGGTAGTCCCCCTAGTACATCAGTAATTATATATTTTTCTTTCTTTGATACTTTTTTTACCTGTTTTTCATTTAGTTTTCATGTTTAATTTTTTAATTTTTTAATTTTCTTAATTGTTTTATTTAAAAAAAAACATTTTTAATTTAATAACTGCATTTTTTTCCATAATTTTCCTTTTACATTTTCCCAACATCCATTAACCCCCGTTTTATATAGGTGCACAGCCGCACAACAGCATTTATTTTCTAAGGATTATTCCATTGTCACCTGCACCTCCCGAGTGCCACAACCCAACTTTATGCACATAAACAAACAGTTTCATCTGAATGTTGTTTGTCTTTCTTATCCTTCTTGATTTTAAATGAAGCTTTATGTTGGTGTTGTTTTACTTTGAATGGATACACTGTATTGTTGTTAATTATTTATAAGTTAAGTAACCACACTAAGGGCATCATTATGATGCCGGTGGGACCGCCATCAGTGACGGTCCCACTGACAGACAGCCCTTGAGGCCGACCACCACATTACAATGCAGGCAGTCTGACCCTTGAATGTTGGGGGAAAGACTGTTGCCTCTGACAGGATCTACTGATCTTGATGGGGCGGCGGTCAGAATCGTGATCCTGAATGCAGGCACCACTGTCGGGATTACGATGTCTGTTTCCGACAGCCTTTTTATTGCGGTCCCACTGCCATGAAAAGGCTGCCGGAAAGGGACTTTGGGGGACCCAAGCAGGCCCCCTGTCCCCCGGGAGCCACTCCTAAGTGGCCTGGGGGCACTTGTAGTGTCCCCCACTCATCCATTCACCATGTGCCAGGCACTACCTAGTGCCTCTTTCTACTGCGTTTTGTGCTGCAGCGCTTTTCCGGGCCACAGTACAAGCTAAAGTAGAAAAAGGCAGTTTCAGACCACCTAAACTGAAGTCTTATCGTAATATGTTATGTTATGTTATTGGGTGGTCTCATCCCTGCTGCGATGGCGGTCAGTCGTTCCACCGACTGCCATCATAATTTGCCCTTAAATTATATTGTTTGTACTACTAATTCAAACTAATTCAAACTGCAACAATGCCACAATTCACTAATGTTTTTCTTGCTTGCTTGCTTTTAGGTGACAAGAGAAGAGACATCACCCACAGTACTGGCAGACAGAAGGCCTATGCACATGATGCGTGACCACACAACATGTGACGTCAGTACTCGCATCTCTTCAGCTTGCATGCCACTACCAACTGACAGCTTCAAGATGGCCCCAAAGTGTGGCCAGTTATAAGACGGAGCTTACTACCACTGGTATGTCGCCCCAGACCTTTTCGTGTAACGTCATGTGCCTGCTGCACCGGCCTCTGGGGAGCAATCTGGGAGCAGCACTCCCGCATCACAGCCTCACCCCAACCTAGGCCAAGCCCATGTCTGGCTCAGAGGCAGCCACTCTAATCACATCAACGCCGACAAGCAGTGACATTGAATATGAGTTATCTCTTTCACAAAGTAGAATCCAATCGTTGCCGGTAACCAGGAGTGGCAAGGGAAAAGGAAGATTCCTGAAAGCCTTAGAGTTATGGATGAAGAAGAGGAGGATGACGATGACCCAGTCATCATGGATATTAGCCCAGCCCCAGCGGAGTCCGACATTGCCCCATCTCAACCTGCTTTGAGGGATGTGGCACAGATACCACCAGCTTCCATATTTGCCAGAACCCTACAACCTGCATCCACAACCACCTCAGTCGACGTAGGCACTGCAGAGAAGCAAACACCCACATCCTGCCACTTCTTTGGACATTGGCAGTGGCACCAGTGTCAGAAAGTGGACCTCCCCCAGTTTGGGACTTCTTTATGGTTAACAAGCAGGAGGTGAACATTGCCATATGCTCCCTTTGCAATACAAGTGTTAGTTGAGGTAAGCTTGGTGCAAACGATGGTACCAGAGGCCAAACAAGCCATTTGAGAAACCACCACACAATTCGCTGTAAAGCGCACCTTAGCAAAAATCTGCAAGTGATGTTGGTGAAGGTGGTGAGAGCAGGAAATCTGATTCTGCTCCAATCACTGTGGAAGGTGAAGAAGAGGGGGACATTTTCATTAAGTAAGCCAGCCCTGTCCCAAGCAGTGCAGTCGTTTTGCCCACATCAGCGACATCACAAAGGCACAAGACTCAGAGTCAGGTGGAGACACCAAGGTAAGAGCATACAGTGACTGCCGGGCTGAGATGCACATTGAGTCTACGCCCTTCTTCTCTCAAGAAGTCGCCTGCATCAGTGGGGCCAGAAGGGAAAAAAGTCCAGGCTACTCTTCCTGACATGTTTAGGCTGGGGCTTCAGTAAAAACACAACCACCCAATGGCATGTTTGTACAATGGCAAGCTGTCTAAAATGTTAGCGCATGTCCTCCTCTCTTTTTCTTTTGTGGAAGGAGTGGGTTTTCTAGAATTTGTGATGGAAGGTTCCCAGCCGGACCGATCGTGCCAGAGTTGCTGTTCCAGCGCTACATCACAATGTGCTTGAATTGGTTGGACAAGCTTTGCAGCCGAGTGCTGTTCACACTATCCACCAAATGACAGGCATGTGGACTAGTTGCCAAGTTCGCCAAGCCCCGGATTACATGTACATCGCTGCACACTGAATCTGTTTTGTGGGGGTTTGTGAAATCATATCTGACACTGCTGACATTTTTAATGGTGCTAGGAAGCATGCAACAGTAGCCTTGTTCACCATAGAGAAATCCATTACAGCTGCAAACATCTTGGACGACTTTAACAGCAAGGTCTTTGAATGGCTGTGACCCAGAGGGTTTAACTTTGGATTTGTTTCCACAGAAAATGGTAGTAATATAGTTAAGGCCATGCCAGATGATGGCTATTTCAGGGTCCTGTATTTGGCGCACTGCATCAACATCATTATACATGACTTTCTCAAAAAAGAAGACCAAGTCAGCAACTTACTGTCCACCTTCAGAAGAATCTGTACTCATTTCACCCATTCTTTTAAAGCCTGGAAGCTGCTGAGGATCATTCAGCTTGATAATAGAATGCCAGTTAAAGACCTCATACAGGAGGTGCCCACACATTGGACCTCATCTTATTACATGTTGCAACGTCTGTTTGAACAGTACAGACTGATCAATGAATATGTCATGCAAAGAGGGGATGCAACTGTGAAAGGCATGAACATTGAGACGGACCAATGAGGGCTAATTACATGCCTGACAGAGATGCTGCTTCCTTTTGAGGTTTTTACATGGGAAGTCACCAAGGAGAACAGTACGATGGGCAAGGCTATCTCGTTGTTGCGTATGCTACAGGAACAGCTAAAGAAGGTGTCTGAAATGTACATAGGTGTGGATGAAAAAAATGATGTGCATGAGTTGGTGGAGAGCTTAATCCTTTGCTTGGCTGTTAATATACGGCTGCAAAGAGACATTATGCTATCCAAACATAACATCTGTGCCACAATTCTTGATCCATGGTATAAACAATTACTGGCCACTTTCCTTCCATTTTCATATGGGGATGTTTCAAATTACAAGACGTAAATTGCTGAGCAAGCCAGTGAACTAAAAAAATGAAGGCTAGGAATTAGAGGCCCAGGCAGAAGTTCTGGGTTGTGGCCTTCAGCTTCCATAGAGCCTCAAGGCAGTGCTATTGGCTCACAGCAGCCAAAACCAACAACAAGAACACCAGCAACAACAACAGGAACAGGAGCATCTGCCCCAAAATCTGCATTTGATTGGTTTCTAAAGGCAGGGCTTAAGTCCAGTGCAGAGGCGAAGGCAAAAGAGGTCGAGCAAGCTGGAGCACCAATGAATTTTGATAGGATGGTCCAGGCCTATCTGGATGACCCAACAGAGGTCATTCTGGATCCAAAACTCATTAGTGTATTGGTATGGGAAGAGGTGCCAATAGCCAGTGCTCAGCAGGCTGGCAATAAAGTATCTGTCTTGTACGGTTGACATTGTGTCTGCTGAGCATGTGTTTCAGTGCAGCTGGTGCAGTTGGCACAGTGAGAAAGACCAGTCTCTTGCCCCAAAACGTGGAGAGATTAACCATGATCAAAATGAGTCAGCACTTTATACCACTGAATTACCCCATACCTGAAGTTCGACAGAAGGAGGACGAGGATGATTGGTCCGATTTAGGTCATGGTAGTGTGTTAGCTGACCAACATCAGGGCAAACCTCCTGAGTCTGAGGAAATACTCTACTTCCCTGGTTACTGAGTAGGCCTGGGCCACCATAGAACTTTCTGTCACCGAATTGCTTTGACAAAAAAAAGATATAGGGAACATTATATTATTTTGTTTGTTTATGTCTGACTGACTAATGCAGCCCCACCATTTTAGACATGGCTGGATTGGAGTTGGACCAGTGTGCAGTGAATAAGCCTCCCTCCATTCTCTTCAAGGAAATTGTAGAGACAATGCCTGCCTCCAACATATGCCTATCCTTTTTCCATCCCCTAGTAGGACTGCCCCAGAATATTTGATTTACAAGACTGGTCAATGTGTGTTGCGTGAATCAAAGAGAATCGGCAATGTACCACCGTGCTTGAATTGGAACAGGTAAGTAATGCACCAATGAGTGATATGAGTGATTGTGAGTATTGAGATGATTCATGTAGCGGCAGACAGTGAGGGTGGGTGACGGGGTTCAACTATAATGTGTCATCTTGATTGTGTTTGCAATGATTTACAGTGCTGGTTGCCATGGGTGTTCAATTTTTTCCTGGAGGTGATTTTTTCCTTCCTCTTCGAGACTTAGAGATTTGTTTGCTAGCCCAAACTGCTTTGTTTTCTGGTTCACACTCCTCAAAGACCAGACCAGTCCATTTAACAAACACAAATCTACACAAAAAAGTTACTCAGTGATTCTCTTGTTGTTCATCAAAAGCATTGCACTACTGGTTGATCTCATTTGGCTCGGAATTCGGAACAGAATTGGATATAATCGTTACTTGGAGTCAGGAGAATGATGGAAGGACTCAAGGTAGGACTACCTCAGCAACTGCCAGAAGAAGGAAGTTATCAACTTCAGGGAAACCAACATGTTGATGATGACTCTAAGAGGCCTACTCAACTCTGTGGACTGGTGAGAGGTGTGTTGATTTGGGAAATGCAATGCTGCGTGCTGGCTGGCTCAAATTTGAAACTATGTGATTGGGTGGGGGGCCTGTTGTTGTAGGTAACTGGAGACAGACATGTGATGAGGATAGTTGCGAGTTTGATCTGCCTGGTACATGCAACCACTTGTCTGTGATTGTTGGTTGTTGTAATTGCTCTCACTTAATTGATTGCACATGATTCATAAATATGAATGATTGCAGCAGACTATGCTCTTCCCCCAAGTCTTCTTGGTATCACTCTTAATGAAGCTAACCTTCTGTCCTTCTCCTTGACAATATTGTTCCTGTTTTACAATACGCCGGCCTTCTCTTTTCCTGCACAATAGGCAAAAGCATCGTAAAACAAATGCTTACCTTACCAGACCGCTTCAGCAAGGCACCCAAGATGTACGGATAATCCAAGAAGAATGCAGATGAACAGTCCAATTTGTCAATACAGTATAATTTTACTTTTAAGAATCATTTTTAGAGCTGTGTAGATTCACTTCACTTTTCCATAATTTGTATTTACTATTTTTTAAACCTAGGTGACAGAACATTTAGCTATATATAATAACTTGGGCCTCTAGGGCTGACAGACTGTTTGCAATACATTTAACTTAACTGTGCAATACTCATTCCTTTATTGCCTTCCATTACAGATAATGGCGTGCTGCTCATTGCCCAGATGAATTTTGTCTTTGCGTAGTTTTTGTCTTTGTCACACCTTTCCCCACTTCCCCTATCCCACCCATTAATCAAATCCCTAAACCTCTTACCACGAGCTGTGTGATTTATTGAGGTATGACTTAAATTACACCATAATTTGATCACACACTTGATGGGGCGGTTGTGATGAAAACAACACCAACTCTATGCAGGATCTTCTTTTCCCAAAACAATAGCCCACACTGGGCCCATTTACCCATCCACGCATAAAAAGGGATCCATTTTTTAGATATAGAAGAACATAATTTGCCAGTATCATCATTCAGGCATTGTGTTGCTTAAACTCTTAACCCCTTCACTGCTAGGCCTTCCCCCCTTTCCCTGTGCTAAGCCTTTATTTGGCTATTTGGGGTGGTTCCTGTAACTTTTTGACCACATAAGGTATCCACGCCAAATTTGAGTCCTTTTCTTCCAACATCATGGGGATTTTAAAGGCATCCAGGGTTTGTTGATTCCACTGGAGGGGACCCAGAAATTAGCCAAAATACAGCTAAATAATTTTTTTGGGGGGGGGGATGGGAAAAAAGTGCTGCAGATAAAAACCGTCTGTTCTTTTCCCTGTAAATGGTATCAACAAAGGGTTTGTGGTGCTGAAATCACCATCTTCCCAGCTTTCAGGGACTGACAGACTTTTGTCAGAAAACCAATTTGTTTTACAAAGTTTTGGCATTTTACTGGGACATTGCCTATTTTTGCTATTTTGTGTGCTTTCAACGTCCTTCCAGTTAGTGGTAGAAATGGGTATGAAAGCAATAATGGATCCTGGAAAGCTTTACATTTCAGAAAAGTAGACAAAATTCTGAATTCTGAATTCAGCAAGGGGTCATTTGTGTAGACCCTTCAGGGTTTTTTTTTATAGAAACTAACAGTTGAAAATAGGAAAAATTGAAAATGAGTTGAAAAAAACAACCATTTGTGCCAAAGTTTTCACCTGTAACTTCTTCTAAGTATGACAGATTTTTTAAAGCAATATACCGTTACATTCGCTGGACCCATCTGGTTGTGAGGATACATAGGACTTGTAGGGTCACCCAGAACCCGACGAACCCAGAGCCAATAACTGAGCAGCATCTAGCAATGGTTTTTTATTGTGTACCGGGTATATAGCAATTCATTTAGACACCTATGTATTTCTGAAATGGGAACAAAATATAGAGTTTAGAAACAGTAGCTATGTGCACATTTCCAAAATTGTGGGTACCCATACTAGCATGCGAATTATAGGACATTTTTGAAAGTGAGTTTTTTTTTACACATTTTTTTTTTACAGAGTTTTATATAGCGCAAACTTGACCCGAATCGGGTATCAGAGCACTTTACATAGCACCAGTTGCATTACATTAGGACACATTCATTTTTGTTTTAGGCACGGGGAGATTAAGTGATTTGCCCAGAATCACAGGATGTTCAGCGTCATTGCTGAGACTCGAACACAGTTCCCCAGATTCGAGGTCGACCGCCCTAGCCGTTAGGCCAGCTCCTCAACATTGTCTTACATTTGGTAGGCAGAAATGCATCGAAAGTCCATAGGTAATAACAGTTGCTCTACAATTTAGTGTTCCCCTAAGTTCCCTGATACAAATGGTACTTCACTTGTGTGGGTAGGTCTAGTGCCCGCAACAGGAAGTGGCCAAAAACACAACGTGGACACTCCACATTTTACAGTGAAAACTGACCCTTTTTTTGCAAAGTGCCTAACTGTGGATATTGAACCCTCGCTCTGCAGGCACCTAGGGAAACATAGAAAACCTATACATTTTTGAAAACTAGACACCTAGGGAAATCCAGGATGGGGTGACTTGTCTGGCTCTCACCAGGTTCTGTTACCCAGAATCCCTTGCAACCTCAAACTTTGTAAAAAAAAAACACATTTTCCTCACATTTCTGGGATGGAAAGTTCTGGAATCTGTGTGGATCCACAAAATTCCACCCACCACGCATTCCTCAAAGTCTTCCGAGAAACATGGTACCTCACTTGTGTGGGTAGGCCTAGTGCCAGTGACAGGAAACGGGTTAAAATGCAAAGTGGACACACCACATTTTTACTGTGAAAACTGACTCTTTTTTGCAAAGTGCCTAGCTGTAGATTTTGAACCCTAGATCTGCCGGCACCTAGGGAAACCAAGCAAACCTATGCATTTTTTAAAACTAGACACCCAGGGGAATCCAGGATGGGGTGACTTCTCTGGCTCTCACCAGGGTCTGTTAACCAGAATCCCTTGCAAACCTCAAACTTTGTAAAATAAAAAGCACATTTTCCTCACATTTCTGTGATGGAAAGTTCTGGAATCTGCGTGGACCCACAAAACTCCACCTACCACACATTCCCCAAAGTCTTCCAATACAAATGGCACCTCAATTGTGTGGGTAGGCCTAGTGCCCACGACAGGAAACGGCCCAAAACACAATGTGGACACACCACATTTTTACAGTGAAAACTGACCCTCTTTTTGCAAAGTGCCTAGCTGTAGATTTTGAGCATGTCGTAACAGGGAATGGTTAATCACTAACCTTAAGGCCAGATACAGCAGGAGCGATGGAAGATGCCAAACCCCCCTTACCCCATGTGCGGAAGAACCTGCGAGAATGATTGTACACTCACTACACAGGCTACACCGCCGTAGGGGAAAGGGAAAAAAGGGACAAATGAAACAAAAAGAAGTGCGGCTGCGACAACACTCGACAAGCTCTGGAGTTGTAGGCTTCACTACTATGGTAGCTCCGTGCGCCCTGTATATGAGACACAACACAACACTCATGAAGACATTCCCCTGATACACCATGCAATAGAGTGAGCAGTATGTGATGTACTTACATTAATGCAGCCGCCAATATCCAAACAACAACAATTCACAAAAAAGGAAAAAATAAAGTAAGAAAAAGAGTGCAAGTCACATTGCCACCATTGTATCCATGATTAAGTATTCCATAAAACCAAGAACACTGCTAGACTGCAGCAATATCACAGAGGAGTTACTTATCTCAAGACTGATAATCCTCTGGCAGCGGTGTGTTGCAAGCACTATGATTCCTAGGCAATTCTTCTGCGAAGGCACGCGATTCCGACGTGCGTTTAAACCATATTTCAAACAAATCTACAAATTAAAAGTAAACAAGGCGTAATGCCCTGCGAGCTTCTCACGGCTCTCTGGCAGTTAGTTTCCTCCAAGAATAGGGAAGAGCTCTCCCAGGAGTGTACCCTCGCTGGATTTGGTGGGTTCAGTGAGGCATCAACAAACTCACGGACATCAAGAAAAGCGGCAACAGCGGTTACGCTCCATCGCGCATAGGAACCGCCGCTGCTACCGCAGGAGTCCTTCGAGTTAGAAGGAGCTGGAAGGCAAGCAGGCACCGAGCGCGCCTCAGCGCGAGTCTCAGAGTCCGGACTGGCAATTCCTGGGGCGGCTTGAATATCTCCACAATAGAAGTCTGGCGAGTTGCTTGACAAGAGTCCTGGGGAATTCAGCCTTCCATGCAAGGCGTAGGTCGTCAGGTGACAAGCACCGGGTTGTGTGAGGGTGGAGCCATATATAGAAAAGGAGAAAGAGAGAGAGGGGATAGGACAAGGAAGCACTCCCTCAGCATTATGGGAGATGTAGTCAGCCTGAATCACGCGTCTCCTACCACGTACATTCATCATAGGTGTAGTGTAGTGTCCATTCCCCTATTCCTACCGGTGTCTATCCGTGACAGAGCCCTAGCTCTGCCGGCACCTAGGGAAACCTAGCAAACCTGTACATTTTTGAAAACTAGACACCCAGGTGAATCCAGGATAGGGTGACTTGTCTGGCTCTCACCAGGTTCTGTTACCCAGAACCCCTTGTAAACCTCAAACTTTGTAAAAAAACCACATTTTCCTCACATTTCTGTGATGAAAAGTTGTGGAATCTGCGTGGATCCACAAAATTTCACCAACCCCGCATTCCTCAAAGTCTTCAGAGAAAAATGGTACCTCACTTGTGTGGGTAGGCCTAGTGCCCACGACAGGAAACGGCCCAAAACGCAACGTGGACACACAAACTTTTTACAGTGAAAACTGACCCTTTTTTTGCAAAGTGCCTAGCTGTAGATTTTGAACCCTAGCTCTGCTGGCACCTCGGGAAACCTAGCAAACCTATACATTTTTAAAAACTAGGCAGCTAGGGGAATCTATGATGGGGTAATTTGTCTGGCTCTCACCAGTTTCTGTTACCCAGAATCCCTTGCAAACCTAAAACTTAGTAAAAAAAACCACATTTTCCTCACATTTCTGTGATGGAAAGTTCTGGAATCTGCGTGGATCTGCAAAATTCCACCCACCCCGCATTTCCCAAAGTCTTCCAAGAAAAATGGTACCTCACTTGTGTGGGTAGGCCTAGTGCCCGCATCCAGAAACAGGCCAAAATCAACATGGACTCACCACATTTTTACAGTAAAAACTGACCCTTTTTTGCAAAGTGACTAGCTGTAGATTTTGAACCCTAGCTCTGTCGGCACCTAGGGAAACCTAGCAAACCTATACAGTTTTGAAAACTAGACACCCAGGAGAATCTAGGATGGGGTGACTTGTCTGGCTCTCATCAGTTTCTGTTACCCAGAATCCCTTGCAAACCTCAAACTTTGTAAAAACAAACACATTTTCCTCACATTTCTGTGATGGAAAGTTCTGGAATCTGCATGGATCCGCAAAAATTCCACCCACCCCACATTACCCAAAGTCTTCTGAGAAAAATGGCACCTCACTTGTGTGGGTAGGCCTATTGCCCGCAACAGGAAACGGGCCAAAACGCAACATGGACACACCACATTTTTACAGTGAAAACTGACCCTTTTTTTGCAAAGTGCCTAGCTGCAGATTTTAAAACCTAGCTCTGCTGGCACCTATGGAAACCTAGCAAACCTATACATTTTTGAAAACTAGACACCCAGTATAATCCAGTATGGGGTGTCTTGTCTGCCTCTCACCAGGTACTGTTACCCAGAATCCCTTGCAAACCTCAAACTTTACAAAAGAAACACATCTTCCTTACGTTTCTGTGATGGAAAGTTCTGGAATCTGTGTGAATCCACAAAATTTCACCCACCCTGCAATCCCCAAAGTCTCCCGATAAAAATGGTACCTCACTCGTGTGGGTGGGCCAAGTGCCCACGGCAGGGAAGGGCCCAAAACATATTGAGGAGACAGCCAAATGACCTATCACAAAACAACCTGGTTTTGAAAGGGGGGTCACCTGGGTATTTGGCCCCGGGCTCGGCGGCCTCCTTGGGAAACTACCAAACCCACACATTTCTGAAAACCAAACACCCGGGGGAGTCCAGCGAGGTATGGCTTGTGTGGACCCCCCCAAAGTTTTTTTACCCAGAATCCCCTGCAAACCTTAAATTTAGCTGAAAAAATCACTTTTTCCTCAAATTTCTGTGTGGGAAAGATGTGGGATCACCGGGATGACACCAATTTCCTACCACCCAGCGTTCCCCCCAGGTCTCCCAATAAAAATGGTATCTCACTCGTGTGGGTGGCCTATGTACCAGCGACAGGCAGGGGCCCAAAACGTATTGAGGGGACATCAAAATGACCTATCACAAAACAACCTGGTTTTGCAAGGGGGGTCACCTGGGTTTTTGGCCCCGGGCTCGGCGGCCATCTTGAGAAACTACCAAACCCACACATTTCTAAAAACTAGACACCCGGGGAGTGCAGCGAGGTATGGCTTGCATGGACCCCCCAACGTTTTCCTACCCGGAATCACCTGCAAACCTCAAATTTAGCTGGAAAAAAAAAAAATCCACATATTTTTGTGTGGGATCACTGTGTTGGCACAAATGTCCTACCCCACAGTGTTCCCTCTAGTCTCTCGAGTAAAATGATACCTCACTTGTGTGGGTGTCCAAAGCAGAATTGGCTAAATACATGTTTTTTTTTTTAAATGTGGCACTTAGAATTTGCTGTGCTATACCCTTAATCCGTATGTTTTTGGCTCTTCCCAATCCCAGGCCCTTGCCCCACCCACACAAGTGAGGTATCATTTTACTCGGGAGACTGAGGGGAATGCTGTGGGGTAGGACATTTGTGCCAATATGGTGATCCCACACAACAATATGTGGAAAATGTATTTTTTTGTTAGCTAAATTTGAGGTTTGCAGGGGATTCTGGGTATTGAAAACGTTGGGGGGTCCATGCAAGCCATACCTCGCTGGACTGCCCCATGTGTCTAGTTTTCAGAAATGTGTGGGTTTGGTAGTTTGCCAAGATGTCCGCCGAGCCCGGGGCCAAAAACCAGGTGACCCCTCTTGCAAAACCAGGTTGTTTTGTGATAGGTAATTTTGATGTCTCCTCAATACGTTTTGGGTCCTTGCCTCTCGCGGGTACTTGGGCCACCCACATGAGTGAGGTACCATTTTTATTGGAAGACCTGTGGGAACGCTGGGTGGTAGGAAATTTGTGTCAGCCCGGTGAGCCCACAACTTTCCCACACAGAAATTTGAGAAAAAAGTGATTTTTTCAGTTAAATTTGAGATTTGCAGGGGATTCTGGGTAGGAAAATGGTGGGGGATCCACGCAAGCCATACCTCGATGGACTTCCCCAGTGGCTAATTTATAGAAATGTAACGGTTTGGTAGTTTCCCAAGATGGCCGCCGAGACCGGGGCCAAAAACCCAGGTGAACCCCCCTGCAAAACCAGGTTGTTTTGTGATAGGTCATTTTGATGTCTCCTCAATACTGTTTGGGTTCTTGCCTGTTGCGGGTAATTGGGCCACCCACACGAGTGAGGTGCCATTTTTATCATGAGACCTAGGGGAACGCTGGGTGGTAGGAAATTTGTGTCAGCCCGGAGATCCCCCAACTTCCCCACACAGAAATTTGAGAAAAAAAGGGATTTTTTTCAGCTAAATTTAAGGTTTGCAGGGGATTCTGGGTAGGAAAACATTGGGGGGTCCACGCAAGCCATACCTTGCTGGACTCCCTCTGGTGTATAGTTATCAGAAATGTGTGGGTTTGGTAGTGTCCCAAAATGGCCGCTGAGCCCAGGGCCAAAAACCCAGGTGACCCCCTCTGCAAAACCAGGTTGTTTTGTGATAGGTAATTTTGATGTCTCCTCACTACATTTTGGGCCCTTGCCTGTCGTGGGTACCTGGGCCACCCACACGAGTGAGGTACCATTTTTATCAGGAGACCTGGGGGAATGCTGGATGTTAGGAAAATTGTGGTTTTCTGATACCAGAGTATTATGACACAATAATGCAAGAAAAATGCGTGACTATAGTCACATTTTGAGGTTTGCATGGCACTGTGAGTATAAAAATTGTTGGGATCCATGAGAAGCACACCACCCAGCACTCCCCATTTTTTTTGTTTTACAGAAATATCTAAAGTTGGTAAATTTTCCCTAGAGACAGACTACACCTTAGCACAGAAAGACAGATAAGACAAATGTGATTGCCTATCCTTATGTTCCTCAAGGACACACACATACTGGTTGGATTTGGCACGAGGGTGAGTGAAAGGTTCAAAATGTATATTTTATTAACAAGAGATTTCACAAAAAGGAAATGTACTGTTAATAATTAAAAGGTTAAAACCCTGAACCAATGACTCACAACTCGTGAGCTGTAAAGCCACGCCAAGGCACCAACCTCTTTACAGGCCATTCACACACCTTTCATACTTGACACACACTTTCACACCACCAGCTGTGGCCCCAGCACATTACAACACTCACATCAACAGACAATGTGGAGACAATGTACACCCTGGCAGAGAGAGACAGAAAAGAGAATTATTAATTTAAAATGAACAATTCCTTAAGTACACACACATACTGGTTGGATTTGGCACGAGGGTGAGTGAAGGTTCAGATTGTAAAGTTCTATTAACAAGAGATTTCACAAAAAGGAAATGCACTGTTAATAATTAAAAGGTTAAAACCCTGAACCAGTGACTCACAGATCGTGAGCTGTAAAGCCACCGCAAGGCACAAACCTCTTTACAGGCCATTCACACACCTTTCATACGTGACACACAAGACCAGAATATGTGACGTTACAACGCGATCAAAATGATCGCGGTACATTACATCGCAGTTTTTACAACGCAAGTCGTTACAACGACTTGCGCTGGGACGCTGGACTTAGGAATAGTATGATTTACTATTCCAACACCAGTCTACGTACAGTAGGGAAGGTGTTGGAATAGTAAATCATACTATTCCTTAGGTTAGACGCCATCCAGCGCAAGTTGTTGTAACGACTTGCGTTGTAATACCCGCGATGTAAAGGCATTGCGATGCAATGCACGCGTGGTAATGGATGTCTCCCACAAGACCATTCTGTTATAAGGTTTCTGCACATACACAGAGCTATGCACAGGAAAATGGGACCCCGGAATACAGTGGTTTGCCACCATATACCGTAGCACCCAAAAACCCCAACCCAACTAGCTTAGCATCCCATTAGCACCCAAGTACCAATGATTAGACAACCCAGAACACGGTATCTTTATCTCAGGACTCGCAGAAGCAAGAACACTCTTTCGTCACTCACTCGTACTTGTCCACAAGGTGCGTAGGAAGAGACACTGGATAGGTTAAAATGTTTATTCCAACTTACGTGCTCTAATGTACAGTACACGTGTCAGTACTAATAGCATAATGCATATGACTAATATAAGCAGCATGGTTACAATTCCATAGAATACAAACGGGGAAAGCATCTCAGAGCTCAGTGGATAAACGTATAAATAACATTACCACCCTCCCCTTGCAGTAAGATAGTTTATTATAATAATAGAAGACCTCTGGGCTTTGACTAGCGAACCCCATACCTCAGTCTCTAGATGCAGAATTACATCAGCAGGACATCATAGCTCTTCTCACTGAAAGGGATTTCTCCAAGTGTCTTAAGCGCTAGTAAACCACAGTATTAAAAACATACCAAAGCCTTCATGGCAATTGCACCTAATGTTATGTCTGGGTGCGCGAGACTGGCCATATCAGGAAGAACCAAAATACATTGTTATGCGACCTTGTACATGTTTGTGCAGACTGAGCCCAAAAAGGTGAACAACAGAAAATGCAGACAGTGCAAAAGAACTTGGCACGAGCAAGGGCGAGGAGGCCCGGCTCAGTGCAACGTGCGCAAAGAAAAGCAGCATGGCAGTCAGGCCTAGGCCAACACAACAAGGCAGGCAACAATCCACAAGACACCCTCCCCTGGACAGTCCGGCGGCCAGGACAGAGGCCCATCAGAGGAAAAACATAGCCGTTGGAGCACAGGTAGCGCCCAAACGGCGAAGGGCAGGTCAATCCATGAAAGTGAAAGTGCAGAAAAAAGCCATACCCTCCAAGAGTTCATCATTGGAATCGTCAAAAAACATAGATGCCATCCAATCCATGAGATCAAAAGAGCAGGAATGCTCCTCAGCAAAGGGAGCATCCAGAAGCAATGCGGGACAGCTTGCGTGATAATTGAAACAGCTTCGTTGTAGGAGATCCTGGGCAGCCGCCCAGATATCCCATTGCGCCAAAATCCCCAGTGCAGCCGCACGGCGCCATACAGCCAGCAACGGAACAGTCCTGCTCATGGGCCTCTAAGGGACCCATCAACTGAACAAAATCCGGAACAGACAATGACGAATTGGAGAGGCAATAATCCAGAGTCCAGGTGAAAGGACAGCGGACACAAGTCATCACAGGTTGCACGCAAGTGAAATACGCAAAGCGAAATGAAAGAGTATATGACACACTCAGTGTCGCCAATGGCAAGACACCAAAACCGGCCAAAAGGCGCTCACGGAGCAGCTGGAGGCGTTCTGGATCGAGCAGGTCCCATCGGGGAGCAGCCATTGCGCAGAAAGCAAATTAAGAGCAAGACACCAGCCGCTAAAGCGAGGATCAATGGGAAACCGCCAAAGACACTGGAAAAAATAGAATGTATGAAAGCCGGGATGGCACCAAAAATAGTTTGGAAGGAGGACACCAAACCCGACCCCACGACCTTAAGAAAGTGTACTAGGCCTTCAGTGTTAGATGCGTTAAAAATACGATGAATTAACTCCCCAAAATGTTGGGGGAGATTAGTGTTCAAAAGGGCCTGTATTTCACTGTGGGTACTCGCCACCTGGAGAATGAATGTCTCCCGGGCGGACGTGAGCATAACTTCCTCGTTTAATAATAGTGCCTTTATTCTGCTCAGTCTATTGAAATCTGCTTCCATGGTAGGGATGGAAGGCCAAATAGAGATATCAACCTTGCCATGAGGGGGAGGAAAAAGCACATTTTTGCAGCAGACAACCCTGTGCGAAACTGTTACAATGTAAGGAATGCCAGCCTGCAGGCCACAACAGTTTTCGTTATTTAAAAGTAAATAACTACCATTGGAAAGGAGAGTGAAAGTAGGTGAAATAACAGGAGCAGGAATACCTTTCAGCACACAAGCAAGATTAGGAGAGGAAACGCTACATGAGCCATGCAATTTAATGTGTTTACAAATAAGCGAATGACCCATAGTCGAGTCGCAGTACTCCCCGTGAGAAAGACTTCCTTGCCGTCCCGAAGGCATTTATACATGAAAGGCAAGGACCAGAGTTCATGCAGGAAAGCACTGCCCAATGGCCGGTAACGGCCCACAGGATAATGTTTCATGCACGAGTCAAATTCAAACAAGGAAAAAGGTAAAACGATAACCCCATGAACTAGCCATACAGCAGAATCGAGTTCTGCAACAGAGAACGGCAAAGGATCCATCTTCTCGATATGTAATAGAGTGTAAGTTGCATCTTTCATGGACATAAATTGCTGTTTGTCAGTTAAGTTAAAAGGTAGAAACAAGGCAGAGGTGTTCAAAAAATGCCAAGGCACTTTACCTAACTTAAGTGTTTGTAAAGTCCATGCAAACTGCATAACTGAGCGCAATTGATTCTGACCATGATATAACACAGAAACATCATCTTGTACAATATCGACAACAGAGGACACAATATTCTCTAAAGTATAAATGCGAGAAGACAGGGTATTAATACTATTGTCAACAACAGCAAGCACCTTTTCCAAATTTGCTTGATCTATTTCCCGAAGACGGGAAGCAGCTTCCATTTGTGATAGCTTCCAGAGTTCATTATATGTCTCATAAATGAATCTTTTAGGTCGGGGACCACGAGGTCCCAAAACAAAGTCGGACAGATCAATATTGCCTGTAAGGAGGGACAAATGTTGTTTAACAGAATCAAGGGACGAATGTTGCAGCCATTGTTTGCATAATTTACCAACAGAGTATGTAGTGACAGTACGGGCATCAGTAAACCTCGGATCAGGCCTATTCTGTGTGTAGCTAGCACCAGAATCGTGAAAACGCATTTGACATGCATTTGATGATGTAGGCCATACCAACCAGGGTGACTGAACTAGCTCAGAAACATTGAACGAATTATTTTGTAACAGAGCCTGCAGGGACACGAGGGACATATTGAATCGTGAGCTTTCATTGGGAAAACTCGACAGGGATGGTATTGATGGAGTATTCAATTGTTTAGTGGTTGCTAAGCCCCAACATGTAGTCTGATAGATGGAGACATTGAGGAACATAATTTGTGTAGGGATGAGGCAAGCACGGTGTAATGCCTCGGTTCCCTGTACCTGCCATGGCTTGGAGCCCCAAATAGATTTTAAATCCACTGTATTATCCCAGTACTCATAACCACCTACAGCTAGGGCACTTAGAAAGGAACCTGAATAAAGCAATTTGGTGTGTGTTAACATAATTTTCTGAGTTGATGTGTTATTTAGTCTAAAATAATAGGATGCAGGGTTCGACCGATTAAAATCAGTAAAATAATTAAACTTATTTCGTAAAGTTTGAGAGCTACCTGGCAAGGGGTTTGGACAATGTTCCCATTGGGTATAGTTAACAGAACTACGCAGGGCACTGGGCTTATGGAGAAAATGAGTACCCCAATGTTGGTAACAATACAAATCGGCATAATTAGCAGAATTCATATATAAATCTTCAGCATTAAAAGATGCATAATATTTTAAATCGGCAAACAAAGCTTCAACGGCATGCACATCCCAATCATCAGAATGAATATTATTTTGTACTACATCACCCATTGAAACACGAAGGACATTAGGTACATTAATAATTTCCGTCGGACCATGGATTTGATAGTTCACTGCATCCCATACGATGCCATCAGCAACTGGGAAAGCTGAAATGTTCACAAATGTGTGGTCACGCTTCATGATGTGAGACGAGGAATGAGGAGCCAAAGTTCCAGAAACATAGTCTACAGCAGAGCGTTCAGGTAAATAGTGACCATTAATTAGTAGAAAAAACACTGTGACAAAGCCAATGGACATGAACAAAAATATCAAGAAAAGTACCAACCAGATGTATGTCCAGGGGGAATCAAAAAATTGTCTCTAAACCAGGATACAAAAATACTGAACTTGGATGGGACTTTTGAAGAGGTGGAATCCGAATCAAAGGAATAACGAGTCGGGCCAAGTGGCGTTGTTGGTTGATGTGCCACCGATTCAGATGCAGGATAAGTATACTCGTCCTCGTCGATGTTGGTGGAGAGTTGGGGATCAATTATAGTTTCAGGCAAAATAGAGGATTCAGGCAAATCGACCATCTCAATTACAGCATCAGCGACCGTTCGTGTAGATGGGCCACGAACATATGTCCGATAAATGGCAGGACAAGAGACCGCTGGTGTGACACTATTCAGGATCGGCCAGGCGCTGTAGCTTGACATTTTCCACTGAGATGTATCTGTTCTCCTTGCGACCAGGAAGCGGTGGTAAAATGACTGTACGTGTTCCCTTCAGGCCAAGAACTGGAACCGGTGCACGAAAAGAGGGGCCAAATTCTTTCTTGTTTTCAACCTTCTCTCGAACCAGTTCTCCAACTTTCGGAAGCCAGCCGGCTACCGGAATCTGCAACGCAGGATCTGTGGCTGAAGGCAAATGTGTAGTTGCAAGTTTGTCTCGGGCTTCTTGTAAGTCCTGTAACATAGCAGAATGGTTATCTACATCAAACTTGGCGGATTGCGCCGCGATGTCTGGACCCTCAAGGTCAGGCACAAACATTCTTATGCCAAAGAGCATTTCGTATGGGGTCCGCCCACCCAGAGGTCTTCTAGGGAGATTATTAAGTGCACGCTGAACGGTATACAAATGGGCCAGCCAGTTCCTGCCAGTACCTATAACCCTAGCTGTTAAGGATTGCTTTAAGTCACGGTTCATTCGTTCAACGATAGAGTTGCCCTCAGGCCTATACGGAGACGAAAATTTCACCCGCACCCCAAGCGAAGCCATTGCATCCTTGTAAGCCCTAGAGGCAAACGCTGGACCTTGGTCCGAATGGAAGGTGCCGCATGCGAAAATTCCCACAAAGACACGCAAATCCCTGATTACATTTCGGGCGTCAGCACTCCGTTGTGGCCAGACCCAGAGAAACCGTGTGCACGAGTCCACTGCCACTAAGATGTATTTATAGGCAGTGTCTGATGAGAATGGACCGCAGTGATCCAAGTAAACACACCCAAAGGGTCTGTTAGCAATGCAGAGCGGTGTTTGTGGTGGACGTGTTACCGTGGAAGGCTTAATCTGTTGACAAACGTCGCAAGAAAGCACAAAAGCACGAGTGTCTTTATATAACCCACGCCACCAATAACGCTGCTGCAAGATGGAAACCGTAGCTGACACACCTGCATGAGCAGAAGCCATGCCTTCGTGTGCAGCTGATATCAAGGCACTCCTGCGGTCCGCGTTGGGGATCAGCCGATCTCCAACGTCAGGTATAGTTACATAAGGAACCTGATCGGGACTTAATGTGTAAGAATACTTGGAAGGGAAACCTGTAGGGTAATTATTACCTTCCTTGGTTGCAGCAATAGCTGCTAATATAACAGGGTCTATTTTAGACATGGACCTGGTAACCGCTGCTACTGAACACGTGACTACTGCTGAACGGGCAGCTTCATCTGCCAGATCGTTACCAATAGCGTGTGCGCCCACCCGCTGATGGCCTAAGGTGTGAACCACCTGTGTGAGGGGCAGACGTTGTTGCAATTCTGCCACTCGAACCCAAAGCATTTTATGCTTAATTGTGCTCCCTTTTGCGTCCTTGTAGTCGTTTTTCGACCAGAAAAACAGATTGTCATTGTAAGATTGTACACAGTAAAAAGAATCACATACAATAAGAGTGGTCTCATCCTGTGAAGCGAACTCAAGCGCAAGTAGCAATGCATGCAGCTCGGCCAATTGTGCGGTACTATCTCCAAGTGTGCGAGTATGCACTACAGAGGATTTGAACTTTCCATCTACAAAGGAACCCGCAACAATTGCACATGCAGCTGAATAAGCGTGCTTGGACCCAGTGGCCGGTTGCGCCGAACCATCGGTGTAGATCACACATTTGTAATCCTCAAGCGGTAGTAAAAACAAAGGAGGAGGATGAACGAATTCATACTGCAAAAACTCCTGTGTCTGAAGAGAAGAATCAAAAACAAAAGTGACGTCCGAAGACGTCAAAGATGTAGCCCATTGTATCCAACGGGGATGCATTGCTTTTGAGTTCGGTACACTTGCCTTTGTTACTGCCTCCAGGGCAGGACAGGGTGTTACCACCAGAATCCGCTTTCCCTGTGCCAGTGCGCGTTCTTTCAGAATCGCCATTTGCACTGCAGTTAGAACTTTTCGACAGATGTAAAGCGCAATTCAGCGGAAGTGTACAGATGTGACTTGTATGCGATGGGTACTGTATCACCTTCATTATAGGTTAAATATGTGAATCCCACCGCCCCGGAATTATTCTAATCACCAGGTTTGTGTGGTTATCACGAGTCAAAAGATATTTAGACTCCAAAAGGTCTGTCTGCAAAGACTGCAGAATTGAGGTATGCTCAGGCAGCCAGCAAGACCTTGAATAAGTAGGTTGTATCAAAGCATACAAAGGCTTGATACGCTGGGCATATTCGGGAATGTAAGTACGCCCAAAATTTAAGAACCCCAGCAAAGACTGAAGTTTCTTCAGAGTATTTGGGGGGCACAAATGTGCACATTTTTCCAAGAAATGGGGGGCTAAGCCCTTACCTTCGTTGTTGAGCTCATAGCCCAAGAACAGAACTGTGAATTCAGCAATGTGTGATTTAGCAAAGTTAAATTTGTAACCCTGCTCTGCAAATTCAAGAATAATGCGGTCCACACGGGACAAATGCTGAAATAATTCGTCGTCCGTCAGATAGATGTCATCTACGTACGAACATGCGTCTTGATCAATGTCATTTAACAAAGAAACAACACGGGCGGCGAATATACCCGGACTATTTTTGTAGCCCATGGGTAAACGCCGGAACTGGAATAATTTACCACCGGATGTGAATGCGGTCCATTGACCACTCTCCGGGGCTAGGTTGTGCGTGTAGAAACCGTTTGAAAGGTCAAGTGTCGTTTTGTATTTTTTACGAACAAGACTGTCTACAAGCGCAGAACTGTGTGTATTTTGCACCGCAAAGTTCCGACAATGAGTATTTAAATGCCGGTAATCCAAAACTAAGCGGTACGATCCATCGGGTTTAGAAACCACGAAAGGGGATTGTTCATAGGTGATACGCATGGTTCAATTACTCCCTGATATTCCAACTGTGTCAGAATTTCGGAGACGGGGCCTTTTGCCTGCCGTTTGATGGGATATTGGGGTTGTGGCTGCGGTAGTGACCGCAAAGGTATTGCATGAGGAGGTGATTCTTCATCCCATCCCACATGGTTGCGGTATAACGCTGGTGCCAGGTACACAGCCCACTCAGCTGCAAGTGCTTCAGCTTTGTCTTTTGGGACATGCCGTGAGAAGCTTGGAAGGATTACCTCCTCTCCTTTATGTGCAGCTAAAACGAATGGGGGTGGCCAATCCACCTCTGCTAACAAAATGTCATATGAAGAGGTTAGATTTTCCCAAAAAATCCCTTTTATTTCACGCGGTATGTCACCTTCAATTTGGATGACTATGTTGTAAAGTCTGTCAGGGGTGCCACTCTCGTGTCAGCTGTCTCTACAGTAACGAATGTTTCAGTTGCTGTCGCCTCCATATGAGGACGTAGCGCCTCCCGCACTATGGTAACTTCCGCGGCGCTGTCTAGGAGGGTCACTGCCCACGTCCAATTCTGGAGTCTCGTTCTCACGGTCTGAGGCATATTTCGCTGTGACAGCGGCAACTTTTTCTTCTGAAATTGCGGTCGAGGAAGATGAAAGTCTTCTGCTTTCCCTCTGACTTGTTGTCGAGGTTGGTCTCGCTCCTGGGGAGCCTCTCGGCCCCTTCCTCTATCTTGCCGTCCTCCTCCACCAGCCTGTGACGACGTCTGGGCCTGTGAAGAACGAGGAGAACGCGTATCAGAGCTCTGAAACCTTTCTGGTGATTTAATCCTTGACCTATCACGTAAATCATAAGTACGTTCAGAAGAAACCGAAACTGGGGAAGCTCCTCTCGACCCCGGCTTCTTTTGTTGCTTACCCTGTTTTTTCTGTCTCCAACTCTTTTTAGTGAAGACTGGTCTATCATCTTTCTCAGATGCACTTTTTGTTTGTGTAACTTGTGTTTGCGATTGAGTTTGCATTTTTACAAAAGGCTTGTTGCCCAGGCTATTTCTTCCAATTGTTTTATAAGCCCGGGCAATAATTTTCGGTAATTCGCGAGGCCTGTCCAACTCTGGGACCAAAGCCAAAGCATTCGCTACTTGAAAGTTCATAGCATCGCCCTTGACATTTCCAAGGATCAGCTCAGCTACTACATCAAACACTCCCACTAGTCTCATCCCTAATTCCACAGCCGCTTCAGGGCCATGTTCATCCTGTACTTTTTAATTACAGAGGGTAGAACCGTCATGGAAGGAGTTCCAAAACATTTTGAATAAACTGCTGCGAATACCTTACCCCAGTTTTCACATGATGTCAAATCGGGGATTATGTCTTTTGGCAAACTTATCGTGAGGATGCGGTGTTTATCTACTGGGGATGTATGTGGAAACACTGCTTCTATCTGATCGAACTTTTCTGCAAGCCAGTAAGGATAGTCGTCCTTATTTTGTGGACGTTTGCCCATCACAGAATTTACCATGACAGGACTTATAGTCACTCCAGCTGCAATAGCTGGTTGGCCTGCGACTACAGGAGCAGCTCCATGGAGGCTACCTGTAACGTATGTCACCAAGGCTCGATGCACTCGCACCAATTCGGTATGCATAGTGCGCAGTTCCGCAAGCGGTAATGCCAGATAATTTGGATGCGGGGTATACCCGGCCAATACAGGCCAAGTGGCCCCCTGAATTGACAAGGGGCCTAAACGAACTGCGGTAGTTGGTTGTGGTAGGGCGCCATTAAACCAAACACGGTGCTGCCAAGCCGTGAGAGGCACTTCAAGAGCAGTATAGGGTCGATAGGCAGCAGGAACAGCGGTGGGTTTATATTCATGAAACAGCTTATCACCTGCATCCACCGCTTCAAAAGTGATCCAAGTGTAAAACACTTCAAAGTGATAAGCCGGATCGGCTTGAACCACAAAGACCAACTCGACCCCTGCATCGGGCACTCCATACACAGCTAAGTGGTCTCGGAGTGCTCCTCGACTATGTGCAGCTATCGCCACACCAGCCATGACTAAACAATTATATTCGACAACCTAACAGGGAGCACAAAAATGGGTCTGCTAACTAACCTTTTTAATAACTTCAAGCTTGAAAGAACCTATAAAACATTCAATATAGGAGGTATCACCATCACATACGCCTCCGGAAGCGTACGCGAGGGTTTGTGGACAAGCACAAGTACTACTCAAGCGTCTCGCAGATAAGCTGCCCCACGGTGGTCGCGCCATGTCATAAGGTTTCTGCACATACACAGAGCTATGCACAGGAAAATGGGACCCCGGAATACAGTGGTTTGCCACCATATACCGTAGCACCCAAAAACCCCAACCCAACTAGCTTAGCATCCCATTAGCACCCAAGTACCAATGATTAGACAACCCAGAACACGGTATCTTTATCTCAGGACTCGCAGAAGCAAGAACACTCTTTCGTCACTCACTCGTACTTGTCCACAAGGTGCGTAGGAAGAGACACTGGATAGGTTAAAATGTTTATTCCAACTTACGTGCTCTAATGTACAGTACACGTGTCAGTACTAATAGCATAATGCATATGACTAATATAAGCAGCATGGTTACAATTCCATAGAATACAAACGGGGAAAGCATCTCAGAGCTCAGTGGATAAACGTATAAATAACATTACCACCCTCCCCTTGCAGTAAGATAGTTTATTATAATAATAGAAGACCTCTGGGCTTTGACTAGCGAACCCCCATACCTCAGTCTCTAGATGCAGAATTACATCAGCAGGACATCATAGCTCTTCTCACTGAAAGGGATTTCTCCAAGTGTCTTAAGCGCTAGTAAACCACAGTATTAAAAACATACCAAAGTCTTCATGGCAATTGCACCTAATGTTATGTCTGGGTGCGCGAGACTGGCCATATCAGGAAGAACCAAAATACATTGTTATGCGACCTTGTACATGTTTGTGCAGACTGAGCCCAAAAGGTGAACAACAGAAAATGCAGACAGTGCAAAAGAACTTGGCACGAGCAAGGGCGAGGAGGCCCGGCTCAGTGCAACGTGCGCAAAGAAAAGCAGCATGGCAGTCAGGCCTAGGCCAACACAACAAGGCAGGCAACAATCCACAAGACAATTCACACTGCCAGCTGTGGGCCCAGCACATTACAACATTCACACCAACAGACAGCGCCAATCAAGGGCCCATCACTTTCATACACCCACATGACGGACACAGCAATCACACCGGCTGGTGGTTGACATAGTGTGTACAGTGGGGTTTGGCTAGCAGAGTGTGTAATGACCAGCAGCAAGTCACTACTCGCACACCGCCAGCCAAGCGCCAGCCCATGCATACTCCCAGCCAAGCGCCAGCCCACGCACACCATCAGCCAAGTACCAGCCCACGCACACCACAAGCCAAGCACCAGCCCATCCACACTGCCAGCCATGCGCCAGTCCACGCACACCACGAGCCAAGCGCCAGTCCACGCACACTGTCACATTTTTTTTTAACAAGAAAGAAAACACAAACCAATTGGAACTAGATACAGAACTATAACTACAAACACAACAGCGGTAACTAAAGACATCATTCTAATGCCAAACGTGAAACTGAACAACAAATAAAAAACAATACAGACCAGGCAGTACACTATTAGACTCACAGTTGCTCCCAAAATCTCTTTTGAATGTGATACAATCTGAAACATGTGGGCACAGACAGCCCAGGATTAGAAGGACAATCAGCACAGTGCATACGACTCTACTTCTGCATACCTCTTCGCAAACAGACTCTACATCTCTTACAGGCTTTGGTTTTTTGGGGCGTGGGAGGAATTAAATCGGGAAAGTGGCGATCTTTTAGTCTAGCCACATCCTCCACCACTCCAACTCTAGGAACACTTGACTGTTCCACTACAACAAGGCTGCCTATCACTGACTCCTGAAACTGAACAAAAGTCATCTTTGACGCTGAAGAACACTCTTTGAACACAACAAAAGCATTAAAACTTGCTAAATTGAAAAGATAGATGGCCAACGTCTTATACCAAATGTAAGCCTTATGAATAGCATTGTAAGGTTCCAACCTCTGATCTACTCTATCAACACCACCCATGTGTTTATTGTAGTCTGCAATGCACACAGGTTTGCACACTTCAGCAACCTACCCCAAACAGCCACAGGTGAAGTACTTTCATCATGGATGGTAGTCAGCATGTACACAACCCTCCTGTCCACAAATTTTACAGCTATCAGTTCCTCACTATGCAAGGCACTGCACTGTCCCCTCTGAAGCTTTTTGCAAACAAGCTCTTTTAGGAAACCTTTACGGTTAGAGCGTATTGTGCCACAAGCAAGAGTGTCCACTTTGACCAATTCCTTAAACAATTGCACAGCAGTGTAGAAGTTATCTAGGTACAAATGGTGACGTTTGTTAAAAAGTCCTCTAGCAAGTTCCCACACTATTTTCTCTGAAACTCCTAAAGTGAACGGACAACCAGGGAGGACAATAGTGGAATCCCTACCAGTGTACCAACATAAATTATAGACCTATCCTGTCCTACTCTCAGACAACATATACATCTTAATTCCATAACGTGCCCTCTTGCTAGGAATGTACTGTCTAAAAACCAAACGACCCTTGAACGGGACCAAAGACTCATGAATAGCTATTTCTTTCCCTGGAGTATAGATCTCTGAAAATCGATCTACAAAGTGATCAAGAACAGGCCGAATCTTAAAAAGACGGTCACAGTCAGGATGATCTGGTGGCAATGCCGAAGCATTATCAACATAATTCAGCATCGGAAGCACAAGTAAATACCGATCACGACTCATAATTGCAGGAAATATGGCCGTTGCCATCAATGGACTGGTAGACCAATATGAAGCCATGGATGGCTTCCTTATCAAGCCCATCAAAAAAGTCAAACCCAAAAACTTCTTTATCTCATCCAGATTTGTGGGAGTCCACCCGGTAGCTCTAGAGTGGGGCCTAAGTCTGTCACTGTTGTCCCTCAAATACTGTTCAGCATACAAATTAGTCTGCTCAACAATCTCAGCCAAAAATACATCATCCATAAACAACTGAAAAAACTGTATAGGCAAAAAAAATCACAATTCACTCTACACCCTGCATCACCACTAAAGGCAGGCAACACCGGCTGAATCACGTTTGGATCAACCCAGAGTCCAGCACTTCCAGGGGGGCAGAAATGGCTACACATAATGCCCCCCAAAGGGGAGCGACCCTTGCCCAAGGGGACGCTCCCCACATGCATTACATATATAAAAAAAAAACGAAAACATAAAAAAATACCTGATGGCCTAGTGGGCCATCTAAAATTATTCTGGGCCAATCTGCCCCCCCAGGGGGGGCAGAAACGGCCACACAAAATGCCCCCTAAAGGGGAGCGACCCTTGCCCAAGGGGCTGCTCCCCACATGCATTAGTAATATAAAAAAGAAAATAAACGAAATAAAATCCCAGGTGGCCTAGTGGGCCATCTAAAATTACTTTGGGCCGATCTGCCCCCCCCTAGGGGGGCAGAAACGGGCAAACAAAATGTCCCCCAAAGGGGAGTGAGCCTTGCCCAAGGGGCTGCTCCCCGCATGCATTTCAAATAAAAATAAATAAACTAAAATTTTTAAAAACCGTGCTGCACGATAGCGCGATCGTGCAGCAGGAATGCTCAAAGAGACATCGGAGGAAAGGAAAACCTTTTCCTTTCCCCCGATGCCTCTTTGATAACAAAATCCCCCCTCCCCGAGGAGAAACTCACCTCCTCTGTCCTGGACACAGTGGAAGCAAATGGCTTCCACCACGTCCAGTTTCTTCTAATGATGTCGGCGCACGATGCGCGCTGATGTCATTAGATGACGTGGAGGAGTGGGCGGGGGTGCGGGGGCAGTGGAAGGGCTTCTGCTGTCCTCCCCGGTGGGGGCAGCATGAAGGGCAGCCCACGGGGGGAGGGCCAGCGCTTACCCCGTGGGTGGGTGCTAGGACAGGAGGGAGCCTTCCTGAGCACACGCCCACCATGTCTCAGGACAGCTCCCGGCCGTACTGAGCAAGGAATGGGTTAAACGTGTCCTCTCCAGACTTTAAGTCCACCTAATGACTCAAGGATTTCGTAACTTTAGTTTTAATTAAAATACTAGCTCACCATTGCTCAGAAGAAGTTACTATTGCTATTTTTGTTATATTATCACTATCGGGCATTTTTTGAATAGTAGTCTAGTCTCCTTGTAAAGCTATGATATAAAAACCCACTAACTCGGTGTTTTTATTTCACTTGTTGAGTACAATGAATAATCCTTCCAATTAGTCCTACAGTTTGAGTCCACCTAGGTGGGAGTGGGACCTAGCTTCTGATTCCTTCACTGTTAGTTGGTACTACTACTACCACCATAAGATGACATCTTGGGAAACTCTAGAATAAGAAGACGGCAAGAGGTAACAGCCCTTGCTTCAGCTATTCAGGTAAGAGAACTATGGTGAGTTGTTGTAGGATATATAGGCAATGGCCACCCCCCCAGAGGTCAATATAGTTGCAAACTGCAGAGACTAGAGGGTAGTAAGACAAGGGTGTTGTATAACTAATTGGTATGCACTTTATTAAGCAGATTTTAAAAACAGGCTGCGCAAAAAGACAGCAGTGCAAAGTAAAACACCCCAAAAAATTTGAGGCATAAATAAAGTAAAAGAAATATTTATTTCCATTTTTAACAATATAATAAAACCCACCCCTTCCACCCAAAACTGGCCCAACCCACCAAAACAAATATTTAAAAAGTAGGTAAAGAAGAGAGTATTAGATATGAGCCAAAATCTTTATGAGTTACCCCTCCATCCATGCCTGCCTCCCTTCAATGCAGGTCAGCCTCAGGAGGAGGTTGCACAAGAAAGTGCAGACTATAAGCAAGGGGGGAGCGCAGCAGTGGTGGTGCTACAGGCATCTGTCAGCGGACTGCGGTGCCGGCATTGTTGCTGGGAAGCTGGAGGTGCTGGCGGCTACCTTGGGCCCTGGTCAGCTGCCTCTTCCTCCTCTTGGGCCACCAGCCACTGATATTCAACCCGTATGGCGTCCAGCTTCTGCTGCCGCAGCTGGGCTACTACATCCTGCTTTGAAGGATGACTGGCAGGAGCAGCTATATGAAGAAATAAAAAAGTCAAATTGTAAATAATGCTTTGTGCAATGCACTTGTTTAAAATTATGTAGTGGCATAGTAGCAGTACATTGCTTGTCCCCTATGGCTATTTGATTTTGATGTGATTTGCGTCACAGTCATTACCCACACATGCCTCAAAAAAAACTAAAGGCAAATGGGAAATGCACTAACTGTCTGAAAGGAATTAAGACAGAATAAACAGCACACTACTTTAAAAAGATTTCTTAGCAAAAACTAAACAGACTCTTTATGAGGAAAAATAAAAATAAATTACCTTTCCTTATGCACTATGGAGTCCAAGTATTCTTGTTGTGCCAAATTAAAGGAGACATGCTAGCTTGCGCCCTAGTTGTTAGTCATACTTTGCCACTCTCTGCAGTCTGCAGCTGTAATGGACAATTATCTTATTCCAATAGCCCTGCCATTCAATTTTACCATGACTACAAGGCAGATGAATAATAACGAATTGTGTATGTCACCTATAAAATCATGCAGATATCCTGACTGTCATAAGTAGACGGTAGGAAAAATGTTGCACTGCAGTACAACGAAAGGATTAAGGAATGGAATATAGATTGCATTTGGTACGTTTGTCACAGACTATCCCATCCGAAAAAGTCATGGCACTTAGTCCCACCTTAATCCCTGCCCTCACCCTCCACCACACTTGATAATTATTTCCAACAAATACATTTGCTTGGCAGTAAGGAAGTGAAACTTATCTTACTCTACTGCAGGGCTATTTAGATGGATTAGACGGGTAAGTAGTAGATGTTTTACTACAGAATAGTGGGATGTCACTGATCATCATCATGTGCCCAACTTTTGGTTAGTAGCGAGTCACTGTGGTTGACAAATGTTGAACTTGAAAGGGAAAAATTTGAGCAGGTGAAAATCCTTTATGGAAGCCATGATGAAATATATCTCCAGAAAAATGTGGTGCATGCCAAGAATAGTTTTTTTTTAATTTTTGGGATGGCTGGGACAGAACTTAGGAAAGAATAAAGGAGTGAAGTACTAGGAAGTGACTGAGTGGGCACTGGGAGGAAAAGGAAACACATACCTTGCTTTTGCATCTCCATCCATTGAAAACTTTGTAAATATCACATTAACTGAAACAGACGCACATTACAAAGCCAACACTGGAGTGCCGAATTGAACCATGCAGCAGTTCGGTCATCATGGGTGGTACTGACGAAAAGCCATGGGTAGTGAGGGAGGTGAAGATTGAGGATTGGTGGGATGCATAATATCTACCTCGCTGGACAGAAATACTACCCCAACTCTTTGACTCAAAGCTTTGATAAAACCATTCCAAGCAAGTGAAATAGGTGCGCACGCCCTAGAAGCGCTCCCTTGTTTCTTCATCCAAGTGGTTATCCATTCATTATTTCATTGTTCTAGTATTCTTCAGCCTTTGCTTTGATGCATAACATTTAAGATTTACAGTCTCTCATTCAGTCTTTCACCATTGAAAACCATCCATCCACATATAGCCATCCATCTAAACACGGCTCTCAATGAACCTTTCACCAACATCCATTTACTCACCCATGCATCCTTTCACCCATTCTGCTTTAACCCACCGAGCATTCCTTTCACCCACCCAGGCAGGCAACCTTTCACCCATATACCCTTTCACCCACCCAGGCAGGCATACTGGCTTTCACCCATATACATATACCTTTTCATCCACCTAGTCAGGCATCCTTTCACCAATATACACTTTCATCCATCCTTCACCCACCCATGTATCCTATCACCCACCTATGCATCCTTTTAACCACTCATCCTTTCACTCATATTGCATTTCACCCATTCTTTCTCCTTCCATCTTTTTTTCCCCTTTCTATCAACCTATCATTGTTAGCGTTCCTTATGAACATTTGTTTGCTGAGTTGCAGATAGAAGAGGGCATTAACTACTCAACCCTCGCTGTACCTGCTAAAGCAGGATGTTCATGAGTCATCACCCTTGCAATGAGTATATTACTAATTGTCAACAAGCAAGCAATGTGACTTACCACCTCTGTTCCCTGTAAGGTGTGCGTGCACCTTTGTACCCCCGAGCGCGCAGTGCTGTGTGTGAAGAGCGCACACACAACACATCCCGGGAGAGCGTTTGCACTGCCGGTTTTAAAACGCCCCTTTTCTAAATAGAGTGCGGCTGTGGGGCTGATTGTGGGCCTTTTGAAAGTAATTATGTTAAATGCAGCCCATGGCGGGTGCTGTGATTAACAAATACTTTCAAAAGGCCCACAATCAGTCCCGCAGCCGCATTCGATTTAGAAAAGAAATGCAGCAAGTCTACAAACACGAAGTGTGCTTTCAGAATTATATGAAAGCACGTGTTCCTGCTTTTAAACTTGATGCATTTCTTTTCTAAATAGAGCGCGGCTGCGGGGCTGATGGTTTGCCTTTTGAAAGTATTTATGTTAAATTCAGCCCATGATGGTCACTGTGATGAACATAAATACTTTCTCAAAGGCCCACAATCAGCCCTGCAGCCGCGCTCTAAGAAAAGAAATGCATCAAGTTTTAAAGCACGACGTGTGCTTTCAGATGATCCTGAAAGCACATGTTGTGTTTGTAGACTTGCTGCATTTCTTTTCTTACAGCGCAGCTGTAGGACTGATTGTGGGCCTCTTGACTTTCTGTTGATAGTCCTAGTTTTCCATTTAGCAGCAATAAGCTTGCCTGGATTGTACTCCCTCTGGCCCCGGTTGTACATTAGGGATTACTGGCTTGATTAATGTTGTTTTCTACAACAAGGAATGACTGAAAGTCTTCATGACTTGAGCCCACAATTATAGGCCCCAATTCACAAAGGTAAACTGAGAGGAAAGTCGAACTTTACGACTTTCGGTATTCACAGAGGACATTTACTACTTGTAAATGCCCTTTGGGAATATTAAAAGTCGTAACGTTCGACTTTCGATATTCACAAAGGACATTTACAAGTAGTTACCGCCGCTGCTGCTGTTGTTGCTGGGGGGCCACAGGACTACATGCCCCAGAAGCCTCTACTCCCTGGAGGGAGCACCACCAACACGCTATAAAAGCGCCCTTTGTCACCCGCGGTGCGGGAGCACTTACTGCCACTGCTGCTGTTGTTGCTGGGGGGCCACAGGACTACATGTCCCAGAAGCCTCTACTCCCTGGAGGTAGCCCTACCAACGCACTCTAAAAGCGTCCTTTGTCACCCACAGCGCAGGAGCACTTGCGGCCGCTGCTGCTGTTGTTGCTGGGGGGCCACAGGACTACATGCCCCAGAAGCCTCTACTCCCTGGAGGGAGCACCACCAATGCGCTATAAAAGCGCCCTTTGTCACCAGCAGCACAGGACGCGCGCAGGCCGCGCCCGAGCGAAGCCCGGGCCAAGGGTAGGCCCATCCTTGCCCGTCATTGGCAGGAAGAGGCAGGGCAGGGCCACCCCCGTGCACTTCGGAACCCAGAGATCGGTTGAGGTTGGCTGTTACAACTACAAGGTACTGTGTTGTTTTATTCTATCCTCAGTTAGGAGGACGGTTTGTTCACATTCCCTCCGACCTGTGACACTAAATCTCGATTGACTGCAACCTTCCACTTTTGTGCTCTCATCCCCTATACTGTGGAAGTTATTGATCGTTTCCCTGTTGGGACTACTGATTTATAACCTCAAAACCTCATAATACCCACTTGTTCTGTTTCGGGACATCTTTTGTGGGCTTCTGGTGGACCTTTAAATTGGTTGTGCACTATTGTTGTGTTTTTTCTTAGGGGAGAACAAGGACCTCTAGGGAGGCTAACAAGCGGGAGCAGTCTTCTCTTTGTCGTACGAGCTTGAGCTGCTCATGGGGAAAAGGAAAGTGGCGGAAGTTGGGGGTTTGGGTAGCGGGGAAGGGGAAGGGGAAAAAAGCAAAGAAATCGAAGGAACACGCTGGTAGTAATTGTGTCTTAGATTGAATCGATTGCTTACTAGATGAATGCGAAGGCATACTAGACACCGAAGCATTAGCCTCACCAAGCCCATCAGGCAGCCAAGCCCCCCAAAAAACAATACCAGATTGAGCATCACGCCGTCTATCGCAAAAATGTTTAACAGAATAGCAAGTAAGAATCCAACCCCTAGCGAACAGAGAGATACATGCAACTTAAAGACGACCCTCCATTGTCCTTTAAATGGAACTCTAAAGAAGAGAGCCCAAAATGGAACTGGTTACCCGGTGTACTATCGAGCATATCTAACAGTAATCATTTACAACAGCCATCTTTCTAGCAATGAGCTAAAAATAATATCTTGGAATGCTGCAGGAATAAAGAATAGTAGGGAGAAGTTACAATATCTTTATACGTTAGATGCAAATGTGATTTGCCTTCAGGAAACCTGGTGCACAGAGGATCTGTTATGTAAGGATTTTTTGTCTTAGACTGCAATGCAACCCCGTCCAGGAGGGGACATGCAAAGGGTGGGGTGGCCTGCCTATTGTCAAATAAGATAAAATGGAATTATGATTATTACAAAGACCCCAGTAATCTCTTCTTGGCAATAACGCTGTATAATTTTGATAATAACGTAAAAAGTCCCCTACTAATGTTGATAAATGCTTATATTCCGCCGGATGCTTCTTTTGATGTTCTCTTAAAAGCAGTTTTTCCCACATTAAAAAAGTCAATGAAGTAAATCTTCCCCCAAAAATAATTCTGGTAGGGGATCTGAATTGTAAAATTTCTAATGCTACTTTAGATATATTTCGAAATAAAGAAAAGGAAGAATCCTTGCAGATCCCACAGCATTATTTCCACAAAATATTAGAACAAATAAGAGAGGGAAAATTCTTATGGGTGAATTATTGAAGGCTGATGGTATCATAGTAAATGGAAGACTCCTTCGGATACTCCGGCTACTCTAACTTGTAAATCTTATAGCGGAGAATCTATCTTAGATTACGTAATAGTGGGATTCTCTTCCTTCTTTTTATTAAAAGATCTAAAGGTCTCTAATTCCCCCTACAGTGACCACAAAGTACTAACTCTCACTGTAAACTTAAGTTTGCTTTCGCAGGACCCATGGGTATTAAATGGTGAATCCGTTACTTTTTCTAAGAAAACAGGAAGATGTCATTGGGATAGTAAAGCTGTCTTGGGCCTTGACAGCGTATTGGAGGTTGCTGTAGAAAATTTGTCCAGTTGGAATGGAATAGAGATCGCCAGTTTCAATGTATTAATGAATAAAGCGATAGAAATTGCAAAGATGTCAAATCGGACGAAAAGTACTAAGGTAGTCCCTAGATCCATCTTGTCGCTTAATCGCGAAATAAACAAATTAGTTAGGGAACAATACTTAAATTATTCTTCGGAAAGATATCACAGATTATTAATATTGAAAAGGAGGAGGTCACGGGTAAAGGTTAAGTTAAGAAAAGAGAGCGAAGATAATATGTGGATTAAATTGAGAGAAGCAGCCTTTAAAGGCCAAGTAAGAACATTTTGGTCTCTCATTGGGGAGGGATGTGGTGCTAGATCTCGTCCACTCCCGGTGGCTATTGAGGAGCAAAAATGGGTCAGTTTTATCCAGGATTTATTTGCAGACAATGCAAATGCGATCAAGCATATTGAATTAAAGGAGGACTCCCTTATGTATGGGTCACCATCTGAAAAAGAAATTGAAAGGGTGATCAGGGGGATGCGTTCCTCCGGGGCGATGGGCCCGGATGAATTACCCATCACAGTGTTAAAACAAAATAGTATACTGTGGAGTAAAATTCTCTACCCAGTATTCAAGTATTGTTATGCAAACAAGTTGGTTCCCTCTTCTTGGAAGGGGAGTATTTTAGTTCCTCTGTTCAAGAAAGGAGACCGAAGTGTCCCGCATAACTATCGTCAAATTGCACTTCTTGATGCAGTGGGTAAAGTCTTTGCTAAATGCCTTTTGAGCCAAATTAAAGATTGGCTGGATATGGTGAAGATCTTGCCACTGGAACAAACTGGGTTTAGGTCAAAGCACGGAACAATCGATAACTTAACCGCCCTACAGGTAATAATCGAAAAATATGTTAAAGTTAGAGGAGGAATAGTGTACACAGCCTTTATAGACTTCTTCACAGCATTCGATAAAGTTGATCGTTTTTTACTGTGGAGAAAACTGTTGGATCTGGGTATGCCTGTAATTCTTTTGGAGTTAGTCCGTGCTCTTTACTCGGACACTTGGTGTAAAGTCCTGATGGGAGGGGAAAGGGGTCTCTCCCAAACTATCCCTTCTGCAAATGGCCTAAAACAAGGATGTTTACTGGCTCCTTTACTCTTCTCTTTATATATTTCTGACCTTCCTCATGATTTGGCGTTAAGTGAGGGCATAGCCCCCTTATTGGGGGAAAACCGATAGTTTGCTTACTTTATGCAGACGACTTAATAATATTTGACCTAACGCAAAGATGTTTAAATAATCGTCTACAGGCATTACATAATTTTGCAGAGGCACACTATTTAAAGATTAATATATCAAACAGTAAAATCATGTGCTTCCATGGAAGAAAAAAATTGCAGTATTGGAATTTTGTATGGTCGGTGGGTGGCCAAAAACTGGAACTTGTAAAATCGTATGTTTTCCTGGGAAAAACAGTGTGTGGTAATCTAAGTAATAAAGCGTATATAGAAAATAACATTCGTAAAGCTACATCACAAGGGAAAAGCTTGGGCGCCCTTTATAGATCAACTGGGAAAAGACACTTTGCACTATTATTAGAGGTTTTCCGCGCAAAAATCCCTGCGTCTTTGTTGTATGGTATTGAGTTGCTTGATATAGAGAAATGGGGTTTCTTAAACACAACAGAAGGAAACATTTTAAGGAGTTTAGCTTCAGTCAACTCTGCTTGTCCTGTGGCAGCCCTAAGGCTAGAATTTGGCTTAAGAAGTAGCTGGGTACAGGGTCTTGCGGGGATAGTGCGATGGGTTGTAAGCTTGGTAAAGAGTGATCCCGGTTCATTAAGATCCTTAATTAAGAAAGAAGTGTTAGAAAATTTAAAGGAGCAGTCTTTAATCTTTAAAAATTTTAGAATCGCGGCCGCCTTGCTACAATTAGATGAGTCTCTGATTTTCACCCTATCGCCATATCAATTAAAAGCCACTTTGAAACAGGCCACTTGGGAATTAAGCTTCACTAGGGATAGGGAAGTTCGTATCTTAAAGAAGGCTATCCACCCCGCCATAGTCTCTTGTATGATAAATAAGGCACAGGCTTATATTTTGTGGAACCTGCCTCATGGGGTGCGCCGGTTTTGGCTTCTTCTGAGGCAGGGTATCCTTCCTTTAAATAAAATACTGTGTAAATGGTATGGTTCCTCTGAGATTTGTAACTTGTGTAATAACTCTATCCAGGACATTAATCATGTGTTATTTATCTGCGCCGCTCTATTATTATGCAGGCGTAAATGGGTGAGACCAATCTGTTTACAATTATCTATTCTTTCGGCCTCCGCACTAACTGACTCTATTTATGAGCCTCCCAATGAAATGTTCTGTCACAGGAATTTTAATTTTTTTAAGTGCTTTTTAAATCTATATTAATGTATCTAATATGATGTTTGCAATTATTAATTCTAATTTTACTGGATTGTTATACAGTATTAAGGGCATAAAGGATCGTTATATCTTTTTAATTGCATAAAATATTATAATGTCTCGTAATTTTGTGATTTTTTACTGTTGATTCTTGCTTATATTTGTAGAAACTTTGTTGTACAAATTTTTTGTTTTTATGCGTTGTTGGTTTATGTGGATCTCTTCGGAGTTCCAAGATCATAAATAAATAAACTTGAACTTGAGAGATACATGCCACATTGCGAGAGTTCATTTACCACCAATTGAGACTTGCACAATGAGCCAGTCTGACTTAGGGATCCAGTGTAGTAATAGATACTCCCCCCTTTCTGAATCAATCATTGATCCAAAAAACGACAAAATGCTCTACAACACAGAGGTATTAACTAAGTGAGACAGTCCCAATTTCCCAAGACCATAACCTGAATACCATCTGGCTCATTAGTGACCTGAGGACAGAAGTGGGGGTTATAAGATCCATGATAATTGGTTTAGAAGGGTTACTGACAACTGTTGGAGAATAGTTCAAGAACTACTCCTCCGGTTGCGAAGGCACTGAGAGAACCTAGCCAATCTTCTTACGTATCCCCTCCCCTAATACCTCCTACTAAGCATGGAAGAGTTCCTTCTGCTCAAAGCAGTCAACATTCCTTTACAGACTGCCATGCCCAAGGGGTACCAAACACAAACCTCCCCACAACTGATTCCTCTCTTAACCAAATAGCAGGGAGAAAACTCTTTAATCAGCACGGAGCAACAAGAAATAGTATATACCAGGGGGCTCCGCCGGTTAAATCTGGCTGGTCACAGCAAATTCCTCAAGCCCAAGTACCTTTAGCCCCATACTCTACTCAGAAGATCTATATGACCAATGTTCCCAAATTGGGTGAGAGGAAGGGGTACGAGGGCAGAGATTCACTGACAAATAAAGCGATCCACGGGATTCGCCATGTCAGGGGATGTCGATCAGTAATTCGTGGCGATATCCTAGGGGCAAGAAGATGTGTAGTCCCAAATCAGCCCACCGATTGCATAGAATTAATTCTTAAAGGGAAAGAGCTAGCTGAGAATCTTCTAGCCTTAGAATATAGAAGCTGCCCACCAGACTCATCTCATATCCAACTGAGACGATATATCCCTATAGAACAGACACAAGCACATCCAAAGCCATCTACCTTACTGGACCAGACAGGCCCCAAATCAACATTGGAAACCATTGATTGACTTCTGGGGGAAAATCGTTGCCGGGATAGAAATTCTTGCACTATTACCATGACACATATCCCTAGTTTCCATCACGAAGGCACTTTGTCTCTAATTGAGGAGGGGAGTAGGACCGGCAAAACTGAAGGTGGTAGAATAATGAACCAAAGTTGGGGGGTCTCTCCTGGTATGGAATCTGGATCTAATCCTAATAATATGATCCCAGCTGCTACCAACACCTGTCAGTACCCCAGGCTAGGTTCTGACCCCCAACTCACTGTAGTATCCTGGAATGTGGCAGGGCTAGGCAGTAAAATGTCCCTCCCCCATTGGAACAAATGTATAGAGGGCTTTGATGTGTGTATCTTTCAGGAAACCTGGTCCCTGGTTCCCGTACACAAATCAGGGTACGTTTGTTATTGCGTTCCTGCAGTCTCGAAAGGGAAAGGATGCCCGTCAGGGGGTTTGATTATCTGGGTCAAGATCTCCCTGTGTTGTAAGATCACACTTCTGAATTCGGATAGCCCAGATATTCTTGTGCTACGTATTACGGGCTCTTTAGGCAAACCCATAGAGCTATATAACATATATGTGAGAGGAACAAAGGGGGGCAGACCATCAGCTACTCTTGCCCATTTGGGGGAACTATTGGACAAGTGCCCAGTTCAGTCAAGACTAATAGTAGCAGGTGACCTCAATATTTTATTCGAACCTTTAGACTTAACCCACATAACGGGGACGAGTGAATAAGACCAGATGTGGGGAGTCCCCTCCCTAGACCTGCCGCCAGTTAAGAGATGGTCACAATTAGCTATTCAAGTTACTGCCGTAAACCTAGAGTATGGGCTGAGGGCAGTGAATGGGAGATCAAAATCGGATTCCTCAGGAGCAAACACCTTCAATAGAGCAAATAGTCCATCTCAAATTGATTATATCTTAAAAGATTTGAGGCTAATGAGGAGTGTTGTTGACATGATTGTGGGTGACACAACCGACAGTTACCATAACCCGCTTTGCCTAAGCATGAAGCCAGTGTGGGGTGGCACCCTCAATGAGCTCCCACCTCCGAATATTTCAAAGGAGGTCTGTGAAGACAAACTTTGGGGCCTACGGCAGGATCTGTTGGTGGGTATTCTTGAATTACAATCTCTACCCAAGAGCCAAGAAGGGTTAGCAAATGTAGGTTCTGTCCACTCTCGTTTCTTTGATCAAATAGGCTCCTACTTTATCGAACCCTTGGCTATTAAATCTAAAGACTCCATCCAAATTAGAGCCTCTAGAAGTAGCTATTAGGCTGCCATCAATTGTGCGAAGAAGGAGTGGGATGAATCCCACTGGCAGGCACTCAAGGAAGCTTGTGCCAACAAAGACACAAAACTATTCTGGTCCTTATTTGTTTGGGGAAATGACATAGGGGGGGTCTTTGCCCCCTAACTATATTGAAGCCCAAGTCTGGCACGATCACTTCAAAAAGCTTTACACTGATCCTGCAGATCCACTTTCTGTGGGGGACAACTTGTGCCCTCCCCATCATATGGACTTAGACTTTTTCTCTGTGAAGGAGATTGAGGGTGCAATTGGGCAAATAGTCCAGGCCAAAGCCTCAGGGCCAGATGGAGTTCCTGGGGACCTTTTTCTATCTGACACACCAAATTTGGCCTGCTACATACTTCTTCTTTCTAACGCCATTGCAAGCGGCGCCTCTGTCCCAGGTTCTTTGCTGGGGGCGGAGGTGGTCCCTATCTACAAAAAAGGTGATAGAGCTCAGCCCTGTAACTATAGGCCTATCAGCCTAATAGATGCGCTGCAAAAAGTTTTTAGCAGAGCCATCCTTCAGAAGATTTTGGCTTGGGCAGATGACAATGCTATTTTAACACAATACCAAGCTGGCTTCAGAGAAAAGATAGGGACCATTGAGCAGGTTTTTCGTCTATTATTGCTGTTCTGGAAAGTCGTAACCATTGGTCTGGGTAGTCTGTATCTGGCTTTTATTGACTTGAAGACAGCTTTTGATTTAATCCCCAGATCTAAGTTATGGCAAGTGTTGAATGATATGGGAATTCCTTCTCCTATCTTGAATCTAGTCATCCAACTACACGAAAATAATTTTGCTCGGATAAGATGGGGCACACAGGGGCAGCATCCTGACCGCATTACTGTTAGCAGGGGTGTTCGCCAAGGCTGTGTCCTGGCACCCACCCTGTTTTCACTCTATATGAACGAAGTCCTAAGCTTCCTATCTCAAGAGCCGGCTGATGCCCCGACTCTTGGTAGAGAGAAGGTAGTGACCCTCTTATTTGCAGATGACACCCTACTGGTGTCTAAAACTCCGGCAGGGCTGCAGTCACTATTAAATAGATTTAACCATTTTTGTACTGCTCGGGGCCTCGAAATCAACACTTCCAAGACACAATTCATGGCTTTTAACCCTCATAGGTCATACCAACTCTAGGAGGTATACCCCTGGAGAGACTAAGTACATTCGATTATCTAGGGGTTAAACTCTCGGAGAGAATGTCTTGGAACCCCCACATAACAAAAATGACAGTAAACCATAAACGTGTAACGGGGCACTAGTGAAAGAACATCATTCCTCCCATACCAGACCAGTTGCCCCTGCTTTACAGGTCTATGGCATAAAGCTGTCACCTCTGCCCTGTACGGTTCCAAATTGTGGGGATTCGAAAAGATATTGGAGCTCACTAGATCGGAGCACAAATTCATAAGGAACCTAGTGATGCTGCTCCAAAGTACCCCAATTTACCCACTTATGCTAGACATGGGCCAACGTCCCATTAGCGACATTGCTCAGCTTCGTCCACTGCTATTCTGGGCCAGAGTAAGGAGGACCCCGGAGCTGTCATCTTATGCAGAAGCTATGGCAGAGGTCACACGCTTAGATGGTTTTAACAAGGTGGGGTGGCTGAGCAACATAAAGAAGCTTCTATTTGGCACAGGGCTAAAAGAAGCCTGGGAAAACGACGGTTCGCCCCTGCTTCGGAAAGCTGTATTCAAGATTAAAGAAGCACTATTGGGAATGGGTCGCACAAGCAGACATTGGCAGGGTCGAGAGGGGTAAACTACCTACAGAATTTTTACTCCAAAAACAGACTAGATTTCTCAAACCCTACTTTGATCTAATACAAGTAACCCAAGACAGAAAGCTCTATGTCCAATTCAGGCTTGACACGCTTCCAGTAAATGAGGTGAAAGCCAAATGGCACACTAAAGATCCGTGCCTCAGTAAATGCCCAGGATGCGAGGCTCCCGTAGAGTCCATAGCCCATGTGCTGTTTGCTTGCCCTGCTTACCCATGTCCAAGACGGAAATGGATTAAGCCCATCTGCCAGCAATTTGGCACGCTGAACTTTTGGGAAGCTCTCCATATTTTAAAATCAGACACAAGAGATGTATTTATTTGCGCAGTGGCTAAGTTCCTTGGCCACATGTGGGGCATCAGGTCAAAGCGGCAGGGAGGTCACTCAACATGTAGCAGAGTGGCTACCAGCATCTAAATGGCCTACCCCTTGATGCAGTATATTGGGGATACACTATCATAAACTGTTGGCCAATAATCGAGGAGGCTTTAATTGTACAATTATTACTAAAGTGATTTGGGGCTGTTTTAAAATTGTGTACATATATTTTTCTTTTATTTTTATCCTCTTAATCGTAGTGATGCTCTGTTGGCTATTATCTTACATTTTTATACATTTTTACCTGTCCGAATGTGTTCTTAATACGAATGATTTTATCTAGTTCTTCTATGTGACACTTTTGAAGGCATTTTTGCCAAAATAAAGTAATTTGATTTGATTGAATCGGGGTCATAGAGTTTGCCTATCTACAAATGATTTAGCATGTGTGCGTTTTTATTCGAAGAGAATGATGCTCGGACACCCTGCATTTTTTGGATTGACGGATGGGGCCAGACAATAAGGTTCCAAAGTCAATTTATGTCATCAGGACTTAGCATGCCAGCTCAGGTTTGCAAACAAATCCTCAATGACTGGTACTATTGTGAAGGGTGTGAGAGTGAATCTGCTAGTCTGTGACTGCTACTGAGGGATGTTGGTGTGCTGTTAGTAGTATTTCACTGTTAGTTTGAGGATGAGAGTGCTTCTTGTAGTGTGACTACTACTGTAAAGGGTGTGTGCATGCTGCAAGTAGTGTGATCAGCTTCCTTGTTCCAGGGGTTTAGCTTCAGGAGGGGTGTTTTGGTTGTTACACGCCCCCAAAAATGTATTATTTAACAAATAGTTGGGTACAGGAGCTTTCAGTTGGGTATTGTAAGTTGTCTGTCGAATTTTACCTGGGATTTTTAAAAACTCAGACAAAAACACACACACACTTTCATCTTTGCTTTGAAGGTTTCAAAACATGATTATTATATAAAATACAGTTTTTTAAGTAACCCCTCACAATCTGCACTTCTTTCCCTTTCCACTGGCCCTTAAGACCCCCTCACGTGCTGCTTCTTATATAATGATTAACAGGACATGCCAGTGTGGCTGTCAGAAAATATGAAGCTCACACCCCCTTGTCTTATTGACCAAGCTACGCTCCTGTCTTGTTCAGTTCAACGCATCAGCCCACCGATCAGCCTGCTTAAAGCGAACAGGGTGTTTCATACAGAGAGGCAGTGGACATCCCTATGTCGGTTAGTTTCTAGCAGCAGTCCACGTCCAAGGGACGATGGTTCATGTTTGGTGTGCTATACAGTTTCCTGTGCTCATCTTAGAAACCACCTTCATTTCACAATGTCTGGAAGGCTCTGTTGTTAACAGATGGGGTCAGCCTGTAAATACCAGAAATATTTTTCCAGTGGCGGCTGGTGACATCTGAAAGTGGTGGGCTTAAACGTTTGGGCTGAGTGCCCTGTGGCGAGCAAGCGTTGACCAGCTATTCAGGCTACAACTTCTGTACTGGAAAACGGTGGCCATAGAGGGTGGCAGCCTCTACTTAATATTTGTTGATCTGAAGTCGGCTTTTGATCTTGTTCCCAGGAGCAAACTCTGGGATGTCGTTAAAGATTTGAGGATCCCACCTTACCTCCTCAGTATTTTAGTAAGGCTCCATGAAGATAACTTTGCCCAAGTAAGGTTTGGGAAACACAGTGAATTAACACCCCGCTTTCCTGTTGGCAAGGGAGTACAGCAGGGCTGTGTGCTCGCTCCTACCCTGTTCTGCCTCTTCATTAACGGACTTATTGAGCAGCTCAGGGAGGTGAAGGACAATGATGCCCCTAGGCTAGCTTCTTTTAGGATCCCAGCGATGATGTTTGCTGATGCTCGCAAAGTCGCCCATGGGAATCCAGCGTATTCTTGACAGCTTCAACGCTTTTGTAAGATCCGGGGGCTGGAGATTAATACATCAAAGACCAAATAAATGGTCTTCAACCCTGCCAACAAGTCTCGCTCTAACCCATCTTTACACGGTACACCACAGGAAAGAGTGTCGGTCTTTGATTACCTGGGCGTTACTCTTACAGAGCACCTGGAATGGGGGCCCCAGATGACCAAGGCAAGCCATAAGCTAGCGCAGACAGTGGGAGGGCTTATGAAACTTTATAGAACCTCTACATTTAAACCTGCAGGGCCAGTGGTTAAAATCTACAAAACCCAAGCTAGGGGTGCTACAATGTATGGGGCGGAATTGTGGGGTCATTGCTCTACTATCAGCTTGAATAAAGTTGAGAACAACTTTATGAGACAGTTGTTAGGTCTCCCCCCCAGCACACCCCTCATTCCCCTACGCTTGGACTTGGGTATTAGGCCTATTTGTGAAGAGACAGCCCTTAGACCCCAAACCTACAGGCGGCAGCTATGGGTGACCCCGGAACTGGTAACATATCGAGCTGAGCTTAAAGAGATATTGAGCAACCCGGGCTCTGCAAAGTTACCCTGGTTCAAACATATTAGGGTTCTTTGCAGTAACCTGGGAAAAGCAGAATTTTGGAAATCACCAGAAGAATCATGCCCATTAACTTCACGGCTGGAACTGATAAGATCTTATAGAACGCATAAATTATCAGTCATCCAAAGTTCGTCCCGTGGCCGTTTGACGGCCGATTTTATCCAAATTAAAGACGAATATTCAATGGAGTCCTTTTTGGATGACATCCAACCAAGTTCGGCTAGAAAACTGTACATGCAGTTTGGAATGGGGATTCTGCCGCTCTGCGGTTTCACTAGCAAATGGTCCAAATTTGATTCAGATGGATGCCCTGCCTGCAGTCACAAGGAGGAGACAGATTTACATGGCCTCTTCTTCTGCCCCACCTACAGATCAATACGCCAGCGCTGGCTTATCCAACTATGCAAGAATCTAGGTTTTAGACAATGCGCTGTGGCATACAGAGTTTTAAAATATGATACTCACGCCCCCACTGTCTTTGCTGTTTCCCGCTTTTTAAATTCCATGTGGCATGCTTGGCGGACCTTCTTAAACTAGTAATTATGTTTCTATTATGCTGCACATATTTTTACTGTTTTAACTTGGGATAGCTGCCCAATTTTATTTGTTTTAATTGTTAATGGACCTTTTTTTTGCACCTGCACTTTAATAATGAATCATGCCTGGGTTGGTGGAGAATTCAAACATGTATTTTAAATTAGGTTCATTCGTTTCTAAATGTTTATTTCTATATATTGGCATACGTAGTAGTTCTATGATGGTGTACTATCTATGATTTAAATGTATATATTGTCTTTTTTATATTGTTATGAACTGTACTTTTATGGTCCTCGAGACCGAAATAAAGTTATTGAATGGAATGGAATGGAAAAGAAATGCATCAAGTTTAAAAGCACGGTGTGTGCTTTTAGATGATCCTCAAAGCACACGTTGTGTTTGTAAACTTGCTGCATTTCTTTTCTTAATGCAGCGCTGCTGCGGGCTGATTGTGGACCTTTTGAAAGAATTGATGTTAATCACAGTGCCTGTCATTGGCTGCATTTACCATAAATACTTTCAAAAGGCAACCCATCAGCCCGCAGCCGCGCTCTATTTAGAAGAGAAATGCAGCAAGTTTAAAAGCACGAAAGTGTGCTTTCATATAATTCTGAAAGCACACCTTGTGTTTGTCACCAGTCCTGGAAATAGAAGGAAGTTTCTTTAGGAGCCCACAAATAGAGGGGGTGAAGTTAGGAAGGGCGGAGTGATCAGGAGTTAAGTTACAAGAAGCAGAGTCTATGACAGAGCTTTAAGTGGGCTGGGTCCTGCTGGTGCTCAGCACCGGCAGTTCTAGAAAGCAGGTGCTCACACGTGTCCCTATTGGGCTCTCCATTTTTGCCCTCACCCTCAGGGAGGAAAAGCAATCTTAACTGCAGCAGTTCACTGCTTTTGATGTAACTTTTATTCTTTTGCAGTTTTATATAGTGCAAACTCAACCCAAAAGTATTGAGTGCTTTATATGATTAATTATTTATACAAATATTTTTTTTTGGTATGCTTGGGGAGATTAATAGATTTGCCCAGAATCACAGGATGTTAAGCTGACCCGAGACTTAAAACCCATCTCCTAAGTCGGCAGCTCAAGCATTAGGCCACAGCCTCTACCACAAGAGCGGAAGCATTTTCAATATTATATACAACTTTATGCAACAAGCAACCATTGACAAAGCCAATAGTCCTGGTTTCTTGTAGGTGTAATGCAACTTGTATTATATATCTGGATGCAATGACAGAAGCAGCAAAATATCAGTTGGGCAGCACACTATGCGACGCACAGATTTTTAGCTTATTTGCTTTTAAGCCACACCCTTAATTGAATCGGCCACGCCCCTTTGAGAGGCCCCCTAGTTTTTTCATCCCACTTAAAGCCCTGGTCTACACACGCGGTCAGGTTCTTGGCGCACATAGCCTTGGCTGCAGGGCACAGAGACCTTACTCTGCCGCACACAGAGGAAAATAATTGGAGGGAACATTGCTTAGCACCGCCCTTTCCTGCCGAGACTCCCCCTTTCGACTGCTGCCACGTCCACTCTGCTGGTGCTCTCGCTGCTGTCCCCGGCACTCGTGGTCTGTGCAGCTAGAAAAAACATTACACATTTTAGATGCCATATATGCCTTAACCTAATATATATATTTTTTAATTAAATGCAATCACATTACATCACTTATCAAAATATCACATTGGGCATTTTTGAGCTGGCAATGTACGAAAAGCCAGGTAGTCAGGCCCATCAAAAACTTTTTGCAATTGAGGGGTAGAGCTATGATGAATCTGGATCATTGAAGCACAATGAAAGGGTGGAATAATTGGTCAATGATTGACGTATGGTCTTGGTTGGCAAATGCAATGGGGCCCTCCTCATGCTTCCAGCCATGCTCCACTGTCATCAACTGCTGCAATACTATGATAATAATACACACGCAACATTGCAGTGTTCACCATGACCATCGCCACTCTCTCGTTTTACTGTTTTAGCATGAGCAAGAAAAAGCATACAATCTCTACAACCATGCGTAGAATACCTTACTTGGGCATGCAATCTTCACAGTAGAGTACCTGCCTTAAATTGGGTTCTCTGTGTCTTAAAATACCAGTCCACATGATATATAGGGGGAGAGGGAAAGCTTACTGAAAAAGCAGAAGAAAGGAAGTTACGTACAGACTATAACAGACAGTTGAAGTCAAGTACAGAAACTTAAAATATAGAGAATAAATAAATAATAATGCTGGGATAAGAAGAAATTAGCAAACTTTAGATAGAACAAAGAGGAGTTTGAAAAAATTCGGAGACAGGCACAGTAAAAAATAATAAAAAGGAAAATAAATTCTAAATGCGGAGCACTAAAGGTGAGGGAAATAATAATTATATTAACAGGAGGACTTACTGGGGCCAGCAGATCAAATGGCTGCTGCACTTGTTGAGGCACCCCGAGCTTCCTCATCCCCTCTGTGGCCCTCTTCTTGCCCCTGGATGATGATGTAAGAAATAAAGTAGATAAAATAAAAAGATTAGTGGTACAGTTAATAATCTCTCAAAAATATTTTGACAGGCAAAGGCAAATGCAGTAACATTGTACTTTTCGGAAAACAGATCGCCTATAGCAGTAGTATTGAGTGAACCTATCCCTAATTTCCTATAACTAACCCTATTCCAAATTTCCTAAACTACAGTTTGGAACTACTAATAAATTGCAATAAATGATCTCTGCTTTTCATCCTATTCTCACTGTCAACTCCCTTTGACGGGTCAACTCAGTCTGCATTTTTTTCAATGCATAGATGCATGCACAAACATCACTGGGAGATTGCTTGGGGCTGTACGAGCTACGAAAAGAAACGCACAGTGAAGTGAGAGAACACTAACTCACTAATACTATTCACTATCACTATCTTAGTGACAGGACAGAGGAGTCTTTGTATCACTTCTTAAATAATCAGCCCAAGCGAGCGCCAACAAGTAATATTAGGTAGCGCCGACCACCTGGCTAGATGATGATCACATAATGGGGGATATTCTCAAGAACGTGCAATAATCATCGCCAAAATAGGTTAAGGCAATTTTTCATATCGCCGTCTATCGCGGGAAAATAACGCTGTGTTAACGTCTTATTCTCAACATGGCGGTAACATGCGATAGTTTCCTGATAACGCGTCAAAAGTCTGCGATAAAATTACCGGGATGGCGATAAAAATCTAAAGCCGAACGTGAAAAAAGTGGCGATGGGCCCAACCGCGATAAAAAAATCAGCGATAAGCTGCGCCAGGCCTGCAATTCACACACGTCAGGCGGGAAAAATCACCATAAAAGCAGAAAAAAAAAACACAAACAAAACCAAAACAACTGCGAAGCACAATGGAGGTAGCCGGAGCAAGTACAGAGGACAACCAGAACCCCACAAGCCCCACGGAGGACCAGCCTGGGACCTCGGGGTCAGGGAAGGGCAAGGAGAAGAAGAAGAGGAAGACGCGGTTCAGTCCGCAGGAAAACAGGATCCTGCTAACGGAGGTGATAGAACACCATCAACAACTGTTCGTCACCTCCACTGTGTCATTGGCAAAAAAAAATGGAATATGGCAGTCCATCGTGGACAAGGTGAATGCAGTCGGAGTGCTGAGGAGGACAATGGAAGAGCTCAAGAGGCGCTGGAATGATGTGAAGCGCAAAACCAAGCAGAAACTCGGGAACAACCAGAAGGCAGCAATGCAGACTGGAGGTGGGAGTCCAGCGCCACAGGAGGGGCTGGATGAGATGGAGGAAATGGTGTCCACAGTCATCAGTGTGGAGACGGTGGCAGGAGTTGGGGGACCGGACACTGCTCAACATGACCTGACACAACAGCAACAGGGTGAGTAACGACCAGGGACTGGGGGACGGGGGAGATGGGCACAATGTCACACATGCACAATTAAGTATAGCACAGTGCACACCCACAATGACTCTGGATCATGTCCCTGATCCCCTTGGCACACTGCAGCACACCTAGAAACAGCAAGTAGGCCCCCCTCTACTATGTGGACAGAGGGGGCCCTTCCCACACATCACCAATCTCACAACCAACCCATGCACATGTGCCAAACCCAGCAAAGCGGCGTGTCTGTGAGCCACACTGACAATGCAAGTGACACTGCATGATGAATAGCATGGCTGCAGTCAATATATCATGACATGTTGCACGCCACGACACTGAGGTGGCTGAGTGTGGACCACATCCGTAAAGGAGCAGGTCACACTCTGACATATCCACGTGCACAAACAACCCCTGACGTCAACAACACATCTGCGGACAAACCATGCCACAGAGTCCCAACTCCCACCAAGAGCCCAATTTACCCAAGTATGCAACATCTCAGCACTGTATAAGCACAGAAGTCAAAGGCACACCGCTTGAAATGGATAAGGGGCAGCAAAATCAGAGCTGCAGGGGCGACTCTCCCAAAATGCAGCACACACACATAACATTCAGAGCACATCAACTTTGACAACAATGTGGTACAAACTGCAACACGTTCACAACAGAACAGAGAACACAACTGGTGCCGCTTGTGTGTAGAAACTGGCCAATCACATTTGGCATAGCAGGGAAATGTGAGATGATAATGTACAAGTACAAACACACATCCGTGATGTTGTTGAAATGTCCACTGTCCCGCATCAAATAGGCAGCTCCTCCCAAACAGTCACAATGTACATTGTCATGCAGTCTGTATGTAAACTTGTACAATGCGTCAACATACATGTGAACACAATGTTAACCTGCATCTCCCCTTCACATTGCAGAGGGAGAATCAACACCTCCTGCAGAGCAGACCGAACATCTCTTCACTGATGACGAAGAGGACCTCCACACCTTCGACACCGACGCCCTCCAAGAGCTCATGGACAGCTTCAGCACCTCACCTCCAGGAGCAGGGCAGCCCAGCTGCATCGAGGAGACCTCACCCCCTGCAGAGACCACACAGCAGGAAGCACCCACCACCCCAGCTGCCTCCCAGGACCCCCACGAACAACACATGGCCTTCCAACGCCGTGTGTTAGGGTGCCAGGAGAAGATGGTTGATCAGGTGCGGGTGGGGTTTGACCTCATGGCAGCCAAACTAGATGCCATACGTGGGTGTCTAAGTCCCATCAGGGACCACTTACAGTCCCTAATGGACACCCACAGTCCGCTCCATGCTCTCCAATGATCCATGGCTGACATCGCTGGAGTCCTGACTCTGAGACAAGGACAACTGTCTAGTCAGAGTGGCTCCAGCGATGTCAGCCGGGAGTTGGGACACATGAGGAGGATCATGGAGAACAGGGAGCGGATGCAGGCAGAAAGAATGGCTGCCACGGCTGCACACCAGCGAGATGTAGCTGGGATCTTCTATGCCCTGCAGATCCTTATCATGGCATTGCTGCCACAAGGCCTGGCACCGATGAATGCTGCTGCTGCTTCTACATCCACATTTGCGCCCCCTGATGTGTCAGTGCCTCACAGTGCGGCAGACAATCTACCTCCGGCCCCTGATGTGTCACTGCCACACAGTGCGGCAGACATTCCACCTCCGGCCCCTGATGTGTCAATGCCACACAGTGCTGCTGACAAAACACCACCACCCACATGTGAGGCACATGAAACATCAGAGGACGAAGATGCGGATGATTCTGCCTTAGTGGTAAGAAGGAAGCGGTAGCATTCATCTCCGCCATATGCCCTATTTCTGCTTGGTCTGCCCTCTGCATCATCACCTTCCACGGTCCCCCGATACACTCTGCGACACTCACCTTGGACCTCGACATGGACTGCCATATTCTGTTTGGTTACCAATGACACAGCAATCAGACTGCGGACTGAACTCTTCGTCTTCCGATGAACTTGTCATACCCTAAAGGACTCTGGCTGGCCCTCCACGGGGCAACAATGTAAAGTAGGGTTTGCATGGCCCTGTACTGCTCCAGCTTCAACACTCCACTGAATGTGAATAAAACATTCAAATTCACACAGATGTGTCATGCCTATGATCATTCAAGTATGGATGAATGTAGGGTCAGTGATTCCCCCTTACGTCCATGTTGCTCATGTTTTGGGACTTGAGTCACAGGGTGCAACATTGACGATTGCGGTCCAGGTGTCGCCGACACTACAACAGAGACACACGCATTAGTTACTTTCTTGTCCAGCCCAGAACTGAACCACGCCCAGAGCCTCGGGCTCATTGTTCACACCCCTACGCTGGACTAGCATATGCCAGCCCAGCCCACTCCGCTTACGCTTACAGGGGGGGACAAAGCTACATGTCCCAGGTCTTCCCTGTAGTGATCTGCTGATCACTGGTCTAGTTGTCAGCATGCCACAGCCACTCCCTGAGGGCTGGTTTACACCCACACCACACCCATTCAGCACAGGCGTCACAGGACATGTGATCCTGCCAATAAAAGGGGCCTACCACATCACATTCCCCACTGCCGGAGGTGACATGATGGCATCCGCACCACGAGACTCAATCATAAAGGGGCCATGATTTGTGGCGCACTGGGTTAGTGGCACTCGATGCACTGCGGCCGGCACGGGCCTACCGCCACGGGACGATGACTTGCGGTGCACAGAGTTGGTGGCACCCGATGCACTGCGGCTGGCATGGGTCTACTGCCACGGGACGATGACTTGCGGTGCACAGAGTTGGTGGCACCCGATGCACTGCGGCCGGCATGGGCCTACCGCCACGGGACGGTGACTTGCGGTGCACTGAGGTAGGGGCACCTGAAGAGCTGAGCTGGTGTGCAGCCTGCGATGATGCGTAGACTTCGATACGCCGTCCTGCCAATCAAGATTCAATTTGAATTGAGAGCCCTGCTGGACCACAGTGTACACCGAATGCAGCAGTCAGCACACACATGACTCCGCGGTGCCGTGCCTCAGGGTTCGCTGGGGGCCTGTGGCGCAGAATCCAGCGATCGGCTGAGGAGGTTGCACCGGCATGTGGTGGGCCCTCTTGGAGACACGCTGGTGGCGGCAGGTGAGCATTGAGGCCTGGGTGCACAGGGGCGGCCAGTCATCGCTGGGCGGCAGACCAGTCTGGGGACCAGGGCTGGGGTGCAGCAGGTGCACAGGATCCCGCAGGCACCACCGGTCATGGCGGCAGCTTCGTGGCTGGGTGGGGGGCGCCGCCCTGGCAGACACGACCCTGCATGCGATGACGAGATGTGCGCGGGTTGGCTTGGGATGTAGCCACCTCGTCTCCAGTGTAAATCTGGCCGTTGAAGGTGGTCGGCTGCGTGTGTGTAGGCCTATGGACAGGATATGGCGGACACAGAGACACACGCAGTAGTTACTTTGGTGGCCATCCGGGACTGAACCACGTCCCGAGCCCCGGGCTATTTATTCACGACATACGCCGGCCAAGGCCACTCCACTCACGATAACAGGGGGGACGACAAAACTACATGTCCAAGGTCTTCCACACTGCCTGAGGTAACCTGTTTGCGTTCACTGTCCACAACACTACAAACACCAGTAGTATATGTCCACATGGACATGTTTGTGCTCTGCATACTGAAGTCTGTCCAGCACATCACCGCCATACTTGGCATTGTGTACATTCTTATTGATGGGTCACTTGCCTCCTTCGCACATACTTGGTTCCCACCTCTCCCCACATTCTGCAATTGTGTGGCAGAGGTGCCATGCCGTGAATGGTTTGTCTACATGGCTGGCCACGGTTACCACAGTTACTTGTGTTGTCGTGTCTGGTAGTTGGGCATGTTGATTGGAATGTTATATGTGATTTTGTAACGTGTGCATTCCCACAGTTGTGAGTTGTATGATTGTGGAGTTGAGGTGTGTGGTGTGTTCAGTTGGTACTTACCGACGAGCAATGCATTTCCATAGGTGCCATCCTCAAAGCGCTGGTTGGTGATGGACTTGCGGAAGATGCACACTGCCTGGGAAGTTTGCGACGACATTCGTGAACAGGCCCCGGTGGTCCACTTTTGCCTGCACATTGATGGAATGCGTGTGGTTTCTGTTGCGGTTATGTGTTCAGTGTCGGCAGGGGGCACAAGTAGTACATGTGTGCAGTCAATTACCCTCAACACGTGTGGGAAGCCAGCTATGGCGTAGTTCCCTTGCTCAGTCTCAAGCTGTTCCTGCGCAGTGTGGGGGAAGTGAAGGTGCAGGGGTATCAATCTGATACAAACCGTGATGCTTACAGGTATGATAAATCCTGCAAAATGAGACCGTAACAGAAGTTCGTGTGGTCGTAACCTTCCTTTTCTTTCCTACGAAGGTTACGACCAGACGAACTTCTGTTACGGTCTTTTTATGCAGGATTTATCATACCTGTTAGTATTCCGGTTTGTCCAAGTGCAATACACTGTACCAGATTACGTTTGTGACTATACGGACGCTTGACCCTTGTCACCATTTCTCCAACAGGTTTCTGAATACTGACTTTAGGAATATGGAATTGTATTGGGGAGTTCCCGCAGCATATGCAGTTAATTGAATCCACACGTTGCCCTGATGAAGTTCCCCGTTGGGAATGGAACGCGTTGGCTGAGCTTTTTGTATTGTTGATTTATGTATTTGTAATGAAGAACTGTTTTTACACTACTGTTGACTACTGGACTTCATGACCTGGCGCACCCCCATTTCAGTAACTACAATCTTGGATCTGGAGCACAGAGGCGTCAAGCAACGGCTGGCTTTGGGGTTGGTTGCGCAGGAACACTACGAATTGGAACTAGCGTGTGGTGCGGATACAGGGGCCCGCCGTTGCTTTTGTGGACATGCATCCAAGACATGTGTGAGGAAGTTTGATAGGGCTGGCTGTGAGACTCCTCCGACTCTGGCAGTTGTTGGTTGGAAGGTACCAGAGGCCAACAGGTGCAGCACAGCCAGCAGCTTTGTCTGCGGAGGGATGTTGGTTCTCCGCTGTGATGGTACCGTCAGCCTGTGGGCAATGTGGGTCAGGATGCGGAGGATGGTTGTCCTTTTGAGCTTGTAGTGGGTAATGGCATCCTCTGGCGTTGAGTGTCTGAGGCTGGTGCATTTTAGGAACGTCCGCTGTTTTCTTCTGCGCTGCCTAGGTGGTAGTCCGGAGGGGGGTGCTCCAGGGGGGGGTCCTGGGGGTGGTGGCGGTGGGTGTTGTCGACCTCTTGGGTCTCCGAGCTGCATGATCAGTAGCTCCATGACATGTGTTGGTCTTCAGATGTGGTTCTGGGCTGGGCTCCCTTTCATACTGCAGGTTGTCGTCCTGCTTAAAACCAGTAAAAGGCAGGTGTTAAATCCCTGCTGCTAACGCGCCTTATCGCCTGTTTTTGGATTGCATCGCAGATCTGGCTGAACGTTGAGAATATCGCGAAGTGGTGTTTTCGTGTGTTTTTGCATGGGAAACCCTACTCTGCATATCATTAGAGTTAGTTGTCGCTCTCATCCGTGGCAATGTTTTTTGCGGATGCTATCGCTGGAAAACTGGCGATATCGGCAGTTTGCACCAGCTTGAGAATAGGGCGATAAATCTATCGCCACTTTTGCGGCGCTAAAGTGCCGATAAATCGGCGATAAGTCCTTGAGAATATGCCCCAATGTTTGTAACGTAAACTTAATTTAGCTCTGAGTGTTAGCAGCATGGTATTTGGAAAACAAATTTACATAAAAAGAACACAAAACAAATAAATAGTTACTCACCGAACACCACAACCTCTAAGTCCAACAGGTCCAGAAGGTCCTGTTCCCTGACCGGGGTGTTAGCTGTTGTTGGGTGCATCGGACCCCAAACCTGCAGCTCTTGCACTGGCGCACCCTCGCCCACCACTGCCGATGCTCCCAGAAGCCGTAGCCACTGCCATGCCTGTCACCTGCTGCCAGGGTGGACGGGAGGAGGTGCTGCACATAAAAACTAGTTCAGCCACTTTGCACCCCTTCGATGATCTGCCGACCATAAGGTAGGATGCTGATGCTGCGGTGGTTGGGTGGGCCTGGCACTGCCGCTTCCCTGCTCTGTCATGGCGCTGGGTGGGGTAAGATAAGAAACAGGAAAAGGGAGAAAGGAAGGAAAAAATGAGGAAGTAAAGTGAAAAATGATAAAAGTACAAAAGTTTAAAAAAACACACAAACATTTTCAAAAAATGTAAAATACACAAACACAAAGACACACACTGATATAATAAATGAAAATGAGGGGTAGATCAGTATGATAGGTGGATGATTAAAGAGATTAAAGAAAGATAGAAAAGTAGACCCAGCATCATAAACAGAGCAAAAACAATATGGCATCGCCTATGTGAAACACACAAGATGATGGATGGAATGTTGCACATTGGCAAACATTCACCCCCAGTCACAGATCTGGGTTTAATCCATCGTTATTTTGCTTCACCACGCCACCCCAGTTCAGACATAGCCATATGCAAATCAGTCTTGACCCTGTGCCTCATGGGAACAGTCCAGACCGAACTGCCAAGCCATGTCTTCCCTGGACCGGAATCAAGCATCCTAGGACCGGTTTCGGGCATTCAGCCCTCATCAGCCAGGATAGCTTGACTCCAGTGGCGTAGTGAGCACGGGACCCACGTCTGGGCATACCCTTCCCACTTAGGGCGAAATGCAAAACACACAAGATGATGGACGGAATGTTGCACATTGGCAAACATTCACCCCCAGTCACAGATCTGGGTTTAATCCATCGTTATTTTGCTTCACCACGCCACCCCAGTTCAGACATAGCCATATGCAAATCAGTCTTGACCCTGTGCCTCATGGGAACAGTCCAGACCGAACTGCCAAGCCATGTCTTCCCTGGACCGGAATCAAGCATCCTAGGACCGGTTTCGGGCATTCAGCCCTCATCAACCAGGATAGCTTGACTCCAGTGGCGTAGTGAGCACGGGACCCACGTCTGGGCATACCCTTCCCACTTAGGGCGAAATGCAAAACACACAAGATGATGGACGGAATGTTGCACATTGGCAAACATTCACCCCCAGTCACAGATCTGGGTTTAATCCATCGCCTATGTGAGCCACATGGCCCCATTCGCACACGATTTCCAGCACGAGAACACACGTCGCACTGCATATGACGTAAAATGTCACGCGAACGGCTGTGGCAAGTAGCTCCACTTAGCCAATGTGAGGGTAGAATAGCATGATTTGGGCCCAACACAACATTGTGTTGGAGTACATGATGGCACACATATTGCATGTGGGACAATTTGAACGCTGATAGAATGGAAGTGCTTCCTGCTACAGTACACTTGTTTCCTGACTTGCAATGGTACTAAGGCAATATGGGTGCCATCAATGGATCCAGCCACATATGGTATGCGACCAAATCTATAGAAATCACCCTTCACAGTGGCTAAATCCTCACTTCTGGGGGACTGGATGTAGCTGTCCATGTGTCACATCATTGCTGAAAGGACGTCTCGTAGTACACTACTGAACATTGGTTGTGACATACCACCAGAAATAGCCACAGTGAATTGAAAGGAACCTGTGGCCAGAGAATACAAGAATGACATAAGCTTCACAAAGGTGTGAGAGATGTAGGATTTGACGAAGGAGGTCAGGCTCCAATTGATGACATAAATCCTGTATCGTTTGCCTATTCAAACGAATTTTCTTTATCACATTTCTTTCTTCCATGGTCTGAAGGTCTGGAAATGGGTGGTATACTGGAGGCTGTTATATTCTCCCTCTCCCAGGATACCTATGTAAGGTGTGAACATCAATTTGTACATTGGACACAGTGTCCCGAGTAACATATATGAAGCGTGACCCAAAACTCATGTGACATAACTGCTTCATAAATCATTACATATAATTCACATTATCATTGTCTACTGTAGCCACAGCCACCAATAATCTCCAATGTGGCCTTTACATGTATCTGTAACTGAAATGTAAACATCACCAATTCCAAAATGTTAAAGTTGCACAAAACTGAGGTTTTCGTGATATTTTAGTCCAAAAACCACCAACCGCAACATACAGTGCACCACACACATTTTGGATTTATGCACTGTAATTCACCACACAGATGAGTTTTTGCCCTGGACATTATATGGGAAGGGAGTTTTTCAAATATAAACAGGTTAGCTCTCATTTGTTGTGGTGGATACGCACTTCACAGTCACCAATGCTGTAGTTCCAACCGCTAAAATGGCGGATGCCTGACAGTGCATCTGGGACATTTAAAACGACCGCTGCTGTTGGAAGTTGACCGCGCAGTGGACGGTTGCATCCACAGCAGACACAGCTTTAGGCTAACATTGGTGATTGAGACGGTTGTGGTCCAATGCGTATGTGAGTCTAGGCTCATGACCACATATGTGGCGTACAAGTACGCAGCAGTTAGAAAAAAAACTCACTTGCCTCTTGAAACTGCTGCTATCAACACCTCCACCACTTTAGCTGCTGTTTTACACCTCTGGGAGCAATCATTCAAGGCCATGCAGGTGAGAGGGCCCGTCCCTTCTCTCCAGAGGAGCTGGAGACCCTGCTAGGAGAGGTCCTTTCCCTGTATGGCCAGCTGTATGGCTCACCAGAGGTATGGATAACTATTTAAAATACACATATTTACTCTGTTCAACTTCATCCTTTCAATTCCCATTGGCTACAATGTTCTGCTGAGTCCCAGAGTGAAAACATGCTAGTTTTTGGTGAATGTGAGTGGTACCTACATAAGACAACCATGTAATGGATTATGGGGCGCTGTACATTGTGGAGTGAACATTAGCAGTGTAATGTGTGATAAGCCCTATAGCCTACTTGTGTTGCATGCACAGTTCTATGCATGTCTGCATTTTGTGGTACCTATGATAAGTTACCAAATCAGATCATGGTATATGTGCAAAAAAATGTATAGGCTTTACAACATGAGTTGTGTCTGTATACTGTAAGAAGCAGTTGAGGATGATGTTTGTCATGTGTGCAGTCCTACAGATCACTCAGCCCTCATCAGGTTTTATACAACTTTGTTTGGGAGCTAGCTACACCTCACAGACCCCTTCAGAGTGCCATACAATCTTGAGGTCATGAATTTGATGGCCAGAAGATTCACTTTTATGTATTGAATTGGTGAAAATGTGATGTTCATGTGGAATCAGTAGGCACAGCCTGCAGAGAGAAAGGCCTGACAATGACTTGTAGCCAGTCTGGGCCATGGCCCAGGCTGGGGCAGAGTTATTGTGGCAAGACAACTAATGCACAAAGTAATCTCCCTGTAGAACTGCGGATCCATGGATGTCCATAAAATGAGTTTAATTAAGCAATGGTAGCCCTGATTGCTGTTACATGTACTTTATTTGGAATGGAATGGTGACTGAGGTAACCTCCTGACCTGATACTTCTTTCCATTGACCCACATTGTCAATGTGAGTTTTTGACTTATGACAGTCCCCTTACTCTCACTTTTCATTAAGTCGTGCTTCCACAGTACATGCCTATTGCACATCTGACACATTACCAGTGTAGATAGTTGGTTATTTCTGAAGAGAGTTTGAAATGTTATTCACCAGTTATGTTACACTCAATCCAATGAAATAATGCATACAATGGTATGTTGAATGCCATTTCTGTTACAATGCCACATATGGCAAAAGGTGTGTCCTGTGATGGCAATACATAACACACAAACTCAATCTGACGTACAGTATGATATCCGATTAAGTAGTCCTCATGTCCACACATCCCAGAGAGGGTGCTCTCAATGACACACGTCAGACCTTATATTGTGATCTAAATCTCAGGATGTAGTCTATACTATGGTACCAGGCTCTCTGGACTGAATGCATCAAGTCACTGGGCTTGGCTGTAAAGGTGTCTGTACTGTCATGCACAAGTAGTTCACCCTTCAGAGGGTCTCAATGGTGTGTTGTCTGTCATAGTACCTCACATCACAGGGCATGGAGGGTGGCCTTGGCCAACATGATGTTAGTGGGTTGGATCAGTCAATGTAGGTCATGACCAGGGTTGAGGATCATCAGCAGATGACCACAAAAGTGTGAATTCATGATTTTGTAGTGCTTAGCAGGTGACATTTACACATCTTTTGTGCTGACTATTGTTGAATGCTTGTGCTAGGTGTCAATAAAATGTGTATCAAACATCCTAAAACTTACAGTTCCAATCTGTTTCTTCATCTATTGCATCCATACAGGTCAACGCCCATCAGAAGAAAGACCTATGGAGAGATATCGCCCGGAAGGTGCGGACCCTGGGGGTCTTTAAGTGGCGTAGCACCCATTGCAGGCAGAGGTAGGAGGACCTGAGGTGCTGGACCAGGAAGATCCTGGAGGTCCTGCTGGGGAAGCCCTCCCAACATGGACGAAGCGCGCCGGACCATGACCACCCTAATGGGGCACATACTGGCGGTGGTCTACCTGGAGCTTGATGGGCAGTTGAGGACCCAACAGCAGCTACAAAGGGGTGAGTACTGGTCGAAAGTCATATAAGTTATATTGCCAACTTTGTGTGTTGCAGGCAGGCATTTCCCCATCAATTTTTGGGATGAACCATGTGCGACAAATAAGATGAGTCATTGTTTGTGTCGGTCTGGTAGTAGGTGCATGCTGCTGTGCTGTGCCTATTGTCTTTATGACCAGGAACAGAGCAGAGTCTAGTCCACTACCACTTTTTATTTTTTGCAGACAGGCTGAGTGAAGTGATAAATCATCTCATGTTCTTAGTTGTTCTGGTTGGCTGTTGTACCACACAGGAGACTTGTCTTCCTTGTGTAAGAAGAGATGTTCTCTCACTACTGTCTCTCATGTGATGGTGTCTATATTACATGTGACATGGCATACATTGCGCAGTTTATGCAGTGACTGTGCAACACTTCCCATTGGTAAGTTGTGTTTCAACAGTGACATGAGTGTGCAAACATCACTGGTGCCATCAGCATTACTGCCTACATGTTGCCCAATGTACATTTGCGTGTTATTAGTTAATCTACAATAGTGTTTCAAAAAGTCATTCACTGACTGGTGACACGCATCAAGGAGTGAGAAGTAGAATTGTAGAGATCATATGTGAGTGTGTACACTCATTCTTATAAGGCAGTCTGAGTTTGCAATACCAAAGAGTATGCCATCCTATTAGGACCCTAGTGATCCCACATCTTCATGTCATAGATATTTGCCGACACCCAACAACCTTCAAAGGTGTGTTGGCTTGTAGGAATACAGTCTATGAATGGCGTTATCATCTCTACCAATCAGAATTGAGAATGTTCATATAGCTTGTGCTGTGTGAATTTGGAGTATCTATCTCCCAAAACCTTGGACCTCAAAGTTTCAAGGCAACTGTCTAAGGTCCATGTGAGACATAGCTAAACTACTTCAGTACAGATTTCATTAGACTTTTGAGATAGTGTGCATATGATGATGTAATGAGTCAAAAGTCTCATCAGTGTGCAATGTGCATTTGCATGCAACATGATTTCTGCCACAACACATATTGATGGGAAATTGGTCTTTAAGTTGACCTTCATGGCATGATGATATGTCATGAGACAAATAGAGACCTGTTGAAATCTGGCCCTTGTGTGAACAATGTGTAAATGTAAACTTTGTAGCCATCCTATTTGGTAACATCCTTTTACTATGGTATAGTGCAAGTGCCCAAAAATGTAAGGTAAACAACTATCCTAGTATGGAAATAATGATGGAGTGTAGACAAGTCCATCAATGCATTTGGAGCTGTCTGGAGTTTTGACATGAGTAGAACCAACTGTTTGCAGGCTATGTAGCATGCATATATGTGCTCATGCAAAATTTGAGCCAATAGAGAGAACCATGAAGCTGATGTGATATGTGCAGTAAATACAAGTTTTCTGTTGATTTGTGATGCAATAAACACATGTTACATGTCATTTCAGATTCATACAGGGCAGACGAAGGAGAAGGGGCCAACATTGTTGGGGACACAGCTGGTCACTGTAGTTACGGACATGACACCTCAGACACAGAGGGACCCAGTGACCAGGAGGGTGTGATGAGTGCTACTTAGGACAGCAGCTCATCAGCATCATTATAAGAGTCAACCTCCGGTGGATACTCCCGAGTGGTGGTGGACCCCACAGAATTAGTACCACCTTCATCCTTGTCCACAACCCCAGTTCCATCGCCAGCCTCCCAGTTGTCCCCCAACCATTTTGTCCGGCCTGCTCCCCTGAGAGGGGTACAAAAGGGGATGATGGACGGAACGTTTGAGCCAATCAAACACTCACCCCCAGTCAACTGATCTGGGTTTAATCCATCATCATTCTTTAGCTCACTCCACCCCCCAGTTCAGACATGGCCATATGCAAATCAGTCTGACCCTGTGCCTCATGGGAACAGTCCAGCCCAAACTGCCAAGCCATGTCTTCCCTGGACCGGAAACAAGCATCCTAGGACCGGTTTCTGGCATTTCAGCCGTCATCAGCCAGGCTTGCTTGAATCCAGTGGCAAAGTGAGCAAGGGACCCACGTCTGGGCATACCCCCGCCAACTTAGGGCGACCAAAGCGATACAAAAGGGGATGATGGACGGAATGTTTGAGCCAATCAAACACTCACCCCCAGTCAACTGATCTGGGTTTAATCCATCATCATTCTTTAGCTCACTCCACCACCCCAGTTCAGACATGGCCATATGCAAATCAGTCTGACCCTGTGCCTCATGGGAACAGTCCAGCCCGAACTGCCAAGCCATGTCTTCCCTGGACCGGAAACAAGCATCCTAGGACCGGTTTCTGGCATTTCAGCCGGCATCAGCCAGGCTTGCTTGAATCCAGTGGCAAAGTGAGCAAGGGACCCACGTCTGGGCATACCCCCGCCAACTTAGGGCGACCAAAGCGATACAAAAGGGGATGATGGACGGAACGTTTGAGCCAATCAAACACTCACCCCCAGTCAACTGATCTGGGTTTAATCCATCATCATTCTTTAGCTCACTCCACCCCCAGTTCAGACATGGCCATATGCAAATCAGTCTGACCCTGTGCCTCATGGGAACAGTCCAGCCCGAACTGCCAAGCCATGTCTTCCCTGGACCGGAAACAAGCATCCTAGGACCAGTTTCTGGCATTTCAGCCGTCATCAGCCAGGCTTGCTTGAATCCAGTGGCAAAGTGAGCAAGGGACCCACGTCTGGGCATACCCCCGCCAACTTAGGGCGACCAAAGCGATACAAAAGGGGATGATGGACGGGACGTTTGAGCCAATCAAACACTCACCCCCAGTCAACTGATCTGGGTTTAATCCATCATCATTCTTTAGCTCACTCCACCACCCCAGTTCAGACATGGACATATGCAAATCAGTCTGACCCTGTGCCTCATGGGAACAGTCCAGCCCGAACTGCCAAGCCATGTCTTCCCTGGACCGGAAACAAGCATCCTAGGACCGGTTTCTGGCATTTCAGCCGTCATCAGCCAGGCTTGCTTGAATCCAGTGGCAAAGTGAGCAAGGGACCCACGTCTGGGCATACCCCCGCCAACTTAGGGCGACCAAAGCGATACAAAGGGGATGATGGACGGAACGTTTGAGCCAATCAAACACTCACCCCCAGTCAACTGATCTGGGTTTAATCCATCATCATTCTTTAGCTCACTCCACCACCCCAGTTCAGACATGGCCATATGCAAATCAGTCTGACCCTGTGCCTCATGGGAACAGTCCAGCCCGAACTGCCAAGCCATGTCTTCCCTGGACCGGAAACAAGCATCCTAGGACCGGTTTCTGGCATTTCAGCCGTCATCAGCCAGGCTTGCCTGAATCCAGTGGCAAAGTGAGCAAGGGACCCACGTCTGGGCATACCCCCGCCAACTTAGGGCGACCAAAGCGATACAAAGGGGATGATGGACGGAACGTTTGAGCCAATCAAACACTCACCCCCAGTCAACTGATCTGGGTTTAATCCATCATCATTCTTTAGCTCACTCCACCACCCCAGTTCAGACATGGCCATATGCAAATCAGTCTGACCCTGTGCCTCATGGGAACAGTCCAGCCCGAACTGCCAAGCCATGTCTTCCCTGGACCGGAAACAAGCATCCTAGGACCGGTTTCTGGCATTTCAGCCGTCATCAGCCAGGCTTGCTTGAATCCAGTGGCAAAGTGAGCAAGGGACCCACGTCTGGGCATACCCCGCCAACTTAGGGCGACCAAGCGATACAAAGGGGATGATGGACGGAACGTTTGAGCCAATCAAACACTCACCCCCAGTCAACTGATCTGGGTTTAATCCATCATCATTCTTTAGCTCACTCCACCACCCCAGTTCAGACATGGCCATATGCAAATCAGTCTGACCCTGTGCCTCATGGGAACAGTCCAGCCCGAACTGCCAAGCCATGTCTTCCCTGGACCGGAAACAAGCATCCTAGGACCGGTTTCTGGCATTTCAGCCGTCATCAGCCAGGCTTGCTTGAATCCAGTGGCAAAGTGAGCAAGGGACCCACGTCTGGGCATACCCCGCCAACTTAGGGCGACCAAAGCGATACAAAGGGGATGATGGACGGAACGTTTGAGCCAATCAAACACTCACCCCCAGTCAACTGATCTGGGTTTAATCCATCATCATTCTTTAGCTCACTCCACCACCCCAGTTCAGACATGGCCATATGCAAATCAGTCTGACCCTGTGCCTCATGGGAACAGTCCAGCCCGAACTGCCAAGCCATGTCTTCCCTGGACCGGAAACAAGCATCCTAGGACCGGTTTCTGGCATTTCAGCCGTCATCAGCCAGGCTTGCTTGAATCCAGTGGCAAAGTGAGCAAGGGACCCACGTCTGGGCATACCCCCGCCAACTTAGGGCTGACCAAGCGATACAAAGGGGATGATGGACGGAACGTTTGAGCCAATCAAACACTCACCCCCAGTCAACTGATCTGGGTTTAATCCATCATCATTCTTTAGCTCACTCCACCACCCCAGTTCAGACATGGCCATATGCAAATCAGTCTGACCCTGTGCCTCATGGGAACAGTCCAGCCAGAACTGCCAAGCCATGTCTTCCCTGGACCGGAAACAAGCATCCTAGGACCGGTTTCTGGCATTTCAGCCGTCATCAGCCAGGCTTGCTTGAATCCAGTGGCAAAGTGAGCAAGGGACCCACGTCTGGGCATACCCCCGCCAACTTAGGGCGACCAAAGCGATACAAAGGGGATGATGGACGGAGCGTTTGAGCCAATCAAACACTCACCCTCAGTCAACTGATCTGGGTTTAATCCATCATCATTCTTTAGCTCACTCCACCACCCTAGTTCAGACATGGCCATATGCAAATCAGTCTGACCCTGTGCCTCATGGGAACAGTCCAGCCCGAACTGCCAAGCCATGTCTTCCCTGGACCGGAAACAAGCATCCTAGGACCGGTTTCTGGCATTTCAGCTGTCATCAGCCAGGCTTGCTTGAATCCAGTGGCAAAGTGAGCAAGGGACCCACGTCTGGGCATACCCCGCCAACTTAGGGCGACCAAAGTGATACAAAAGGGGATGATGGATGGGACGTTTGAGCCAATCAAACACTCACCCCCAGTCAACTGATCTGGGTTTAATCCATCATCATTCTTTAGCTCACTCCACCACACTTGCATATGGCCATGTCTGAACTGGGGTGGTGGAGTGAGCTAAAGAATGATGATGGATTAAACCCAGATCAGTTGACTGGGGGTGAGTGTTTGATTGGCTCAAGCGTTCGTCCATCATCCCTTTGTATCAGCTTGTTCGCCCTAAGTTGGCGGGGTATGCCCAGACGTGGGTCCCTGCTCACTTTGCCACTGGATTCAAGCAAGCCTGGCTGATGGCGGCTGAAATGCCAGAAACCGGTCCTAGGATGCTGTTTCCGGTCCAGGGAAGACATGGCTTGGCAGTTCGGGCTGGACTGTTCCCATGAGGCACAGGGTCAGACTGATTTGCATATGGCCATGTCTGAACTGGGGTGGTGGAGTGAGCTAAAGAATGATGATGGATTAAACCCAGATCAGTTGACTGGGGGTGAGTGTTTGATTGGCTCAAGCGTTCCGTCCATCATCCCCTTTGTATCGCTTTGTTCGCCCTAAGTTGGCGGGGTATGCCCAGACGTGGGTCCCTTGCTCACTTTGCCACTGGATTCAAGCAAGCCTGGCTGATGACGGCTGAAATGCCAGAAACCGGTCCTAGGATGCTTGTTTCCGGTCCAGGGAAGACATGGCTTGGCAGTTCGAGCTGGACTGTTCCCATGAGGCACAGGGTCAGACTGATTTGCATATGGCCATGTCTGAACTGGGGTGGTGGAGTGAGCTAAAGAATGATGATGGATTAAACCCAGATCAGTTGACTGGGGGTGAGTGTTTGATTGGCTCAAGCGTTCCGTCCATCATCCCCTTTGTATCGCTTGTTCGCCCTAAGTTGGCGGGGTATGCCCAGACGTGGGTCCCTTGCTCACTTTGCCACTGGATTCAAGCAAGCCTGGCTGATGACGGCTGAAATGCCAGAAACCGGTCCTAGGATGCTTGTTTCCGGTCCAGGAAGACATGGCTGGCAGTTCGGGCTGGACTGTTCCCATGAGGCACAGGGTCAGACTGATTTGCATATGGCCATGTCTGAACTGGGGTGGTGGAGTGAGCTAAAGAATGATGATGGATTAAACCCAGATCAGTTGACTGGGGGTGAGTGTTTGATTGGCTCAAGCGTTCCGTCTATCATCCCCTTTGTATCGCTTGTTCGCCCTAAGTTGGCGGGGTATGCCCAGACGTGGGTCCCTTGCTCACTTTGCCACTGGATTCAAGCAAGCCTGGCTGATGACGGCTGAAATGCCAGAAACCGGTCCTAGGATGCTTGTTTCCGGTCCAGGGAAGACATGGCTTGGCAGTTCGGGCTGGACTGTTCCCATGAGGCACAGGGTCAGACTGATTTGCATATGGCCATGTCTGAACTGGGTGGTGGAGTGAGCTAAAGAATGATGATGGATTAAACCCAGATCAGTTGACTGGGGGTGAGTGTTTGATTGGCTCAAGCGTTCCGTCCATCATCCCCTTTTGTATCCCCCTGAGAGGGGAGCCACCTCCTTCGCCAAAGCCCCTCAGCCCCTGCCCCTGTTACCTCTGCTGCCCTGAGTGAGGAGACTATTGACCTCCTGAGTACCATCTCTGTGGGTCAGACTGCACCCATCCAGGGGCAAGGCAACCAGCTGACACATATGATGGCCTACCTGGAAGGCATTCACAGTGCAATATCTGGCCTACAGAGGTTTTTTCAGGCTCTGACTTCCTGCCTCATGGCAGCCTTCCACCCATTCCAACCTTTCACCCCACCTCCTTCCCCATCCAAATTTCATATTCCCATGCTTATCCCAAGCACACACACACACAACTGCACACATACACTTCATCAGACCGAAGCACCACACATAAAAAAAACCACACAAAAAGCACAGGCATGCAACCACTCACCAGACACACCTTCCTGTCACCATCCTCACTACACTCATACTTCCACACCCCACACCCATACCTCCACACAACACATCAACACCCACAGGCCACTCTACCACACCCATATTCCCAGACACCCCACCATACCAACACCCACAGACCCCTCCATACCACACATACCCCCAGACTCCACTCCAACACACACAGACAACTTCACAACAACCATACCACCAGACATCATACCATTACACACAGACCACTCCACAACACCCGTACCCCCAGAGACCACACCAACACAGACAGATCCCTCCACAACACCCATACCCCCAGACACAACACAAACACTCACAGACCACTCCACAACACCCAGCATACATGCAGACACTACAGCAACAGCCACTGACCCCTCCACAACACCCAGCATATATGCATACACCACAGTAACAGCCACATACCCCTTCCACAACACCCAGCACATCCACAGCACACATAAACAAAAAACACAAATGTTCACAGTCACTCACACAACACACACAGTTCATACAGCAAACACCTCTCACTTCCACTTCCTTTACCTCATAAACCCAACTCTATCCTGAACATCCTACCCATGTTCCCTGAGAAGATGTGTTGTTTGCCCTTGCTCTTAGCCCTGTGTAAATCAGCCCCATGCAAAGTACCAAAATCCTCTCCCAAAGCACAACTCATCCCTTCCACATCACACTCCACCCCTAAGAATCTGGCTCCCCACCCCACGAAAACCATCCCAAAGACCAAAAAAAAGACAAATAAAACCCTCCCAAACACCAACTCATCCCTTCCACATCCCAGTCCGCCCATGAGGAACACAATTCCCACCGCACTAAAACCAGCCCAAAAAGCAAAAAGACCAAAAAATCCCTCCCAGAACCAAGCCCACCCCTTCTAATCCACAGCCCCCCCAACTACCATCTTCGAGGTTGCTTCTATGCTCAATGAATGGCCCTTTGTGAGGAGGTTCCCTGGCAGTGTTAGTAAGAGCAAGTTTGGTGGCATAGCATTGTACTGTGGCACATGGTGTGAGAATCGACTGGCCATTGGCCTGGTTTAGCATCATGTTGTGAAATACTGTCATTAAAACTTTTCATAATTTGGAAGACATTGGTCCTGCCATTACTTTTCTTACTATTTGATGTTATTGTATAGTTAATGATGTGTGACTACAGTTGTGTTTCTTTCATCCCTGATTGCCGATGTAGTTGAAGTGGTTAGTATGATCTGAACTTGGACCCAGTGCTGGAGTTACACAGGACAAGGGGAAATGTTGGATGGATGTTTATGTGGGATGAAATCCAATTGGGGTAGACATTGCATTGGGAATTATTTTATATTTAAAGTTTTGCAGCTTGGCCAGGCCACCGTCAACATCAATTAGGTTGCGCGTCTCCCTATGGTGTAGGTTGGATATGTTTTTGATGTGTTAAAGTTAAATATGTGTTTAACCACACAAGGAGGGTGTTAAATTGTCATACATTTGTGGATTTTGTATGGACATGTGTCCATTTTCCTGTGGGCACTTTACACCTACTTTATCTAGATGTGTAAAAAATGCTGTTAGTGCTGTGTTTGCTTTCATGACTTGCACTTGCAGATTACCAACACCAGTATGGCACTTGGTTATGCTATTGGTTGTCCCTGATATACTTCAATCCACAGATCCTGTGCACATTGAGGCCTGTGGCATGTGCAAAATGTTCTGGGCCCCAGGGCCCCAGCCTTTCAGGGTTCCCCCTGGTATAGGCATACCTATTCTGCAGAGAGTGTTCACACTGTGCCCTTAGAATGCTTCTCACTCTGATTCTTTGTAATCCCATATACTGACATTGGCTTTTCATGTGGTTGAGTGTCCAATACGGCAGAGTTGTAACAGAGAAGGTGTGTTTCAGTTTCATGACACATCCATACAGATGCATCTTTGATATCAAAACAGGATCTGGGATGTGTGCAATGTGAGAGTGTCACAGAGATTCATAGTTGTGAGATTGATGAGGAGATGCTATTGTGTGACCCAATTTAATGCAAACATCACTATCACTGATTATGAGTTGTGAACACATGTCCATTTGTGTACAATGTGCCTGTGCAGTGTCAGTGACTTGGCCGAGGAAGTCATCATACAGATGTATTCGGGTTATACAATTAAAACAATGCCAAACTTGGTCCCACAAAATATGTTTGACCAAAGGACCCCCACCCCCTTGCCAGGTCCATGGCGGGCCATCAGTTTGCTGAGGAGTCTATGGAAACAGGTAGGAGTATGACTTACCATCAATTGCACCCACAACTGTGTCAGATTTGGACATGATCAAGCAGGGACAGCAGGAGAAGGGCATGTATGATAGGCTCCATGGTGACACAGGACATGCAGAGGTGAGTAGAGGTGAGTTTCGGCCTTATATCCCTCCCTTTCAGTCAGCTCTGGTGTGGTGGTTGGACGGCCATGTTCACGCCTGCTGTAAGGTAACTCCTAATTAGACTGGCGGTTGCACTCGTGGTCCGAGCCTCCAACAGTCTCATTGGACTATTCTGTTACCGCCACGGTCGGAATTGCCTGGTGGCGGTAACGGAATAGTCCACAGCGGTCTTTCTTCTATGTAACTGCATGTCTCATGCGGAAGCCAATCCAACGCTGATGCCACTGCAATCTTGGGACCACCAAACTAGTAATCAGGCCCTTAGTGCAGATTGATGGTGGTGTATCCACATGCTTTGATTGAAATTAGAGTAACAACCTTATATGGCTGTGTGGGGATACATTTTTACAATGGTTTGAATCACAGCTTACTCAAAGTCTACAATTATTGTTTGGAGTAGTAGTTATTTGTTTAATGTTTACTGTGGTTTAAGAGATTGCAACAAGTGCTGCCTTGTTTATTTGGTAGTAGGGCATATATAAAAGGGTATTTGTATTTTGATATTCCCCATGTACGGTTTATATCTGAGAGAATGGTTTGGGAAACTTTTTGAAGGCCCCATCCATCATCCACATTCGACATCGGCTAGGTTTTAGTAAGTTATTTGCTGTAGAGAATATTACAGTTTGTTTCTCATCATTTAGGTTGTCATGTAAAAGGAAAGGTTCTTCATTATGTGCCCTTGATATGTATTCAGATAAGTGTATGTCTTGGTATCTTCTAGGGGCAGGAAGAGTATTACTGGTGACTTTTTTAATTCATGCAATTAAATGTTTTAAAGTGAGTATAGGTAGTAGTTGGCCTGTTATGTGTTCGGGGGTTTTGGGCAGTATATCTTTAAGGATTTTAATTGTGAGTTCCTGGGAGCTAGTGCTCGCCTTTCATAAATCCTGTGTTATATTCCATATTGGTACCATAATATTGGCCCAGGTAACTTCATAACCCTTCACCTATATTCTTCCCTACATTGCACTTATAACTGTTTACAGGGACTGACCTTTTACCTAGATATGACACTGCATTCAGAACATGGGTTTTCCCTAGTTCAAAATCTCATACATTATGCATGAGGATTCTTGGAAGCACAGCAGGACTGCCATCTCTATAATATCTATGTATAAAGTTCATGCCCGACGTCATCCTTAGTCCGACACAGTAATACAGCGAGGTAGGATCCCCAGGGAGACCTATGGTTATATATACATCACATCTTGCTAAGATAGACAGAGGAGATCAGGACTTCCCGGCCGACACACTGAAAAGAGACGCTGAGGTTCCTGCATGCAGACACTCCAGCTCACAGTGGGCTAACATCCCTCGCGGGGTGTCCAACTCGAGACCAAGACGGGGTCCCACAGTCTCTCACTTCAGGTAATGGGGTTGACTTTATCCTAGAGGGATTCTTGGCTTAACACCTACACACATGCTAGGTACACTTAGGTATATCTAGTTAGGGAGGCATCGTAGGAGTACACATCTTTTTGTTATCATGTATTTTATGTACTTGTATGTATTCATGATTACTGCAAGATGGTAGAGATTTACCATCCGTTCACTTTCATAGTGCTTTTAATACTATATATCTGCTACTGTCTAACGGTTGTTGCAGCTCATCTATTTTACACCAGAATAACAACTGTTCAATAAATACTTATTGAAAACGCCCAGCCTGTTTATTCTGTGTACCTCTCTAAGACAGACTAAGTAAGCACGAGTGACTGAGCGAAAAGTAGTATATTGTTTCCACGGTCCTGAGGGATCAGGGCTGTCATGTTCGATGGTTGCCAAGAACTATTCTCTCCTTGGTAAGAGGAGAATTTAGTGGCACTGTGAGCTAGCTGGTACAAAAGGCCAACATACCTGGTGGGGGTGTTCGGAATCAGTCCGACACCAATCCTACAGTGTATGCTGTCTGAATGCGCAGATCCTGTATAGGTTTTATAGGAACTACACGACATGGCGCCACCAACGTTGGTTGGGTACTTATTTAACAGTAGAATCTGAGTAGTTCAGTCGTGCTAGTCTCAGAGACTCCTATTCACAACTCCCCAGAGACGTCTGGAGTGGGTGGGCACAAACTCCGCCACAGCTGAGTAGGCAAGAATACTATTTATTGGCTGTTGGTTAATCAAGCTTGAGGGACACTATGTTCCTAAATTGTGCAACACTCCTTATCTTAGTTCCCTTGAAATCTTCTTCTTCTCTAAATACAATGACTGAAGAAATAATAGATAGGGTTGTGCAAGAGTTGTATCTCTCAGCAGACGAAGAAGACGCAGATGCAATTTCAATTGCAGAAAATGTTAGAAATGCTGTTACCTTGAAACTAGGTGCACACGGTCTGACATCCAGGGGTGGACCAGTAGCTTTCGTGATTGAGGCACACGAATCATTTAAAACAGAGGTCTTCTATTCATGGGTTACATTCGCAGTTACAAATGCAAGGACAAAAACATTTCACTTCTACACAGAAAGTGGAATACCGGACGAATATTGTCCCTATGAGGACATTGAAGTTCCACTAACTTACCAGGAACATTTATACTGGTTTAAAGGCGCCCTCCCCCATACAAGAAATAAAGTAAGACTCGGTCCGCTCGGAAGAGAAGGAGCCACATGGCCAGTATTAGCGCCGTACACACCACATCCTGAGATTGAAATAATGCCAGGAGGAGACTTACTTATACTTCACAAAGAACTGATAAAACTTTACAGAAACATGACACAGTTCATCATGAGGACACTTACGGTCCAGCCAGCAATGGCTACAACAAACACAAATACAGGTCAAAATACAGCAGGTAAAATCACACCACAAACTTTACACGCAGTAATGGGTAAAATGCCAGCAAAACGTGAACAAATGCCATTCTAAGTAGCTCAAAAAATAACACAGCTAGAAGCAGTATTCCCGAATACTAGCCCATATGAAAAACACAGAATGCTGACAATCTGCTTGCCCACGGGGATAACTAACCCTGGGCGTAGTTCGCGTAGTAGCGCTACGCGTAGCTACGCGAAGTGCACTTCGCACTACGCGAGCTACGCGTAGCACTACGCGAACTGCATAGTGTGGTAGGAAATGCTGTTCGCGATGATTGCATAGTGCCAGATGCTTGTCTGCACTGTGCAATCATTGCAAATGGCATCTTGCACAGTGCAAGCGGTCGTTTTCTGCCGCTCGAGTAGATTTGTACTCGAGCAGCAGCTTTCTCAACGCGGACTGGTAGTTTTTCATCGCGAGCGGTCGCGAGCATACGCGACCACTCGCCATGAGAAACCTGACCCCCCGCGTTGAGAATCTCGCTGAAAGGTTTATTTTCCATGCTCGCAATCGGCAACTTGATGTTGCTGATCGCGAACGAGGAAAAAGTCTCGCCGGGATGTCATTTTGCTCGCTCGCGGTCGCCAACTTGACGTTGAGGACCGCGAGCAAGCAAAAAATGACCGCTACGCGTGTTTGCACTGTGCTACGTGCAATTCGCGTAGTGCGAAGTAGCGCAAACTTCGCAAACTACGCGAGCGTAGCGTAGTACTTCGCCCAGGGTTAGGGATAACACCACAGATAGAGGATTGTACCTCTTGGGGTACAGTTTTTGCTGCCATATATACCAGAACACATGGTATCCTGTCATTAGCAGTAATGCCAGATGTATTAAGACAAATACAAAATGAGTACGGAGCAGAACCGGCTCTGAACTTAGGGATGAAATTACTAGGTAATTATGCCCAGGTATCAGCCATAATATTAGCAAATATTAAAGGGGAAGCAGCATCAGTGGCAATCCGTCAACGCCTAAGGGAGTTCAGTCCTTTACAACAGGAACCTGAATTACCAAAAATAATTGAGACTGCGTATGCAGAATTGGGCAGAGACAGTTTGAGGGGGGAAGCATTAAAACCCCAACTGATGGGTAGTCCTTAGAAGGACACCGGTAAGCAGACCTGCTTCTTCAAAAAAGAAGTAGGACAATAACAAAAAACAGAAAAATAAAGAAAATAGATCTCAATCCAGAGGTAGATCTCCTCCACAGGAGTCCTCCGAAAGGAGGTATAACCTTAGGAATAGGGACAATATTAGGAAACCTGACAGGTATCAGGATACTGATTCACATTCCTCTCGTTCCTTTCAGGGTTCGACAAAAAACTCAGAGAGGGAAGGACGGTCAGACAGACAAGAAGAGCGTACAAAGTCCAGAGACAAGCATCACGCTCAAGACTATACTTCCAAGAAGATAAAGTCAAACCAAAACCTCAGTTCAAAAAGAAGAAGGTCACAGGTCTGAGGATCAGACATGCCCAGAATTCTGAGGACTCAACTACTGAATGGGGAATGGGCTCTGACGATGCTAGACAGTGCGGCAGAAGTAACAATAGCTCGCCAGAACCTGATGGAATTTCTGGTGACAGCAGACTTGAATGATTATATCACGGTGGAAACACCTGATACTAGGGTAAGTGGCCCACATAAGTTATATGAAATAACACTCCAAATGGAGGGGGACAAACCCAGGAAAGTTAGAGGTCTCTTTTGGGAGAACCTGATGTTTGGTTATGACATTCTATTAGCTGAACAAGATTGGCCGCCAGCATTCGTCATGGACTGCCCTAAGGGAGAAACAATAATATTACCAGTCTTTTCCGACCCTGTTCCCAAATATCTAAAATATACATATGCACGGAAGTGGGCGGTAGCCCTGGCCCCAGCATTACATAAAAACCATGTTGGGTGGGATGAGGATTCAACCCACCACATAACTCCATAAAAAAATACTCCGACTCCACAGAGGCAGTATCCAATAAAGCAAGAAGCTAAAAATCAGGTCAGGGAGATCCTAGATCAACTTGAATACCAAGGGGTGATTGAAACTTTCACCCCTCAAATGAATAATCCATTGTTTCCCGTAATGAAACCTGACAACTCATATTGTCTAGTTTTAGATTACAGACATCTAAACACTTGCACAAAGACATTTGCAGTACAAAATGCACACAGTGCCGCACTAATGAATAACATTGTGCGGAAAAAACACAAAACGACACTAGATATCCCAAATTGATTTTTTTGCCAAAATATAGTGCCTGAAAGCAGGTATTCAACCGCATTCTCTGCGTTAGGCTCCCAGCGGCAATTTTGTAGACTCCCCCAGGGGTATAAGAACAGCCCAGGGTTATTTTCGGCCAGAGTAACTGAATTACTTCAAAATCTGGATGAAGAGGCATTGTCCTACGTGGATGATATTTATCTAACGGATGTTGACCTGGAGGAACACTTGAACAGAGTAAATACCATAATATTGGGATTCGCATCTGAGGGCTACAAATTAAATTTTAAGAAATCAAAGATAGCCCACCTCAATGTCCTTTTCCTGGGATATGAGCTTTCCAGTGAAGGGAAAAGTTTAGTAGCTAACTTTTTAGAAAAGTGTGCACTGCTACAACCACCAAAATCATAAAAAAATCTACAATCAATACTGGGATTCCTGAACTTTGGCAGAACATACATTTTGGATTACGCAGAAAGAGTTAAACCTTTCTATGTTTTAATAAAACCTGACTTTTCAGTTAGACAATGAACACAGGAACACACAGATATCCTTTGTTCCCTACAAGCTGATATGATAGCTTCAAAACACTTACAGACACGCGTAAATGTACCCAACTTGGGGGCCGATTCCGATCTCGGCCGGTAGGGCTCCGAATCGGATTCGGCTTTACCGGATCCGATTCGGAGCCCTATTTCCCGACCGAATCGTACGTGCGTCCGGGCGAGCGAGTACGATGCGTGCGCTCGCGAAATCTCCGACCGACTCGTTTGCAGGACCCAACCGCTCCGACCGACTCGCACGGGGACGACTCGCACCGCGCAATGGAGATGTTCCCCGGCCGGGTAAGTACGATGCGCACCTCGACCGCTCCGACCGACTCGCGGAGTCCGGCTCCAAGGAGCTGTCGGAGCCGCACTTTGGGGGTCCGTGTCGGACCCCCCTGGAAGCGTAGGCACGCGAGTCGCACACAAGGGGGACCCATGGGTCCCCCCTACACGTGCATGTACGGCGCGACCCGCATCGACACGAACACGCTGTAGGGGGCGCCCTTGTTCGCGTCATGCCCATTGAGTCAATGGGAGCCCGTGTACGCGTCGTACGACTGGCTCCCATTGACTTCAATGGGAGTCCAACCGAATCGAGTCCGATGGCATACGTGCGCATCGTACTCGTTCGGTCTGGCTGCTAGGGTCCGATTCGGTCGGGAATCTCTCCGGGTCCGGCTCGGTCGGGGAGATTTCCGGCCTGAATCGGAATCGGCCCCTTAGTGATCCGTATAGTTGTGGATCAATCAGGATACACCTACGTAACATATAATGAAGGTGAAACGGTACCAATAGCGTACAAATCACATTTGTACACAAATGCTGAGATGCGCTTTGCATCTACAGAAAAGATTCTTACAGCGGTACAGACTGCTGTAGTAAGAGAAAGAGCACTGTCTCAGGGAAAGCGAATAATTGTCGTAACCCCAGTACCGGCTTTAGAGGCGGCTACAAAGGCTAGCATTCCAAATGCAAAAGCCTTACATCCGAGATGGATACAATGGACTAATTCTCTTACTGCAACAGATGAAGAATACAAGTCTAAAAGCACAAGCATTCCTGCAATACGAACAAGAATATCCTCTCCCTAATGAAATATTGCCTCTAGATCAGTATGAATATATAATTTACACTGATGGATCTGCTCAGCCGGGCATTGGGAGTAAACAGCAATACAGCGCTGCATGCGCAATCGTTAAAGGTTGCATGCAGGATGGAAAGTTTCATCCGAGTTGTACAAAAACCCAGCTTCTAGGAGACTGCACGGCACAGCTGGCAGAATTAAAAGCTCTGTTACTGGCACTGGTAAATACGGATCAAGAATTCCCCACACTAATCATGTGTGATTCCTTTTACTGTGTACAGTCATACCATGAATACTTACACCACTGGGGACCAAATGGGTTCAAAGATGCAAAAGGTGGCACAATTAAGCATAAAATGCTATGGGAACAGGTAGTTGAGTTGAAAAATGAACTACCAAGGGCTCACGTGATACACACACTGAGTCATCAACGTGATGGCGTTCACGTTGAAGGGAATTCATTGGCTGATGAAGCAGCAAAGGCGGCTGTACGCACGGCTTCCGTAGTTGCAATAACCCGCTCAAAAATGAGAATAGACGGTGAGATTATGGTTGCAATTATTGCTACACGCAATAAAACGGCAATACCAAAAAGATTTCCACTCAAGTACTCCTACAAGTTAGATGCGAATAACGTTCCATTTGCTCAGATTCCTGGAGTGGGGGATAGAGTGATACCAAATATGGATCGCAGGTTAGGTTTAATTCTAGCAGCACACAAAGGTATAGGTTCTGCACACGCAGGAGTTACGGCGACTGTTTCCTTACTGAAACAACGCCACTGGTGGCCAGGATTAACAAAGCAGACTAAGGACTATGTCTTGAAATGCAACATCTGTCAGCAGATGAAAGGCTCCACCGTAGCACGTCCAGCGCAGACACCATTGCTAATATCAGACAAACCACTCGTGTGTGTTTATTTGGACCACTGCGGCGCCTTACAAACAGATAGGGCTTACAGGTATATCATGGTTGCAGTGGATTCCTGCTCTAGATTCCTATGGGTGTGGCCCCAGTGCTCGGCTGATGCTCGAACTGTTATAAAAGATTTGCGAGTCTTTATAGGGACATACACAATTGGCACATTACATTCTGACCGTGGCCCCACGTTTAGCTCTAGGGCTTACAAGGAAGCCATGGGAGGTTTGGGTGTAGCATTGCGGTACTCCTCTCCGTACCATCCCGAGGGAAATTCGGTAGTGGAAAAGAAAAACCGGGACTTAAAGCAGTCTTTAACAGCTGGAGTATTAGGCTCGGGTGAAAGTTGGGTAAAACATTTGTATGGAGTGCAATGAGCATTGAATAACATGCCAAGAAGTTCTCTAGGGGGTGTCACTCCTTATGAGGTCCTATTTGGGACGAGAATGTGGGTACCTGATCTTGATTGTGAAGGCACGGTGGCGGATGAAAAACATTTTGACATCCATAAACGTTTGGCTGTTTTACAGGATGTGAAGGAATCCAGGGCACTACAAAGCAATGTCCAGGTAAAACGGACCGCCACTGGGGAAGTCAAGTCAGTTACGGCAAGACCTGTCTGGGTCCCAAAAGTTGGGGATCTGGTCAGAGAGAAAATTGCGGACAAAAAAGAATTTGGGCCATCATGGAGAAAGCCTGTACCTGTCCTGGCTGTTGAAGGAACAAGAACTGTACTTCTGCCGCCTCTTGCCGGAAAAAAGGAGAAAAGATTTGTCTCAATCGACTTAATCAAACCACACTATGTGGCCGATACTGAATAGTAGGCCTTGTGGACTCCCGAGTAGCCGACGCCCTCCTCTCGCTACCATACAAGAAGTTCAAACAGAAAGACTCATCACGTTTGAAAAGTCCCCTGCACGGAATGATGGACTATACAATAATGCCATGGAACTCGTTCCTCTCGAAACTGAAATTATTAATCAGAATCAAAATCAAAATGAAAGACAAATTTCAACTCGACCGAACACAGATATCTACATCAACATGCCTCAACGAGAGCAAGCTACAGTGTCCACAAGACCTGCAGAAATACCGAAAATAGATAGAACTGCATCTGGCTATCTCATCGACTTTGATACATTTTCATTGGATCCAAGTGAACCTGAAACAATGCCAGCCCAAAAAACACGCAACCAACCAATTAAAGACTTTCTGAACTTTCTTAGAAACACTTACCTGGTATCACCTTGGGTAGAACTCTGGGTAATTACCGGGATACTTTTCATTTTTTTCTGGATAGGCTTAGTAGTTGTTTTTAGCATGCTTATAAATGGAACTTACCTTCGACAAAGCTCTGCAGAACAAAAAGTGAATCTGATTCTGAAACCTCACCTATCATCACATCGTGAACAAAGAGACTAGTCAGCAGTCAATCAATCAGGGGTTTGTTAAAGCGCGACTACTCACCCGTAAGGGTCTCAAGGCGCTAGTGGTGGGGGGGTGCAGGTTCCATTCCATCAAGGAGGGGGTCTCTCGAAGAGCCAGGTTTTGAGGTTTCTTGCGAAGATGGGAAGCAATGTTGTCTGTCTGAGGTGGAGCGGAAGGGCGTTCCATGCTTTGGCCACGAGGAAGGAGAAGGAGCGGCCTCCCGATCTGGTCTTTCTGGTGCGGGGGACCATGGTGTAGGAGAGCTGGGCTGATCGTAGGGTCCTTTGGGGTGCGTGGAATTTGAGTCGGCTGTTCAGGTATGCTGGTCGGGTGCCGTGGAGGGCCTTGTGTGCATGGGTGAGCACCTTGAAGGTGATTCTCGCCTCGACGGGGAGCCAGTGGAGTGTGCGCAGGTGCTGGGAGATGTGGCAGTGTTTTGGCAGGTTGAGGACCAGTCTTGCGGCGGTGTTCTGGATGTTCTGTAGCTTGCGGTGAGGTTTTTGTTTATTCCGGCGTACAGTGCATTGCCGTAGTCGAGTCTGCTGGTGACCAGGGCGTGAGTGATGGTGTTTCGGTGTTCAAGGGGGATCCATTTGAAGGTCTTACGAAGGAGGCGGAGGGTGTGGAAGCAGGAAGACGAGACAGAGTTGATCTGGCGGTCCATTTTGAGCTCGGAGTCCAAGATGATTCCCAGGTTGCGTGCGTGGTCTGTGGGGGTTGGTGGGTTTCTGAGGGCGGGGGGCCACCAGGTGTCGCTCCAGGCGTCGGGGTTTGGGCCCATGATGAGTACTTCTGTTTTGTTGGTGTTTAGTTGTAGGCAGCTGTTTTGGCGACGGCTTCCATGCCTTCTCCAAAGTTGCGTCTGGCGGTGTTGGGCTTGTTGGATAGGGAGAGGATGAGTTGGGTGTCATCTGCGTATGACACGATGTTGAGTCCGTAGGTTCTGACGATGGGGGCGAGTGGAGCCATGTAGACGTTGAAGAGTGTCGGGCTGAGGGAGGAGCCCTGGGGGACTCCGCAGGTGGTAGGTGTGGGGTCCGAGAGGAAAGGGGGAGTCTGACCCGCTGCGTCCTGCCAGAGAGGAAGGAGCGGATCCAGTCGAGGGCCTTGTCCTGGATTCCTGCGTAGAGTCTGCGTATTAGGGTACAGTGGGAGACTGTGTCGAAAGCCGCTGATAGGTCGAGGAGGATGAGGGCTACTGTTTCTCCTTTGTCCAGTAGGGTGCGGATGTCATCTGTTGCGGCGAGGAGGGCGGTTTCCATACTGTGGTTTTTTCTGAAGCCGGATTGGGAGGAGTTGAGGATGTTGTGTTCTTCAATGAATGTGGCAAGTTGGCTGTTGATGGCTTTCTCGATGACTTTCGTTGGGAACGGGAGCAGGGAGATGGGTCTGTAGTTTTTGAGGTCGGTGGGGTCTGCTGAGGGTTTCTTTAGGAGGGGGTTGACCTCGGCGTGTTTCCAGTCGTCGGGGAACGAGGCGGTCGCCAGGGAGCAGTTGATGGTGTGGCGGAGCATGGGTGCGATGGTGTCAGCGGCTCTGTTGAAGATGTGGTGGGGCAGGGGTCCGTGGGGGCCCCTGAGTGGATTGACTTCATTGTCTTCAGTGTGTCTTCGGTGGTGAGGGCTGTCCAGTCGTCAATCACTGGTTTCCGGGTGTCGGGGTGGTTGGTGAGGGTTCAGTGTGTTGGTTGTCTTCGTCGAAGTTGTCGTAGATGCTCTTGATTTTGTGGTGGAAAAAGGTGCTGAGTTTGTCGCAGAGGTCTTGTGAGGGAGGGATGTCGGTAGACTCGCTGGTAGATTGGGTGAACTCCTTGATGATGCTGAAGAGTTCCTTGCTGTTGTGCGTGTGGGTGGAGATTCTGTCTTCAATCACTTTTTTCCTCGTTTCTCTGATGAGTTGATGGTGGGCGTTGGTGGCAGCTCTGAAGTTGTTTTGGGCTTCTGTGGATTTGGTGTTCCTCCAGGCCTTTTCGAAGCGGCGGCATGTGCGTCTGGACTCTCGAAGTTCAGTGGTAAACCATCTGGCTTTCTTGGCGCGGGTATTGTTGTTTTTTTTGAGGGGGGCTATAGTGTTGGTTCTGTCCGAGATCCATCTATGCAGGGTTCGGGCTGCGGTGTTGGGGTCGTCGTTTTCCGCGATGGTTGGGGTGGAGTTGTTGAGTGAGGAGGTGAGCTGGTCGTCGGTGATTTTGGTCCAGTTTCTTCGTGGGAGCAGGTGCTGGTGTCTGTGGATGGTGGGTGTTCTGAAGGTGAAGTGGACGCAACGATGGTCGGTCCATGGGAGTTCGGTGGTGTGGCTGAAGGTGATGGAGTTTCCTGTAGTGAAGAGGGGGTCGAGGGTGTGTCCTGCTTAGTGCGTGGGCTCGGTCACGATCTGGCAGAGTCCAATGTTGTGGAGGTTGTCCAGGAGGGATGTGGTGTTGGGGTCCAGTTGGTTGTCGAGGTGGAAGTTGAGGCCTCCCAGCAGGGTGTAGTTGGTGGATGCGATGGCCTGCGGGGAGATAATGTCCGTGATGGAGTTGGCGAAGGGTCCGCGGGGTCCAGGGGGTCGGTAGATGAGGGTTCCTCGGAGGGTGGCGGTGAACATTATAGCAGTTCCTATACCTGATGGCATAGTATGGGACAAGGTTGATTACGATATATTTGGTCCGACCGAACTTTTAAAAATTATTATTATTATTAGTTAGCTTGTAAAGTGCCTGGTTACTCCAAACGGAGTGTCCCCGCGCTAGGACATCAATGAAAAACCCAGCGACAGTCCTGACCTAGCGACCTTCCTGCGCATAGGACTGACAGAACAGTAGAAGGCAAGAATATTACTTCCGTCCACCAGAAGGGTGTCGGAAGAGCCAAGTTTTCAAATTTTTTCGGAACAAAGACTCCGACACGCAGGTCCTAAGATCCGCGGGTAGGTCATTCCATGCCTTAGCTGCCAGGAATCTAAAAGATCTCCCTCCGGCTCGAACCTTCCGCACCCTGGGCACAATCACCCTAGCAGAGCCAAGCGATCTCAAATCCCGGGCGGGCCGGTAAACTGTAAGAAGGGGGAGCAGGAATCGCGGCCCCTTCTGACTAAGGATCCTATGACCGAAGCATAAGGCCTTAAAAGTAACTCTGGCCTGAATTGGGAGCCAATGAAGTTTCTTCAGAGCTTCCCCCACCGAAACCTGCCTTGGGATGTTCAAGATCAGCCGGGCTGCAGCATTTTGGACCTTCTGCAAGAGGTTCAAATTTCTAGCAGTCACCCCTAGGTACAATATGTTGCAATAATCAAGGCGAGATATAACAAGAGCCTGTACAATAGTTCTATTAGCGTCAAGGGGGAGAAGGTCCAAAATTTTGCGTAGCATTTTAAGAATGCCAAAACAGGCTCCGGCCACAGCGGTAATTTGCTCAGAGAAGGACACATTTTCATTAAGTGATATCATTACCTCCAGTACATTTTCCGATGATTGGGATTATGAAACTGTAAATAATATGTTGTCTGATTTAGAAAAATCTGCAGCTTTTGCCAGTAGTGAAATGTTGGAAGACACATCAGATTTTGAAACAATGTATTGCTATCAACATTATGGTCATAATTTTTTGCATAAATCTGCTAATCCCAGAAATGTTTTTGCATACCAGCAATGGGAACATTGCCCTACACCGCCGAAAAGCAGTTCAAAGACATTTGCACAGAAATTTCCATATTTTTCGGGATTTAACACATTAGACCCAGCCTCATATTACTATAAGGTTGAACCAACACCGGCACAGAAAAATATGTTAACAAACACCAAACAGATTTATTCTGCTTCCTTTATTGCCCAATTGTCTGAACAAGGTTTCGACTTACGGAAAGACACTATAGACTTAAAATCTGTCTGGGGTACTAGAGACTGGCATGTCCAGGGAACTGAAGCACTACTTCGAGCATGCCTCATTCCTCAGCAAATCATGTTTTTGAATAAAACTGTGCAACAAACTACCTGTCTTGTAATAGCCAAGAACAAAGACTTGAATACACCTCGGATCCCCACACCATCACACACCGAGGGCAACATAACGTCACAGGAATGGATTACGCTAGATGAGTTAATGCAATACAATAGATCAGACTCCGATTGGAATGGATGGTTGATTTGGCCCACAGACACCAATAGATGTCAGGAAAGATTCTTGGGTAAAATCAAAGGGTTTAAGATCAACAGGCCAGATCCATGCTATGAACAGAGAGAACATCCAGGGGTAGTGACATCATATAGTGTTGGGAAGTTATGCCTCGATTGGCTAAGAACCTCAACACTATCACAGGTAAAACAACACTTATCCTTACTTACGAAGGATGTGGATCTACGGGATTTTCTATTAGGTCCTAGAAAGCCACGTCACAAACTTTTCTATTATGCTGTCTATAATGAAATTTGGAAAATATCACAACAAGAGGCCGCAGAGAGGTTACGCAAAATAGATCGTATAAACCTTGAGAAAGCTCTAGCAGTGGTTGACAACGGGTTAACTACACTAATCTCCAGGATATATTCACTGGGCAACATTGTATCTTCTGCAATAGATATATTGGAACAGGATTTGTCCATATCACAACACGGGCAATCGCAATTGCGTTCTATTATATTGTTATGTAGGACGCTGCAATCTTTGCGTGCAGGCTATGTGCCTTGGCGTTTCATCAACAGTACATCTCTGTTTTCTTCATATAACCTAACAGACAAACAGATAGAGATGGCACAAAGGGATGCAACATATACAATGCTGCATATTGAAAAACTGGATAGATTAGCCTTTACAGTGGCAGAATCACCGTCCACAGAATGTTTTTTTTTTTAAATTTTATTTATTGACATTTTCAAACAGACAATTTCATTACATTCCAACAAGCCAGTTCAATACGGATCAATAAAGGAGCACATACATTCATAGACATGTCAGTACACAATGCCAATAACAGCTTACACCGTACCCATCTTCCACGAACCTCAGGCATGATAAGAATTAAGCAAGGAATAGTACGCACAACTCAGCAAGTATTAACACAAGAGTAATAATGTTGCACATATCTTCCCCGGAGAAGGCCTTTACTACATTTGTACATTTAGCCACTGGTCAGAAATATCTTCTCATGTGCTCTATCATTGGAATTGGGTGTGGGGTGTGAATATATCACGTTTGGGGTGTAGTCTGCGCATCCTCCGCGTCCGCCACTTCAGTCGTTGTTTGCAAACCAGCGTTCTATGTTAAGAACGGTTCCCATATATTGCGGGGTCTAGAGGAGGGTGGCATCAATTCCCAAAATGTGCTCAATTGTGCCTGCCCATATGTGATGTCTCTAACCCAATCTTTAATGGAAGGCACTCGCCGTCTGCCCCAGTGGACTGCGACCTGTCTCTTTGCAAACAATAGGAGGAGAACGTGCAGTTTACGCAACTTGGGCGGTGTGTCCTTTACGTACCCTAATAGGCCAAGTGTAGGGGACGGGGCCAGCGACACCTCCAAGATGTTGTTCACTGACTCGAAAATCTGCATCCAGAAGTTGGCTATCTTGGGACAGTGCCATGCAATGTGAAGGAACGTAGCTGAGGCATAGCCACATCTCCAACAGTGATCCTCGTCTCGAATGCCCATTCGGTGGAGGCTCAGTGGAGTTCTGTAGTATCTATGCAAATATTTGAAGTGGATCAATCTCAACTTATAATTCGGGGAAAGTTCGGAAAGTTGTCCACAGCAATAGTCCCACTGGGCTTCGGTCAGTGGTGTTTCTAGTTCATCGTTCCAATGCTTAAATGAATTTGGCGTCACTATCGGAGCGGTATCTTGCATGCGGGTGTATAGGCGCGTAATAAGTTTACGGGGAGATGGGAATTTCAGCAAGTTTTCTAATGCAGGCAGGGTCAGCGGCGCCTTCGGGAATTCCTCCCAGAGGACACGGCATGCCGTGCGTATTCTATGATATAAAAAGATCTCAGTGAACGGTACCACTTGACCCTCGGGTGCCACAGGGGGAGGTCTAAATTCATCTCCAGGGTATAGGTCCTCAAATGTCTGAAGATTCATTTTCTGAGCTAAGGTCTTGCTCATACTGTCCCGTATGCAAGGCATCATTGGGTTTTGAGATAGGGGGACGGAAGGGGCATATAGCAACGGGATCCCCGCTCTTCTGCGCAGTTCATCCCATGACCAGCACAGAGTCCTAGCAGAGTCTATGTCACCTCGAGGGCGGCATGCTTTTTGGTATAGCGCGACTTTAAGTGGGATGGGGGCCATTACATCTGTCTTGACCGCCACGTGCGGCTGGAAGGAGGTTGGGTGTACCCAGTAATGCAAAAATTGTGCTTGGGCACACAGTGCATAAAGCCGCATGTCAGGGGCTCCCAAACCGCCATGTCTCAACGGGAGAGTCAGTAGATCCCAAGAAGCTCTAACCTGTTTCCCGGCCACGCCAGCGTGATCAGTTGTGTTTGAAGGGTTTTAAAAAAATGTTTGGTGAGCGGGATTGGTATATTAACAAACAAATATAAGAATTTTGGCAAAATAACCATTTTGGCTAGTGCTATCCTGCCAGCTAACGACAGTGGCAGCTTAGCCCACACTTTTACCTTTTCTTCCAGCCACACAATAGTTCGGCCGTAGTTTAGTCGCCACACCTTCTGTGTATCTCAACTTATCCAGACCCCTAAATATTTAACCTCGGCAGCCTCCCATCGCAAGGGGAACTCCGACGTCACCGGGGGGGTACCATCCGTTAACGGGAATATCACAGATTTAGCCCAATTTATAAATACACCAGAAGGTCCGCCAAAACGTATGAACTCCCTCAATAACGGATCTAGATTCTCTTTGGGGTTTATAATGTAGAGCGTGACGTCGTCCGCATATAAGGAAATGAGCAAACTACGAGAGCTGAATCCAATACCTCGTGCAGTATGGTGTTGCCTGATATGGGCAGCCAGGGGTTCCATTGCAATTGCAAAAAGCAACGGAAATAATGGACATCCCTGACTAGTACCCCGTGAGATCGGGAAGGGATCTGAGAGTAAGCCATTCACCTGAACGCGTGCTGTGGTTGAAGTGTACAGCAGCCTGATGCGGTTTATAAAAAGCGGACTGAATCCCATGCGCCCTAGAATGGAGAAGAGGTAGGACCATTCGAGCGTATCAAACGCCTTAGTGGCGTCCAAAAAAACTACCGCTGCCTTGTATCTAAAAGTAGTGTAATAGTATAAATATATACAATATATTAAAGCTTGTACGTTTGTTATTTCCATGTAAAATTATACAACTACTTCTATTTTGTATACTTACATGTATGTTCCATATTGATGTTTCACATGGTCTTGCAGCTTTTCTGTTAGGGGTGTTCTAATGTAGAGCAGGTGCTTTCTTTTCTGTTGGATGAAAACAATGTCAGTTTTATATTAAATGCTTAATTGTTGATAGATTGTAGAGATTGAAGTTGTTAGGTTTCTTTATACTCGCTGTTTGGGTGAGTTTTAAAAAAAATGTTGTATACTTAACTTTCTTACATATTTTTGCTGGTTTGAGATAGTTATGTTTTTTCTGGCAGATTATCACCTTTTCAAGTTGGAGGTTTGTCTTTTATAAAGTCTATGTAAAGATGTAGAAGTTTGAGAGAGTTTGATAAATAATTTGTTATTTTATGTTTTTAACTTTATTAAAAAATATTTTTTAGTTTAAATATAAGTTTTATTGACGGTCAGGTAGTTGTTGATATGTGTATATTTCTTCTTTAATGGTACGTTAAGAAAATCTGGCAGAGATTCCTCATCTTGCAGCTTTTGTTATGTTTGAAATATTTCGTTGTTTAAATTAGTGTGCTTTTTTCACTTTTGATTTAATTGTTTGGATGATTTTAGTGGTTAAAAGTGTTCATACTTTAATTTTATTGGTTGGTCTAGTTTTAGTTTGAATTATTTTTATGAGTTATGTCTTTCTATTGTAAACTTTAATTTAGGTTTTATTTTTAATGTATGATATATAGTTTGATGGTTTTGAGTATTCATTTATTTATATATACATATATATTAATATTTAGGTTGTTGTTTAAATGATTGTTGTAAGTGGTCATTTTTTGGGGATGTATTGTTATGATTTTAGGTATGTAATGGTAATGGTAAAGATTTTGTTTTGGCCTAACAGCTAGAGCGGTCGACCTCGTAGCGGGGGAACCGGTTTCGAGTCTCGCAGGGACACTCAATATTGTGTTATTCTTGGCAAATCACTTAATCTCCCCATGCCTAACAAAATGAATGCGTCCGTCTGTAACGCAACTGGTGCTCATGTAAAGCACTCTGATACCTTCGGGTAGAGTTTGCGCTATATAAAACTATAAAATTCCCCCCCAAAAATTATACCTAAGATTTATGTATGACTATTTATTTTGGTGATAATATTGTAGTATATATTGTGTGAATCAATATTTTTGATACATCATATATCTATTTAAAGGTAACAATATTTTTGTTTCTGATATAGGTAAAAATCGTTAATTTTAACATTGATATTTGTGTTCTCGATATTTTTGATTGTACTAGTTCAGTATAGGAAGTCAACATTTTTGTTATTAATATTTAATTTCCAATATTTTTGTATTTCAATAGTGTATGCATCAATATTATGGCAGCGATCCCTGGGAGCAGGTTGTGCAGAAACACCAGAAGTTGATGTTATAGGCGACATGCCCTCCAATACAAGTGAGGTGACTCAGGTGTGCAGTTATATATCTAGCAAGGGTCTACTGAGAGAATGTTTGTGGTCAAATGTTTTTATTCATTTTAGAAATGTTGTTCTATTATGAAAATATTAGATTGATATTTCCATATTTTACAAAGCCTCATTAATATTTTTGGGAGAATTGTTAGAATCTTGCCCTTTGAAATGTTCATTAGATGCAAGATATAACTGTCTTGTGTCAGTGATGTTCATATTTGTGCTAAGGTGTCTGTGGACTCATTCTAAGATGTCAGAGAGGGTCAGTATGTCATCCTTCATATCCACTAAAATACTCTCTTGGGTCCGGTGTATGTGCATTTAAAATTTCAATGACTTCTTTTCCACAGGCCAAAATAATTATTTTTTTTGTTTCTAGGAGAAATTTTTTGTAGTTTTAAATAAATTTTGAAAAGTTTTTGGGGGAATTTGTTGTATATGTTCCGTTTTTTGAAATCTCAAACAAAAGACTCACCAATAAATAATTATGCAAAATAAAAAAATTAAAAGGATAAAAGACTGCTAAATAATGAAAATTATTTATGTGAAATAGTTTTTTTAACCAGCTTTATACAGACCAAAAAATAGAAACACCTCAAATAATTTGTTCCTTCACCTTCAATTTACCTAAAAAAACATTAAAGACATAAGTACATTACAAACAGGTTTTAATTAGTCAATTAGCTCCCTCAGGGTCCGTCCCACCTCTCCGCTTGCGCCACCCAGATCACAGGCTACCGGACCACCATCTCCTAATCAACGCAGGAGGTGCACGCAATCACGTAAGGGACGTGGAGGCCGCAAAGAGGCATCTAGATCAACCGGTTCAGCTACTCAGGGGCCTAAAAGCACCACCAGCCCAACGGGCTCCCAGCTCCAGCAGCGGGAAGGATCAACAGGTGACCTGTCCCCTGAGCTAAGTCCCTCCAGAACTCTGGACCAGCGACCATGGACTCAGACCTTTCCAGAAGCCCAGTGATCTGAAGAACCAACAGGGCTCAATGAGACAGAGCCGGGAGGCCTCAATCCACCAGGACCCGGGATACATATCCCAACGAACTACACAACTCAGAGAAATCTGCAGATGCTATGACCACATCCGATATCTGAGGAGGGGGCTACCACGCAACTCCTAAGCTAAGCGTTTTAGATTAGCCAGTTATTTCTAGTTCATAGGGCGACAGATGCTTCAGTTCCAGAAGTATAGGGTGGGGGGTGGCAGGGAAGGGAGGGCCAGGACTGTTGTCCACTGTTTAGCTTTGTGTTTCGCTTTGTTATCATTTTCCTTCATTGTCCACAGCACTTTACTCCACACACTTAACATGTCACATGTAGTTAATAGGGGCAATTCCCTCCGAATCCTATCCTGGAACGTCAACGGGTTGCTTGATCGCATCAAGCGTACAGCGGTCTTGAAGTATGCCCTACGACATGCTCCCGACATACTCTTACTCCAAGAAATCCACCTCCTGGGGACCCAATGCTCCTTCTTTGCATGGTACGGATTCAACAGGGTGTGGCACGGGGTTCGTGGGGGGTTGTAATCCTGCTGTGACAAAGCCTCCCCTTCACTCTCACCCACGTTACTAGAGACCTGCAAGGCCGGTTCATAGTTATATCTGGGACGTAGAAGGGAACACCCTCAACTTGACATCCATATACGTCCCACCCGCAACACTCACCTCATCGCTGAGACAACTTACTGACATCATCTCCACCCTACCCCTGGGACAGACGGTAATAGGGGGGGGACTTTAATGCAGTCATGCAACCGATGCTTGACACTACTGGCACACTCTCTCCGGCTAGGATAGCGAACGCAAAAAGACTGGTCGACTGGGCTGCTACCCTGGGCCTATGTGATGTCTAGAGAATCTGGAACCCCCGAAGCTCCCACTACACCCACACCTCAGCGGCACATCACACACAGTCGCGAATCGACATGTTTTTCATGCCCTCCCCGAATGCCAAAAAGTAACCGATATTGTTATCCTTCCCCGAGCAATCTCAGATCACTCAGCCCTGCTCTTGCACCTAGGCAAAACCCCCGACATGCTTCGGACGGTGTGGCGGCTAAATGCCTGGTTCCTGCAAAATAGAGAGGTCAAAAAAGCAATAGGAGAAGAACTGCGCCAATATTTCCTCACCAACCTGGACTCAGTCCCCTCCCCGAGTACCCTTTGGGAGGCAAGTAAAGCCACTATCCGGGGAGTAGCCAGGGGCCAGGTCCAGGCACAGCGACTATCTCATAATAGCCGACTGACCCTTCTCGAGGCGCAGGCAACCTGTCTGGAGACTGGTCCAACCAGGACCCCAGACGACTTGCAAGGCAGGCAACTCCCGATCATAGGTGAAGAGATTAACCAAATCTTGCTAGATTCGGCCAAGGTGCTTTGGCGTTCTTCTGTCACCCGAGTGTATGGCTGGGACGACCAGAATGGGAAACTGTTGCATAGACTGGCTTCGTACCCTCTGGCCAGCCGAATAATTCCGCAACCTCTCCGGGGCTACCCAACCCACATCGACCTGCGATCGCACAGGCGTTCGCTGACTACTACGCCCACCTATGTTCTGCTTGTAAACCTGAAGCCTCCCTCCCGGGCATGCTTGCCCAGACGAAGGTCCGTCTCCCCCGCCTAAGAGACACTCAGGCAGCCGGCCTGGATCTCCCCTTCAACCCAGAAGAAATAAATAATGCAATCTCCTCGCTAAAGGCCGGGAAAACATCGGGCCTGGACGGATTCCCGCAAGAATATTATTCCGCCTACCAGGACCTACTGGTCTATTCCAGCACGTCGCAGAAGTTGGGACATTTCCCACTGAAACAGACATGGCGACCATTGTGGTTATCCCCAAAACCCAACCGCCCTCGTCAGCCTGTGCGGATTACCACCCGATTTAATTAATTAACACCAAGGTAAAGATATATGCCATGATCCTGGCCCAACGCCTGCGTCCATTCCTTAATAAACTGGTCCACCCGGACCAATGCGGCTTCATGCCGGCACGCAGCACCAGACATTGCTAACAACGCCTCTACCTGGCTCTAGCGAACTGCTAATTTCTTACCCCCTATCTAGCGCTCCTCCTTGTCGACTTTGAAAAAGCCTTCGACACGGTCGACTGGCTCTACCTGGATGACGTGCTAACAATGATTGGCCTGGGTTAACACTTACGTCACTTCGTCCGGGTCCTTTATTCCAACCCCACTGCCAGAGTGCTCACCAATGGGGCCCTCTCGGAGGCATTCCTGATTCAAAGAGGTACAAGACAGGGCTGTCCCCTCTCACCCCTCCTATTTGGGCTGGCAATGGAGCCCATGGCGTGCCTTTTTCGGACTGATGACTTAATCCAGGGCTGGTCCTGGGGGAGCCACCACACCGACAAAATTGCCTTATATGCGGACGACGTCCTGCTCTTCTTAGCAGACCCGGCCCGCTCTGGCCCTAGGTGTCTTCTGGCCCTTCAAGCCTTTGAGAACATCTCAGGCCTCCTCCTCAACCCGGCAAAATCAACCTTGGTACCCCTCCACCTCTCCAGGGAATGCTTTGATTGGCAATCAACCATTCCCATCAGGCGGCAGTCGTTCAAATACCTGGGAATATGGATAGCCCTGCTCCCGAACTAGAATGGGCAGTAAACATTACCCCACTCGTCAAGAAGGCCAAAGAGGATCTCAGACGCTGGCAAACCCTACCACTTAACCCACTTGGGAAGGTGGCCTTGTTCAAGATGATGATCCTTGCCCGCTTCTTATATATAATTCAGAACACCCCTTTCCACTTCCCACTAAGCTGAGATGGATAGCGTGGCCACGAGGTTTCTGTGGGGAGGGGCTAGACCATGTATCGTCCTCGCTCGATGCCGGATCCCACCCTTCGATGGAGGCATGGGCATGACTGATCTTTATCTGTATTACATGGCCACCCGACTGCTCGTCCTTCATGACCGGTTCAATGGGGGTTGGTCCGACCCGACCTATAAAAATGAGGTAAAAGACATGGAATTTCCCCAAATCCAAGAATTCCCACATGGCAGTCCAATACCTAGAGCAATGCCGTCGGTGATCCGGGCGGTCCTGCTGGCCTGGTACTCTGCCCTATGACATACACATTGGGACAGCAAACTGAGTCAACAAACGCCTCTCTGTCAGGGTGTGTGGCTTGGGGAGGTGACAGCACTTGAGGGATTCAAAAGATGGGACTACATCGGCATATCACAACTGGCCGCGACGTGTTGGTGGGCAATCACATTAGGATGTTCCAAGACCTGCAGTGGCGCTATACCCTCTATGCTTCGCAATTCTACAAATACCTGCAGCTACGGCACGCCCTCAGTGCCCATATATCCACAGGCACCAGGCTCCCCAAATTTAGTCCACTGGAGGCTCAGGTCATGATGGGGAACCTGGGGAAGGGAGGAGTATCTCGGATATACTGCACCCTTACTAATAATGGCCCGACAATGCTCAACTCACTCAGGCGCCAGTGGGAGGGATGGCTGGCCCCCCTGGAGGAAGAAGACTGGCACGATGCTCTTATGGCCACCAAGACCATCACCACTTCAGCCAGTGTCCGTATAATCCAATTATACTACCTCCATATAGCTTATCTCACCCCAGAGTGCCTTTATAGGGCAGACCAAAGTCCTTCACCGCAATGCACTTGCTGCAGACAAGAACCGGCAGACTTTTATCACATGGTCTGGTCCTGCCCCCGCCTCACCCCGTGTAGGGACAAAATAGAATCTGAGCTCACGCACGTCCTGGGCTGGCAGGTGCCCCATACCCCCTACACCTCATCTTGGGAGTCATGGATGGCTTTGATAGGTCCTGAGCAGATAAACTGTTCCTGGGGACGGCTACCATGGTAGCCAAGCGCGACATTGCCACGACATGGGCACAGCCTGACCCCCCAAAAGTAACAAATGGCGCAGGGGTGTGGACTGGTGTGCCGCTCAGGAAAAACCCTTATTTGAGACCCGGGGATCCCAGGCAAACATAAAAGGATCTGGGGCAAATGGTTGGACCAAATGGGATGATTGGGTCTTATGTCTACCTATACACATTGAATGTTCTGTTTATGCATTGTAGATCTGGACCGATATGCATGTTTGTGCACAATCACTACAGGCACACTCTGAGGTGCTAATGGCTGATGGTCAAATGTGCTGTACTGTTGTTTTTGTTTCTCCAAAAATCAATATAGTTGATTATCAAAAAAAAGAAGTTAGTCAATTAGCTAAACTTGAGATGTTGTGGTGTTCTTAAGGTCAGCGATGTCAATGCTATCAATGATGCCAACTTTTAGAAATTGGGTTTCTGGTTACCAGAGGTATGCCCCTATCCAAGCAGGAACCATAATCCTAGTCAGATACATACCATAAATAAACCTGTGCTCACTCTCTTGTAGCTTGGCACAGAGCAGGCAGGCTTAACTTAAGAGGCAATGTGCAAAGAATGTGTGAAATACTTCAAACAGTAACACAGAGAAAACACCACAAAAAGACTCCACAGAAGTTTAGAAAAATATATTATGATTTGATAAATAAAACAGGTCCAAAACAGCAAAAATCCAATGAGTAGAAGTCAAGATATGATTTTTTAAAGATACAATGTAAAAATAGTGCTTAGATGCAATGAGAACCTATGGGGGTTATCTTGGCCGTGGTGGACCGGGGCAAAGTAAAGAGTTCAGGCCATCTGTAATGGAGTGCGTACCGGATACAGGAGCCACACAAGACCAGTTAAACAAAGTACCGCCATCCTGGTTGCAACAGCGAGATGTGGGGCGCAGTTGAACGATGCGTCAGTGTCGATCCCTTCAGTCGACGTGATGCATCGATTTTCTCCATGCAATAATGGCAATGCGCCGGTTCCAATGATGAAGTTCCAAAACCAAGATATGCTTGTTCTGAACCCGATGTGCTGGGTTTCTCCATGCAGTTGAGGGGATGCGTCAATCTTCTCACACTGCATCAGCGGCTATTCAGCAGTTACGATGCATTGGTTCTGGAGACAAGGATTGGTTCCGGGTGCAATGCACTGTTCATTTTCTTGCAACAGCAGCAGTGTGTCGATTCTGCTTCACGCAGCATAGGATGTGTCAGTTCCACTGGAGCAAGTCCCAAAATCCACTTCTATTGAACCAGGCACAGGAGCAGCATGTGAGACTTTAATATACCAGAGTCTCAAAACTGGTTTTAAGCAAACTTCCAGTTCTTTCTCAGCAGGGGCAGAGGATAGCAGTCAGCAGGGCAATACAGCAGAAAAGTAGATCTTCCAGAGCAGCAGTCCAGCAGAGGGGCAGTCCTTGTAGCAGCACAGCAGTCCTTCTTCCTGGCAGAGTTTATTTACAGGTCCAGAAGTGTGTGATTTGGTGGGGTCAGAGGCCCAGTACTTATACCCAGTTGTGCCTTTGAATTGGAAGTGACTTCAAAGAGGGGCTTTGAAGTGCTGAGAGGTCCTCCCTTCCCAGCCATGGCTCCACACTCACTACAGGGTGGTATGGAAGCCTTTGTGTGGGGACAAGACACTGCCCATTCATGTGTAAGTGCCATCTCCTCCCACCCATCCCACCCCCACTGCATCAGGATGCAGACGGCCACTCAGTCACACCTAATCTTCCTTTGTGTATGGCTGTCTAGAGAGACTGCAGCACGTCCAGCTGCCACCCACCCCAGACATGTATTGGAGACAGGCTACAGGCCCACAGAGCTTGAAGAGCAGAGATGCCATCTTTCTAAAAGTTATAATATTACAGCTACAATGGTTCAGGAAAATTGTTAACAGTAAGCTATTAAAAATTCATATGCATGAAAACACAAACCAAATACCTAGACAAGAAATCTTAAAGGGGTACCCAACATAAAAAACAATGATTAATACAAAAACATATTTTTTACTAAAACAGCAGATATAAAAAAACAATTAAAGAATACATAAAAGGTGCTCACATAGTTATACAAGGAGCATCACTAAAAACATGGTTTACAGTGTAAACAAGAGAACAATGGCAGAGGTAGACAAAACATTAAAACAAAATAAGTCCACCAAATAACAAGAACAAAAACTGCAATCAATGCTTCATCATAAATATATGCCAAAGACAGGCCTCAATGGCGTTTCGACCTAAAATGTTTTCAAGGTCATCATCAGGACAGGGAAATTGTTAATAGAACAACCAATCAAAATATTCTGAAAAATAATAAAACAGCTACCTTTGGACGGGTATGTCGGGCCTGCGGGTCAATAAACGCAAAACGTACCTGTTTCCAATAGCCGGGCCCCTGCCTAGGCCACAAGAGCTTCCCGTCAACCTCCACTTGGTCCCGACACATTTTAATATCGGTATGAGAATCTTCCACTCTACATGATTTGAAGGAGGGCAACCTTGGCAGGGCACTTCGATCGCTCCGCTCCAGTGTGGCATTTTGGGGCACTTTGCGGCTCCCCATAATGGTCAGGGTCTCTTTGACCAGGATGATCATGCTGCCCGCCTTTTATATTTGTTCGCTAATCTACAGTTACTTATGCCTGTGGCCTGGTTTCGTCCACTGAATGCACTGGTGCGTGACCTCATTTGGGGGAACAGGAGACGGAGAGTGTCACTACAAATTCTGCAACGCCCCATGAGCGAGGGGGGTCTGGGGGTGCTGGACTTCGAGTTTTATCAACTAGCTGCACAGCTGCAATGGGTAACTCAATGGTTAGTGGGCGTGAACCAGGAGGGGACCTTTCTTATAGAGCCAAACCAGCATCCATACCTTCTGCTGGCAAAACTCCTAAATCGGAAAACCAAGGTCCCCTATACCACGGCACTGCAGACCACAGCTTTGTCAAGGGGTTAAGCCTCCACATGGGGCCTTTGCATATAGGGTTGGTACGACAGTAGCAAGGGACTTTGGTCTGAGAATGTCTGACCTAGGTATTCTATATACTTAAAGGAGCCGCCAATCCCTGGGGAGCACCAGAAGGCGTCCAGTCTCGTATGGAGTAGGTGCATGGGGGAGTAAAAGGAGTATTCTCTATTCCCTATGTGCTGGAGTCTCCAGACGTCTTGCAGGTCCCAATGGGCCATCCATTCCCGCAGCCCCGCTGCTGTTCGATGGGCCTGGGCCCCCGATAGGGGGGGGTGGGAGCTTTCAAGCATCACATTGGCCACGCAGTTAAAGTCTCCACCCATGATCACTTGCCCCATCTTAATGTCAGTCAAATGGGCAGATAGATTGGCCATGTAGGTCAGCTGATCGTGGTTCAGTCCGTAAAGGCAGCCCGGTGTAATTTCCCAGCCCAAGAGTCATCCCGCTAGCTGGATATACCTGCCCTCTTTGTCTATTATGGTGCGTGTTGCTTCAGAGGGGACCCCCGGTTTATCCCAAATCAGCGCCCGCGGGCATATGCTGAGTACGTGGTGGCAAATATCTGCCCTCTCCATCACCTGCGCAGTCTCTCTACTTCCCCTTGGAGGAGGTGTGTCTCTTGCAAGAGGGCTATCTGCATGCCCCGTCTTTTTCAAGTAGTTATACATATTGTGACACTTGGACATTGACCCCAACCCCCTAATGTTTCAGGTAAGGAGTTTCATCTTGTGGTGTGGTGTAGTCATTTTAGGTGATTCCTGTCCCCCCCTTCCATGGCCCTCACCCCATCCCGGACCCCAGGATAGTGAAAGATCATGCCCCAACCTGCTTTACAAACTGAACAAATTAAACCCAAAATTAAACCCAAAATTAAACCCAAATTAAAGCCAAAAAACCAGTCAACAACCAAACAGTCAGAATACTGGCAATGCCCATCTGCCCAAACTATGGATACATCTTTTGAGTTCAATGAAGGCCCAAGCCAGACACAGCAAGAGCCTACAGGGGATCGTGGCCGCACAAATTAACACACTGGGTTGATGAGTTTCGGCCCCCGCGAAACCGCACTCTGGAGGCCCAGCCACTCGGGGCGACCCTCCAAGGGCCCGACTGCCACACGAGGTCCTCAAAGTGTTAGCCTAGGATCAATCAGGCTCCCCCAGCCTTGAAAGTGGCTCTAATGTACCTCCCAGTCCCCAGGCCATAGGATTCACCAGGGGTTGGAGGCCAATTGCATCCACCTGCCCCTCTGGACCCCGGTCTGGGCCCCGGGAGTGCGCAGCCCTGAGACGGCACCACTGGTCCGGTAGGGTTCTGCCTCTGTTGGTGCTCCCCATGCCTGTCCTGGCTCGCTACTGGGGTGACGGGGACGATCAGGCTTCCTCAGTTACATAGGCAGCTCTGCAGCGCTTCTCAGGCTCTAGGCCACAGGATTCGTCATGGGCAGGGGGCCAGGTACATCCTCCCGCCTCTTCGCAGGAACGCCAAGTCCCAGTCGAGGCCCCGATAGTGTGCCACGCCAGTGAGGCGCTCCCGATCTGCTGGGGTTCCGCAACTGCTGTGCCACGCCCTGAGGGTTCATCTGTCCAGGGCTGCCCCCCAGGTGCCCGGCTGCTGTGTTAGGCCTCTGCAGCGACATCCTGGGGTTGATCAGACTTCCCCGGCTGTTGGGGCGGCTCCGCAGTACTTTCCGGTCTCCAGGCCACAGCGTCTACCAGGGGCAAGGGGCCAGTCGCGTCTTCCCATCCCGATCTAGGCCCCGAGAACTCGCTGCATCACTCACCAGTTCGCCACACTGATCAGGGCCGCAGGTACCGCCAGGGCCAGAGGGCTGGTCGCATCTCCACGCTGGGTTTTGATCCGAACCCCGAAAGTGCACCACTCACACGTGCCTTCGTGCGGTCATCTCGAGGCACCTCCCTCCGCGGCGGGTGCTTGGGGCACCACCCACAGGCCCAGCCATGTTACAGGCCCCTCTCTGGCCTCATTGCATCCAGGGCGGGGCACAACAGCACCGGGCTGCCGCCGACGGTCTCCCAGGTGCCCGATCCTGCTCGGTCGCGGTGCTAAGTAGGAAACTTAGGATTTGCACCGCACTGCTGGGTGTCCGTCAAGTGGGGCGGCGCTCTGGCGCTCCTCTCAGCAGGGCGGCTCCCATGCCAGGTCCACAGAGTGCAGGCCCGAGATGATCGTTCTGCCAGTCGTATTCTTGGTGGTGGCGCAACCACCTCTGGGCAGCCGGACAGGAGATTCCCCCAGAATTGGGCAGATTAATGTGAGACCGGTGCGGAGCTCTTTGCTCACGCATCCACTATCTCCAGCCTGCTACCCCGCCCCCCAACCATTGTTAATTATCTACCCTAGGTTTGGGGAATAGGGTTGCCCCTGTTTGATGTAACCCCCATCTTTCTAAAAGTGGCATTTCTAAAATAATAACGTTAAATCGAGCTTTGCCAGCAAAGAGGATTTGTCATTGGCATTCCAATGATATTAAGCATGACAGAGGTAGTCCTTCTCATCGGGATTTACAGCTTAAAAGTGTAATAAGGACAGGCACGGCCAGTGGAGGTAAGAGCAGTGAGGTGGTGGGGTGGGGACAAGTCGACGGATGATAGAATAGGGAAAATAAAATGAAAAAAAAGAAAAACACTTACCTTACGATCGCCGCATTGCTGACTCAGTAAGTGGTTTTATTTTATGTTTTTATTTTATTTTCCCTATTCCGTCGTCATCTCCAAAGAGCCTCCTATCCAACAGTGGGAACACACAGGTCTCACAGTCCAGGCATCCCATAAATGTACCCTAGACCCCAACATTGGAGGCACCTGCAACCATTTACATGCCAGCAAACTCTTTCTCCTAACCTCTAATCACTAACAACATAGGCTTCCATGTGCCTAACAAAAACTAAAGACTATACTGAGGAAAAGTCAAGCCTACTGACTTTGTCAGGGTGTCACCATAACAATCAAGGGCAAAATATATGGTCAAACACAATGTAAGTCTATATTCAAAATAATTCTAAATGGTATCTCCTTTTATTGACGTTAGAACATGCGTACAGGAAGTTCTGCAGCACACATAGAAAGAGGAAAAAGTCTCTTGTGATTGTTTTTGTGCAGGAAGATTTCCCTTCCTGCACAAAAATAATTATCCCCGCAATTATCCCCGCAATGCAGGCACCTTTGCACCATGGTGTAAAAGTGACTGCGTTGGCGCACGGCAGCCCATTGTGCGCCGGCGCAGGGGAAAAGAGCAGGAATCTGTTGTATCTAATAGATACGGCCCATTCCTGTCCTTTTCTTTTGCCGTAGGGCAGTGCAGCAGCAAGGCCTGCTGCGCTGCCCTACGGCAAAAAAAACATTAATGAGGCCCTCAGATTTTTTTCAGACCCCACAAGGCATTCTTTCCTTTTTCACACAAGTGGGTGTCCCTGACCAAGTGGGGCGATCACACACTGGAACTCAAGTTTTCACACCTCTCTTTGGATTTGCTGTTCCTAGTTTGCCTGGTTCTTAGTGCTGGCACAGGAGCCAAATATTCATTTTTGGCTTTAGTCTGCTGCTGGCTGAAGCACGGACAGGAAGTAATTGGCAGTCACACTTTCGTATTCACCCAGTCATGGGTGCAGGAAGCAGGGAGTGGGGCTACCCACTTGGGGTAATCTGTTCTGCCAAGGTTACCCTGTGGCCCTTGCCCTTTCATGGGGGATTAAAACAGTAAGGGAAAGAGGGGGCATTATGACCTTTATTCACTCTGGCCCCCTCATGCACACCCCTTTCCAGTGCTTGTTACAAGGTATCAACTGGGCTTGGCAGACTTGCGACAGTGATCCTGAACGCAGGTCACCACTCCAAAAAGCAAAAGCACTACACTGGAGCAGGTAATAAAATGGAGATATTTTCAGACCAGCTGATTCTCCCACGCAGGAAGGAGTCCTTCTTCAGTCTCATATGTCCCAGAGGTGGTACAGATGGCCACCCAACTGACCTCTCAAGCGTACTTCTCGGTTCATGTAGAGAGTAGCAGGCAACTCAGTCATTTTCACAGGCAGGCCAGGCAGGATCCTTCCTTCTTCTGATGTTTCTTCCAGGTCCATCAGTGTTCTGAGTACCTGGTGGTGAGGTGTAATGTTATATTTTCTACTAGCCATTGATTGGTGACTTACCTATGCACAGTTCACTTAGTTTTCTTACCACTGGTCGCCCCAACTTTGCACTATTTCCTGATTCACCTGACTGTCATCTGTCACCTAAGCATTTGTTCAAGATGACAGACATCAGCATCCCTCTGCAGAGCTCCTAGTCCTGTCCCAGGTTCAGCCCTATAGAAATGAGGAGGAAACATCCCTCTTCCTGGTCTGGAAGTAAGTTCCTCCCTTACTGAGAGCAGACCTGAAGGCCTGAGAGGGCCCTCCTGATAAAACAATTATGTCACAAAAGGTCCTCCCTGGCATAATAATCCCAAATAGTAGGCTCCGGAGCTACCCATTTGTGATATCTTCTGTTACTGTCCAATCCCAAATGGCACAACTCAGATGATTTGTCAGTGAATGCCCTATCCAGCCTTCCTGCTCTTAGAAGTTGGACTGTAATTTCTTAGCTGCACCTTTTCATGTCTCATCAGGGTGCTCATCACTGCTGCTGGAGGGAAAACATCTTGTAGTACTGATTTGTCACTGGCAGGCTTGCAGGCAGCACAAAATACCATTTTTAAAATTAACCATTCCCATACTCATTTAGAAATCAACTTTCATTACAGAACTGGAATGCTTTTAAAACGTAACATTTTTTTTTTTAAACTTATAGCTACGTTTATTTGTATTTTGCTAGCAAAAATTATGAAAATAGACATTTACTCACAACCAGCCGTTTCCAAAGTATTTTTCAACTTTGCCTACATATTGAAGCCAACATGTATTTCATTACCATTTAGCATGCCACAATTTTATACATTAAGCGCCCAACGCCGTGAGCTAGAGGAACCATCTAGTGGGTGACATATCTAATGAATAAAAGTAGAATCTCAGTATGACGTGGTACTTTCCCTATGTAAATGTAGTGTTTTAAGCTGCAGCAAGAGAGCCCATAGTGGTGAACCTCAATCCATGCATTTTCAGTTATACATGTAAGTGATATAAATATATACTGCAGCTACATGTTACATTTAGGTTTCACATAGCTGGTGCATTTCCTCTGTCAACGCTCTTTGTCCTAAATGGAAAGTAAATAATCCTATACCTCGTGTTATAGGGATAAAACACACAGAGACTGTGAGACTGAATGGAAATGCCACGGTGTACAAAGTCAAACTACCAGGAAAAAGCTAACTAAAAGGAGTGAGGGGCACAAAAAGATATTTTTCTCACACTTGTCCAATGAGTAGATACAAAAGACATTACCTCATCCTAAACACGTCAAGTGTTGTGAGCTGAAATCCCGCAGCTATTCGGGAGAACAGGCATGCAGTATTTTCTAAACAACATTTTCTTACAGTTTAGTATTGAAGACACGGCGCTTGCTATAGCAGCTATTAAGTCATCAAAGGCGCCCGGACCTGACAAGATACCGGGGGACTTATTAAAACATGCCCCAGAAGTGTGGGTGCCATATACAAATTTATTATGCAATGCATTAGCCAGGGGACAGCCCATTTCAGTATCCTTGAAGGGCGCAGAGATAGTCCGTATCTTTAAAAAGGGCAGCAGAGATGACCCTGCAATGTACAGGCCCATAAGCCTGATAGACATCTTGCAGAAAGTCTACGCCAAGCAAATTCTGGCTAAGTTATCTGACTGGATCGCGGAAAAAGATGTACTCTCACCTTGCCAGGCTGGCTTTAGAAGGAAAACAAGCACAATTGACCAAATTTTTAGACTTTTAATTCTAGCCTGGAAGTACACAAGGTTAAGAGCTGGTCACTTGTATGTTGCTTTTATTGATTTAAAAGCAGCATTTGATTTGATCCCAAGGGTTCTGCTATGGAAAAACTTACGCCAACAGGGGGTACCTGATGAGATTCTAAACCAAATCTCAAGGTTACATGAGGGCAACTTTGCCAAGGTACGTTGGGGCAAAGGAGGGGAGCTCACCAATGAGATTCCAGTTAGGAGGGGTGTGCGCCAGGGCTGCGTCCTGGCGCCAACCTTGTTTCTTTTATATGTAAATGATTTGGTTGAACATTTGCAAAAATCTTCCCATGACTCGCCTAAGCTCGGAGGGAACCATATCTGTGCCTTAACATTTGCTGACGATCCAATTTTGCTGTCTCAAACTCCTAGGGGTTTACAAAACCTACTTGATAGTCTTAACAAATACTGCAAAGGAAAAGGTTTAGAAATAAATCCAATTAAAACTAAATACATGACTTTGAGACCACATACATGTTTCAAAAACAAAATAACTTTGAATGGGCGACCTTGGAGCGCGTTTCCAATTTTGTATACCTGGGGGTTACCCTCGATTCTAAACTCTCTTGGAATCCACAAATAAAGAAATCAAAGGCCATCCTAATGCAAAACTCTGTCCCCATCGTAAAAAAACAATTTTCAACTGTGTCAAAAGCTATCACTCCCGCCTTGGAAGTATATAAATTTAGAGCTCAAACTGCTGCCCGGTATGGCTCAGAGATATGGGGTGGTGAAACCCTCAATCCACTAATTGTTGGGGAAAACAAAATCCTGAGAATGTTTGCGGCCCTCTCCCAACATAGCCCACTTATTCCTCTGACCTATGATATGGGCATAAAACGATTGGAACATCTAGCTGTCTGGAGAACATTGTCATATTGGGTTAGAATTTGGACAACAGAGGAAATAGAAACCTATTGAGAAACCCTGAGTGAGCTATTGGAACTGGATGCCCAAATCACTTTCCCCTGGTTGGTTCATATTCGGAAATGGCTCCTTGATCTAGGTCTGAGCAGATTCTGGACTAACCCGAGACTGCTGACACCTGAATCAAAGTGCGAGATCAAGCACATTTTTGGGAATTTTATTGGGCACAAAGTCACTTTAAATAGCACATCGGGAAGGCTCACAACACAATTCTTATTGTTCAAAACGACTTCTTGCTTTGAGACATTTTTGGACGAAATCGAACCTCAACTAGCAAAGTCATTATATCTGAAATTTAGATATGAAATACTCCAGATAAATGCTTTTACATCCAAATGAGCAACGCCACAATTTAAGGATGGGGACCCCAAGTGTAATCTATGCCAATTGGGAGTAAAGGAGGACATTGCACATGTTTTATTTTTTTGCCCAGCGTACGTTATGGCTAGAAGGAAATGGATAAAACCGCTAGGCAGAAGTTTGAATGTTAGAAAATACAAGGAGATGTTGCGAATACTAAAAACAGACAACTCACAACTCAGTGTATTTGGTCTTAGCAGATTCTTATTGGCCACCAGTTTTATAAGGAAAAAGAGAGGGCAAAAATTTTAAATTACAGATCTAGGCCTGATTTTCGTATTCAGCTAACATGGTGTCTTATTATACATTAAGTGGCTTGGCTCAAACTAATTCAAGCAGAGTAGTTTTACTAAGAACGTAAGAACGTATTACACTGATATCTATGAATTATTTTAGCATCATTTTTAATAATTGCGTATTTCCGGAAAGGGTCAATAGAGTATGCACTTGCACTTTTATGTATTTCTCTCCAAACATTGTAAACGGATAAATAATTTCTTTAGAGCAAAGAAAAATCGGAAATCTCAATTTGTATATTCATACTGTATTTTATACATTGATGAGGACAGTTTTTAATGTATATATCTGTGGAAACTATGCGTTAAATATTTTAAATTTCTAAGAATGCTTTGTTGATTCTTTGAATCGAATAAAGATTTTGACTTAAAACAACATTTTCTTATTTTTCTGATTCATATTTCCTGAGGGCTACAGAAGGTATGGGAAATTCATATTCTTTTAGTCCTGTTGGAAAAGTGACAGTGCATGTAAATGAAGGATAGGTGGAAAGCCTAACATTCACAATTTGTACTTTCCATTTCTCAAGCAAAACCACCTCTCACAGAGGTGTGTTTGGGCCCACTTTTTGACCCTCATGTTTATTGTGGCAGACATTTGTGGATGAAATAGCCTGCTGTCAATGCACAACAGTCACCATATCTATACACATTCACACATGTAAGGTCTCTCTCTTGGGTTCTTTGGTATTGAATGCATTTCGGGAAAAAAAACAAGAAACTTTTCCTGAAAGCTGCAGACTGACCTGGTTCCTAAAGTAAGGCTTTTCCGTTTTCAGTTCACCCTCCATTAAATCACCTTCAAACTTAGCTGCCTTTAATTGTTGCATGGCACCGTGGGAATCAACCTGGCCTGCAAATGAGGTCAGGTTAGTCCTCAAGGGTTCATTTTTTTATTTTTTATCTATGGTATGTGGCTAACTGCGAGAACATTTAGCAATCACAGCACTAAAGCTTTGAGATAATTAGCTTTTGCTGTAAAAGGAAACTTTTCAGTGCAGTACAGTAGACAGCTTGGAAGTCCTATTTCAAATGTCTATGTTTAATTGAAGTTCTTTGCCCTTTTTCAGCATGTTAGAGCAGTTTTGCTGGAGGTTAGGCACGTATGTCCAAATGTAAACTGAACTTTTGCATTCTATACGAGTTTGACAGATGTTAAATGGGCTCCTAGATCAGTGGTGGCTCACTTTGGGTCAACTTGAAAACGTATTATTAACTTAAGAAATACTCTCAAAGCCTCACAATGGGGCATATTATCAAGAACGGCGTTAAAATTATCGCCGGTTTAGCGGCAGAAAACTGCCGCTAAAGCAGCGATAATGGGCTTGATAATATGCCCTGGAGAATTCCAATAGAAGCCCATGTTCACACCAGAACTTATCGCTGGATTTTATCGCGGAGATAACACGCTATTAGCAACGTTTATCTCCAATGCGATAAAATATCCAGCGATAGCGGCGAAATGCGTGAAGCGATATTCACGCATTAACGCCATGGGGGACTTAGCCTGACAATCCACCTCCCATTGAACAAACAGGTAAGTCATGTTTTTAGCAGGTGTTAAATTCTAGCGATAATCGCACTTAGCGCAAGTTTTTTTATCGCTTCGCCTGCGTTGCTAATAGGGGGAAGTTGTGTTAGCGACTGTTTTCAGTCGCTTTTAGTTGGGAACGCCTACCTTGCATGTTATTAGCGATAATTATCGCTGGCATGCAAGGCGATGGGAAAAACGTCCGCTATCGCCAGAAAGGGCGATAAAATAATCGCTGCTTTAGCGGCAAAAAGTGCAGCTAAAGCGGCGATAAAGCCCTTGCTAATATGCCCCTAGTTTCTTGTGAACAAATACCTACATAACACATTAAAAGTAAGCAAAAGAAATAGGTTAGGGGGGTACAAAACGGGCGTAATTAGCTTTTGCATAATTGAGTGAAATTTGTATTACATTACTCGTCGTTTAGCGTTACATTTTAGCACAAGATGCATGCTTGCATCAATATTTCATGCAAGAAAACACAACTGCTGCAAACAACAGGCATTTGAGTTTTGGTTGCTTGCATTGTTCCTGCGCTCATGCTCTATAATTTTGCCACAAATAGTGGCATAATTATGCGATTTGGCGCAATGTCGTAATTTCAGGACTTTCAGATAACAAGCATAGCGCAAAGTTCCAAAAATTATGGGAATTTTGCTGGTGTCATTTAAATGTTACCAGATCTATTTAGTTTTATCTGTAAGCTATATATGGATTAAGACGATTAATATGCAGAAACAACCAAAAAAGGAAGAAAAAAAAAATATCAATATCCAACAAAAACCCTGCAATCAATAGGAACTGTGCTGTTTGCAAAACTATAAATTGTTATTATTCATTTTCTAGTATTTCTAATTCAATCATGCTGGGCATCTTTTGCTCAAAAGGCTGCTTGCTGTTCAAGGCAGATTACAGTTCTCAGCAGGAAAGGCAGCATAGCCCCAAAGCAAATAGGTTGCGTTTCTCTGACACCTAGGACTTTCTCGCATTCATCTTGTTCATTTCTGCTTTGTTTTTGTTTAGCTCCCATTGCTTTCTTTGCCCTTCTCTCATTAGGTTTAGCTCTGGAAAAAATGGTCCGACTGATAATGACTTTTTTTGAAAGCCTGGCTGATTTAGATTTGTGGTCGCATTTTGTTTTTTAAACTAAGAATCTGCATTGCACTGAAAACGGTGCTCTCATGGTATGATAAGACTCTGGCGCCAGCATCCCAGGGTACCCTCATCCTTCAAATGTGTCTAAGGTGAAAGATGAGATGTTATAACAGCAGCGTGGCAGGTGGGAATTAGATGCTCCTTACAATAACAGGGCATGATTGAAAGGGATCACCAGTTTAGGTGGATAATGGAAGCAGGTGATGTATTCCATTTTTTGTATTTCAGTTTCTGATAAGAAGTAATAGATAAAGGTGAAAGTAAATAAATACTGTTGTTAAGTGAACTTGAATGGGACTATGTTGCTGCGCTATATTGGTTGGGCACCAGCGCAAAGTAAGGATCAAGGATCAAAAGTTGTCAAAAAAGCTATGGACACATTTTCTGGTAGATTTGTATCTTGTTTGTATTTACCAGACTCTATCATTTCAAACCTTTTTTGTTGGTACAATTTGTAATAGGAATGTGCCACATGCAATCAGGGATAACCAAGGCTAGCGAGTGCTATCCCTACATTGCTGATCGGACATATTGGTGCACGCCTTGAGAAGCCTGGTCTCAGGGGTCAAGAAGTCTGTAGCAGGAACAAACAAGCATTTTCAATGCAATGGGTCTCGCATTTGCAAGCGTTTAAGCTATTGGCATTGTAAATGACAATGCCTTTTATTTATGTTTTTTTAAAGCAACACATATATAAAAGGCATTGTTATTTGTAATGCATAAAGCACTATCGCTTGCAAATGCGAGAACACTTTAATGGTGGCCGTGCCCCTTTCTTTAGACGCTGCTCGCCATATTCAGGTTACAGTGAGCAGCATCTAAAGAAAGGGGCGCGGCCAACATTAAAGTGAAAGCGTGTATAGGGCGCTTTCACCTAAAGCGAAAAAAAAGAAATGAATTAAGAAAGCTTCTGTAGTGCGGCTTCTAAAGTGAAAGCGTCCTGCGCTGTAAATTAAATACTTAAATAAGCGCGGCCGCTAAAGTGAAAGCGGACTGTGCCGTAAATTAAATAATTAAACAATCCTGGCCACTATAGTTGAAGCGGACTTTGCAGTAATTTAAATAAATACATTACTAATAATATAAAAGCGTGCGGCATGCTGCAATGCAGTGGGTGGAATAGGAGAGGGTGATTAAAGAAAATAGTGTTCATGAGCACATAAAGCAGACTTTGTAACAACACAAGTAAAAATTCCAGTCGTTATGGGAGGTTACAAATGCACACAAGGTGGTACAAAGGAGGGACTACTAAGCTTATTCACATATGAAAAGCAACGATTTTGCAAGGACAGTAACAGGAGCCAATTGAAAAGGTGGGCCTGAAATGGGCGGAGCTTCTATGCCATACCTCAATACAGCATGCGCTGCCCAGACTCGACCTAAAAAGAGCACGTCTCTGAAAGTTATATTTCCATTCTGCAGTTTTCGCGCTCTCGTATGGGTGGTTGCTCCTTCCAAGTGGTGGCTTCTCAGCTTTGGAACAGCCTGCCGCTTTCTTTAAGACAGGCGCAGGATCTCCTTGTCTTCAGGAGAAAACTAAAAACCTGGCTCTTCCAATAGTAGAATGAGGTATATCAGTCTTTGTGCACACTACCTGTCTTAGGGTCCTTTCAGCGCCGGGACACTCTATGGAGTAGCCGTGCGCTTTATAAGTACCCAGTAACATAACATAACATAACAGTTTTCTTGCTTTCTCTATACTGTTGGCCCTTACCAATAAATTGAGCTTGTTGTGTGGTAAAAAGAGGTACAAGGCATCAACCAAGTGATGTCACCTACGGCTATACAGTTCATTATGTTGCTTTTGATTCCTTTTGAATTTTGGTGCTTTGCCTCATCCGCAATCTATTCATAGGGCATGCAATAAATTAAAGAAACCCTACTAGTGGATTTTACCTCAAGTTATTAATTTCTCTGCTTTTTTATGCCCCTACAAGATGTTTACCTGATTGTCTACTATGTTTTGTCCTTAAACAAGAATTGAGGATTACCAGCTGGAAACCTCTGGACTGCAGACAACCTGTACAGGAATCAAGAGTAGGGCCCTGGAAATACAGAGGCCCATCATATGTGAACATGTGATTTATCATCAAAGTGAACATAAGAAAGTAGCTCACTAGTGCCCACAATGTGTCTTTGTGCTGTGAATCATCACCACAATTGAGTTCTAACCTGGCATAGCTAAACCATCCAAGAATTCTACTTGCTGGCTTGGGGTGTGATCCATACTCATCGAGCCCTCTCCTGTGCTCACAATGCCTAAGGGCCCTGATATCCTGCCTTGAAAGCTAGGGGAGGCTGTGCAATTGAGATCGCGATTTGCTTCTAGGCATGGACTGACAGTGTGGTGGCGCATCATGCTGACTGGAACCGGGTGAGTGTACAGTGGAGGTGCTTACTGAGGGGAAGGAGAAGTGTTCTGCCTGGAGAATACATGATTGAGCTGAATGGCTGACCTCTGGGCCTTGCCCTGCAGTGCGGCTCCAAGGAGGAGTGCAGGGGCTCAAATGCAGCCTGGTTTGGCACAGCTTGCTCCTTGGGATTGGGGAGCTAAACAGTGGAGCTAAGCACTGGAGCAATTCCATGTAGGAGTCCATAGACTTGTCTGAGGGGATCACTAACATATAATCGTAGTAAACAATATTGATTACCTAAAATATTGGAAAATAATTGTTGTTTAAAAAATGTAATCTTCCTATATTTATGTAACAAAAACAAAAATATCGATAACAGAAATATTGTTGCCAAAAACATCTATTTTCACTTACACCAATAACAAAATTACCGGACAAAAAAATTGTGTAACCTTTAAATAAACATATAAATACACACAAATATAGGAACATAAAATATCGACCACATCAATATCGGTTACAGATCAATACTTTTAAAGCAAAAACATGCAAGTAACAAAAGTTTGCATAATTGTATTTGTTTTTAAATTAGCCATTAAAAAAATCGATTATTATTCTAACTACATTATAACACTTGTACATTATCAAAATAAACATAAGCATGAATAACTCCAAAAAAGGAAAACAAATCAAAACATCAAAATATTAATACAAAAATTATTTATAACATGTATTTAACCAATAAACAAACATTATTTTATATATATCAATAACTCTACTGTCCAAATTAAAGCCAATATATCACCATATATAAATAACATTATAAAACACACACTAATTAGCATTCACTCTAAAAGGTAATAACTGAAAGAAAGTTTCTAACCAAAAGAACACTAACCAAAAGAAAATTACAATGTAACAAAATTAAGCAATTAATTTAATTAACAATATAAAAGGCACACAAAATGTAACTAATTATTAATCGAAAAGTACAAAAGCTGTAAGAAGAGTCTGCCAATTTTTCAAATACAACCTACAAAAATATAAGTAAATATATTTTCAACCACCTTCCACAGTAAATAAAACATTTATTTAGACAAACGTATAGACTGATATATTTTAAAATAGTAAAATAATGAATTAATATAATAAAATATATAATCAAATAATAGTAGCATAAAAATTAATCAACTAAATCCTCTATTACTTTTATGTCTTTTAATATAGATACAACAAAACAAATACTGCACCCTCAAGGAAATTGCAAACTGCAGAAAACGACTGAAATCAGATACCTGGACAAAGACCAACGAAAGGTTAGTTAATTTAAAAAAATTGACTAAATACAAACTCACACTAAAATGGGTCGAAACTAACTAAACTCCCCAGCTTCCACTAACGACCAACAAACAAACATTTAAAATGAAACTAAACACTTTTTTTTCCAACTGGAAAGGAAGTGCCTGACTCACATTACAAGAACCACAATGAAAAAACAGAGGATAAACAATGCAATACCCAGCAACAACAGACATATAAGTATAAAATAGCAAACAAAACAGATAGTTTTGCATGTTAATGTTAAACGGATTATATATTTGCAAACAAGAAATACTTTATTTCACTATTTTTAGATAAAATGACAGAATGAGCAAGATACATCACATCACAGAAAGGAAAACAATTACTCTCCCACATGAGCAAGACTTCCACTGAAAAAGGTACAAGCACAGAAACAGTCAACTGTAAATTTACTAAATATTACTCTAATGCATGCTAATGAAGGGCCACTACAAAAGATGACATTGTTATTAAGGTAAAGGAACACAAATTTCCCCAAATATCACAGAAATTGAAGTAAGGCATGTACTACAAGATATAAGAGAGATAATCACTATTTCCCAAGAGGACACAACAAAAATATTAAAAGATGTACAAATTCCGTGACCAGATCAGAGGCCAGCTACAACCTTTACCCACCTTAAAGCTAAAAATGCCACCACTGACACCCCTCCTGCCTCTAGAAGATACCAAGATATACAAATTCCTGAACACTTAACAATCACACATAATGAGCAACCCTTCCTCTTATATGATAACCTAAACAACGATAAATGTATAATAATATTTTTACCACAGCTAACTGAAAACTAACACGGTGTGAAACATGGATGATGGATGGGATATTTAAAATGTGCCCAAACCATTCTCTCAAAAATACACCAATGATGGTGAATACCAAAAATCTAATATACCATTTGTATATGCCCTACTACCTAATAAACAAAGTAGTACTTACTACCAACTACTAAACCACATAAAATAATAATAGAATTTGAACAAGGGATGATTCAAGCTATCCTAAAAGTGTACCCTCACACAGCCATAAAAGACTGTTACTACCACTTTGCTCAAACTATTTGGAGATACCTCCAACAATCTACACTAAGGGCCAGATCAATTTGCATTGCCCTTGCAAGGGAGCACAAAGGTGACACAAAACATAAGTGAGATGTATCAAGCCACGAAAGGCTACCTTGCATGGCCCTGCATGGCCTGATAAATCTAGAGTAATGCAAGGCAGCGCAAATCGCTGCCTTGTGTCACTCTGCCCCAGGGAGGCGTTCCATTGATTGAGCGTGGCAGTTCCCACACATTCACCCATGGATTTTGGAGCAGTCCCAGATTTACCATTAGTGGTAGACCTGGGAATGCATCAAAACTAAGCCTGGGAGTAAAACTCCGCTCGCAGAGTTTGCGGATTTTTGGCAATTCCGAGTTCTGCGTAGACCGCGGACTTACCGAAAACTCCGCGCTCTTGAGCGGAGTTTTATTTGTGTTCACGCGCTCAAAATGCCAGCGATCGCCAACGAGATGTCCCATTCTTTTGCAAGCGCCACGAGATTTGTAGCCGGCCGCACGGTCCAGCGAGAGTGTGCGATCGCGAACACGTCATTCGTGCGTGCCACCAGACTTCCAGCGGAAGTTTGTGAAGATTGCGATCCCGAACACGCAGAATTTGCAATCTGGAGAAGAATCTCTCTTGAGCAGCATCAAAACTTTCTCGAAATGATGAATTGGATTAAAAAAAACTCCTCAGATTGACATTTGGCTGTACTTTTTTTTGCAAGGAGTCCTTTTTTTAAAAACTTTTTTTTTGAAGAAGAAGGAAGTGCCCCAGTGTCTCCAACTTCCTGTTCCTGTCCAGCAGGCTCCTCCCAGTGCTTTGTCCATCTCCTGTTCACTTTTTATTTGGATTTGGAGCTGGAAGGATCCTTTTTTTGTCTGCTGCATCATATATCCTTGGATTTGAGGACTTTTGGATTTGAGATTTCACAAATAAGTTGGAAAATTGGTGTTGTTTTTTGATTGGGGCATTGCACCTATTTTTGTGTACTTTTCATCGTTTTGTTTAAATGTATTGTGGTGGGTGGCCTGTAGTTTCAGTAGGGGCCTAGTTGTTTCTTTGTATGTAATTTTTCTTCTAGTTTTCTTTTATAAAGGAAACATGTTGCAAAGTTCACTACATTTTCTTCAACTTTTGAAATCAATTTGCAATATTTATTTAATTCCCTAGCCCAGTAGTCTGCCAATAGGCCTTTTAGCCAGTAGGCCCAGAGCTACTCATAGGTGCATGAAACAACTGTTTCTGTTGAATTTAAACATCATTTAGGGCATGGATGGCATTGGATTGAAATGCAAAATGTGTTTTTGGGGGGTTTTTCACTTTTTTTCATGTGTGTTAAATAAAATAAATGCCTTTGTTGGATGTGTGTGGTTGTTGTGTAACGTGCATTGCAATTTAGCCCTGTGGATTTTCGTTTTTGACAAGCTGTGTTGTTTAGCATGCCTCCTTTGTCTGGCCAGTGTGTGAGTGTGTTTGTTTGTAATAGTAGGCCAGCATTTTGCCTTGGCTAAGCCTCTCCGTGTAGCCAGAGGCCATCTTGTAAAGTCTGTGTCCATAATAGGCCTGCTTGAGTTCATTGTTTTCCAGGCCTCCTGCTTGTTGTGGTTGTTTTGAGTGACCATGTGGCTGGTGGCCATTTTGTGGTGATGGTAGTGCTTTTGCCATAGACCTGCATGTCTTCTTTCCTTTGTTCTTCTTCGCTTATTGCTTCTTGTTGTGGCCTGCCTGGCCATGTGGCTGGCGGCCATATTGTGAAGGAAGCCAGTGTGTACTGCTTTTGCCATAGGCCTGCATTGTCTGTCTTCCCTTTCTTGTTGTTGTGGCCAGCCTGGCCATGTGGCTGGCGGCCATTTTGTGAAGGCAACCAGTGTGCTTTTGCCATAGGACTACATTGTCTGCCTTCACTTTCTTGTTGTTGTGGCCTGCCTGGCCATGTGGCTGGCGGCCATTTTGTTAAGGCAGCCAGTGTGCTTTTGCCATGGGCCTGCATTGTCTGTCTTCCCTTTCTTGTTGTTGTGGCCTGGCCATGTGGCTGGTGGCCATTTTGTGAAGGGGCAGCCAGTGTGCTTCTGCATTAGGTCTACAAGCCTTCTTTGTGGTGGCCATGCCTTCTTGCTGGTTGGTGTTTTGCAAAATTTGCATGCAATTTTTTCTTCTTTTATGTTTTATCCAGCAAAAAATGTAGCACACTTCACTACATTTTCTAATAAATTTGCAATATTATTGATTTGATTTGATTCACTATGTGGCCTAATCTGCCAGTGGGTTTTCCAACCAATAGGCCCAGGCCAGAGCTACTCATGGGTGCATGAAACAACTGTTTCTGTGGCGTCTGTTGAATTTAAACATCATTTAGGGCATGGATGGCATTGGATTGAAATGCAAAATGTGTTTTTTGGGGGTTTTTCACTTTTTTTCATGTGTGTTAAATAAATGCCTTTGTTGGATGTGTGTGGTTGTTGTGTAACTTGCATTGCAATTTGCAAACCTTTTTTAGCCCTGTGGATTTTTGTTTTTGGCATTGTTGTCAAGCTGTGTTGTTTAGCATGCCTCCTTTGTCTGGCCAGTGTGTGAGTGTGTTTGTTTGTAATAGTGGGCCAGCATTTGCCTTGGCTGAGCCTCTCTGTGTGGCCAGAGGCCATTTTGTAACGTCTGTGTCCATAAAAGGCCTGCTTGAGTTCATTGTTTTCCAGGCCTCCTGCTTGTTGTTGTTGTTGTGAGTGACCATGTGGCTGGTGGCCATTTTGTGGTGGTGGTAGTAGTGCTTTTGCTATGGACCTGCATGTCTTCTTTCCTTTACTCGTCTTGGCTTATTGCTTCTTGTTGTGGCCTGCCTGGGCATGTGGCTGGCGGACATTTTGTGAAGGCAGCCAGTGTGCCTTTGCCATAGGCCTGTATTGTCTGTCTTCCCTTTCTTGTTGTTGTGGCCTGGCTATGTGTCTGGCGGCCAGTGTGCTTCTGCATTAGGCCTGCATGTCTTTCTCTTTCCTTTCTTCCTCTTGGCTTATTGCTTCTATCCATTGTCATCTGCAGCTCCCTGAATGCTGAATCCCACGTGATGCACAATGCGAAACAGGGTCCATTGCATTTGTATTTTTGTTGTTCTTCTTCTTCTTTCCTATCCTTCCTCAGTGTACTGTACAGTTACACTAGTACACCAACCATGAAAGCCCTTGTTTTTGTCAGTCTCACAAATGTCTACACTGTATTGTTATGTTTTTTTTAATAACATTTAATAAGTGTGACCACACACAAAGTTATATATTATATTTGTTTGTTTGTACTAGTAGTAATTGAACCACAACAATGAATACCACGTTTCACTGATGTTCTTCTTGCTTCTTTGCTTTTAGGTGCACAAAAGAGGAGGAGGCGTCATCAGCCATTGTACTGCCAGACAGAAGTCCTGCTGCGCACAACATCACGTGACGTGTGACCACAGACATCTCTTCAACTTGTGCCACTGTGTGCTACTGACATCTGAAGAAGATGGCCCCAAAGAAAGGTACCAGGTCCTCCAGTACCAAGAAAGTTGCCAGTGAGAAGAAGGTACTGCCACTTACCAAGACTGGTGTGCCGCTCAAGATCTTTTTTGGGAAAACAAAAATTGCGCCTGCAGCAGCGGTGTCCGGGGAGCAAGCTGGGAGCAGCACCCCGCATCAGTGGACCCACCCCACCAACCTAGGCCCAAGCCCATGTCTGTCACAGAGGCAGCTAGTCTAATCACGACAATGCCGACGAGCAGTGATGTTGAAATTGACTTATCGTTATCGCAAAGTAGTACCCAATCAATGCAGGGAACTGAGATAAGTGGGCAACAACAGCCGCAACCGCCCCCAATAGTAGTTATTCCTCCCGAAGTAGGGGCAGTTCAGGAGATAGAGCTTCCGGCAGAGGAAGAAGAGCAAGCCACTCTTTCAGAAGATCCATTGTCTTCCAGATCCACAGCAAGGAAAAGGAGGGTTAGCCCATCAACTTCTTCTGCAAGCCCCCCTTCTGATGATCTAGACGCCACTTGGATCCCACCACCTCAGTCTGAGAGCGAGACACGCCACGAGAAGTAGGGAAAAGGAAGGTTCCAGAAAGCCTTAGAGTTATGGAGGTAGATGTAGAAGAGGAGGATGATGACGAGCCAGTCATCATCACGGACATTAGTCACACCCCAGTGGAGACCGACATTACCCCATCCCAAATTGCTGTGAGGGATGTGGCACGGATACCACCAACACAGATCATACCACCAACACCACCTCCAGCTTCCATATTTCGCCGGCAGCCACGTATATCCACCACAAGTACCACCTCAGTAGAAGTAGGTACTGCAGAGAGTCAAACTTCACGCCCACCTACCAGTTTATCCGGCATTGCAAGTGGCACCAGCAGCAGCGCCAGAAAGTTGACCTCCCCAGTTTCGGACTTCTTTTTGGTTAGCACGAAGGAGGTGAACATTGCTATATGCTCCATTTGTGGACAAGGTGTGAGTCGGGGTAAGCTTGGTACAAACTATGGTACCGGAGGCCAAACAACCCATCTGAAAAAACACCACTTGATCCAGTGGGAGGCGCACCTTAGCTGCCCAAAAAACTGCACCCATTGCTGTTGGTGGGGATGAAGAAATAGAAGATACAATAGCGGTGGAAGGTGTACAAGAGGGAGACATTTTCTCTGGTACACAAAGTAGCCCTGTCCCCAGCAGTGCTGTGGTACCGCCCACATCCTCATCAGCAACATCGCAGTGGCACAAGAGTAAGAGACAGGCTGAGACACCACGGGGTCCCAGGCAAGAGCGTACCGCAATGAAAAAACATGCATTGAGTCTAACAACATCTGGCGTCAAGAAGTCACCTGCATCAGTGGCACCAGAAAAGAAAAAAATCCAGCCTACCATTCTCAGCATGTTTAGGTCAGAGGGGGCAGTATGAACGCAACCACCCAACGGCACATTTGTACAATGCGAAGCTGGCTAAAATGTTAGCGCTGGACCTCCTCCCTTTTTCTTTTGTGGAAGGGGTGGGTTTTCTTGAATTTGTGACAGCCATCTGCCCAAAATGGAATCCCAGCCGGTCCTATTTCGTCAGAGTTGCTGTTCCAGCTCTACATCATGACGTGCTGGAATTGCTTGGACAAGCTTTGCAACAGAGTACTGCTCACTCTATCCACCTGACAACAGACATGTGGACCAGTTGCCAAGCCACTGATTACATGTGCATCACTGCACACTGAATCTCTTTTGTGGGGGTTAGAGAAAAGATATCTGCAGCAGGTGTTGTTGATACTACTGAGATTTTTAATGCCACTCGGAATCATGCAACTGTAGCCATGTTCGCCATGGAGAAATCTCATACTGCTGCAAACATTTTGGAAGACTTTGACAGCAAGGACTTTGAATGGCTGCGCCCAAGAGGGCTTAACATTGGTTTTGTTTCCACGGACAATGGCAGTAATATAGTTAAGGTCATGTCCGATGGTGGGTATTTCAGGGTCCTGTGTTTGGCGCACTGCATTAACATCATTGTTCAAGAGTTTCTGAAAAAAGAAGACCGAGTCAGCAACTTACTGACCACCTGCAGAAGAATCTGCACACATTTCGGCCATTCTTTTAAAGCCCGGAAACAGCTGAGGATCATTCAACTTGAGCATAGAATGCCAGTTAAAGCACTCATCCAGGAGGTGCCAACACGCTGGAACTCAACTTATTACATGCTTGAACATCTGTTTGAGCAGTACAGACCAATCAATGAATATGTCATGCAAAGAGGGGCTGCTACTGTGAAAGGCATGAACATTGAGATGGACCAATGGGGCCTAGTTAAATGCCTGACAGAGATGCTACTTCCTTTCGAGCTCTTCACAAATGAAGACAGCAAGGAGGACTGTACTATGGGCCAAGCTATCCCATTGTTGCACATGCTACAGGAACAGCTGAAGGGGGTGTCTGCAATGTAAGCAGGTGTGGAGAAAAAAAAAGAAGCATATGAGTAGGTGGAGAGCTTAACCCTTCGCTTATCTGAAAATACAAGGGTGCAAAGAGGCATTGTGTGATCCCACCATTACATTTCTGCCACATTTCTGGATCCACAGTACAAACAAGTACTGAACACATTGATTCCTTTTTTAGAAGGGAATGTTGCCAAGTACAAAACTTGGATAGCTGCGGAAGCCAGTCGCTTAGAAAAATAATGACTGGGAATTAGAGGCCTGCTACTCCAGGCCACAACAAGTACTGCAGGGCAACCGGCGTCAAGTTCAACTTCAGAGCCTGAGGGCAGTGCGGTTGGCTCACAGCAGTCAAAACCACCAACAACACCAAGAACAACATCAACAACAACAAGAACAGGAGCATCAGCCCCACCAAAATTGGCACAGGAATGGTTTCTACAGCAAGGGCTTGTTAGGTCCAGTGCTGAGGCACAGGCAAAAGAGGCCGAGCAAAGGGGACCACCCCTGAGCATTGAGCGGATGGTCCAGGCCTATCTGGATGACCCAACAGAGGTCTTCATTGATCAAAACCCATTGCTGTATTGGTATGGGAAAAGGCACCAATGGCCGGTGCTCAGCAGGCTGGCGATAAACTATCTGGCTTGCCCTGTCACAAGTGTCTCTTCTGAGCGTGTTTTCAGTGCTGATGGTGCCGTTCTGACAGTGAGAAGGACCAGTCTCTCACCCCAAAACATGGAGAGGTTAACCATGATCAAACTGAATCAGCACTTTATACCACCGGATTACACCATACCTGAAGTAGCACACCAGGAAGATGATGACGGGGACTTAGGTCATGGAAGTAGTGTGTTAGATGACCTACTTCTGGGTGAACCAACAGAGTTTGAGGATGAGCCCTACTTCCTTGACAACAACTATGCTTTCAACTTGTTACTTTCTTTCTTGCGTATTTACTTTTTTTATTTGTGTGTGTCTAGGTTTTTTTGGTTCGAATCACAACAAATCCATCACCACCGTCTTACTCTTTTATTGCTGTATTGGAGTTGCAACTGTGTGCGGTCAGTGAAGAAGTAAGTCCACTCCTCCGAGTCCTGCTACAGTCCACTCCTGACTCGCCCTAAATCCATTTCCCTCAAGCCAGACATTGGATGGAGAATAGTGCAAGAAATGTGTGCCTGCCTCTTCGAGTCCCTCCAAAGAACCTGACTATAGCTATCCTACTTTCCAAGACGGACTGCCCCGTAAGAACAGGTAAATGATGGCATGCATTGGACGCTGACTCTGAGTGATTGGTGTTTGTGTTGTTGTTGTGCATGATGTCTACTAGTATTTAATCTACACACAAAAAAGTGACTCAAGTCAATGTTTCCCTTCTTGTTGTTTAATAACAAAATTGTACTACTGCAGGCCGATCCATTGCATTTTTGATTCTGGACTCACTCCGTACACTACGGAGTTGGACACCATAATGACCATACCATACTCATAGTCAGTCAGTAGGATCGGAGATGATTGATGGAATAACTCGGGGCGTTTCATGAAGTGGCCTAAAAGGTAAACAAGTCAACAACAACCACACCAGACCTACATGTCTGTGTTGTGGTGGAGGCGAGTGTAGTGGTATGACTGACAGCGTTGCATTGATTTAGTTACTTAATTTGGAAAATGCTATGTTGCTGTGTATGTGTGCTCAGTGCTGTCTGGCTCAAAATCTGAGCTAAGTGGAGGTTGGGTGCACGCTGCCGGCCTGCTCTGTCCTGTTGTTGTTGTAGGTTAATGCTGAAAACAGAGTAGACATGATTTAGCCCTACCGCCTCTGAAACTGTTCTTGTTGCACTCCTCCTTACTTTATGCATTTTTACTTTTCTCCTTGATTTTTCAATATCCCTTTTGTTTTTCCATCTACACTTACAGGCCGGCCTTTACCCTGCGCTATACTGGGAAAAACAACTCACACTTACCTTACCAATCTGCATCCGCCAGGCAGGCAGTGGCACCCAAGATTGACGGGCGGAGCGTCCATGGAAGGAAGGACCAAGAGGAATGCCGAGATGCGATTCCCAATTTGACCATAACATAGTTATAGTATCATCTTTTACTTTTCATTTGATTCATTTTTTCTCTTCAATCATTACGACTGTGTGTGTTTTTTTTTATTATGTTTGCTTATATATTTGACCCCTACAGCTATTTTTTAATTTTCTTTGCTAGCTTTAAAAGGAAGCATGGTATAACAGAACATAAAATGTATGTAATGTGGGTCTCTCTGGGGGCAGACAGGCAAGGCAATTGCATAATAATAATAATTAATAATATACTGCTGCCCTGTACTACTAGTCTAGTACTACTCATCATCATCAAGTCATAATCATGCATGCATTTCTTTTTCTCTCTTAACAGATTTATGATGGCCGTCAGCCAATATTGTGTGTTGTCCATGTGTAGTATTTGTCTTTGTCAAACCTTTCCCTCAAATGCCCCTTCCCAACCATTCATCAAACCCCAGCCCTCTTCCCCCGGGCTGTGTGATTTATAATATTGAGGTGTGACTAAATTAAATTTACACCAATAATTGATCACACACTTGCTGTGGCGGATGTGGTGAAAGCAACACTAACTCAAGGCAGGGCGAGGATCTTCTTCTACTCTAAGTTATATATATATATATATATATATATATGTCAGCCACACTGACAACATATAGATTAGATTGCCCACCCATGCTCAGTATTCGCTATTCAAGTTTTTTTCCAGAGGAACATAATTAACCCATCATAATTATTAATTGCCGGCATCGATTTATCATCCTTCCAGCACTAAAGGTTACGCTTGTCCACTTCATAGGTCAAGTCAACTTCAGTTTGTAACTTGTTCTAGGCTATCCCTGCCACCATTATGTTTTATTTTACTTTAGCATTGCTTATCATTCATAACCATGGTTTCTTGTTTGGCAGTCTTCTTCTTGTGTACTGTACTTCTACTACTCGTTCCCTAGTCTCCCTCAGGTGACTGACTGTCTCATTTTATTTTTTTGCAAATGCAACGGTCTACTACTGCTACCACCACCCACCATGGCACCTTAGGAAACCAAACCATCACCATGCAGCCATCGCTTTGCCTAAACATCAATCACAGGTAAGAGAAGAAGTGTGGGGGAGGCAATAATGTATATACTATGGAAATTAATTAATTCACACACCCACATTCTTCCGAGTACATACTATAAAGGGGCTTTAGTTGCAGAATGCATAGACTAGGAGGAGAGACTGACAGTAGTAGGACAGGTAAGGGTACTGCATCTATCTGTTGGTGTGTTACACTATTGGCAGATTTAAAAAACTGGCTGCGGCCCTGCAGCAAAAGGAGGAAACGAACAAGGCGACGTAAAAGAGTAACCCTCCAGAAAAGATTTACATCATATGTATTGTAAAACTATAAATAATGTATTACCCATACAAATATAAACTAGAAGAAGAAACCCACAACACCTGACCCACCCCTCACCCTAACCCCAACCAATGTCCAGTAAATTAAATAAATGTCCATGATTGTCCACGTCAAGAAGTTCAAGAAAACCCCAAGTTTCCCCAACTCCCAACATCCCACCCACCCAAAAAAAGATTAAAATAGGGGCAAGGGTCGAAGACTGAGGTCTAGGGCAGGGGTACCGGCTAGTGCGCTCCAGGACCTCCTCCAGCCTGGCCTCTAGGCGCGCCATCCGGAAGAGCATGCGGCTCTGAAAGTTCCTTCAGGAACAACAGGGGTGGGTAGCAGTGGATGATGATGAATGTGATGATCATGGGCGGCAGGCGGCTGCCAGAACATGGCGCTGTACCACTGGAGGCACGTGGGGGGCCTGGCTTGGGCCCAGGGCATTGGAGGAAGCTGCAGCTGCCGCCTCCTCCTCCTCCTCCTCTGGCAGGACAACCAGCCAGCAATATTCTTGCCGGATGGCCTCCAGCTTCCGTTTCCGGGCACTGGCTGCTAACTCCTGCCTGTTGGGTTAGGAAGGAGTAGCTACATCAAGAAAGAAAAAAGACAATTGTAACCAATACTCTTAGCAAAACAGTAACACAAAATTACACACAAAAAAAAATTATATTGGCACAGTAGCACTAGCAGTTGTGGTATCCTCCTCACTTCCTCTACCCCTAAGATTTGGATGTGATGATTAGACTTTCAGGCACTAGGCACTATGGAGTAGACAAGTATTCTTCTTCTCTCTCTTGTTTAGCACAATAAATCTTGTAGGCATGCCAGCTCAGTCAGCTTGTGCCCTAGACAGACATACTCGTGTCGCAGACTCACGTTACTTTACTAGTGTCTGCAGGTGGGGCAGCTGTACTACACAATTATCTATTTTTCCATTATGGCCATACTCTATTAAATCAATGGCAAATGCTCAATTTCACTTTTACCCTGAGTACTGCAATAAGGCACATGACATGCTTATGAATGATGATGATATACGGCACAACATCACATCAGTCACGTGATGATGATGATGACATACTGATTTGTAAGTAGTTACCATGCAGCCGATAGGCCACCCATTGCTGACATGGTCAAAATGACATGGGTAGGTATTGGAGCGGAAGTCGGCCTCGGAGTCAGAGGGAGGCGATTGATGATGGGTGGGTAGGGTACATAATAGTCATTCCCCATATATATGTTGTGCTTGCAAACTACTGTGAGTCAAGGGAGAATCCATTCTGAAATACAACCTCAAACCTTTGAATCAGATTCAAAAACTTTGCAAAAAAACTGTCCTTGTTCTTCCCAGGGCTTTTTTCATTTATCATTGCATTGCTCTTCTAGCATTATTTTATTTGTCATGCTTGGCTTTGGTACTCTGGCACTGTTTAATTTTCTTTTACATTCTCTTCATCCAGTCTGACTCTTCTCACCTACTATGATACCATCCAGGCATCCATCCATCCATCCAAACATGGCTATCATAATAAACCTTTCACCGACAACATACATTTCCCATAGATATAACCAACCACCACCCATGCGTCCTTGCTTGCCTTTGAGTTTGACCCCTCAAACCCCCCGGAGGATTCCTTTCACCCATACAGTTTCACCCACCCAGACAGGCATCCTTTCTGCTTTCTTTTACCTTTCACCCATCCTTCAACTACCCATGCATCTTATCATCAGCCACCTATGTGCATCCTGGGGCCCCTTCCTTCACCCACGCATCCTTCTGCCAGTCATATATTACATGTCATCTGACTCTTTATCTTCGTCATAAAACTTTCTCTGCTGAGTAGAAGATAGAATAGAATAGGCCATTAGATACTCAACCCCCGCCGCTAATGCTAATGTTAAGTAAAGGGTGTCTTCTTCAACTGTTCATTGTTCACAACAACTTAGTCTCAGCAGAGGTACAGTGTACTGAGTGTACACCCTTGCAGCAAGTGTATTCATCATTCTTAATAAGTAAGGGATATGACTTACCACTGCCTGCCACTGCTGCTGGCTCACCCCCTGCAGTTGCCGCATCCGCTCCTTCCAGAGTGGCATGGCCCTCACCTCTGGCCCTGGCACTGGTGGTCGGTACGACTGGAAAAAACATTTCACATTTTTTAGATGCCATATACGCCTCCCCTATTTTTTTATTTTATTGGCAAGATTGAAAATGCATAATTAATAATACATACACCACACACATCACTATCTACAATTCAGATACTAGAGTAGAGTAGACAGTATGTCCTATCAAAAATAACAAAATAGTATCCGGTTGGGCATTTTGTTGGTGGCAATTTTTGAAAAGCCTCTCAAGAAGAGAACAACCCAAAGGACTGGACCCAGTGGCTAGAGCTATTGGTGCATCTCATTTTTTGAAAAGAACAAAGAGTGGCCAACTGGGCGGACATGAGGTCTCTCTTAGTTGGAACATAATGGTGCCGTCTTCCTCCTCATACTTACTTCCTGCCATGGAGCATGGTAAATAGGCTGTTCAGTATTCACCATCAACTGCTGGTAATAAAAAAAGTACTAGGCATGGACTAGAAAAAGTAAAATACACCACTTTGGGGTGTACAATGTGAGTGACCACCATTTACTGATTAAGCATAAGACAATAAAAGAAAGCCTTCTCATCTCACAAACCTGCGTAGAATACCTTACTTGGGCCTACAATCTGCACAGCAGATTAGTGCTACTAGTACTAGTAGTAGTAAGGAGTACTTACTACTACTAATACTAGTAGTAGCCTAGGACTAATGGGTTCTCTGAGTCTTACAGTACTACTACTAGGCAATCCACATATAAGGGGAGAGGGAAAGCTGAGTGGAAACCCAGAAGAAAGCAAGCTACAGACAGACTAACACAGAGTCAAAGGTTAGTCAGAGGCAGTTTGATTTGATGTAAAAAAAAAAACAGACACTAGAAACAATGTTAGTAGTAGTAGGTAATGGAGCAAAAACAAGAATTTAGAAACAGATAGATTGAAGAGGATTTTGGAAAAATTAAAATTAGGAAATGGAAATAATAGAGCGGTAAAAGTTAGGGAAATATTAATGTAACAACACTAGGAGGACTTACTGGGGCTGGCAGCAGAGCCATCATGATCATGTAAGACATAATTAAAGAGATAAAAAACGATTTGTGTTAAATAAATATATATAATCACTCTAAAAATATTTTTAGACAGGATGTGGAAATTGCAATAACATTGACCTATCCTAAATCAGATCGATTAGTAGTAGACTAGTATCACAGTCGCGCACCATCCTATCTTTAATATTCCACAGTTCAATTCCGATTCCTCAATCCTAAACATACATAGCCCGCCTATTCCAGACTTTGAATGAATTGCAAAAAAACAATATTTGCTTCTAAGTTCCGATCTCATTCGCAATCATCTCTCAGTCTCAACTCCAACCCCCTTTGACGGGCCAATTACTAAGTCTGCATTTATTCTTCTGAATGCATAGATGGATGCATGCATATTGCATTTGCATACACCAAATTGGTTGGTTGCTATTCACTCACTATACGAACTACAAAAGGTTCGACTAGCACTGAAGTCATATGAGATGATGCGTCACACAGGCAGCTAAATTTCATAATACTAACTAACTAACTACTACCACTATCTTAGTGACAGGACAGGACAGCCTGACAGGACAAAGGAAAGGACTGGAGTCTTTCCTATCTACATTACCTAACTTAAATTCTCTAACCTCTCTTACATAACGAGCCCAAGAGAGCGCAAAGTTGCAAACAAGTATTAGTTAGTAGCGCCGAGCACCTGTCTGGAAGTAACAATCACATAATATAAGATTTTTAAACATAAGTTACCTGCATGCAGCAGCAGCATGTTAGCTATTTGCGAAAAAAATAATATTTGCAATAACACAGAACAGAAGAACACAATAGTAATATAATTAGCTACTCACCAAGCCCCGGGATCTCAACACCTAGCAGGTCCAGCAGGTCCTGATCCCGGTCCAGGATGTCGGACCACCGGTGCATCAATTGGTTATGGGTGCGCCGGACCCCAGATTAGCGAAACACTGCCCAGCGCACCCTTTCCCACCGCCAGTGACGCTCCCGGAGCCCGTACCCGAACCCAGGCCTGCTGCCAAGTTTAAGGGGCGGTGGCGCTGAAAAAAAAAAACAGTGCGGGCACCTCCACCTCAGAGAATAAGGCCCGTGGCTGCACCCCTTCTGGGCGCCACCTTCCCCAAGGAAGGCGGTCGCGGCTCTCGCTCCTGGACCTGGACCTCTTCTCCTGGCCCTTAGTCTTTCTAAGATCTTCACCATGGTTCTGGGTAGGCGGGGGCGGAAAAGAAAATGTAGGAAGTAAGAAAGTAAGTAAAAAAAATGTAAAACCCAAGTAATAGAAAAAGAGTGAAAAACGCACTAAAAAACACACAAAAAGTAGAAAAAAAACGCAAAATATACAATCACAAATAGAGAGGGATAGATAATAAATAAAAATGATCAGAAAAAAGTTTCTAGAAACAAAGGATTGAAAAGGTATAGGGAGGATAGAAAAACAGGCCCAGAACCATAGCAAAAAGTGAAAAACAAGATGGCCGCGTCCATTGGCGACCGCGTGGTGAAGTTCGCATGTTATTTCCCCCCAAGCACGCAATAAGCGTCCCCGAACACGCAATACGTGTTCCCGAACAGCAAAAACGCATCGCGAACGGGCCGAACAAGCAACTCCGCGCACTCGTGGAACTCTGCGTAGCTCGCAGTTTTTCTGCAACTTCACGGAATTCATCATAGCGCGGCTACTCGAACTCCGCCCAGGGTTAATCAAAATGCTACACCTCACCTGGTGAGGTGTAATGAGGAGAAATATCTTTATTTCTCCTCCTTTTTTCCTCTTTCTATGTGTGCTGAATTCTGCAGTGCACATAGAAAGAGGAAAATGCCTCGCAGGATTTTTGTTTGTGCAGGAAGGTGTTCCTTCCTGTACAAAACAATCCTGCCTACAACACAGGTATCCTTGCAACTTGATGCAAGGATGCCAGCATTGGTGCTAGGCAGCTAAAAGTATACCGGTGGAAGGAAAGGACAGGAGTGCACCATATAATGTTAACAATTGCTGGAAAGAATGCTGAACAATGTCAAACATTCCCCCCAGTACAGAGATCTGGGCCTAAATCCATTGTTTTTTTTGCTTCCCATTCCATTCCAGTTTAAAGAACCCAGCTATATATGCAAAACAGTCTTGCCCCTGCTCCCCATGGGAACAGTCCAGCCCAAACTGCCAGGCCAGGTTCTCCCTGGACCAGAAACAAGCATCCTGGAACCGGTTTCGGGGTATCACCGCTCATCAGCCAGGCTAGCTTGACTCTAGTGACATGGAGAGCACAGGACCCATGTCTGGGCATACCCGACCCACTCCAGGTGACAAATGCAAAAAGAACAATTGATGGACAAAATGCTGAACAATGTCAAACATTAACCCCAGTACAGAGATAAGGGCCTAAATCTATAGTTTTTTTCCCCATGCCATTCCAGTTTAAACCCAGCAATATGCAAATCAGTCTTGACCCTGCTCCCCATGGGAACAGTCCAGCCTGAACTGCCAGGCCCTCCCTGGACCAGAAACAAGCATCTTGGGACTGGTTTCGAGGTATCACCCCTCATCAGCCAGGCTAGCTTGATTCCAGTGGCATGGAGAACACGGGTCCCACATCTGGGCATACCCGTCCCACTTAGGGTGACAAATACAAAAAGAACAAGTAATGGACGGAATGCTGAAAAATGTCAAACATTCACCCCAGTACAGAAATCTGGGCCTAAATCCATTGATTATTTGCACACCATGCCCTTCCAGTTTAGACCCAGCCATATGCAAAACAGTCTTGACCCTGCTCCCCATGAGAACAGTCCAGCCTGAACTGCCAGGCCATGTTCGCCCTGGACTGAAAAACAAGCATCCTGGGACCGGTTTCGGTGTATCACCCCTCATCAGCCAGGCTAGCTTGACTCCAGTAGAATGTTGAGCACGGTATCCATGTCTCGGCATTTCCTTCCCACTTAGGGCAACAAATGCAAAATAAACAAGTGATGGACGGAATGCTGAACAATGTCAAACATTCCCGCCAGTACAGATATCTGGGCCTAATTCCATCATTTTTTTGCACACCATACCATTCCAGTTTAGACCCAGCCATATACAAATCAGTCTTGGCCCTTCTCCCCATGGGAACAGTCCAGACGGAACTGCCAGGCCAGGTCCTCCCTGGACCAGAAACAAGCAACCAGGGACCAGTTTCAGGATATCTTACTTACAAATACAACCTATCCCAAATGGAAATGACTAGTCAACAAAAACACAAAAACTAGAATTACTTTTTTAAAAAACCCACAAAACAACACCCTAGCTACCATTTACTACTACTCTCTACATCCCCCAAGCCCAAAATCCTATAAAAAAACCTTAAAAACTACAAAGATCTTACCTGCTCCAATGAACAACAGCACCTTTCTGCGACTTTCTTCCTTGAAAATGAACCAAAGTAAGACAAATAGCCTACAAAAAATAAGTTACTTGAAAGAAAATGGCCTCCAAATAAAAGACTATTTTCCTATAGAAAATATTGGTGCTGAAATATAAAAATGTTTATATAATGTTTATAAAATGTTAACATTTCTAAACAATGTTTGGGAATGATATCAAACTATTAACCACTTGTGTAAAGTGTAAAATAAAAAAATTATAAAAACAATAGTATTATTTAAAAATTACTTTACAAATTTTAATTGTTTTTTAAAAATGTATGCGAAAAAAACTGTCTTAAAGTGAAAAAAATCAAAGTAACACAAATGAAAAAAATTTAAAATAAAATTACAAATGTGCAACCCTTTCTATATATTATTTACATTTGTTATTTATTATGTATAAATTACTGATATATTGTTTAAAAATAAACATATAATATTTTTTCCAATATGTAAAAATATGCATATAATAAAAATTATATCCATATACATTCAATGAAGGAAAAAATATGAAACAGAAATAGTTTGTTATGTACCTATATTATCATAAAAAGTATAAAAATTTGCTATGTATGTGAAAAATTAAATACTAACTCTTCCCGCGATTTTGGATAAAGCGTTTGAAACAAAAGGGGTTACATGTACTCTTCCCACTCCAATCTAAACCATTTCAGGGAAGGTGTTGGATAATAAAGAGGATGCATTTAGTGTTCCCAATTCAATCTATGCCACTTCGGAAAAGGTGTTGGACATTAAAAGGGTTAAATTTACGATTCTCACTCCAATCTAAACCATTACAGGGAAAGTGTTGGATACTAAAGGTGTTACCAATCTATATCATTTTTGTGAAGGGTTTAGATAATAAAGACATTACATTTGCTATGCCTACTGCAATCTATACCACTTCAGGGAAGGTGTTGAACACTCTAGGGGTTACATGTATGGGGTTACATGCATTTTCCCACTCCATTCTAAACAGTTTTGGGGAAGGTGTTGAACCTAAGGGGCATATTTATGAGAGCCTTGCATCATGTTTCCACCACGCAAAGTGCTACATGTGTCAGATTTATGATTCCCCACAAAGCCACATTATGTGGCTTTAAGTGGCCTCATGAATCTTGAGTTAAGGCAACCCAGCGCAAATTACTGCATCGCCTTACTCTGCTCAAGGGAGGCATTCCATGGGCATTGCAGTGGGTGTTCTCAAGCAGCTCCCATGAGTTTTGATGCATTGCCCAGATCTACAAGAACTTGTAAACCTGGGAATGCATCAAAATCGTATGCCTCCCTAGGGCAGGCGTAATGAGGAGAAATATCTTATTCCTCCTTATTTTTTCCTCTTTCTGCTGAATGCAGCATACATAGAAGGAAGAAAACACCTCTATTGATTGTTTTTGTGAAGGAAGGTTCTCCTTCCTGCACAAAAACAATCCTGCCCACAAAACAGGCACCCTTGCACCATGGTGTAAGTGTGCCTGCATTGGTGCTAGGCTTCCGAAACTGAACCAGGGCAGGAATGCACCGTAAGGTGACTTGCTGCACTGCCCTATGTTAAACCTCGATTAATGAGGCCCCCAATAGGTTGCATGAACTATTCCCCCTCAATCTAAATCATTTTGTGGAAGGTCTTGGGCACTAGAGGGGTTACATTTACTATTCCCTCTCCAATCTAAACCAGTTTGGGGAAGGTGTTGGACACTAAATGGGTTATATTTACTATTCCCAATTCAAGCGAAACCATTTTGAGGAAGGTGCTGGACACTAAAGGAGTTACATATGCTATTCCATTAACACATAAAAATTGTATTTTTAACAAGGATTTTTTTAATAAATTATATTTTTGACAACGATTTAAAAAAACACCACTTGCAACGATATTTCTACCTCCAATATTCCAGTCATCAATAGTTTGTCAACACAATATTCTTGAAATTATATTTGTGTGACACGATATTTGTTATTCGATATTTCGTCCAAACACCGCCTGGTGAGAGTACCAGTGAGCCACGGGGTCGACCTCCATATCTTGCTGTGCTCCCTAGGGGAGCAGCATGGTGAGTCTCTGGTCATGGCCTAGGAGACTCTAAGGCTGTTGGGATGGAGACACCTCCATCTTTGCCACGAGACCTTGGATTTTATCAGTAGGGACCTGTGAGTGCCAATGGAGCCCCGGGAGTGAGAGGGCCTCTATCTAGAGTGGGGGGACCCGGCCTCCATGATCGCTTGTGGTCCCCTGCCTTTGGCAACCCTGAACATTGAGCCTGCAGCACTTGTCAGGTGTCCCTCTCTCTGGGGGCCTCATGGCAGGGAGCCCTTGAATGATCTGCCGGACCTGTTCAGCTGGTGACCTGTAGACTGAGGGAGGTAGTGCTGTGATGGGGGACCCCCTTGAAGTGTCGGCTTAGGCTGAGGTGGCGGCTGCGTTGCAATTATTGGTAGTAGAAGCAATATGCTTTAACAATTGAGCATGATACAAAAGCAGACAACAACAGGTTAGCAAACTTATAGAGAGTGTCCGCCTGCTAGAACACTGTGTGGAAGATGCAAAAGGCAGAAACATTCACAATAATGTGCAAATAGTGAACCTTCCAGAAGGAGTGGAGGGCTCAGATATGGTAACCTATCTTGAGCCCTGGAAGCAGATTGAGGTGGCAATGCAAGAACTCACTACTTTCGTTGCACTAGACCGAGCACATAGGGTACCATCCCGAGACTACTCAAGGGGGCTCCTCCCAGAATGGTGGCGGCCAGACTCCTTCATTATCATGACATAGACATTATCTTGCAAAACGTCTGCTTGTCTTGCCCATTTAAATTGGAGAACTGCTCGGTGATGATGTTAACAGACTACACAGCAGCTGTTCTGACAAAAAGAGCCTCATTCATATGAATCATTAATTTTCTGAGAGAAGCTGTGTTGTGGTACACACTGATCCTCCCTGTTAAACGTAGAGTAATGCTCAAAGGAAAAATCTGTTTTTATTACCAAAACCTCTGAGGCTTGGGAGTGGTCAGAAAAAGTAAAATACCGGTGAAGACTGGCCTACTCTACCCAAACCTTTTCCAGAGCCGAAGAAAAAAAAACGCACAGAAAAAGACCTCCATTCACTGGTAGTGTTATGTGGCCAACCAGGTCACAAAGAGAAAAAGACAAATTAGCTGCTGTGCGAGCAGTGACTGAAATTTGGCACACTACTGCCTCGAATATGGAGAGCAACAGAACTTCAGACCAACACACTTCTGAGATGGACTCTGAAGTGTACTTGGCTGATTAGGAGAGAGTCCCTCAGACCACAACATGCTCAGCTGCTGATTTATGATCTGTTGTGCTTAAGGCTGTGTCAGTGAAATGTTGGGTGGGTGGATGATGCCCCTGTGAGCAAATAAAGTTGTGTTTTTAATAATCTTTCATAAGTTGTATTTGACAGGAAACACTTTAGTGATAATTAGGCAATGTGTTGTTTCTACAATCGAATGGGGAGGACGGTCAAGACTGTCCCGGGGCTTATGGCACAGATTTGGTACTCAGTGCACCCCTTCTTTAGATTGTATTGATTATAAACCAAAGGCAATAGTATGCATATAATAATGAAAGTTTCACATTTTGTGTGGATGACCGATACTGCTCTACTCTAGAATGACCGAGTTGGTAAGAGTTGTTTAGATTTTAGAATTTCCTTTTGGCTTACGGACCGCAGATCCTTATTGTGGGTGGTAAGAGGGAGGGTTGGGACAGGGATGGCTCCTGTGTGGTGCAGACAGACATCCTTAAGCCAGAGGTATTTCATTGAGACACCGTCCCAAATAAGATATCTGCAGTTATTGCTTCTATGAGTGATAAGTTGCTATTCATGACATGGAACTTACAGGAAAGAGCTGCGAAACACCATATGGTTAATGCATATTTGAAGAGACGCGTGGCACATATAGTTTTCCTTCAAGAAATTAACCTCACAAATTTCAAGGCTATCCAATTTAAATGGAGATGGCAGGGCCAAGTATTTGCCACAAAGAGTTATTCCTTTGCCGTAGAGGCACTTGTTTGATAAATGCCCAGGGTTCCCATCTTGGACATAGAGACACAGATAGACAAGGAAGGTTGCTTTGTTTTGGTAGCTGACACGTTGGATCAGATGGCCAGGAGGTGTTACTGGGATGTATATAGGCCCCCAATCAGGACCAGTTGACCTTCTTCATACTCTCTTCGTACCTACGGTGATTAACTGAAAGAACTATGATACTACAGGGAGACTTTAATTATGTTGGTGATATGAACTTGGACCGCTTCATGCCCCTACTGCCGGGTTCCCAACCGGCGAAGGTTGCTAAGGGCTTTGCGGGATGGGTGGTTGACTGGAAGCTGTCTGACATCTGGAGAACACAACATGGACTTGAACTGAACTACTCATTCTACTCTAGTCTTTACTACATACAAGTGCATCTCAAAAAGATACTGTGTATGAGGGGTGCAATTCAATTTATGATAAGTTCAGGTTACTTAGGGAAATCATGGACCATAATCCATTCATCGTCTCTATGCGACTCAAAAAGGGCGACTGCCAGAATTGAATTGGAGACTTCAACCTAGTGCCCTGTGAATTGCTCTCTTTAGAACATTGTTGAGGGATCAGTTTACTAATTACTTTGAAAAGAATCAGGTTTTGACTTCAACGTCCTTATAAAATTGGAAGCATGTATAATGGTGATGAGTGGTTATTGCATGGAAAATCAATCAGCATCAGTATAGAGCTCAATAATGACTTGATCACCCTTGATAACACCATCCATACCCTGGAACTAGAAGTAGTTAAAAATCCTGTTTGGAAGTTGCAACTTATAGATTGTAGGAAGCAATATATGAGGATTGTTAAAAGGCTCTGTAGCCAAAATTATAAAGAATATATCTTCAGAGATTATGAGGGGAGGGTAACCCAGGGATATTATTGGCATATCTGGTATGCCCTTAGAGTAACAGTTCCCCAAGTACACAGTTAGTGACAGATGAGGGAAAGTTAGTGCAGTCCCAACAAGAGATTAACAAGGCCTTCTGGAAATACTGTCTCAATTTGCACAGAAAATCAAAAGAGCGGCCCCTAGGAAAGGTGAATTCTACCTGGATAGGGCACCCTTGAGTAGCCTGCATCCTGTAGAAGCAGAGTGTTTGGGGGTTCCATTATGGCCAATGATTAAGGGGGGTTATCAAAGACGTAACTAGTGGGCAAACATTAGGGGTAGGCATATTCACTCCGTGGAATTCCACAGAGTTCCATGAAAACTCCATGAGATTCTGTGGAGTTCTGTGCATGAAAACTCCTTTGAGGTACTTGGACCCGAAACCATCACCTTGGAGGATGGGTGGGTGATAAATTTCACTCTGCTGGCGAAGTTGGCAGATTTTTGTCCACTTCGTGTTACACATGTAACGTGGCATTCTGGCTGAATTGTAACAACCGCCGTGTGGCAGAGTTTTTTCTCGCGTGCGGCTCCCCGATGGTAAGTTGGTGAGAGCGAGTGAGATTTGGCATCCCCTAGCATGATTTTCGGTCACTACGGGGGCACCCGGCAAGATATCGCCAACACGGGTGGGCGCGGACGGTTGCAGTCGGTCGTGACCGTTCATGGTCAGAAAGCTGCCGCACAAGTAGAAAATCTACTTCAGTGGCAGCAAAATCAACTTGAGAAGCAGCACCCTCTAGTGCGCAAGGTGGTGCTGTTTGAGCTGATTTTTCAGGACAGAACAAGCTCCTGCTGCTAATAATCAGCACAAGCAGTGCAACATGCCTAATTCCACCCATTCACAGAACTCCGTGGAATCTTTCAGAGTTTTCATGTAACTCAGTGGAATTCCATGGAGTGAAACTCTGGGAGTTCCGCCCACCCCCTTTATGCCTTTCGACCACCCTCCACACTCAACATAGTATTTGAAATTGTCTGCAAAATTCTACCCACTAGATTATATCCACACCTTAATACCCAGGCCAAAATGGGTTTATTCCAACACACAGTATATGCCTTAATTTCCAGAGGCTATAAAGGGTGTTACAGGATACAGAATGTGAAGCATACACCAAAGCAATGGTAGTTTCTATTGACCTACAAAAAGCTTTCAACATGATCCAATTGCATTATTTGAAGCCAGCCATTGTTGTGAATGAATTTGGGACAGGGATGAATGCCTTTTTATAGCTAAGGTTATGAATGGTCAATGTATTTCCCAGGACTATGATGCATTTTGGGGTACAGGGCAGGTGTGTCCCCTCTCTCTACTCCTCTTTGTGATTGCAATTGATCCGTTAGCTGCAGTGTAGAGTGGAGGCCAGCGTGAGGGGTATCCCACTGGAGGTGATTGAACACATAATTTCTATATCTGCAGATTACTTGCTGCTATATCTTCAGGATGGGTAAATAGACCTACCCCATATGCTACAAATACTGATGGAGTTTGGGAATGTGATGAGACTGAAGATTAGTAAATTTAAAACATGTGTCTTTCCAATAGCCTGCACGGGGAGGTTGGAGGTGACCACTGCAATGGGTATTGGGTGGGCTCCTCATATGTTTAAATCCCAGGGGGTGAAGATGTGCCACACATTGGAAGATTTTAGAAAAGGAAATCTGGAGGGAGTACTAAGGTCCCTAAGAGGCAGTGTGTCCTTTTGTCACTCCTTGAGCTTGCCAATCGTGGAATGTGTAGCTCTAATTAAGATGTCAATCTTACCCACATTACTGTATTTTGTCACTAACCTGCCCACCTAGGTAACGATCATCTGGTTTAAACATTTGGATTCTCTGATTAGAGAGTTTGTATGGGATGGCAGTCAACAGCATGTCTCATTGGAAACAATTAGGTGGCCAATTTTATATGGGGGCTTAGGGGTACCAGGCTTCAAGCTTTATTACCTTGCAGCACAGTTGCAGTGGGTCACCAGGTGGCTAGATGGGAAAAATACAGTGGAACTAGGATGGATGGAGAAGGAACCCAGTTAGGGCACTTTGAGTGCGCTCCTAATGTAAGCAGAACTTAAAATAGGTAAATAAAGCTTGGATTTTTGCAGTCAGGGACTGCGGGTCGAAAATAATGTGGGGCGGTCGGACCGCCGCCCGCTATCGCGGCGGTCAAGAGACTTCCCAACAAACAGGCAGCGGTCTGACCACCGCATTACCAAGGGACCCCCATGCTGGCAGTCGCAAAGTGCTCCTTTACACTGTGACTTGTGCTGCGGCCCAGGAAAAGGGCCACAGCACAAGACGCCAGGTAAAGGACCACTTCCTGCACCTCCATGCACCATGTGGTGCATGGTACACCATGTGGTGCATGGAGGTACATAGGGGCACTACATGTGTCTCCTGGACTACTTTTTGTGGCCCCAAAAATCAATTTCCGACAGCCTTTTCATGGCGGTCTTTCCGACATGCAAATGCTGTTGGAAAGGGCTATCGTAATCCCGATGGCGATGCCTGCTTTGGCACCGCCTCCATTCGGCATTACAATTCTGACCACTGCCCCGACGGTATCACTGATCCTGTCAGAGGTGGTTGATTCCCCCCGACCATTTAGGGTCCGACCGCCTGTCTTGTAATCTGGTGGTCGGACCGTGTAGTTTGGAGTTGTTGTTTGGACTTCCCTCACCTTTCTCCTTCCTTTGTTCCCTCTTGTTTCTTTTTTTATTCATCTGGTTTCCCCTCCCTTCGAACACGAATAGGCTTCAAAGGCATGTACTGTCTTTTAACCAAATAATGATGCACGTGCTGACTATCCTGAGGATTCTTAATTGTATGGATATTTGTACTACTAGCTGATGTTCGGATCTGATCTGATATGCTCTTAATTGTGTAAATAAGTTTCAGTTTGAACTTAACCTCGTCCTGTTGTATTCTATGTATATTTAGTGTACACGGTGTCTAACATATATGTTCCGAAAAAACATCAAAATGCTTGTATTTGATGGCATACTGCTGGCTTTTGCGTGAATAATTGAATAAAAAGATATTTGAAGACAAATTAAGTATGTGGCTCTTAGTAACTTTTTTTGTCGCTCATTGCTGACAGTTTATATTTAGTACATTTTTACATTATAAAGAGAGATTGCTATAGAAGACCTAAATAGACTGGCCATGTTTTAAATCAAGAAATGGTCCTTAAAGTTCTAACCTGACAATGCAGTACAAGGCAGCGTCACTATTTTAAAGATAAATTGTAGATGAAGTCTCACATTTTGGAAACTTACCTTATACCTATATAATTGGTGCGGGGGTAAATTATGTGTTTGATACAGGTGTTGGAATGATTTCGTTTACCTATAATATTAGCTAACTAATATGCATTTCTCACGATAATTCCGGCTGCCTGAACACAACCTGACCACGTTCTTCTTACCGCTTTCCCTTTTAGATATTTTTTTTATATTTTTCCCTCAAAGAGGCTAGAAAGGTTAAGCCTGTGGGTTTGGAGGGGTTCTAGGCACTGTAAATAAGTCTCTTTTCAAGTTATACTTCTGAAAAAGTGAAAGGGCTTACAGATCATGGGCCTTCTATAGTATGTTGTGCTGTATGTATGTACTGACAACCATGACTGGTAAACGAGGCTTCACAAATCCCCTTCCTATTGAAACACCAGGAAACAGAAAAAAGACAGTGCATATAAAAAAGGCTGTACCACCCCGATGTGCAGAACGTCAACAGTGTGAACACACCCACCGCAATGAGAAGTTTGATCACTTATAATTCGTCACAGTGCTTTTTGGAAAATACTATTTTGTGAAAAAATTGATAATCCTATCTTCCAACCTCAGAATACTGATAGAGGAATGCCTCAGTAGAAAGCTCTGAGCTCTCTTCCCAGCTTTAATTGTTTAAAGCATAAGATTAAAATTCCCATCCGTCCAGATTCATAATTTTAATATTTAAATTCCAGCTGTGCTGCCCTGACTAAACATCTTCTAAACCTCTTTGAGACACGTTTCTCTTCCACAATAAAGCACTGTCTTGCATATTTGTGTCCATCCTGGTATGATGATTTATTTAAAGACTTGAAAATCTGTACCCAGATAAGTAGCGTTCTGTCTGACAACACATACAATGGCTAGCTCCTAGGCAAGTAATGGCCGGTAAGTACAACTGAGTGGGCGATGGGAAGCACACTCACCTACACCCATGCATTCACATGCAGACACGCACATACATGCCTATTCACAAAACTCACACACAAATACACATACATTCATACAGACACACACGCACCAGTCAATAAAACAAGCCTTACCTACTGCAACTCTAGGAGAGGGAAGCTTCGGAGGTGCCAAGAGGGTTTGGACTGCTACCTCTCCTCATTGGCTGACCTACATTGGTGACAAGGTCCCTCTCTCGTCACAGAGTAGGATGGGGTCAGAGTGAGACTCTGTGATGAGGTGTTAGTGATAGACACACAGACCTTGGCCCATCAAGGCTTAAAACTGAAGCACTCAGGTATAAGGCTATTTCTGATGCTCTCCCTAATCACGAGAGGGAGAGCCTCAAGGACCTTTGCTGTGCTGAGGAGGTCACGTTCACAGGAGCTGTGACATCCTAAGCCCAGCAAAGTTCAGCTCAGGCAGCCAGGAGCCTGCACATTTAGCGCATGTCCAGCTCCTGGCTTCCTGACCTGAAAGTAAAGCATGTTTGTTAGGCTGATATTTGTCCAACCTGTCAGCCAATCTTTATGTCTAAAAGGTGTGGCCCCTACACCCTTAAGGATCGTCAGTTGCTGACCTACACTAACACTCCCATTTATGGGTTCCGTTGTAGTTTCAATGTGGGTGAAAACAGAAGTTTCCACTTACACTGGAATTAGAAGTTGGGCATTTAATCTGCATTCATAGGCCATATCATGATGCAGTTTTCTGCACTGCACCAGCACTTAAAGGGTATGCAAGCTATTTATTCGCTTTTTAGCTTCTTAAGCGCATACATTAACTCAAAATATCCCCAAGTTAATGCACATTTTGTTGGCAGCAGAACTAAGAAACACTGAATAGTAATTTACTCTTTACTGTTCCTTGAAAAATATGCATAATCTTTAGGAAATTCATGTGAAATAAGGTTTTGTCATGGGCATGAGGCAGCATAATATGCCACACTTCTCCCTTCTGCACAACAAGACCACATAGAGCAATATTAGTACTTAACATGTTAAAAAAATGAGAAAGAGCTAAATTGTCTTTAGTAAGTCTAACAAACTCTAAAATTGTACTAATTTAATGCTAATTAAATAAAGTATGCTCTAAACATTTATAGAAGAGTTCACTTATTAATGAGCATGTCAATAAACAGTTAATGTGTTACATAGTCTTTCAAATACATGGGCTTCCTTACTACCCTATGACTCTTCCTCCCATCATATGTAAGACAAGGGGGGTTGATAATATTCACTGCGTCATTTCCGCCCATCTTTTCCATATGTTTGTTCCTTCCTATTATCATCTGACATGTCTGTTTTTATTACAAATACTGCCATATTGTGTTCTGACAAAAAAATGTCAACATTTGACAACTTTTAAATCTCTGGTGAACTTGGACCAATCAGCACACCCAGTGGGTGCTTTTATTCTTACCAATCACACTCCTTGTTTACAACATGCTTCACATTTTCCCGCTTGTCATAATCCTCCTTCCTTCTTCTTACAAATCAATTCCTCTCTCTCCACTCACCAGAGAAATTACTTACACATCCTTTTGTTCCACATCATCCAACCCAGGCAAGCGTTAGTGCATAAAATCCTCCCCTTGAATAGCTCAAAAGAAGTTTTACCTTTGGTTGAATTAGGAGACATGCAATACCCTGCGATTATTTGAGACAATTCAGTTTTCAAATCCAACCCATTTGCTCATGCTAACTGGGTGCCTTTATTTAATCATCTTATTCACTCTCTCAATGGCACCATTCGGTTGAAGGTGATACAGAGCTGATGGTTTGTGAACCATACTGCACTGACTCATCCATCTTGGAAATATTTTCTAGAAATCTAATCACAGCTGCTGGAGATGATTCATATACAAGAACAAGTGAATATGCCTCTTTTTTCTGCAGCCTGTCACCCCGCATGTTGTTACAACGCAGTCGTTACCACGACCGTGTTGTAACAACGCATTCCATTACCACGCAAGTCGTAACAACGACTTGCGGAGGGGGGCGCTGGATGTTGGAATAGTATAATTTACTATTCCAACTCCAGTCTGTGCGGACAGTAGAGAAGGTGTTGGATTTTAAATCCAACACCTTCTCCCCCCTCCGCAAGTCATTGTTACTGCTTGCGGGGTATTGGTATGCATTGTTACAACGCGGTCGTGGTAGCGACTGCGTTGTAACAACATTCGGGGTGACGGTTTCGTGGTGAAGGTTGTTTACCAGAACAAGTACATAAGTAGTAGAATGTTCTCCATGCAAGGGTCCTATGAGATCCATGGCAACTAATTCCCATTGGTAGGAGGGATATTTTTGACAAACCATTGGTGTATTTGCAACTTTCAAGCCCTTACTACCAGTGGTGGCTGGTAACTTGAGCAGGGTGCCACACATGCACACATACACACTCACTCACACCCATTGTCAGAAACTAGGTTGTTGGTTGACTGGGGTGTGAGCCATGGCCAAGCAGCAATCACAATCCTAGTCAGGGTAAGGCACAAGCAAACCCTAAATTAACCACTCCTCAGCCCCTGGTAGCTTGGCACAGAGTAGTTAGGCTTAACTTAGAGGCAATGTGTGAAGTATTTGTGCAAAATTTCAAACAGTAACACAGTGAAAACAGCATACAAAAATTTACAATGCCAGGTTAGAAACATAGACCTGAATGTATTAAATAAAACAAGACCAAAAAAACAAAAATCCAATCAGTAGAACCAGAGTTATATGTTTTTAAAGAAAAAAACTGCAAAATAGCTCCTTAAAGCATAAAGTGCTAACCACTAGTATCTGGTCATTCTGGACTACGTCAAAGTCAAAAGTTCAGGCTGACTGCGATGGAGCGTGGGTTGGATACAGTCCCAGATTAGTCCCTCTGAGGGTTTACTTTCTCAAGTTTTGTGCCAAGAGTACTGTTCACTTTGGAGAGAGTCACAGGAAGCAAGGAGAGCATTGCAGGTGGTGGTCTGCGTGATGCGAATACAGGAGGGCTGGAGCTTCATGGTGGCAGTCCTCCACGGGTGATCGATGCATGCAGTACAAAGAGACGGGCTGGTGGCGGCTCGTGCTAAATTCACAGTGTAAAGGGGCCCCTTCGCTGTGGCGAAGAGGCCAAAAGCTTGCTTTCTAGAGCTCGTGAGTCACACCAAGGGTCCAGGACCTGAGAGGCACCATCTTGGGGGTCAGGAACTCACTGCAGCTGGGTCCAGGAGCTGGCTGAAGAGCCACTACTAAATAGGGCTTTTCACCCCAATTCCAAAGACTCCAAACATGAACTGACTATCTCTTCCCATTTGGAAATGACACATATAAAATGTAATAAGTCAACTCCAATGTTATCCTATTGGAGAGGTAGGCCTTGCAGTAGTGAAAAATGAATTTGAAAGTTTTTCACTACAAGGGCATGCAAAACTTAAAAATACATGTTCAACTTTTTAAATACATTGCACTCTGCCCTTGGGGCTATCCAAGGCCTCCTTTGGGGTGACTTGTATGTATTAAAAAGGAAGGTGTGGGCTGGCAAAAGGAGTACTTTGACAGGCCGACATGACTGTTTAAAACAGCACACACATAGGCTGCAATGGCATGCCTGAGACATATTTAAAGAGCTGCCTAAGTGGGTGGCACCATCAGTGCTGCAGGTCTACTAGTAACATTTAATTTATAAGCCCTCTGTACATGCAGCACCACTTTACTAGGGAGTTACAAGTAAATTAAATATGCCAATTGAGTATAAGCCAATCTAATATGTTTTGGGAGAGGGCACAAGTACCTTAGCACTGGTAAAGTACTCAGAGTCTAAGGCCAACAAAAATACGTTCAGCAAAATGGAGAGGGAGAAGCAAACAGTTTGGGGAAGACCACCCTAAGGCTGACAGGTCTAACACATGTCCCCCCAGCTAAAAGTGGGGAGAACTACCCAAAACCTTGGGATTTTCTTTACTAAGGCTGAAAAACATGCAGAGACCATAAGCAATGGCATTGTCTGACCGGGGAGGGGGGTGTGTGTTCCACCGTAAAGTCCAGTCCCTGTAGGGAAATGGACCACCTTAACAATTTTGGATTTGCACCCCTCACTGGCATTAGCTACCTGAGAGGCCTGTGGTCTGTCTGAACCCTGAAGTGAGTCCCAAACAATTATGGTCTCAGCTTCTTGAGTGTCAAGACCACAGCAAAGGATTCTCTCTCAATAGCACTCCACCACTGTTCCTGGGAAGTAGCTTCCTAGAGATGTATCTACATGTTGATTAAGGCCCACTTCATTTAGCTGTGATAGGACTGCCCCTATACCATGATCTAAGGCATCTGTACAGTAAACTCCTGGGAAGAGTCAGGGACTTTAATCCCCACATTGGCTTATGGCTCAGAAGCCTTCCACAGCAAACTGGCCTCCTTTCTGAACAGATCCCAGAGCCAAGACTTTAGGGCATTGTTTAAACTTCCAAACTATTCTGTAGCTGCTCAGATTCGACTAGAATTCAGGTTACACAATCAATCCCTGGCATAAAAGGGCTGCATTCTGAAATACGTATATGCCATGTGTGCTGCTAAAGAAGGAACACTGAAAAATGTAAACTGGCAAGAGACATCGGAAACAATTTTTCCAGTCGATCAAAACCTTTTGGGGCATATCTACAAGCCCCTATCACCACGGGAATGTCACTTTTTGTGATTTTCCCGTGGCTATAGGGGCTTCCCCTTATTTACAAGGCAGCGTTAAGCCACTTCACGTGGCTTAACGCTGCCTTGTAAATAAGGCCCTCTTTTAGACTATGCTTAGCGTGAAAAGGGTGGGCAGTGGGTGTTGCGGTGGGTGTTCCACCACAACACCCATTGATTTTGACGCTGCCTCCTATTTACAAGGGCAGTGTAAATAGGAGGCAGCGCCAAAATTAAGAACAGGGAAAACCTGGTCTTTAGTTGGCGAAACGAGGAGAAATGCTTTATTTCTCCTCGTGTGAAAAGCAAAAAGCTTGGATTGTTTATGTACACGAAGGTGTGCATTAAGCAGCACACATAGAAGTGACAAAACAACATTTCAAGATTGTTTATGTGCAGGAAGGGGGACCTTCCTGCACTAAAACAATATTCCCCTGCATGCAGACACCCTTGCACTATAGTGCAAGGGTGATTGCGTTGGCGCTACACTGCCAAGTGTAGCGCCAGCAGTGTAGCGCCAACGCTGGGGGAAATGCAAGTCTGCACCATATTGTTGTAAATATGGTGCAGCCTTGCGTTTCTGAAGTGGCGGAGTGAGGCGTTAAGCCATGACGGCTAACGTCTCACTCTGCCACTTCTGTTGTACATATCCCCCTTGGTCCATCACCCTGCATGAAGCACTAAAACTAAAAACAGCCACCGCACTTTGGACCCAAAATCTTTCACACCAAAATTTTAAGATGGCATTAAACAGAACAATTTTAAAAGCTTTGTTTCTGCAAGACTGCCAGACCCTGAACGCTAGAAAGCATGCCTGTCTCATACAGAGGAGTTATAACAAAAACAAGATGCAGAAATATCTCACTGACACTTTCGCAGGCATTTTAAAATCAAGTTTTGCCACGTCAGGATGGGAATTTTCTCATCCCTGGACTTATGAACTGTCTTTGTCCCCATGCCCAGTCACAAATGAGTGTCAGCTATGCGGTCAATCATGAGAAAATTTGGCACAACTACTCTGTATCTTCCCAGTTTTAATTGATGACCGATGGAAACTTCTCCATCAAGCTTGGATCAAACAAGGGACCCGCACAATTCAGACAGCTCAAATTTTTTGCTAAATGACCCTCATCCTCAAGCCATCTGCGGCGTGGTCAAATTTCTGAGTAAAGTTGACAAAATGTTAACCAGTCTTCCCTGGAACGTAAATTTCCATTTATTAGATCCTCTTGCATTATAATGTATAAAGCGCGAAGCACTGATTTACAAGTAACAACGATGCATGCCCACCAAAAGTGCAATCCATCATCTGAAGGCTTCAAATCTGTCCTCAGGGCTCCATGCTAGAAACCTAGGAAAGTCCAGGGTAAAACTATTTCAGGATGCAACAAACTCATTGATCAACACACTGGCACTTTGACTTTCCCAATGATGGAAACGGCTGACTGAGCTCCAAACGCACAAAATTACCCATAGCTTAACTCATTATAAAGACAAAAAATGTCTGGGGTAACACATTGATCGAAGTCTGAACTATTTTCAACAACGATGAATTTGGTTTTACAGTATTTATTGCCTTGTTTATTTACTAATTAGTGCTTTGAGAGATGCATTTGAAATTTGTATTTTATTATTCAACTGATTATGTTATAACTACCAGGCCACTAGATCTAAGTTGGTCGTTACCTCTCCTAGTTTTAAACGTTTTACACATTTTAATAATGGTTCTCATTACAAACTTACAATGGCTTTTATTAGCTGTGCATGAATAAAATAAACTTGAAACTTAAAACTTGAGTCAAGGACTTTGAGCACAAGGCTGTGCAAATGGCCTGCTTTAGGGAGTCAAAGCTTTCTGATAGGCCTTCGTCCAAACCACCTTCCTGGGCTGCTTCTTGGAAGTCAGCTCAGTCAAGGGGGAAATAATGGTGCCATACCCCTTGACAAACCTCCTGTAGTACCTAATGAGGAGGCCCTCATTTCTGATTGAGTTTTTGGGGGTTCCCTTGGCAGGATAGTCTCTGTTTTTGCCAGGATGGTTTGCACCTTACCCCACCCACCTGATGTTTCACCACAGACTCATGTCCTATCTGGTGCTTACTGGCCTTGATAGTCAGGCCTGCCTGTTGCAGGGCCTGAAGAAGTTCCTGCAGGTGAAATAGGTGGTTCTGCCAGGTGCAGCTGAAGACAGCTATGTCATCTAAATAAGCAGCAATGAAGGGCTCCATCTCAGCCAGGTCTTGGTTCACCAGCCTCTGGAAGGTGGCAGAGGCATTCTTGAGTCCAAAGGGCACCACTTTAAATTGAAAGTGGCCCTCTGGGGTAAAGAAGGCTGACCTCTGTCTTTAGCCCCCAATGAGGGCAATCTGCCAGCACTCTGAAGTCAAATCAAAACTGCTCAGGAACTTGGCAGCCCCTAAACTATCAATAAGCTTGTTGGCTTGGGGAATAGAGAGTGCATCAGTCTTGGTGACTGAGTTGAGTCCTCGGCAGTCAACACAGAACCTGGGCTCTGGGGTGGTGCTGGGTGGGGCAGCTTTTGGTACCAGTACCATGGGGCTGAACCTGGGACCACTGGAGGGCTCAATGACACCCAATTCCAGCATCTTAGTGACTTCTGCTTTGATGCTGGCCCTCACTTTGTCAGACAGCCTGTACATTCTTGTTTTTGACAGACAGTATCTATATCATGGGTGTAAGAAATTGGGTTGTTGGTTGACTGGGGTGTAAGACCTGGTCAAGCAGCAACCACAGTCCTTGTCAGGGTAAGGCACAAGCTGACCCCAAATTAAACTGTGTTCACCCCCTTGGTAGGTTGGCACAAAGCAGTCAGGCTTAACTCAGAGGCAAGTCTGCACCATATTGTTGTAAATATGGTGCAGCCTTGCGTTTCTGAAGTGGCGGAGTGAGGCGTTAAGCCATGACGGCTAACGTCTCACTCTGCCACTTCTGTTGTACATATCCCCCTTGGTCCATCACCCTGCATGAAGCACTAAAACTAAAAACAGCCACCGCACTTTGGACCCAAAATCTTTCACACCAAAATTTTAAGATGGCGTTAAACAGAACAATTTTAAAAGCTTTGTTTCTGCAAGACTGCCAGACCCTGAACGCTAGAAAGCATGCCTGTCTCATACAGAGGAGTTATAACAAAAACAAGATGCAGAAATATCTCACTGACACTTTCGCAGGCATTTTAAAATCAAGTTTTGCCACGTCAGGATGGGAATTTTCTCATCCCTGGACTTATGAACTGTCTTTGTCCCCATGCCCAGTCACAAATGAGTGTCAGCTATGCGGTCAATCATGAGAAAATTTGGCACAACTACTCTGTATCTTCCCAGTTTTAATTGATGACCGATGGAAACTTCTCCATCAAGCTTGGATCAAACAAGGGACCCGCACAATTCAGACAGCTGTAATTTTTTGCTAAATGACCCTCATCCTCAAGCCATCTGCGGCGTGGTCAAATTTCTGAGTAAAGTTGACAAAATGTTAACCAGTCTTCCCTGGAACGTAAATTTCCATTTATTAGATCCTCTTGCATTATAATGTATAAAGCGCGAAGCACTGATTTACAAGTAACAACGATGCATGCCCACCAAAAGTGCAATCCATCATCTGAAGGCTTCAAATCTGTCCTCAGGGCTCCATGCTAGAAACCTAGGAAAGACCAGGGTAAAACTATTTCAGGATGCAACAAACTCATTGATCAACACACTGGCACTTTGACTTTCCCAATGATGGAAACGGCTGACTGAGCTCCAAACGCACAAAATTACCCATAGCTTAACTCATTATAAAGACAAAAAATGTCTGGGGTAACACATTGATCGAAGTCTGAACTATTTTCAACAACGATGAATTTGGTTTTACAGTATTTATTGCCTTGTTTATTTACTAATTAGTGCTTTGAGAGATGCATTTGAAATTTGTATTTTATTATTCAACTGATTATGTTATAACTACCTGGCCACTAGATCTAAGTTGGTCGTTACCTCTCCTAGTTTTAAACGTTTTACACATTTTAATAATGGTTCTCATTACAAACTTACAATGGCTTTTATTAGCTGTGCATGAATAAAATAAACTTGAAACTTAAAACTTGAGTCAAGGACTTTGAGCACAAGGCTGTGCAAATGGCCTGCTTTAGGGAGTCAAAAGCTTTCTGATAGGCCTTCGTCCAAACCACCTTCCTGGGCTGCTTCTTGGAAGTCAGCTCAGTCAAGGGGGAAATAATGGTGCCATACCCCTTGACAAACCTCCTGTAGTACCTAATGAGGAGGCCCTCATTTCTGATTGAGTTTTTGGGGGTTCCCTTGGCAGGATAGTCTCTGTTTTTGCCAGGATGGTTTGCACCTTACCCCACCCACCTGATGTTTCATCACAGACTCATGTCCTATCTGGTGCTTACTGGCCTTGATAGTCAGGCCTGCCTGTTGCAGGGCCTGAAGAAGTTCCTGCAGGTGAAATAGGTGGTTCTGCCAGGTGCAGCTGAAGACAGCTATGTCATCTAAATAAGCAGCAATGAAGGGCTCCATCTCAGCCAGGTCTTGGTTCACCAGCCTCTGGAAGGTGGCAGAGGCATTCTTGAGTCCAAAGGGCACCACTTTAAATTGAAAGTGGCCCTCTGGGGTAAAGAAGGCTGACCTCTGTCTTTAGCCCCCCAATGAGGGCAATCTGCCAGCACTCTGAAGTCAAATCAAAACTGCTCAGGAACTTGGCAGCCCCTAAACTATCAATAAGCTTGTTGGCTTGGGGAATAGAGAGTGCATCAGTCTTGGTGACTGAGTTGAGTCCTCGGCAGTCAACACAGAACCTGGGCTCTGGGGTGGTGCTGGGTGGGGCAGCTTTGGTACCAGTACCATGGGGCTGAACCTGGGACCACTGGAGGGCTCAATGACACCCAATTCCAGCATCTTAGTGACTTCTGCTTTGATGCTGGCCCTCACTTTGTCAGACAGCCTGTACATTCTTGTTTTTGACAGACAGTATATATATCATGGGTGTAAGAAATTGGGTTGTTGGTTGACTGGGGTGTAAGACCTGGTCAAGCAGCAACCACAGTCCTTGTCAGGGTAAGGCACAAGCTGACCCCAAATTAAACTGTGTTCACCCCCTTGGTAGGTTGGCACAAAGCAGTCAGGCTTAACTCAGAGGCAATGTATAAAGTAGTTGTACAACACTTCAAACAATAAAACAATGAAAACACACCACAAAAGAAGTCCACAACAGAGTTAAAAACATAGAGTTGTTTTTAATTAATAAAACAAGACCAAAAATGACAAAACTCCTTTCAGTAGGACCAGAGATATTGAATTTAAAAGTTTGTAAAGAAAATAGCGCCAAAAGGCATGAAGCGCCAATTGTGGATATCTGGCCATGCTGTACCAGGAAATACTCAGAAGTTCAGGCTGGAGTATTGCGTGGATTCGCGTTGAACATACGCTGCACAGCCAAAGCGATGCAGCTTTTCCGAGATGCGGCAAGACTGCGGTGCGTGGTCGTGTTGTGTCTTCATTGAGGATCCCATCGAAGGTCTTGCAATGCAAAGTCTGGCAACTGGGATGCGACTTGCAAGGGGCAATGCGTTGGTGCTGAGGAGCTGTAAGGCTGTGATGTTGAGTCCGGCGTCATCGTTAAGAGTGCTCTCAACGAGGGATGTGAGGACCTCAGTGTGGATGCACCACAACATCAATGCGATGCTATGGTTCCAAGGACTGCTGAGGCAATGCAGGTCTCTGCAACAGGTGTAATCCACACAGCAGCGGAGATGCGTCGGTTCTTCTCGGGATGTGCCACTTAGCAGAGGAGATGCGTTGTTTCTGCTCGGGGATGCATTGCTCAGCAGACAAGATACATCTGTTCTGCTGGCAAGCACCTTTAAGGCCACTTCCAAGGGTTCAAGACTGGGGTGGCATGACTTGGTAGGGTAGACTCACAGATGGCAGAGTCCAGGTGCAGGTGCAAGGCTGTTGGAAGCCTGTTAAGTCCCTGAGACTTCAGATCAAGAGGCCAGCCAACTAGCCCTTGGAGTCACTCTGGGTTGAAGAGATGCACGTTCAGTCCGTTTTACCCAGGCAAGAGGGCAGCAGGTTAGCACAGCAGGGCAACAATTCCTTCAGAGCAGCAGTCCAGCAGAGTGGCAGTCCTTCAGCAGCACAGTAGTCCTTCTTCCTGGCAGGGTGACCACAGGTCTAGAAGTGTGCTGAAGAATTGGTGTCTGAGTTCCTTCTTTTATACTCTGGTGCCCTGGATCTGGAAGGTGGGAGAAGCTTCTAGACAGTCTCTTTGAAGTGCATGGAAATTCCTACCTCCCATGCCCTGGCTCCAAGCTGGCTGAGGAGTTATTGCAGGGTTGTGAGGGCTTTTTTGTGGAGACAGGCCACAGCCTATTCAGGTGAAATGGAGGCTGGTTCCCATCCTGCCAGTGATGGGCCACACAGTCACACCAAAGCTCCCATTGTGCATGGCTGTCTAGGAGGAATACACAAAACCCAACTGCAAACTACACACAGTCATGTGACCAGAGACAGGGTGCAGGCACAAAATGCCTAAGGCAAGAGAATGCCAACTTTCTAAAAGTGGCATTTTCAGAATTGCAAATTAAAATACAACTTTACCAGGGATGGAGCCAAAATGGCCAACTAGCCAGATATCCTTGATCAGAGCACTGGCAACTGGCAGGCTGTGGGAATCCCCTCAGGCTCATAGGTTGTTCTCTGCCACTGTGGAGACACGATTTATTGACAACCACCCAATGAGCCTTTCAGCGGAGGCTGGGGGCTCCTGTAAACGCATTTCGGAGCCGGGAGAGCAAGGCCTATCTGGGTCTGCTGATCCAGGGCTGGAAGTTTTGGGTCTCGCCCGAGAGCGCGATCCCAGCGGCTGTGGAGGAGCAAAGCTAGCTGGACTACAAGGTACCGGAGAGCAGCCGAGACCACTGACAGGGGTTGGCGGACCCTACCATAATGTATGGCACAGTGAATAATGTGCAGATTCATTCGGAGCCGCAAGACTCTTTGGGCTGAACTGTGGTCTGGCTGGACATTGGCTGGATTGAGGGGGGTAAGTGTGCGGCGACCCCTCCCTTAGCAGTAACAAAGGCTTGTGCCCCCAATGAGAGATGTGCATCTGCATACCAGAAAGCCCTGAAACTTAAAGAATGGAGGTGAAGCTGAGAATGATGGGGCTTGGTTTGATGTGCCACGTGGTGTCCAGAGCTGATTGCTAACAGAAAGTCAAGGAGTGGGTGTAAAAAGACTCTATGTTAGGGCTCATTTTATTCAACCTCACAAATAGGTACACGGATGGTATATTGTGAAGAGCACAACCGAAGGAGGGGAGAGGAGGGGAAAGAAGCACTCCTGTGTTAAGACAAGAACCCTCACTCACCCTAGGGTGACATGCTTCATCATTGGGTCCCCTCTTCCACTGGGACAGCAAGGTACCCAGTGCGGGCTACAATCCTCCGTAGGAGAGGAGCGCAAGGTGTTTTATGTCATCCAATCTAGGGTTTGAGTAAGGGGCAGAGTGAAAAACGAAAAATAAATGGGTGTGAGTTAAAACTATCTCCAGGTGGGTGGGAATAATCTTTATTAGTACCCCCAATGGATAGATTAAAACAAGCTAAGTGCAAATATGGTTATGATGTTCCCCTATTGAAATCTGGTCAGCATGTTTCTGCCTCTACAGACCAAAAGGTTCTTGGCATTCATCAGGACCATGCTATATGTCACCCTGCTCGACATGTGTGAAAAATAATAAATACCATACTTTCACTGGTATAGAATTTGTCAGTGGTACCAGCTTCTAATCAGGTCCACATGATGGTGTAAGGATATAGAAAAACACAGATCAAAACACAGTATACATTCTAATAGTTCCCAATACTTCACACCACCAGTGTCCTTCACCAACACTGCAAACATCGTGTTGTCTAGTAGTATATCAATAATGTACTATACGTAGCCTCACCATTTCGAGACCATTGTTATGCATCACCTTCGTACGTCCCTTCATAGCAGGTATCATGACTCTGAAGGTATATAAAATCACAAAAGTGTCAGTTGTCAATTCTTTTTCTACTAACATCCATCTCTATCTGTTATTCATCACTCGTATCCTCAATTCTCTAATGTTGTTGATTAAGGCTATTCTGAAAAAAGTCATTCCTCGCCTGTAAATAATTAGGGTATTCACTAGGGTATAGTGAAATATAGAGGTCGTTTACATTAGTCCTCCATAAGTATACCCAACGAAAAGTAAATCGGATTAGTGTAAAAAGGGGTATTGTTGTCATTATTCCCTGCCAAAAAACAGGATAACCGATAAGTTAATTTAGCCAAATATTCCAGTAGATAACGCTATCCAACCATGTACAAGTAATTACTGCCGACCAAGGTATGCATATGTCTTTCATTAGCGTAACCATTAAACTTGAAAGGAGGGAAAACAACATGTAAGTCTAAAGTGCAGAAGGGTGTAAGTGCAGAAACGATATGAGACGCGCTGTGGCGGGTGCCCTACCTGAATCGTCTCCACTGCTGCGTTACTGATGGGCTGGAAGGGGAGAACAGTTTGCTGGCACCACGCTCTAAGCGCGTCTCACCAGAAATGACCGCACGGTCTATTTCCGCTTACTAAGTTTGCCTGCTGAGAAATGTAATTCACATTACGGACTCTGTCTAAATCAGAACGGTGCTTCTCGATATAAGGCACTGTTATTCGAGCGGCACTTTGGAATTCTAATAAGACGCTCATGTGATTCAAAGGAGGGTCTAATCATCCAAAAATGATAAACGGAAAGCCATAATGAATATGTAATATGTAAGTGAATTGTGTAGAATTCAATCGCCTCTCATGTATCATGGAGCGGAATTTTGGATCATACCCCAGTCTAGTGGATACCCTACTAAATCGAAATAAATTGTCTATGTGAGATTACATCATATAACCTCATATATAGTCATCATAAGGAACACCACAGAATGTCGTCATTGAGTCCTATTCTGTAACTCTTGGTGCGAAATACCCAACTTTGTTCCCTCCGGAACAACACCTTCTCAAGGGGGCCCATTAGTATGTCATAATTCGGTTTGTCAAGGACCAACCAGGACAAATCATCTTCTGTATGGCCCATTTCAAGGAAATGTCTAGTCAATCGTGTATTAGATTTCTTACATCTAATAGAACTGTGATGTTCTACAATCCTATTCTTGGCTCCACGTGTAGTCATGCCTATGTACATAAGAGAGCAAGGGCATGTTATCATATAGATGACACCCCATGAATTACAATTAGTGTGGTTGGTCAAGTCCCATGGTGTTTTCAAGCCCAGTAGTTCTAGCTGCTTAGTATGTTTAGTGAAGGGACACACCAAGCAGGACCCACACAGGAAGTGTCCTACCACTGGGGGTCCTCTCCATAATGACTGTTGTGTCCCCTGCACTGGTATACATCTAGGTCTTGTATGGACTAGCATATCCTTCAAGTCACTGCTCTGTTTAAGAGCGAATAACGGTTTGTCAAGAGCCAAATCTCCTTTGTTTAAAATATGCCAGTTCTTGTTTACAGCTTTCTTGATGGAATCTGTGAGGTGGCTAAATTTGGTCACACACACCAGTCTGTTTGTCTTCTCCTTGTGGTGTATCTCCAAAAGAGCATCCCTATTATTGTTGCGTGCTCTCTTGGCGGCTCCACGAACCAGATGTACTGGGTAATGTTGTGTCTGTAGTTCCCTGCTTAGGTTCATGGCATGTCATTTGTACTTCTCTACTTCTGTACAATTCCTCATCAACCTCAGGAATTCCCTATGGTGAGATTGTTCAGCAGTGCCCATGGGTGAAAGCTCGAATAGCTGAGTAGAGAATTGCATGCCATTGGTTTCTGGAAGAGCTCAGTATTGATTCTTCCGTCTTTAGGATATAGGAGGAGATCCAAAAAAGAAATCTGTACATTACTTGATTCCCCAGTGAAGAGTAGGTTGGGATCTAAAGTATTCAACCATATGGAAAAGGTATCAAGAGACATTAGATCACCTTCCCAGGTGATGGAGTAAATGTGCGTGGTCTCAAAGCCATGCATGTACAAATTAGCCATGCTGGGGGCACATGTGCTGCCCATAGAAGTTCCGGTTATTTACCAGTACCGCTGACCTTCAAAAGTGAAAAAGTTCTTTTTCATTGCCAATTTGGCACAGTCCTTAATAAACGAGGTGGGTGTCTGGTCTTGGCGGGGGTGTCGTTCTAAGAGATGATATATGGTATCCAATGTGTCATCCTGTGGAATATTTGTGTATAATGATTCCACGTCGTATGTCACCATCAGGTTTGAATGTGGATCAAAAGAGACCGTTTCCAAAAGAGATAATACTTGTTTTGTGTCCTGTAGGTATGAGGGCATATCGGCTACTTTCGGACGTAGGAAGTGGTCCACAAATTGGGAGAGAGGTTCAAGTATTGAACCTATCCCAGAGACAATAGGTCTCCCAGGTGGTGGTCGTTGGTCTTTGTGGATTTTTGGTAAAATGTAAAATGCCGGTATTTTAGGATGTTTCTGAATTAGAACCTCAGCATCCCCTTTTGTAATCCAGTCAGAATCTCTCCTTTCATCTACCAGCATCTTTATCTCTCGTTGTAATCTCGTAGTAGGATCATGTTGGATGGGCCTGTAGTATTTAATATCACTCAGCTGTCTGAGACATTCTCCGTGATAGACTTCAGTGTCTAAGATAACGGTGGCCCCAACCTTGTCTGCCGGTTTATTGGTAACAGTACTGTCATTACACAGCTCTTCTAGACAATTTCTCTCCTCTCTGGAGATATTGAAAAAAGTTTTTTTAGCTTGGCCCTTATTAGTCTCAAAATGCTTGATAACAGCCTTCTCGAAGGTGGCTAATTCTGAAGGTACTTGTTGTAAAGGTGGAAGAAAAACAGATGTATTTCTTGAACCTGTATTGGTCATGGTAGTAGATGCTTCTCTGTCCTTGGTTGAGAAGAAGAAATGTACCTTGCAAAAGAACTCAGCCAGTTCTTTATGTGTCGTGAAATCGTCGCCCAATTTCGTGGGCACAAAATCTAGACCTTTACCTAGGACTTTGGTTTCTAAAGGTGTTACTATTTTGCTACTCAAATTCACGACTAGGTCGTCTAGTCGCTTGTGGATGCCATCAGACACCACGTCATGCTCCTGGTCACTCGCTGTTCCAAGGTTGGATCCCAATTCACATGTTGTTGGTTCCATGTTGAACGACCTCTGTTGCCTCTTCTTCGACCTCTTCTTCCTCGGTCCTGTCCAAAAAAAGGTTGAAAAACAGGACCTCCAATGGAGGGCATGTGGTAAAAGGCTGTGGTGGAAAGGACCAAGGTTGTGGTGGCCACCATGTTGTCTGGGGAGGAAAACTCTGCGGTGTACCTCTACCTCTCCCTCTCTTCATCGTAAATTACGATGGATTATCCGAATCCGAATCGTTGGAATCACTCCACTCGTCCGAATTAGATGTCCTCTTGTCTGTGTCTCGGCGCCAGCCCCTGGCTCCTCTCCTGTTTGTCTTTTTAATCAATGATGCTTGATATCCATCTGCTGTGTAAGTATATATTTTCTCCAGAGAGAATCTTTCAAGATCTTTCTTCAGTTTGTTAAATTTATATTTCACCAATTCTTCTTTAGTCTCATTTAAGTTTTTCATTATTTCTTCCAACTTTTTCTTGTAAGCTGTGATCTGGATAGATGATTTAACTTGGTTCTCCAGGGTTTGAATTTCCACTATCAGTAGGTCAGCTGTCTCTTTCGCTGTATTTATCAATAAAACCAGCCAGTCTCTAATGCATCTCCATGCTATTTTAGACCAATTGGTAGTGAACACTTTGTTGTCTAAGAAAAGTCTTGGGGCATTAGACACAACCAAACCTTGAGGAGCAATATTCCCTCTAAGGTATTGAGTCAGTATTGCTGCATGCAAGATCGTTCTAAGATGTTGTTTCTTACAATTGCTGAGTTTGGTCCATTCCTCTGTCTGCGAAAGTGTATGTGAAATGTGGGTATCTAGCATACTAGGTGTTTGTAAAATAGCCTGCACCATCTCATCATCAAAGGCTAATCCCATAGTGTCAGCCATGTTCAGAGGAGGAAGAGATTGAGGTCGTAAAAGAGTGATTGAAACAGACAACTAGATAAAAAACTGAATAATACTACAACCCACAGCTAAATGCTGTACTCAATAGTATCTCACAATAGGGGCAAGTGCATTGTTAACTTACTAGATGAAGTTCAGCTACCAGAGACAGATAATGAGATAAGAGAAATAGTGAATGTCCCAATTCACAAATCAGATATAAGATGGGCTACCAAACAAATGAATATGTGGAAAACATCAGAGAATGATGACTTGACGGTTGAATTTTATAAGGAATATGTGGATTTATTATGTGCACCGTTGTTAGCCATGTATCAGGAGGCATTTGAACATGGAGTGCTGCCTCCCACGCTGAGAGCAGCATATATAGTGATACTGCCTACACCAGGGAGGGATGCAACCGAATGTGAATCATTTCACCCATTAGCCATGCTTAATGTGGATGCAAACATCCTAAAGAAGATTTTAGCTCACTGCTTGCCTAAGGTGGCAAGGGAACTGATTCATCCTGACTAGGCGGGGTTCGTGAGAGGTCTTACTGCCACCACTAATACAAGGAAGGCATTTCTTATAATAGAACAGATTCTGAAAGGGGAGGAGCCTTGTGCACTTGCCAGTTTGTGTGCCTCTCAAGGCATTTGACACTGTAAACTGGAAGTACATGACTTGTGTATTAAAACATTATGGACTGGGTGACACCTACTTAAAGTCGATACAATTCCTTTATACAGACAGTAAAGCCAAGTTGAAGGTGAGTAATAGGTTTTCGGATAGCAGGCAGGTGGAAAGGGGGACCAGACAAGGGTTTCCCTTATCGCCGTTGATTTTTGCATTCGTCATTGTAACCCTAGCAAGATTGCTGTGATCTAGGCATGCAGATGAGGTAATGATGGGAGCTATGTGGGGGTGGTGGGAGAAAAAGAGGGTAACACTACTGTGATTCTTACTTCATATGCCCCCAACATAAATACCCCTGATTTCTTTGGGGAGTGGATGCGTATATTGATACCTTATGCACACCATGATTTTAATTGAATGGGGGACTGCAATTTTTTGTTAGATAGGGAGCTTGACTGCTCTTGACTGGTGGTGCGACCACTGAGCAGGGCATCTCGGGAGATTTTGGAGAGTATGACATGCATAATTTAATCAAACTATGGCGAGTGGTGAATGGCCAGACCAGGGGCTACTCCTTTTATTCTCCTCCCCATTGTATGTTCTCTAAGATTGATTATATATTTGTGCACCCTGGCATGCTATGGAATTTGGGGAGCTGCAATATCGTGATTGCACGTTATCAGATCATGCTCCTATGCTGGCTACGATGCGGGGAAGAGCGTACGTGGCCCCATTTCTGCAGCGGTGATTCCAAGCGCATGCTTTACAGGATCAGGCCTACAGGGAGGTAGTCCGTGAAGCAGTAAGGGAATTTTTTGTTACTAATACAGGCTCAGTAACCTCGGCTGGGATCATCTGGGAAGCCTTTAAAGTTACTGTGAGGGGCAATTGCATGGTTACCACCTATGTGGTGCGTCAGTCATTGATGCGCATAGTCATGAATCTGGAGTGCCAATTTGGGGTTATAGATAGGCATGCACCACAATCAGAAGTTGTCTGGGAGGATCATACAGATTGCAGGGGGAACTAGATGAGGCACGTGAAACCCTAAGTCACCATGATTACAAGACATACACGGAGATCAATATGAACAGGGAGGCATACCCGGCTGGTTTTTGCCATGATTGGTTAATAGAGAAGAGGAAGGGAATCCGTTTGTTACAGTAAAAGATGCACAGGGAGCGACCCTCACTACACATGAAGATATTCTAAAACATTTTGCAATTTTGCAGGGTTTTACTCTACTTTGTATGCGAAACAAGAAGAGTATGATGAAACAGGTATTGTTAACCTACTAGATGAAGTTCAGCTACCAGAGACAGATAATGAGATAAGAGAAATAGTGAATATCTCAATTCACAAATCAAATATAAGATGGGCTACCAAACAAATGAATATGTGGAAAACATCAGAGAATGATGACTTAACGTTTGAATTTTATAAGGAATATGTGGATTTATTATGTGCACCGTTGTTAGCCATGTATCAGGAGGCATTTGAACAGGGAGTGCTGCCTCCCACGCTGAGAGCAGCATATATAGTGATACTGCCTAAACCAGGGAGGGATGCAACCGAATGTGAATCATTTCACCCATTAGCCATGCTTAATGTGGATGCAAACATACTGGAGAAAATGTTAGCTCACTGCTTGCCTAAGGTAGCAAGGGAACTTATTCTTCCTGACTAGGCGGGGTTCGTGAGAGGTCTTACTGCCACCACTAATATAAGGAAGGCATTTCTTATAATAGAACAGATTCTGAAAGGGGAGGAGCCTTGTGCACTTGCCAGTTTGTATACCTCTCAAGGCATTTGACACTGTAAACTGGAAGTACATGACTTGTGTATTAAAACATTATGGATTGGGTGACACCTACTTAAAGTGGATACAATTCCTTTATACAGACAGTAAAGCCAAGTTGAAGGTGAGTAATAGGCTTTCGGATAGCAGGCTGGTGGAAAGGGGGACCAGACAAGGGTTTCCGTTATCGCCGCTGATTTTTGCATTCGTCATTGTAACCCTAGCAAGATTGCTGTGATCTATGCATGCAGGTGAGGTAATGATAGTTGGCAACAGGCAGGAGATTGTCTCCTTATATGCAGATGACATTTTGATCACCCTACGAAATCCTTAATGTTCATGGCCTGCGGTACATGACACAATCACAGAGGTGGAGATTCATTCGGGGTTTACACTCAATACAAATACATCTGTAATTTACCCAATACAGACACCTGGACTAAGACAGGGATCCTTCTCTGGCATAAGTCTACAAATGACCCATATTTAATACCTTAGTGTATTTGAGCTCCAACATGACAGAAATGTGTGATACTAATTTGGTGGCATTGCTAGATAATGTAGAGCGCAGTGTCCATCGATAGTTGAAGTTCCCGCTATCGCTCATTGGAGGGATAGCGATCAGTAAAATTATTATTTTGCCAGGTTCATGTATGTTCTGCAGCACATGCCTATGCAGGTGGCAGATGCTTGTTTCAGATGACTAAATGAGCTGCTTCTCTTGTTATATTGGGGCACTGGGAGAGCATGTATTAGTCTGAGAGTGTTGCAGTTACCATGGGATGTTGGAGGGTTACAGGCCCCACATTTACACATTTATTATCAAGCTTCCCATTTGCAGTATGTGGTTGACTGGTTTATGGAACAGTATACTGATCCGGCGACGAATATACTAGCAAAACTGGTAAAACCTTGTGAGGTCTTAGCCTTGTCACTGGTACACAGGAAGAAAAGTGGGTTGCTCCCAATGCAGGTGTAGACATAACTAGATATATGGGAACAGGTGTTGAAAGATAACAATGATGAATATATGTATTCACAACTTTTGATACCTCGGTTAATGGGAATTAGTGCTCTATTACAGATGCTTCCGAGGCATGGGCGGAGCCGATTCTCCACACATGTTAGGAGACCTATATAAGAATGGACAGCTGATGAGCTACGCTACTTTCTGTGCTAAATGGAAACTGACAGGGGGATGTTTCCTAGCTTATGTAGGGTTGGCTGCAGCAATTTGCAAGGCTTGGGTGGGGTTCCCACAGGAACCAGATACACACATCATTATTCAAAACCTACCGGAAATGGAAGGAGAGGGTAAATTAATTACCAGGCAATAAACTTTGATCTTACCGAAAGATGCACCTTGTATGAGTGCATTGAGACTACAGTGGGAAACTGATATGAGAGAAGAATTGCAGGATCAGTATTGTGTGCCTGTACACAGCAACTGTGGGAAAGTATTGAGTAGTGCAAGACTCAAACTAATCCATTAGAAATGTATACACAGAGATTATGTCACACTGAGTTTGCTGCATAAGATAAACTCCTCTAAATCAGAAAATTTTCCTAAATGTAGGCACCTTACAGGGACATTAATACATATGTGGTGTACATATGTGGTGGGAGTGTCCAGGGAAACAAGACTTCTGGGAGAGAGTTATTAAGACACTGAAGGATTTGATTGACCTACCCTTGCAATGCCCTGTCCAGATGTGTCTACTGGGTTTGGTACCTCAAACTAAGTCTACTAAACAAGCAGAAATACTTGTTGAGCTGGGACTAGTGGTTGCAAGGAGATGTATAGCAATATGTTGGATTACACCAAGGCTGTCTACTAGTAAGCATTGGCTACAGAAGTGTGTGCTTTGGGTGCATGCTGAATGTGGGGTGAGGCAAAAAATTGATTTGCAATGGACAGGGTCAGGGTGGTAAAATGGTATGGGAATTAGCAAAGATACAATTGCAACAGACCATAGATGATCCGATTATAGAACCAAATGGCAATGAAGTGAGACCTTAGGTGTGTATTGTTATTCCACTGTTTGTGATGCTCATTATACATATAATGTCTTTTGAAACTCATGCGTATTGGGATGCTGCTGCAATGTATCCGATATTAACAGATTGTATTGTGACTTGCTCCTCTTGGAATGGGGGTGGGGAGGGGGAATGGGGGAACAGTTGAGATTTAATTGTAAGAATTGAAAATCTCAATAAACATATATTTTAAAAAATCCAACTGCACCATAAGTTAGGATTTTAAATTGTGATTCCAAAGATACCAAACTTGAAGGGGTTATCTCTTCCCATTTGGAAATTATACATATAAAATGTAATAAGGCAACTCCAATGTGATCCTATGTTAGAGATAGGCTTTGCAGCAGTGAAAAATTAATTTAAACGTTTTTCACTAACAGGATATGTAAAACTTAAAAGACAATGTCCTGCTTCGTAAATACATTGCACACTGTCTTCTGGGCTGCCAAAGGCCACCTTAGGGGTGACTTATATGTATTAAAAACACAGGTTTGGGCCTGGGAGAAGGTTTATTTTGCCAGGTCAAAATGGTAGTTTAAACTGTGCACACACACACACAGACTCTGCAATGGCAGGCCTGAGACATGTTTAGAGGGCTACTTAAGTGGGTGCCACAATCCGTGCTGCAAGCCCACTAGTAGAATTTAATTTAATTTACAGGCCCTGGGTACATGTACTGTCACTTTACTAGGGACCTATAAGTAAATTAAATATGCCAATTGGGTACAAGCCAAATGCTGCCATGTTTTAATGAGAGAGCACAAGCACTTTAGCACTGGTCAGCAGGGATTCAGTGTGCAGAGTCCTAAGGCCAGCAAAACAGAAGGCATGAGAAACAGGTCTTAAGGCAAAAAGTTAGAGGGAAACCACACTAAGGATGCCAGGTCTACCAGGTAGGATAGAAAGCATGGCAAGCACAGAGATTCCTGTCCTGTGATTTATCAAAAGAGCTAAACGTAATATTTCTGTGTTGACATTACAAGGCAGGCAGGTCGCTCCTCACGCTGCTGCACGGCTCTGCCTGCATTGTTTTTGCCTAATCCTGTACTTTCCCCCTGTGCCTAACTTGCTTTCTTGCCCAGACTTGTTTTTATTCCCCTGTGCCTAACTTGCTTTCTTGCCCAGACTTGTTTTTATCCCCCTGTGCCTAACTTGCTTTCTTGCCCAGACTTGTTTTTTCCCCCTGTGCCTAACTTGCTTTCTTGCCCAGACTTGTTTTATTCCCCTGTGCCTAACTTGCTTTCCTGCCCAGACTTGTTTTTATTCCCCTGTGCCTAACTTGCTTTCTTGCCCAGACTTGTTTTTATTCCTCTGTGCCTGTACTTGTTTTCTTGCCTAAACTTGTTTTTCCTTCCTGTGCCCAGTTCTCCCGCGGCCCCCACCCGTTTTTCCAGCCGCTGCGTCCCTGCGGCCCCGCCCCCCTGCATTCCCATTCTCCGCCCGCTCCCGCCTCCCAGCTGCTCCTCCCTCCCACATCCCCTCATATGGAGGCCGAAGGCGCGCCTAAGGCAAGCCCGTCTGCGCCCGTCCGCGCCTGACCGCGCCCAGCGCCAGGACCCCTGGACCCTGCGAACGCCACGATGTCCGACACCGCTATGATGCCAGATCCCTCCACACACTCAACACCGGACGATCACACACCTGCTTCCTGGCTGCCCCGAAGCGCACCCATGGAGCTTTCACCTGCCGGAACTGCAGCTTCACAAGCATCCGCCCCACCATGCCGCCGACCAGGAAAGAACCCAACCACCTCAGATGCATCCTTCTCAACACCCGCTCCGCCCGCAAACACGCCGTTGAACTCTGGGACCTACTCGACTCAACCTCCCCAGACGTCGCCTTCCTGACGGAGACCTGGCTGAACCCCGCCTCGGCACCCGACATAGCCATAGCCTTCCCGGAAGGCTACAAGATCACCCGCAGGGACCGCACCAATGGAGCAGGAGGAGGAATCGCCATCGTCCACAGGAACACTCTCAGAGTCTCGACCAACACCGACGACACCCTCAGCACCGCCGAACACCTGCACTTCCAGATCCACACCGATCCCAACACCACCCTCAGAGGAACCCTCGTCTACAGACCCCCCGGACCCCAACCACAGTTCAGCGACTCCATCGCCGACTTCGTCAGCACACACGCCCTCGCCTCCACGGACTACATCCTCCTCGGGGACCTGAACTTCCACCTCGAGAACAACAACGACACCAACTCCACCACCCTGATCGACAACCTAGCCAACCTCGGACTCAGACAACTCATCACAACACCCACCCACTCCGCCGGTCACACGCTTGACCCCATCTTCTCCGCAAGCCCCCACGTCTCCTTCAACCACACCACTGAACTCCACTGGACCGACCATCGCTGCATCCACTTCACCTTCAAGAAACCCACCACGCACCACCGCACCCAACAGATGCCCCGCTGCTGCTGGAGCAAAGTCACCGAAGACCAACTAACCACCACCCTCGCCCAGAGCCCACCCGCCGACCCCACCGACCCCGACACCACCGCCGACACCGCCGCCCGCAACCTCAAACAGTGGATCAACGACTGCGCCAACACCCTCGCCCCGATCAAGAAACCCTCCAACAGTCACACCAACAAGAAAGCCAGCTGGTTCACTGAAGACCTCCGGGCCTCCAAGCAAACCTGCCGAAAGCTGGAGAAGATCTGGCTCCGTGAACGAACACCGGACAGCCACGCAGCCCACAAGAACGCCACCCGCAGACACCATCACCTCATCAGATCCGCCAAAAGGGCCTCCTTCAAAGACCGCCTAGACAACAACGCGCACAACAGCAAAGAGCTCTTCAACATCGTGAAGGAACTCTCCAACCCCAGCTCCAACACCAACGACGTCCCACCCTCGCAAGTCCTGTGCGACTCGCTGGCCACCTTCTTCCACCGCAAGATCGCAGACATCCATGACAGCTTCAACGCCACGACCGACCCGACAACCACTGAGACCTCCGCCCCCACGACCACCATCCGCACCAACCGCCTGCTCTCCGGGACCAACATCAACGACGACGACACCATCAAGATCATGAACACCATCCACTCCGGATCTCCGTCAGACCCATGCCCACACCACATTTTCAACAAAGCCAGCACAGCCATCGCACCCCATCTCCGGAAAGTCATCAACACCTCTTTCAAGACAGCAACCTTCCCGGAGAGCTGGAAGCACGCCAAGATCAACGCCTTACTCAAGAAACCCAAGGCGGACCCCAAGGACCTCAAGAACTTCCGGCCCATCTCCCTGCTCCCGTTCCCGGCAAAGGTCATCGAGAAGACCGTCAACAAACAACTGACCCGCTACCTCGAGGAGAACAACATCCTGGACCCTTCCCAGTCCGGGTTCCGCAGCAACCACAGCACCGAGACTGCCCTCATCGCCGCCACCGATGACATCAAGTCCCTGCTGGACAACGGAAAAACGGCGGCCCTCATCCTCCTGGACCTGTCAGCCGCCTTCGACACGGTCTGCCACCACACACTACGAACACGCCTCCACAACGCCGGGATCCAAGAGAAGGCCCTGGACTGGACCACCTCCTTCCTCTCCGGCAGAACACAGAGTGTACGCCTTCCCCCCTTCCGCTCCGAAGCCACCGAGATCATCTGCGGCATACCCCAGGGCTCTTCCCTCAGCCCAACTCTGTTTAACATCTACATGGCACCGCTCGCCCACGTCGCCCGTCGGCACGACCTCAACATCATCTCCTACGCCGATGATACCCAGCTGATCCTCTCCCTCACCAAGGACCCCCACACCGCCAAAACCAACCTTCACGAAGGAATGAAGGCCGTCGCTGAATGGATGAGGAACAGCCGACTGAAGCTGAACTCGGACAAGACGGAGGTCCTCATCCTCGGATCCACCCCTTCGGCCTGGGATGACTCCTGGTGGCCGACCGCACTGGGAACCGCCCCAACACCCACCGACCACGCACGCAACCTAGGGGTCATCCTCGACTCCACCCTCTCCATGACTAAACAGGTCAACGCCATCTCCTCCGCCTGCTTCAACACCCTCCGCATGCTCCGCAGGATCTACAAGTGGATCCCCACTGAAACGAGAAGAACGGTCACCCAGGCCCTCGTCAGCAGCAGGTTGGACTACAGAAACGCCCTCTACGCAGGAGCCTCGGCCAAACTCCTGAGACGGCTCCAACGCATCCAGAACGCCTCTGCACGCCTGATCCTCGACATCCCTCGCCGCAGCCACATCACACCCCACCTGAGAGACCTGCACTGGCTCCCGGTCAACAAGAGGATAACCTTCAAACTCCTCACCCACGCACACAAGGCACTCCACAACACCGGACCAACGTACCTCAACAGACGACTCAGCTTCTACACCCCCACCCGCCAGCTCCGCTCCGCCGACCTCGCCCTCGCCACTGTCCCCCGCTTCCGAAGAGCGACCTCCGGTGGCAGATCGTTCTCCCACCTCGCCGCCAAGACCTGGAACACCCTCCCCATCCACCTACGGCAGACCCAAGACCTGCTGACCTTCAGAAAACTCCTCAAGACCTGGCTTTTCGAGCAGTAGCAGCATTCCCCACCCCACCCCAGCGCCTTGAGACCCTCACAGGTGAGTAGTGCGCTTTACAAATGATATGATTTATTGATTGATTGATAGCCAAGGATAGAGATAATTGAGTGAGGATATTACTGTTAAAAATTAGTTCAGATATGAACCTGGATTCGTATAGGACTGTAGGACAGTAGACACACACCTGCCCTATCATTTACATATAGAGAGATATATGTTACCCAGACCTAAAAGAACAGAATGTGTAATTAGCCGTCTCCATCATCCTTCTGTTCTTTGTTGCCAGTCCATTTTTTTTGTACTGCTAAAAGCAGATTTCTTGCCCAGCTGCATTAGGAAATACCTCTGCCCCATCAGTGGCAACCAATTTACATGCAATGCTTGTTGTATGAGAGGAAGGAAGAATAAAATAACATTAATTTAAACATCCCCTTATTTAAAGGGATGTTTTAAGGCCACGTTTAATGGATTTGTATACCATGTTTGCATAATAGTACTGGGTTGGGGGAAGAACAGAGTTGGTTGAGTGGTTGTAGGATACATTTTAGGGATAGAGAAGGGGGATTTGTTCTTACCTGGTGTTACATTAGGGTTGCCTACAACAGGCTGTCAATTTAGCAGATAATGGTGCACTATGCAGAGGACAGACTCCTCGAGGGTGGTGAAAATGATATGGGATCCAGGTCATCCTTCATCAGGAAAAGCTTTTGGCAGCTGAATCCTTATGATCTTCTCTTTTACTGCCTCCTCTTATCCTACCATTTCTTCTTAATGTCCCACATGGTGGGTACATCCTCCCCCAAAGGTATTGTTAGAGTCTTTGATGCCCTGTCACAATGCTTACTTCTGTGCTCCATTGAGTGTGAATGGAGGCAGACCATGTAGTTTCTACTGTTATACCACAAATTTACCTACAAGGCCTGTCTCCTTCTCAGTAAAATTCCTCTTCCTCTCCAGAGTTGTCTGCATCCGGGAGGCTGCATGTGATTCCTGGTGGCAGCAGGGTCAGGTTATCCAAGGGAAAAAAAGTGGGTGGTATAAAAAGAATGGGTGTCAGGTGTCTGTGTTTAGATTCATGCTTTTAATATTTGCCTATTCCCTTCTAGTCGTAGGGCTCCAACTAAGTGGTGGAGGACTCCATTTCCATAGCTGATGTTATAATCTCTCTGTCGTGGTGCTGTACATGTCTACCAAGTAGCTGCAGCATAAAATAGGGTCATATAGTTACTTGTAGTAACTTTATCGTCATAAATACCATTGTTGGAGGCTTCACTCCAGCACTGGAAGGGACGGGGATATGTCAATCTACACCTAGGTATAAATCTCCAATTGGAAATCCTGGGAAACTAAAATGGGCACAGTTACACCTGAGTGTAGTAGTAAATGCACACATGTGTAGACATATACAAATATTTACCTTTGTGAATAGGCCCCTTAAAAATAAAAAAGGCTGTTGCCGTTTTCGTTTCCTTGTAGGGAGGTCAGGGATGGCCATGGCCCAATCAGCCCCGGGGAACAAAAATGCTAAAAATTAATTATGCCCCCTGGTGGTTTTTGGCCCCTGTGCCACAGGGGATGAGCCTCCAAACGAGAAACATCCCCGGTGACTAGTGGAGGGTTCCTGCTAGGGGTGCTAAGGGATCCACAGAAGGCAGGCATCATTTGAAAGGGAAGTCTCCTCCCTTTCCAATGGTTCCCCTCTGAACTGTGAATTTCCCTGGCGGTGGCACAAAACCCCGAGGTAGCAGCCACCATTTTCCCTTTCCTCAAGGGGCTGATTGGGAAGTGAGGGGGCCCTGTCAGGCCTCCAGCGAAGGAAAAATGCTAAAAATGAATTCCCCGCTGGGGGTCAACCAAAGCAAGACATCCCTGGTGGGTTGTGGAGGATTCCTGTTCAAGATCATGGCCAGACCGTGATCCCCGAGCAGGAGTCCTTCAGGTAGAGACACCATTTTAAAGTGGAGACTCCCCTTTCAGAAGGTGCCTCTCCTGTACTTTGGGGTGCACATCGGGGTAGAGATCCACTCTGACGAAGTCAGCACATCCCTGGCATGCTGACGTCAACAATCGGCCATGGGAAGGAACGAAGGGGGATATTAGCAACAACTTGCGATAATTATCGCAAACCACGCTTAGCGCGTTTTTTTTTTATCGCCGCGTATCGCTGGATTTTATCGCGGAGATAACACGTTATTAGCAACGTTTATCTCCAATGCGATAAAATATCCAGCGATAGCGGTAAAATGCGTGGAATATCGCTGGAAATCCAGCGATATTCACGCATTAACGCCATGGGGACTTAGCCTGACAATCCACCTCCCATTGAACAAACAGGTAAGTCATGTTTTTAGCAGGTGTTAAATTCTAGCGATAATCGCGCTTAGCGCGAGTTTTTTTATCGCTTCGCGTGCGTTGCTAATAGGGGGAAGTTGTGTTAGCGACTGTTTTCAGTCGCTTTTAGTTGGGAACGTCTACCTTGCATGTCATTAGCAATAATTATCGCTGGCATGCAAGGCGATAGGAAAACCGGCCGCTATCGCCAGAAAGCTGTCGCTAACGCCTGTCAGCGACAGCTTGCTGATAGGGCGATAAAAATATTGCCGCTTTAGCGGTAAAAAGTGCCGCTAAAGTGGCGATACTGCCCTTGCTAATATGCCCCGAAGGCTGACTGCGTCAGCCCCCGGTGAGGGCATTTATGGGAGAAGTGCAAGTATCTGGGCGTTTCCTTAATCCCCCTCAGAGAATATGATATTCATATCTTCCACACTGAGTATACAGTGCGGAGGATTTTAATTTCATGGGTTTAAAATGAAAACTGCTCCTTTACAGACAGAGCTGCATGTTTACTTTTCATTTGTAATTATTGTTAATGCGGCTGATGGAAAGTAGAAAAAGCAGTTGTTGAGCATTAAACATACATTTTGCGCTACATATTTTGATGTCTTCTCTGCACCCTCGGGAGAAAGTGTCCTTTCCAACCTTCAGGCACCGCCGCAAGTGTTTGTAGAATTAAATAATACATGAGACACACACTCTGTTTTATCCCATCAGCAGATTTTGCAGCAATAAAATTGGTTTTGCCTTAAGTGGCCATCCTATTTGCATGGGTATGCATCTGCCATCTGGAGTGATAATGGTGACATACACATTTGTAAACTAATCATGTTTCTTTAGCAGTCCATTACAAGAGAAGAAGGAAATTGCCAGGAAGTAATGCCAATTTCCCCTTTTTCTTGGATGAACAAAGAGATAAGATCAAATAGCACATGCAAAGTCAAAAGTGTGCCGCCCACTGGGACGTAATAGTAAGCAGCATGCCGTAGATTCTAATAGTCAGAGCAACACTGATGTTACTCCACATAGATTACAATTTAATTAGCAAACAACAGGGAAGTAAATTCAACAAAGTGCACAGGTTTGTTTTCTTAACGTTTGATGTGGTCTGGTTAGGTTTGAAAATGAGTTGTTTACCACATAGATGCCAAGAAGTCTAACGCTATATTTGACACTTTCAGCTAGTTATAGATTTTTTGAAAACAACCTTTTTTCAGACTGATTTTTTTTTAGCTATTACATACAATGTTATACCTGCAATGTCTATAATGTATAACTGCATCACGGCCCTCTGTCAGGGACTAGTACAGGCATCGCTCTATGATTGGTTGGAGGTGTGTATGGTTGAAGTATGACAGATGAGGGGAGAGATGGATAAATAGGATGCTTTATATTCTGACAGATGGTCTCATTGTGAAAACCCCTTTTCAAGGGCATTTGCTGTTAGTTTGCCCTAGCCACTAGAAACATGAGTTCAGCAGTGACATTGCAGTGGATGGTGGAATGTACATCTGTCTCATAGCACTCCTGTTGGGCTATGCACATTGGTAGAGCGATGGTTTGAGGACAACAGACCTGCCATAGAACTCATGGGAAATAATAAGGCCTACGCCATTTCGGGCACCTCAAATCAGAACACACAGTAGGAAATGATATTGCAGGGGATTTAGGGTTCACAGGCAATAGACCTTTTGTTTCGCAGTACATGGTACACTAACGAGATTAGACTACATATTCTCCTTAGAGACATAGTAGCAAAAAGAAACAAACTTAAAGAAGTGGTACCAAAAGATGCTAAGAGGCTACACTTATGTAAACCACGGCAACTATATGATGTGGGTATCAAAGCAAGGGAATTATTGGCTTGGCCTGACAAAAAGGGAGGAGAGTGCACAATGAATTCACAAGATAACAGACAAGAAAGTGAAGGGGATGCGTGCTGGTCATGAGATGGTATCCAGTTTTGCAACGTACTTCGAGGCAATGTATAAATCCAAAACGCAATATGGAATTGAGTAGTAGGACATTTTATATGGAGACCTTCCAAAAGGCAGTGTTAAAGCACGAGCAAAGAGTTGGAAAATATCGATTCCAGTGAGATTGCTGCAGCTCTGTCTCAATTGCAATCTGTAAAAGCACAAGGTCTGTCGTCCAAATTGATTACACGAGTATCTAGTAAAATGATGTAACATCTACTAGCATTACATAATGAGACCGAAAAAGTTGGACATTTTACACTGATGGAGCAGGATTTTCATAAATAAAACCTGCTCAGATTAAACCTCAGTTTGTGTAAAAATAATAACACTTGTTGTGAAATTAACAGAGAAAATATTAACATTGGGTATTTGGGAAGAGAATCGAGAGACGTGCAGGAAAATGATAAATGGTTCTTGCAGGCCACAAATGATTTCTGCATGAGAGACAGCAGAGAACTAATGTTAAAAAGGTTTTGTTTTTCATATGAAACGCGTTGGCAAAAAAGAGTTTAATATGAGTAACATTAACTACACAGAGTAATCATTGAAAATATTTGCGTTAATATTAAAACAATATGAAGACTAAAAATGAATTAATGAAATAGAGCTTTACATGTGAACAAATAACTGAATCTGTTTATTTCTCCTAGAGAAACTTCACGTTTTACAGAGAAGGCCTCAAACCACTGTTAGGATTTATTTTGCTTTTTAACATAGGCTGCTGCAGAGAAATGTATTTGTCCTTCATTATGATTATTGTGTTCTTTTCTTGTCCACGGCTACATGGTTGGCCTATCGTACGGAACTTCCTACTGTGCGGGGAAATGTTTAGTTTTATGGATAACGGTTCTAGTACATGTTGCTACTTGTCTAAAAACTGTGCGCGATTCAAGGAAGAGGTATATCGTGGTTTCCTCTGCTGAAGGACGAAGATGACCGCATGGCTCATAACAAAGAACTTTTAAAAGTGAGGTGCGACGAAAGTGGTGTGACTGAACACCCCATGCTCCTGAACCAATGCGAACAGTGAATTTCTTGGATTTCGCTACTAATTTAGGGATGGACTTTAACATTTAGGGTATAATTATTTGTGATAGAATTCTCTCTGTGGCGACGGTGAGGCGGTGCGCAGTGTAGCTTAGGCAGACGTGTGAGCTGAGAGCTGTTTCCTTAAAGCTCTATAGGCGGAAGCTGACTGAACTTGACTCCTTAACTTTGCTCCTCATAACTTTGTGAGGTTGCCCCAGCTTTCCTTCCGGCTGGAGGGTTAGCTCTTCAGACTATGAGCACACTGTACTATAGTTTCCTTAGGTTCGTATGCTATTCTATAATTGCATTGATCTTGTTGCAATGTTCTTTTGTCTCACTTCCTATCCACTCACTCATGCTCGTCTAAATGAGATGTTATTGTGAATTACCTTCTTGTATGATGATTTATATTTCAAAACTGTGACTTTGCATGACCATTACATTTGCTTACAAAATAACTAGATAAAGCCAAGTGAATAGTAAAACTGAGTCTGTCATTATTGATGATCAAGTAGCCAAGATGGCCGCCGAGTAGGAGCTCTCCTTTGAAGCTCCCGGGTTAGGGACTACCAAATCGGTAGATATCCCTTGTTTACCCGGCCATCCGCCTCCACCCTACAAACAACTGTGATTGCAGTGTGCCTTACCTTTCGAAGACAACCGCTGATGATCCGACGCTCGTTCACATCGCCTGCCTAGCCGCTCCTCACCAGGTTTGGGCCTTACGAATTGGACATGAAACGACTCCTCCACCCCTGACTCATGGATGCGGGGCTGTTCCACCGGCAACCACGCCGATCCTTAGCTGGCCGAGTTTCCCCTGGATGGAGCGTGCCTCCTCTCGTCGCCTTCTCTGTTACACCGCTGGAGCTGAGGGATCACGGAGCTGCCAGGATCGGGCCCTAAGAACCGGACAGAAAACAACTCCTCCACCCCCTGATTCACGAACGCAGGGCTGTTCCTCCGGCCAAGCAGATCCTTTGCTGGCCGAGTCTCCCCTGGGTGAGGCGTGCCTCCTCTCGTCGCCTTCGCTGCAGCACCGCTGGAGCGGAGGGATCACGGAGTTGTGTTTTCTTTGCCCGGGTTGCATCTCCAGGTGGCTGGCGCGTCGGAGCTCCGAGAACAGATTTGCGCCCTGCCGCAGCGCAGCACCTGGCATCGCTGGAGCCGTACCCTCTCGGCACACCGACCTCTGCCTCTTCCTCCCCGGTGTTTTGGCTACCTCTTTTTCGAGGTGCCTGACAGAGCACCATGTCCTGATCGGCCATCGGCCACCGCGCAGCTCCTTGCATCGCTGAATCCTGCGCCCTTCCTCCACCACGACCTTTTGAGGTACTCGACGAGGCACCGTTGACCTTATCTGCTTCCTGCCGCCGCGTTGCAACCGGCATCGCTGGATCCACCACTTGGACCTTGCACCGGTCCTCCCTGGTTGTTTGGTCACCTCTTTTCATGCAGATTCGGAGAGCCTCCTCCAAATCCGGTGAGGCTGGCCGGGACCTGACCGCCTTTCGGACCAGACCTGCATTCTCACTGGTTGTTTGGCTGCCCCTTTTTATGCTGATGCGGCGAGCCTCCTCCAATTCCGGTGTTACCGACTGGGACCTGACCGCCACTCGGTCCTTTACCACGTCTTCCTTGGTTGATTGAAGGCCTCAACCTTTGCAGACTCGGCAAGCCTCCTCCAATCCAGGTGGTGACGGCCTCAATCTTTGCGGAATCGGCGAGCTCCCTCCAATTCCGGTGGTTCCGGCCGGGACCTGACCGGCGCCATGCTGCCGAAATGCCCCAGTCTCAGATGGTTTGCGGGCTACCTCTTCCGTCGCGATCTTAAACCCCTCCAGAAGGCCGCTCTTTAAGATGGCGACAATCCGCCAGTTCTAAGATGGCGACGATCCTCCTGCCTTTCTCCCCTCAAGATGGCAAATGTTGTGGTTCTCCAATGAGGCCAAGGTGAATTGATTTCTACTTCTCTGCTAAGCTAGCCCGATCCTCCCTCGAAGCACCACACTGAGTTGGGGATGAATAGGACCCTCCAGAGGTCCTTCCTCTATGATTGTTTTGAACTCTTACCGCCGAATATCTCCCAACACCAACGCGGACTACCTCATCTGTTCCTGATCGTCAACTCTACCATAATGATGCTCTTTAAGATGACGTTGATCCGCAAGTCTTCGCTCCTCAAGATGGCTGTTCTCCAGTGAGGCCAGGGTGAGTGATTCCTCTCTCCCGCCCATCGACCTCACTACCAAACAAGGCCGATCCTCCCTCGAAGCACCACACTTTGCTGGGAATGAAGCGTACCCCCTCAATGGGCCACTTTTTAGGATTGTTCTGAACCATTTAGGCCCCAGAGCTCCACTAATTGTTGCTGAGAACCGGAGTCTCAGTTTTGATCACAATCATGCGCTATTACTGGCCATAGCTGTGTCCTCTTTTTGACCCTCCATCCTCATTCAGTTTCTGTTGATTCTCCTCTTGAACGGCCGCAGATGACTTAGGACCAACCTTATTGACCATGGCAATTGGTTTCTTACCTCTAGACCCGTTTCCCTCTGAATCTAAAATCCGGCGCTGTCTTCGCTGTGTTACGTGGCCTTTCTTGAACAGCCTCAGGAGATCTAGGGCCCAAATCTCTCCCTGTCACAGAGCAGCACTCGCCCCTACTGGCCACTGTGTGTTGTTCCGCAGTCTCCACGCCTAACTCCCCACATGGGCTTTATCGAACTCAGCTCCTGACTGTTTGCTATGCCTCGCATATTGTCCACACAGAATGTCTGCAGGAATTCCTGATCCGGATTGACGCCCTGCTGCCGCATGAACCTTTTCCTCTCTGGCCGCGGGGGAATCTTCTATTTTCTTGATCTGGGTGGAAAAGTCACTAAACTAAAAAGAAGCTGAAATCCCTAGACCAGTCAAATTTTAGTGAAGCACTATTCTCATATTAGAAGAGATCTGGAGTTCTAGGGCCTTAATCTCAACCTGACGCAGTTCAGCCCCCGTCCGCTCTGACCATGCTACGAACTCCTTTGACCTCGTTCCTGGTGCCATCACCGAAGTACGCCGAATTTACTCCTGTTGTGCTATTTTGCAGTTCTCTTATTGTTATACTCTCTTCTACCTACTCTCTCGACTCTCTACCCCTTTTTTCACCTCTCATTTCTCTCCTCTACCCGTAAAATTTTCTCTCTAAAATATTCACCTCCCCCTTATGTTTCTCTCCTATCCTTGCTCCTCTCTACTGTACCCCCCGGTCCCTTCTAGTGTCCTAATACGTCCATGTTGCTTAATTGCCGATGTTCTCCCATTGTAAATTTCTGTATCTGTGTTTGCTTTGCACCGAAATACACCGAATTTACTACTGTTTTGCTATTTTATAGTTCTCTTATTGTTTTACTCTCTTTTACCTTTACTCTCGACTCTCTACCCCTTCTTCCCACCCCTCATTTCTCTCCTCTAGCCGTAAAATGTTCTCTCTACAATACTCACCCCCCCTATGTTTCTCTTCCATCCTTTCTCCTCTCTATTGTACCCCTGTCCCATCTAGCATCCTAATATGTCCAGATTGCTTAATGCCGATGCTCTCTCATTGTAAATTTCAGAATCTGAGTTTGCTTTAACAAACCCTCCCCACCTTACACTAACTCCCCTCTCTCTCTCTTGCTTTTCTCCCCCCTGGTTCCTGCACTCACCTTCCCCATATTTCTTATTTCCTTATTTTCCCTCCCCCCTCTTTTGCTCTTCCTCCTAGTCCTCTTCTTACGATCCAACATGTCCCCCCCCAATCCCATCCTCACTCCACCGGACCCTGCCCTCTCCAGACATGGCTACAATTCTTGGAACATCTCATACCCCTCCAATCTCTCCAAAAACGCCAAGAAATTTTTTAAACATAAACTACTGATTCGTCTCCCCGAAACTCTAATAGTCGATACCTATCATAGCCTCTCCTCTCCTATAAAAACAAACTTTATCTTCTACTCCAAACGCCCCTCCAAATGGAAAAGCACTTTCCTTCTCCATCTTAATGTTACTAAATCAAGCAAAATCCCATATGGTTTCAAATTATCTACTTCCCCATCCCCAGCTTCTTTTGGTGAAATCGAGATTTGCATATTCAAAACGGGTAATATCCTCATTCAAGCATCTGAACACCACCTCAACATCTTTGACCACCATTTCAGTACCCTGGCAGGCCATCTATCCAATCCAGTCCCTACCCCTTCTTCTTCCCAAATGTTTGACACCCTTATGTTATTTCCCCCTCTCCCGGTTTTGACCCCTCCCCTCCTAAACATCCCAACTGCACACACCTTCATCCAAACCCACTCTTTATCTAATGAGCGACACTCCCAAACCCCTCTCACTACCTCTAACCTCCCTCCTACTATCGGACTCCCTCACCAAGAACTTCTGCCCTCCCCCCCCTGGCGCCAATATCTCCCCCTCGGAACTGCTCTCCCTCCCCTCATCCTGTTGCTATTTCTTCTCGGCCCCATCACCAAGAACTTTCAACTCTACCCCCCCTGCTCCAATATCCCCCTCTCTAAAGCTCACTAACCCCCCCAAACTGATGTAACTTGCCCCTCCATCCCTCTCTCCTTCACATCATCATCTCCCACCACTTGGCCTGTCCATATGACTGACCCCTCCGTCTCCTCGTCCAATAACCTGATCACGCCACCGACTCCCCCGCCCAACATCTCCCCCCTCCACACATCAGCCTCTCACCCCCGACCGACATTGAACCATCCCCTTCCCCCCTCCTTTTCAACTGAGCTCCCCCTGAATCTCATTGCTCTGACACTATCCAACATTGAACGTAATCTCTTAACCGTGAAGACTGAACTTACGCGACTCAGAGAGGATTTCAACGCCCTTAAGGCCACGACCTTCCTCAATCATACTGATTTCCCCTGTTCTTTCCTCCCAAACATCTCCCGACCAAACCGCTGGAAAACCACACCCCTATGCAGCAGAACCCACAGGCCTCTCCACGCTATGAACGACCTCTCCTCTCCTGACCTTATTGACTTATGCAACTCCTACCTACCTAAACCCTTGACTACTGGTCTTACCCTCCCTTATTCCAACATCCCTGTGATTTTGGGAACTAGCCGGATCTCCTCCTCTCCCATCTCCCCTAGACCCCCAACTCAACCTACCACCATACACTCTTGCTCTCCCACCAAAGTCAACCCTAAGCCCCTCTCCTGCATGCTTGTAAACTGCCGCTCAGCTGTCCGACATGCTACTGAAATATCGGAAACCCTCCTCAGTGAATCTATCGACGTTGCCTTCCTTACAGAAACCTGGCTTAATGACCACTCGACGGCCAGCCTCGACTTACTCACACCCCCGGTTACTCTATCCTTAGGAAAGACAGACCTGGCAGAATTGGGGGCGGTTTAGCTATAATCCACAAAAACGAACTGCAACTCACCTGTGTTAAGAACACAGACTACTTAACCTTCGAATACCTTTGCGCCGAACTCACTGTACAGGGTGCTTCCCCAATTCATCTACATAACATCTACCATCCCCCAGGTGATCCTCTTCCCTTCACTGAGGAACTATCAGATCTTCTTACACAAGCCTGACGGTCCAACTCGAAAAATCTCTTCTTAGGAGATTTTAACATCCATTGGAACAATGTTGTTGACCCCACAGTCAGCCACCTCATTAATCTTCTAGAGATCAATGACCTTATTCAACTATGTCACTCTCCCACTCACACCAAAGGGGCCACTCTCGACGCCATCATTTCCAACATTGACTTGGCCTCCCTTTCCACCATCCTCCCCATCGACTGGTCTGACCATCACCTCATTCTGTTCAACATCGAATCCACTCCCCTCCGCCCCCCCACTAAAAATTGTAAACCTTTGAAATGGACCAGAAACCTTACTCAAATCCCTCCTGGTGAACTGGAGTCTAAACTCCAAGCGCAACTTCTTCTCACCCCTCTCTCCCAAGATGCCAATGAGCTCACTGAGCATTTCAATAAAACCGCCAATGATGTTGTTGACCTTTTAGCCCCTCCCAAACTAAAAATGCAAAGAAACATTCTATCCAAATCTTGGTTCAACTCAGATCTCAACAGTGAAAGACGCTTGCTTAGACTGACTGAAAGAATATGGAGACAACACCCCTCCCCCTCCCATCTAGCCCTCCTCCGAGCAGCTAGATCGACTCATAAGAAACACATTTTCAATGAAAAGGCTACCTTCTTCCGAACACTACTCGATCGTGCCAAAAACAGACCCAGAGAACTGTTTAACATAGTTCGAAATCAAACATCTTCAGCCCCCCTTAAGCTTACGGCCTCAACCGCCAGATGTGAGGAAATTGCCAATTTCTTCTCGGACAAAATCGCCAAAATTGATCAGTCCTTCCACCTTACTCAGGTCCCACCAAATCCCCCAGTTGCCGCTGACATTACCTTAGATGCTCCTCCCTTGTTAACTCTACCTCCGGACTCTTCCGCTCACCCTCATGTTACATACCCTCCTGAATCAAGCCTCCCCTTCTTTGAACTGAAAAACAATGCATCCTTGCTTAAGTTCCACCCCGTGTCTGAGCTCGAAGTCTTCAACATCATTGCCAAACATAAGCCGACCTCACACACCAAAGACCCTCTCCCCTCTAACATTGTCCAAGATCTTAATCACATTATTGCCCCTTACTGGACTACTATCATCAACACCTCCCTTTCCACAGGATCTGTCCCTGACTCCCTACAGCTCGGTCAAATCACTCCTATTCCTAAAAACCTCACTGCTGACCCTAATGACCCAAACAATCTCCGCCCAATCTCTAACCTCCCACTTCTCTCCAAAGCCCTTGAAAATTTTGCTTTGCGCCAATTGGATAAACACATTAACGATTTCAATTTACTTGACTCCTTGCAATCCGGCTTCAGAAAAGGCTGCAGCACTGAAACCGCCATGTTAAATATAGTTGATGACATCCAGTGCTCCCTTGACAATGGTGAGTCCTGCCTTCTCATTCTCCTCGACATCTCTGCTGCCTTTGATACTGTCAACCACAATTCCCTACTAAACTTGCTCAAGACTCGCTTTGGCCTTAACGGTCTTGTCTTCAAATGGTTTGCCTCGTATCTCCAACACAGAACACAACAAATCAAAATCAACGACTGCCTCTCAAACCCTACACCTGTCTCCCTAGGTGTCCCTCAAGGCTCTATTCTCTCCCCCTCTCCCTTTAACCTCTTTATGGAACCCCTCACCCTCATTCTGAAACAAGCTGGAATCAATTATCACCTCTATGCCGATGACACTCAACTTTACTATAAGATTAAATCCCACTCCGACGTACTCCATCTTAACAATACACTGAGCAAGATCCAATCCTGGTTCTACTCCAATCATGTCAAACTTAACCCAAAAAAAACTGAAGTCATCCTCTTCTCTCCAAAAAGAACAAGCTCCCCATCCAATCCTGGATCTCTGACCTTAATGCCCTCAACTGTTCGCTCTCCTTATCCAACTCAGTGAAATCACTTTGTATCATCATTGACAAAAACCTAACTCTTAGCAACAACATAAAAAACTCAGCTAAAGGTGCTCTCTTCACCCTCCGTCATCTGAAGAAAATCAAACCCTTCATTCCACCTGAAGACTTTAAAGGGATTGTCCAATCATTAGTTCTCTCGAAAATTGACTATGGTAATGCTATACTCACAGGAACCCCTGAAGTCCAACTAGCCCCCCTCAAATCTGTGCTCCACTTAGCGGCCAGGCTAATCACTGACTATAAATGTTTTGACCACATCTCCCCAGCCCTTAAGACTCTTAACTGGCTCCCTATCGAAGGTAGATCTGACTACAAGACCTCATGCATTACGCATAAAGCTCTCCACCAAAATACCCCGTTGTACCTCACAAACAAACTCAAAATAGCGGGCTGCTCCAGACCATTGAGAAGCACTAACGCTCTCCTCCTCATCCCCCCCTTGTCAAAAAAGAAAACCACACAAGCACGCTCCGTCTCCGGAAATGCACCTAACATCTGGAATGCTCTCCCCAAGGATCTGCGATGTAACCCCTCCTTCCTCAGCTTTAAAAAAGACCTCAAACATCACCTTCTCAGCAAGCATTGGGGTCCATAATCCTTGCCTCTGACCCTCCACCCTGCTTCCCCCGTCCCTAATTCTCCTATACCATCACCATCTCTCTCCCCTCCCCCCTCTTTTATTTCTCACCCTGTTCACTCTCTACCTACCCCCATTCTCTCTCCTCTCCCCATCTACTTCTCTTCCCCCTCTCCTCCAAAAATCTCTCTGTCTACTTTACCTCCCCCTCCCCAATTTTGGTTCTTCCCACCTCTTCTTATCTAATTTTACCTCATCCCAGCTCAGCCAGAATCTTTTTTTTCTCTCACACCCTCACCCTCTACGTAACTTTACCTGTTACAGTTTAAAAATCGCCCTCCATGAGCGCCTTTTCATGTACTTAGCTCTTTGTCCACTTTGCTTAATTAATTTGTTTTACTTTAACTGTATGAATGCCCTGCTATTGAATAACTGCGCTATGTCCTGTAATCTTTTTGCACATGTAAAGCGCTCCAATACCCCCGGGTCTAGCCAGCGCTATATAAAACCTTTCAAATAAATAAATTGCGATTTGTATATATAATGTATTGTTTGTTTAGAATATTCCCTTTATTGTAGGTCCTCATATGGGGGGTATAAATCTGTCCTAACAATTGTCAGATCCCTGTCAACTCTCAAAAGGTTCATCGGAGGACCAGAAATTGGCATGGGCAAAATCAAAGTTACATAGGTGAAATGTCTACCATTTATTGATTAGATTACGTGGGGTGGATATGTTTACCCCGTTTACCCCACGTTTCCGCTGCATCAACACCTGACCCACAGGAGGTGAAAAACGAATTAATATTGAACTTGGAAAAACCCCTGGAGGACCACTGTTCTTATAGACCTATATCTTAAAAATTGCGGCAACGGTATTAGCAAATAGGATATATATCTGTACACCATCACTGTTCCATTCAGACCAGCCCGGCTTTATGCAGGGAAAGGCTCAAATCAACCTACACTGCCTACACATGACAATGGAAAGCACGCGCTAAGTGGTGGAGCCAACAGTATTCCTACCATAGACATGAAAAAAGCTTTAGATTCCATAGAATAAGGGTTTATGTTAATGATTCTCCTGAACCTTGGTCCGAAACCTCACTTTTTAAAATGTATATGCCTTTTGTTTGAACGCTCAATAGCCACAATAAGGGCAAACAAAGATATCTCTCAGACCGTTACATTACACTGGAGTACTCGGCAAGGATGCCCACTTCACCCTCTACTCTTTGCTTTAATGGTTGACCAACTTGACTGTTGGATATGAAAGGATGCTCTACTCTAATATGGGGCGGGCAGTTGGAGGCGGGATGGGATTCTAAGATCTCATTATCTGCAGGTGATAAATTATTGCATCTAAGCCAGGCAGAAAACACCACTCTAGTCAGGGTAAGGGAGTACACCCAAAATAACCCCTGCTCACCCAGTTGGTAGCTTGGCACGAGCAGTCAGGTTTATCCCAGAGGCAATGTGTAAAGCATTTGCACAACACACACACACCTGTGACAATAAATTAACCACAAAGAGACTCCACACAGTATTAAATAAAAATTCGTTTCTGTATTGCATTTAAACATAGACCACATTAAACCAATAATCACTTTGCCAAGTAGGCAATTGTCAAAACATCACAGTTAGTGCAACAAGATAAAGACTTATATGTCGCACACGTCATGAAAAGACCATTACTGCGCCTACTAATGCAACTCCTGGAATAATACTCCTTATCCTGACAATGCAAGGCAAAAACGACATATCATAAATCAGTGCAGGAAATGCAGCAGGTAATGAACTGTCACCAGAATACCATAAATACTTTGTAAGTGGGGCAGGAGTCATGTATCACACGGGATGCAGAGAGCCAACACTTTCATAAATATCACTTTACAGACTCCCTAATATCTCAGGGTAGCACCCTTAAAGCAGGATATTAGAAGCATCAAAGATGGTAGGACAAAGCGCACCTGCCTGCCTATTATGCTCCATACAGTAAGCTCTTTGACAAATGCGGGACAAAACCATGCCCTTCTTCCTAGGGCTTTTCGGTATTCTCGGTAGAAAATGCAGGACACAGGAGCATCTGTGCTCCTAATATGTCTTATACGGTAATTTCAGGAAACTCCTTCTGCGAAGACGCGGGGGCCTCCATTGAGGTTTCACCCCGTATGGCACTGACAAGGAACTGGCCAGTGTGGGTGCCCCCAGGTACGTTAAATCTTAAGGGTAGGGGCACCACAGTAGCGATCCGCGGGGAGACTTTGCTTAGTCCCCCGCATGCAGAGAAATTACCGGCAGTGGCCCGCAATGTCAGCTTGGGGCCGGGCGCTAACTGAAAATGGAGAGAGGTTGGTTACTTGGGGTTGCTGGGCAATGTAGTTCTGGTACGGGCTTCTCTGAGCAAAGGGGGCAGCTGTGGCATGGTTCTGGTGGCACGCCCCCACATGCAAGAGGAGGCTATTGCTCACACCGGCACCTGCTGTGCAGCGCAAATTCCTTTCGAGAGCCCGAAGGCTCAGAGGTCGGGCCAACACTGCCCCTCTCGTGGTGAAGAGCAAGCCACTTAGCATGTGCTAGTTTTTGGAAAAAGACAATTGTCAATTGTAGCGTTCACCGTGCGCCAGTCTTGATGAAAATGCTCCCAACTGGGATTACAGCAGAGCAAAGCGCTCGTCCTGCGCTGCTCTGTACAGTGGGAAAAATGCTCAACACACGCTAAATTTAATACATCAGGAGCAGTACTAAGGAATCCTTCTGAACCCCTCATCAGATCAGGGGGAGGCAAGCTCACACAACCCTGGAGAGCACTGGGGGCGTAAATGCAGGGAAACAGGCAGCAGGCCAGCACATCAGGCAGTGCAAAGTAGTTGTCTCTCCTGCTGCACAGCAGGCAGCAGGCCACACAACAAAGCAGGCAAATGGTGGTTCCTCCTGGCAACACAATAGTCCCCTGGCAAGATGCAGCATGTAGAGCCAGCAGTGTCTGGTTACACATCCCGCGCAGTGTCTGAAAACATGGGGTCAAAGCCCCTGTACTTATACTCAAAATGTCTTTGTGTGGAGGTAAATTTGAAAGAAATCTTAGATGTGCAAAACACCCCCATTCAGTCCCAGCCCTGGCTCCGGACATCAGTAGGGGGTAAACGAGTCCTTTGTGTGAGGGCAGGGCCCAGCCTATACAAATGTAAGTGCACCCACCTTTCTCTCTCCCAGTCCAGAAAGACCATTCAGTATGCAGATGCAACCCTGTTACACCCAACCCTTCTTGTGTGATGGCTGTCTCGAAAGTATTCACAAAGCCCAGCTGTCACTCTATTGTAAACATGGATTGAAGCCAGGCTGCAAAGCAAAAAGAGTCAAAGGCACATAGAAATGCCCACTTTCTAAAAGTCTAATTAAAAGAATCAATGGGGTAAACCTGCGTCTCTCAGAACCTGGGCATGCATAACACAAACTACAAATGGTTCTTTTGGGTAGAACAATTTCTTTAAACCTATGTAGTAGTAATCATGCAAAAACAAGTCTAGTACATTTCTTTTTTAGACTTCAGGATGGAACACACGTGGCTGGAAAAGATTTGATATAAGAATAGTTTTTTACTCAGTAAATCATGTATTGCTGTCAAATTCAATAATCAACAAATGACATCAGTGACAAAGATTAAGTGAATAAAGTGACAAGGTGACGTGGGTGACTGAGTGAATTTATACATATGTGGTAAGAGACATACAAATATGTACACAATATACAAAATAACTGAAATGGAGTCTGTCCTTTCCAACTATTAATACATGGTGTCTGCTGCCCACTGAGTAGGCTTTTTAATTGTAGGGGACAGGAGACCTGGTGGACATAGACTGAAATGAACGTCGACGTTGCAATAGCAATGAAAAATCCACTCACACTAATAAGCAGGAGTTATCATCACTATTCCAAACATACCAAACATGGCAGCGCTACTCCTTTCAGATCAGAAATTACCACTTAAAGTCTTTTAAGGGAATTCCCAATGCTAAACTATGAGAGGAGCAGGCCTCACAGCAGTGAGAAAACAAATAGGCTGTTTGTCACTACCAGGACATGCCACACAATGAAGGCACTTGTCATACCTTTTACCTACACAGCACCCTGCACATAGGGCTACGTAGGGCCTACCTTAGGGGTGACCTATGTGAAGTAAAAGGGGAGTTTCAGGCTCGGAAAGTAACTTTAAATACCAAGTCAACATGGGAGTAAACTGTGCATGCAGGCCCTGCAGTGGCAAGCCTGATACAGATTTGAAAGGCTACTTCTGTGGGTGGCGCGAGCAGCACTGCAGGCCCACTAGTAGTATTTAATTTACAGGCCCTGGGTATATGGGATACCACTTTACAAGGGACATTACAAGTAAATTAAATATGCCAAACAGGTGTCAGCCAATCATACCAAATCGCAGTGTTAAAGTACCCAAAGCCCTAAAGCCAACAAAAACAGGTCAGAAAAAAATAGAGGAGGAAGGCAAAATGTTTGGGGATAACCCTGCAAAAAAGGCCCTGGTCCAACAATATCTATGGGCTTCTGCTATTTCGGAATACATATCACCAGGGACCCTCAAGACTACTACAAACAAAACTTACTGACAGCACTGAAGAGCTTCGAAGATTATATAGCACACTAGAGCTGCATCCTGCTGTCACTGATGTGTTGGGCAGCCATGTATAAAATGATGACCTTAGCATAGCTCCTTTACATACTTCAAAATAATTATTTACAAACGTTTAGAGTTATTGAGGATGTTCAAATACGATGGTAAATCCCAGCACTCTATAAATTATGTAAGGGGCTGTATGATGGAGGGAATAGGACTCCCTGACAACTGAAAATATTACTGGACTGCATACAATTTATTAATGAAAAAATGTTTCATATTTATTTTTGAGTCAAATACATTATTTAAATTTTACCTATAGTTTACAATAGGAAGACTCTGCAGTAGGTTGATGAACTTTGCATGGCAATGTATAGGAAAAAATCAAAAAGATGTTTTAACTAAAAAATAAATATTAAAAATAATGTTATGTTAAATATTAATGTAAATTTATTTTTATATATTTCTTTTAAATGTAGAACAAAATTTGAAAAGATGCCACAGCACTATAAATTTGATTTTGAAATAAATCTTTAATTAGTGGAAATATATTAAATTAAATAATTTTTTTCTGAAATTCAAATTAAACAGAAATTCACACCTAGAGAATAAAACATGTTTTACTATCCATTAATAATTATTAAAAGTGATGTATATCATTATTTAAAATACTACTGTTACTTTTTTAATACAAATTGTTATATTAATTTTTTTATTCAAAATATGGTATTAGATTAATTTATAATTTAACAATAAATGCATACTATTTTTTATATATCCTTTATATTCAAATATATTTATTTATATCTGTAACTATTTCAAATCATTTAATTTAATGTAACATTATTTCCTATGGGGTTTTAGTTTAATTTCCTTCCTCTGTTATTTTCTATAGACGGGTGTGGACCAGTGGTTGGCCATGTGTAGTGCTAGACTTAATACTGTTTTTATTTTTTAGTAGTAACTTACCCTTGGATTTTCTGAATAAGGAAAAAGTAGTAAACTTACTCACAAGTGCGTAAGTTACTTTTGTGAATCAGGCCCTGTTTGTCTGATGCTCGATACATGCCAGGATGATGTAATGTATGTTGACAATCTAATGATGTATATACTGGAAGTATAATGCCATCAGTAATGGTCTGATCCCTGACTGCGAAATTATGTTTCACTGGATGGAAGAGTTTATTTATACCTGAAAAACTATTTAAAAAAGGTTTTTAAAAGAAGTTAACAAGAAGGGTGGTGGCGTCGGATGTAGAGCTGACCTGATGAGAAATGAGTTCAAGCATTAGGCTATCTATGGAAAAGCCTTTAAATGAGCCAAAAGTTTGGTCTTCTCTTTTGGGTTGCCCTTGGTTTGTTGGTAGACATTGCGCAGGGAAGTAGAGATGACAAAGTGGCAGGCCCAGTCCATGGGTATCTGTGGTTGGCATTGAATTTTGATGAAAATTAGAAGGCAAGGTCAAGAATGTAATTTGGAGTGTGGTGGTTGTGTTACATGCTGTACCACCCTGAGTGTGTCGATGAGTTGGAGAATGGTACCTCTTGGTTGCTTTTTTAACTTTGTGTTGTCTGGTAAGTTGAAGTCACCCGAACATATGAAATGGTGAAGAGATTTAAGAATTCATCATTAAAGTCTTTGTTCTGCCTGGGGGCCTGTAGATGCGATGGAAAGCGGTGGGCTGAGTTACAGAGAATGGAAAATGGCATATCAGCAGCTCCATGGACTTGAATGATACTTGCTTGCCTAGGGCGCAGGACCAGGAGGACTTACGGATGACAGTGAGGCTTCTTACCTTCTTATGTGTGTGGTCTACACAATGGATGCTGTAGTCTGTGGGAAGATGGACACCTAGAATGTCTGAGGTTGTGTGGGTGAACCATGTTTCTGTTATGAAGAAGATGCCAAGCTTGTGATAGGGTATGGAATATGTCATGTCTAGTTTGTGAATTACTGCATAGTGACTGTTAATGAACATGAGTTAGTATGTGTTCTGTAGTTTGAAGCTGTGTGGTAGTTAGTGGATGTGGACGAGGTTGGAGCTGTGTGTTATGTGATTGCTATGTGAGTGGGTCATCTATGTCTGGGTGTGATTGAGGGGATTGGTAGAATAGTGTGCTGCGTTAGACACATTATTATATCTTACCTGGAACAGAGATTGTGAATAAAGACAGTTCCTGGCCTTAACAGAGGTAAACAGGAAAAATCCATGTCTGAGTATGCTGAGCATGCTTGTGTGGTAGGATGATCCAAATAACTGATTGAAGTAGGGGAAGGCAGGAAGTAATATTGCTTCCTGTGTAGCTGGATGATAGGAAAAGCTTACATGTCAATTCATGTGGAGAAATATGATGGGGAATGAAGCTTTTTGTCTGCCTTCTTCTTTTAAATATTTATTTTGACAAAATATAATAAGGATAAGGCCCTTGCTGGAACAGGGCTACTGTATTCCATGTACTGGTGCAATGTTGGATCTCAGGAGGAAATCACCAGGTTCAAGGGCCTTTTATGCATGCTGATTGTCTGTAGAAAATGGTGGGTGTTCTGGAGAGGGAAATCTGAATAAATGAGTTATGAGAGACAGGAAAGGGTTCTCTGATAAAGCATGAGCAGGTTCTGGGGGCTTATGCCTGGCATTCCCAAGGGCATTGGAGAGGACACAAATGAAGGACTGGAGCAGAGATGATCTTTAGGGCAGAAGTCAACAGTTCACTAGTAGCTCATCAAAGGAATCAATGGATACAGTTATGCGACGTTTCCATTTATGGACCCTTTCACAGGCCATACATTAATTTAGTCCTATTTTCACTTATCCATCTTGGGACATGGTAATTGTTTTTTGATATTTTGCTATAGCACAGTTTGGGATTCTGATCAGTGGCTCAGGGGATGTAATCAACAGATTGAAATGCTTCTCGCAGGAGATGTACCTTTGCATTAGTGAAAGGATTTGCCAATTATTCGCAGAATTCCTGTGTAGCTACAGGGTTTAGTAGGTAGATGGGTAAATGTGAGTGGGTGTGTGAATCGGTGATTGGGTTAGTGAAAGTGAGTTATTGGCTGAAGGCAATTGGTGTATAAATATGAGTGAGGAGGTTTAATGAGGGTATGTGAATATGAGTTGGCATGCTTCAGAAGGTTACCAGGTAATTATTGAAGGTGGATTATTGAAGGTGAGTGAGTATGTGAATGTGCGTGGGTGAGTGAGTAAATGTGGGTAGCAGTTAAAGTTACCTTTAACCAGACCAAATAAATGGGAGTTGGAAACTTGTCTACAAACATGAGTAATCTCTAGTTTCTCTTGTGGACGCCAAAGTGAAGGTTATTGGAAGAGTTCTGTTAAATCGTTTGAGGGACTGGCCAGAGAAGGGAAACCTTATGTCTGACATTCAATATGGTTTTAGGTCTGGGAGAAGGATGATAGAGCAGAATCTTAATCTTTATTTAATAATATCCAAATACACCAAGGCAAGGAAGGAGGCGATACATCTGGCTTTCATGGACATTGGCACAGTCTTTGATTCAGTATACAGATCTAAGCTGTGGGACGTGCTGGGGTCCATGGGGGTAGAGAAGGCTCTTATCTATTTTTTGATTGATTTCCATGAGGGTTGAAAGCCACAGTAAGATTTGGGTCTATGGGTGAACGCACATCACACTTTTGGCTAGGTAGAGGGGTTCAACAGGGCTGCATCCTAGCTCCCATGCTTTTTATTCTACATATTAACCAGTAAGACCAGAATATAGTGGCACAATGCAAGGATGTCCCTAGGGTGGGTAATAGGAGGGTGCCAACCCTGTTATACGGAGACAACATCATGCTCATAGCTCACACAGCCAATAGTTTACAGCTTTGAACTGAATGTTTTTATGATTTTAAGGACAGCCTAGGGATGAAAATAATTTCTTCTAAATCCTACAAGATGGTGTTGGGGCTAAAGAAAACGAAAACCAGAAACCATGTGATAAGTGGCCAGCTGATTAGCAGGACAGTTGATTTTTTAAATTTAGGAATCCGGATAGATGCAAATTTAAATTGGGACCTGCTACTTAGGGCTCAGGTTCAAGCCTTCAATAGAGTGACCCAGGGCATCGACACTTTTGCAAGAAGGTGGGATGTCCACATGTCAAATCTATACTGACTCTTCATAGATCCAAGTGTGTTCCCACAGTATCCTTTGATGCAGAGATTTGGGGATACAAGCCTTTCCACCTGTTCTGGTGGCAGAGAACACATTTCTCAGGAGTATTCTGAGGTTACCGCTGTCGGTACCAGCAGATGTTGTACATGAGGAACTGGGTGTGAGTTTTATTTCAGACTCTATTCAAATCCAGCCTGTCTGCTAGGGGATGGAATATGGCCATTTAATTCAATGGGTACAGTACATCAAATGCATTCTAGAGGCCTTAGGTAGGCCAGAGTTGTTATCTCATCGGGAGACAATGTTGAAATATGATGCGAGCTGGGTCAAAGAGACTTATCAGCGGTATAAACAGAAAAGAAAGTGTTAGACCTGGTATCCTTGGCGTGGTTTTCCTCTGTCTTTTTGCATCTGCCTCCTGGATTTTAGCTGTGTGCTGGATTTCGTTTTTGCTGGTCAAGGTGCCTTGGGCACTTTGCCACTGCTGATCAGTGCCAAAGTGCAAGTGCCCCCTCTGGAAATTGTGAATATGGATTGGTGTTTCCATAATTGGCTTGTTTGACTTACTACTAAGTCCCTAGTACAGTGCACTGTGTGTGCTCAGGGCCTGTAAGTCAAATGCTGCTCGTGGCCTGCAGCACTGATTGTGCAACCCACACAAGCAGCTTTGCAAAAGGTTCTCAGACCTGCCACTGAAGTGTCTGCGCACAGTCTCTACTGCCATGTCGACCTGGTAAGTGCACCCACTTGCCAGGTCCTAACCTTCCCTTTGATCACATGTAAGGCACCTCTAAGGTAGGTCCAAGGTACCCCTGTGGGCAGGGTGCAGTGTATGTGAAAGGTAGGACATGTACTAGTGTGTTTGACATGTTCTGATAGTGGAAAACAATGTATTTTGTTTTCCACTATTGAAAGGTCAACTGTCCCATAGGATAGAATGGGAGTTTATTTATAACATCTTATAAGTATAACTTCCCATTGGGACAAGATGGAAAGCTGGAGTTTAATATGCCTGAAATCAGAATATAAACATGCATCTTTTTTAGTAAAGATGATTTTTATATTGTGTGCTTGAAAATACCACTTTAGAAAGTGGGTATTTTCTTGCTTAGCCATCCTGTGTGCCTCTGCTGGTTTATGGATTGACTGTCCGGTTTTGGAGTGACAGGGGCTGGGGATGTGCATTCACTGTAGACAGCCACTGGGGGGGTTGAGGTGTGTCCTGCCTTTCCCAGATGAGTCAGGGCTGAGCTGAATAGACCTGGGCTGCATTTAGAGTAGTAGGAGGAGATTTTCTTGCATCTGAATGAGCCTGGTCTGCCTTACACAATGCTTTCTCCACCTCCTGCTGGGAAGCTGGACCAGAGAGGACATAACTGGTTTTGACTGGGCACAGAGCCTCTCTGCCACAAGAGAACAAAGAGAAATACTGTATAAATATTGGGGCCCAGAACTACAGAGAACTTCTGGACTCAAGAGGAACCTCTGCCAAGGAGAAGAGCTGGGAAAGCTGAAGGAGAAGTAATGCCTCTTTGCTGTGTGCTGTCTGGCAGCCGTGGTCCGTGCAGGTAACAGCAGTGGGGCGGTGGGGCCGGGTAAGGGGGGATTTTGAGGGACAATGCCAAGGGAAAAGTAATTATGTATTCAATGTTCCCTCTGCATCGTCCCTCCAAATTCCCCCTCACCCAGCCCCACCGCTCCACCGCTGTTACCTGCATGGACCGCGGCTGCTGTCTGGTGTTGGCCTGCAGTGGCTGTTTCTGCCAAGGAGAGGATAAAGACTTTGCTGTGTGCTGTGTATCCTGCTTGAAGAAGATCTTCAAGGGCTTGAAGTAGAGATTGCCTCCTGTACTAAAGTCTCCGGGATACAAAGTCGTCACTACCAGCTCCCCTGAACTTCCTTGCTGGGAGTTCTGACCTGCCAAGAGGTGTCTGTTGCTGTGTTGGGCCTCTGGAGGTTGTTCCTACTGCTGAGCGCTGGAAAAGAGACACAACTAAGAGAAGCGTGACGCATCCACACCCGTTTCCGATGCATCGCCGCTGTGCCGCTGAAGAAACCGACGCAGCGCCAGCCCATGGCTAGAGAAATCACTGCATGCCGAATCCTATGCACCGATCTCCGATTTCCGAGATCACCGCACCAATACCGACGCAGGCCCTGCTATGTGGCTGCAAGAACCAACGCATTGTGCGACCGCGGCTGGAGATACCAATGCAGCGCCATTGCCACTGCCGCATCGAGAACCGCCACATCCCTGATCCCCATGCATCGCACCAGGCGCCAAGCCTACAAGAACACCAGGGCCGCAGTAAGAAACCAACACATCAACTCCCCACACAGTAAGAAACCGACGAATCACCTCTCCTTCAGTAAGGAACCGAAGCATCACCTCCCCTGCGTGGCAGTAAGGAGCCGATGCATCATCTCCCCTGAAGTAAGGAACTGAAGCATCACCTTCCCTGGGCATAAGGAACTGACGCATCACCTTCCCTGTGGCTGTTTTTGTTTATGATTGTGACGCATCCAAGGTACTTTGTGTTGAAAGTGTCGCATTTATAGCTTGCTATGGACAGAACTGTTTTTACCTTCTAAGAATCACATTTTGATTATTGTATGTTGGATTTTTGTTGTTTTGGTTTTGCTTGGCTTAGATAAAGATTACTTATTTTTCTAAACTGGTGTGGTCTCCATTTGTAGTGTTTTCACTGTGTTACTGTATGTGTGCACAAATGCTTCACACACTGCCTCTGAGATAAGCCAGTCTGCTTGTGCCAAGCTGCCAAGGGGGTGAGCAGGGGTTGTTTTAGAAGTGTATCCCTCTTTCCCTGACTAGGAAGAAGGGTCCCTACTTGGACAAAGGTGCACACCATTGCCAACTAGAGACCCCCATTTCTAACAGAAGGGTAATGGGGTCTCTGTCCAAAATACCCTGTCGGCATTACGCACTGGTCAAACTTTCAAGCAAGTGTGAACGGTATCTAACACTTGATAAGCCGGATTTCCACAGGCATCTCTTGTAGTAATCTCTTTTTGTCTAAATCTGTTCCCACAGTAATTAGTTGGCTTGCACAGACCCTCAGAACCTGTAACTTGTAATTGTGATAATGTGACCGCATTTGGGACTTTACACATAATTTTTGTTTGCCCCATTTTTAATAATCTCTGATCTAAAAATATTCGCCCGTTGCTGCGGACACTGGGTTTTAAACTAGCAAGGCCAACCTTACTTTACCTACAACTTTTAGCTAGTTATACAATTTGCTTTTATTTATCATGGCTTTTTGCTGGAGTTTTCCATTCCTCGCAATACATGGTTATAACTGATCTTTGATGTTTTTAATGTTTATTTATTGTATGAGCTTTTATGATTAATTATGATAAATCAAATAAAGTGATTTGACTGACTGACTGAGTAATGAGTATCTGAATGCAATTCCTTTCCCAAAAGAGCAAATTCCATGAAGTAAATGCATTGAACCTAATAAATTGTGGAGAACACTGGAATAGACATCACTCAAGGGGACAGATTTACTAAGGCTGTGTTGGTGCTCTCCTTAAAGGATTTCAAAGCAATGCAAGGCAATGTGTAGTAGCTCATGCTGTACATCATATAGCACAAAAGGTGTTATGCACTGCAATGGTACCTTTTCACCAGGTAAAATTTGCTTTGCACCACCTTGTGTTGCTTTGTGTCAAAGGGGCGTATCAGCGAACACTCCTATAGATATTGACGCAAAGCCTGATCTAAGAAAATATCCAGTCTGGACTTTATATAAAAAACAAATTCCTAATTGAGGCAGATGTAAACAATGGGGACTATGATCCTTTTTCAAAAACACCTATGCACTGCATGTGTGCTATAGTGTGCAGCATGCATCCAATGTGTCTGGCTTTTTGGTTGTTGTCCATGAATAGGAATATGTACTGGAAAAGTATGCTTTCAGTACAATTCTACACGGAATAGCTCATGCTCAACTATGTGCCCTGGTGCGAGGTTGTGATGATGCAAGGCAGTCTGTTTGGGGAGGGCAGCAGCAGCAGACCAAACTTAGCAGGAGATGGGAGTACGCTGTGTTTTCCACTTCGTACAATGCAGCACAGTGGATTTGGATGCTGTTGTGCATGGCATGAAAAATTAGCAAATCCGGGCTTAGAAATGCTGAAGGTATGGTGTTTTGCACACTCTCCCTTTGCTCCTGTCTTCAAAATTGTATATGTTGAAACTAATGATTAGACTACATATTTCATCACACAAAGAATATATATTTCCTTATTGTCATCAAATCTGCAAGCACTTGTTTCTGCTCTCTCCGTGCAGTCAGGACCTAAATTAACTTCTAACTTCTCCTGAGATGCCCTTTCTCTTGGAATCCTTTTGAATTGTAATTGCAGGAGGGAAGTAGGTTCAAAGTCATACAAGATAGCCATTATGATCATTTGAGTGCATCTCCTGTACGTACTAGAAAAAGCGGGTGGGAAACCCTAATATGTATATGTACTGTGCTGGGATGTGAGGCAGTATGCTCCTAACCCCTCTTCTATTTAAAAGGCTCCCTTGAGCCAGCAAGCTGATGAGCTTTGGAGATGCACCTGTGTGCCTGTGAGTTGTACTGAGACCTGTGAAGACTTTGGCAGCCTTTCCAGCAACCCCAGATGAGATTGTTTTTTGTTCTCTACTGATGAAGGATGAAATCCAGAAACACGTGTGACTAGAGATGTACAGCACTTTCTGCACCAACTTTGGTGAAACACTACAGTTAATATTGAAGTAAGCGCTAATTGTGTACCACATTTACCACAATGCAAAGGGGCGAACTGTGCTGGGATGTGAGGCAGGGGGCTCACAACCCCCCTTTTGAGCGTGTCTGTATCCAAGGAGATTCTGACTTCAGGAGCACCTCCCTGCCCCCCTGCTCACCAGTTTGTATTCAAGGTCATATGCCTCTCATACAAGTTTCTTACTGGTTGTTACATCTGTGCTCAGATTGGTTCCTAGGGCTAGGGTTTCTAGTGGACCTAGGGCCAGATGTACGACCCTAAATTGCATGCGCAAACGGGTTAGCGACCCGTTTGTGCATGCAAAAACGAATAGGGCCATGTACAATTCCTATTTAGCGAGTCGCAATTTTTCTGCAACTCACTAAATAGGAATTGCGACTCGCTATTAAGAAGGGGCCTTTCAAGGGCGTCCCTTCCTAATAGCGACTCTCTACCCCATGTATGAATGTTTTGCGACCGCAATTACGGTCGCAAAACACTCGCAATTTACCGCCCTCTTCAAGAGGGTGGTAATGCACTTGCAAATGGGAAGGGGTCCCCAGGAGACCCCTTCCCCATTGCAAATGCAGGGGAAAATATTTTTTAGGGGCAGGCAGTGGTCCCAGGGACTACTACCTGCCCTTAAAAAATGAAACGAAAACGTTTTATTTATTTTTTAAATGCATCCCGTTTTCCTTTAAGGAAAACAGGCAGCATTTTTTTTTTTTAAAACAGCTTGTTTTAAAAGCAGTCCCAGACATGGAGGTCTGCTGAGCCCAGCAGGCCACCATCCCTGGGAGGGCCAGCCATTCCCAATGGGGTCACAAATTGAGAGTGCCTCATGAATATTGATGTGGCATGCAATTTGCGACCCCATTGGGAATCGAAAACAATGTCTCAGACACTGTTGTACATGGCATTTTGCGACTCACAAATTGCGACTCGCAATCGAGCGCAATTTGCGAGTCGCAAATTGTCATGGTCATACATCTGGCCCCTAGGGCTTAGGGTTAGAGTTCTGATTGGCTGATAAATCTAGGGTTCTGATATGTTTCTAGGGGTAGGGTTTCTATTGGACTTAGGGCTTAGAGTTAGAGTTTGATTGGCTGATAGGGCTAGGGTTCTAATTTGTTCCTAGAGGTAGGGTTTCTATTGGACTTAGGGCTTAGAGTTAGAGTTTGAGTGGCTGATAGGGCTAGGGTTCTGATTGGTTGCTAGGGCTAAGGCTGTGATTGGATGAAAGGGCAAGGTCTTCCATTGGTCCTAGGGCTAGGATTCCCATTGACCAAAGGTAACCTAACCTAGGGCTATTTAACTCTAGGACTCAGGGTGTCTCAACCTGGGTGTCAAGACTAAGGGCGGAGAGGACCAGGGCAGTTGCCTGTTCAGCCTGGTCAGGCCTAGTGCAAGAAATGCAGCCTTTTTACCATTTTTGCCATTTATCTGTCACCACCTTAACCCATCCACCTCCACAAACATAACAACACACTCTCAACAAATGCACACTACTCATTCAATGTCTCAACAACCACTTCAATATCCCACAAAGTACATCTATACACCCTTCTACCCAGACTGCCACACAATGGCACCTTTACTCTCACACAAAACACCACTCTACCCTATACCAGATTCACACATCACAAACACAGTACAAACTCATATTTTGCTTATCTTTAATCCCTACAAACACACACTTTCTGTTCATACAAAACACCAGCTCTACCCTCTACGTACTCCTCACAGACCCCTTTCTACCACTACCAAACCTATAGTCAACCCTCTCTCATATCAACCACCAACATCCTCCTCCTACCAAAAACTCACCACCAAACACTCCTTACACTCCACTCCACCACATATGTAACCTCTTCCTGCTACCAAATCTAACACAAACACTCTTAACCCCTGTCCATCCCTTCTCACACACCACATACGCTCTCCTCCATTGCACACCACCCCTTTACCACTTAAATTCCACTCACCAACAGTACTTTACATTCAAATTATTCACTGAAATTGACTACATCAATATCTCACCTCATTACTCCACAAAATCAAAACATAACACACACACCAGCACATCAAAATCTCACACACACGCACAACTTCATGCCATATTCCGTCACAAAATAGAATTAAACACCCACTCCCACCCTCAGGACTACAAAAGTAATACAAATCCTAAATCCTAAACCATCTTTACACCCAAATCTTCTATATTCAACAACACCTACCACAAACACCCGAACACAACAACACTCATTCACCTGCCTCTCATCCATTGCACAATCTAGAACCTTAAAACATGACACCCATGCTCCACCACCACCTCTATCCCATACACATTCCACCCTAAACAGACACAAACAAAATAAACAACATGCCACTTTTCACAACTTCACATCTCCATGTCTATTACACAACAAGGCTACGCTACAAAAACAACACAGCTCACAAACTCACTCTTAACCACCATGTACACATACAGACCTAACAAAATGCCGTCTAAACCTGCTGGGCTAGGATTGCTATATAGACAAACGACATTATAGCTATCTTCACTCAGTTAATACCTCCACTAATAATACACCTGTTACAAAGAGAACTACACACTCCTCTAGTAAACAAAGTCACACCACCACCAAAACACAATCTCTCGACTGCATACTAATAAATGCTTGATCACTCTCTAAAAACAAGCACCACATCTATGACTTACTCACTGACACACAATCTGACTTATTCTTTATAACTGAATACTGGTTGGGAGATGACATGGCTTCACTGTTGCATGAAGCTGTTCCTCCAGGCTATCAAACTGTCACTCAAAATTGCATAGGCAAAAGCTGTTATATTTAAGGAAACAATAAATCTCACCAAAGCTGACAACATTTCCATACAAGGTTGAGAGGCCGTCTTGGCTAGGCCCTAGTGGAACTCACTTAGTCGCGCTATGGGGAGTTCCTCGAAATGTCCCAAAAACTCAGCAGGCAGAGCCTGTCGACACGCCTGTCCGTGTGACGTTTTTACAATTTGCTCAGTGGCAAAATGTGTTCTCGTACCAGAAATTGCGTGCGAACAGCACAGCACAGTTCACAAGGGTTCAGCCATTTTGTTTTCTGTTCACTGCATGGTGCTGGGGCCTGTTTTTCAATCCATCCTTAATCTTTTAAATCCTCCATCATCTGACTCATCCACCCCTCATTTTCCTTTATTGTATCAGTGTGTGTTTTTTGTTTTTGTATTTTACCTTTTTGTCATTTTGCATGTTTTTTGTGACTTTTTGTACTTTTTTGGTTTTCCCTTTAAGTCTTTAGCTTTCTCATTCTTTGCACTCCTATTTCTTCTTTTTTTTTTTTTTTTACCACCAACGTCATGGCAGAGTGGGGCAAGAGAGGGAGTGGTGACGCCAATGCGGCTCCTAGCCGCACACCTGGTGGTCGTCGGCGCTGCCAAGGGGTGCAACCCCGTGCCATTTTCTCAGAGGTCGAGGTGGCTGAACTAGCTTTTTATGTGCAACACCACTTCCCCTCCATCTTGTAGAAGTTTGGGGTCCAGTGCACCAGGCAATTGGGCCGATATGCTGGACAGGGAGCAGGAGCTGCTTTACCTGCTGGGGGTCAAGTTTGGCCGGCTTAGTGAGTAATTATTTATTTGTGTTCTTTCTTGGCTAATATTATTTTTACAAATAGCATGCTGCTCACACTCATAGGTAAGTCAAGTTTACATTACAAAGATTATGTGATCCAGCCAGGTGCTTGTCACTACCTAATTGTACTCGTTGGTGCTCGCTTGGGCTGATTATTTAAGAATTCATGCAGACTCCTCTGTCCTGTAACGAAGATAGTGGTGGCGTTAGTAGTCGTAATATCAGTGAGTTAGAGTTTTCTGTGCCTTTCTTTCTGTAGCTCGTACAGTCCCAAGCAATCTCCCAGTGATGTGTAGTATGCATCTGTGCATTGGAAAAAAAGGGAGACTGAGTTGTCCCGTCAAAGGGAGTTGAATGAGATGAGAAGCAAAGATCATTCATTGCAATGCATTAGTAGTTCCAAAATGTAGTTTAGGCAATTTGGAATAGGGCTTAGGTTTAGAATATTTGGTGTGGGTCAAATAGTAGAATAGGCAAACTGCTATAGAAAAGTACAATATTACTGTGTTTGGCTTTCCCTGTTAAAATATTTTTGGAGAGATTATTAACTGGACCACTAATCTTTATTATTATATCTTCTTTATTTCTTACATCAGCATCCAGGGGCAACCACTAGCCCAGCCGCGCATGGAAGTTCTACCACTACCACCAGAGAGGCGTCCAATGCCAACGGATCTGCTGGCCCCAGTAAGTCTTCCTGTTACTATCATTATTATTATTTCCATAACTTTTACAGCTGCACATTTAGAATAATTTTTCCTTTTTACTTTTTTTACCGTACCTGTCTCCTAATTTTTTCCAACTCCTCTTCATACTATCTAATGTTTGTTAAATTATTTCCTAGTCACTTTCTATGTTTCAAGTTTCTGTAGTTGAATTACTCCTGTCTGTACTAGTGTTTCTGTAGCTGCCTTTCTTCTGCTTTGTCAGTAAGCTTTCCATCTCCCATTTTATATCTTGTGGACTGGTACTGTAAGACTAAGAGAATGGATTTTAGGACAGGTACTCTACTGTGAAGATTGCATGCCAAAGTAAGCTACTCTTAGTCTATGCATGTTTGTTGAGAAGGCTTACTTTTTCCTGCTCATGCTTGAACAGTAAAACTAGAGAGTGGCCATGGTCATGTTGTCAATGTTGTGTATGTATAGTAATTCATTTATAGATTAGTAGTATACCAGCAGTTTCGATGACAGTGCAGCATGGCTGGAAACTAGTATGAGGATGGTCCCATTGCATTTGCCAACCAAGACCATATGTCCTCCATTGACCAATTATTCATTGCTCACCAAGGACTTGGAGTCATCATAGTTCTGCCCCTCTGTACAAAAGGTTTTTGGTTGGCTTGACTACCTGGCTTTTCAAAGATTGCCCGCCAACAAAATTCCCAACGTGATATTTGTGATAGAGGATACTGCAACCGAACTGTAGTGATGTATTGTGGTTGAGTTTTGTTAAAAATGATAATAATAAGGGAAGGTGTATCTGGCACCTAAAATGTGTAATGTTATTTCTAGCTGCACAGACCACCAGCGCCAGGGTCAGCAACAGCATCAGCATAGCAGGCTTGGCAGCAGTTGAAGGGGGAGTCCCATCTGCGGCAGGGACGGGCGGGGGTAAGTCACATTGCTTGCTTATTGACAATTACTAGTATACTCACTGCAAGGGCATTGTGAACCCCCTGCTTTAGTAGCTACAGCGGGGTTGAGTTAAGGACCTCTTCTATCTGCAATTCAGCCGACAAAAGCTCATAATGAAGGCAAAAATGGTGGGTTGGGGGGGCGTGGCCAAGCAAGATGCCCGGACGGACGTGATCTGAGCCAGCTCCGCCGCCAGCCTGCTGTCGGCAGTGGTTGATGAGCCCCAACGTGGCTGTCAAACATAGGAGTCGGTACTGGGCAAGGTGGGAAACTGCAGTTTCTTGATGTAAGCGGCTTGCCCACAAAGAAAATGGGAGATAACGCTGGAATTGCCGGCGTGGCAAAAACCACCAAAATGGCGCTGATCGCCTGAGGTCGCCGCACCTAAGCTCCGACGGTCGTGATGGGCAGAGCGCTGCCTAGGATGGAGAAGAGACAGCGCCGGAGGGGTAAATGATGGTAAATAGGCTGCCAGCAGAAGGAACTACCGGCACACGCTGCAGTTCAGTTGCGGCTGGGACCGGGAGTCAAGTACCCCGGGGCGTTTGGCTGCCGCGGTTGGCAGGGCACCAGAGCGAGCCGGAGGGGGTGAGTACAAGGCACATCAAAGGGGGTGCACTTACCTATGTTCCCCAGGGCCAGTGAGGAGCAGCTATAGGAAGGGAGGCAGCAACAGGCCTGAAGCAGATTTCCCTCTTCGGATCGCCTGACCCCATGATGGTGGGTGAAGCGTCAAAGCAGGCAAACCTCAGTCGTAGCAGCGCGGGAAGCACCAGATAATAAGGAGGTCATAAGCGGGAGGCCCCTGAGACCACAGAGGAGCAGAGTAAAGACCAGACGCGAGGGGAATCCCTAGTCCCTGAGGAGGAAGAGCCCCGGGGCCTACGACCATGCGAGAGTCTTCACGGCCAAACGTACCACAATGGAAAGCGGTCTCCAAGGGTCGCCAAACGAAGACTTAACCCAAGGAGAGCAGGCGAATAAGGGTCTACTACAGATGGGACGGACAACGGTAAGCTTAAGGTAAGGGCGGACAGGTACCTCCACGAACTTGGCCGAGACTGGTTTCTCGAGAGGTGACCGAGACAGAGACAGATCGTCCTCAAGACAGGATGATGGAATGCTGGTTATTTCCGAACAAACCAACTACTTAACATGACAAAAGCTACGTTGTATTTGATATAGAGACAGCTGGGCGACGGGCTTGGGCTGAGTCCCCTGCCAATATGCTCGCAACCTGGAGTGATGCCATAGCGGGGTACCAGGTGGACCCGCTACCCAGGTTTATTTTCTTTGTTGTTTGTTTGAAAGTTTCACATGGGGTGTTTTTTTCAGGGGGGGGTGGAGAAGCAGGGGCAGTAAGGGGAACGAAGATATCCTTTGTGGTAACAGATGGAGTGATGGGGAGGGGGAGATGAGGCATCCGAAGCGTAGACAAGGGGGACAAGGGGTAGAGAGGCACCAGTGGGGACAACAAGCGGGCGAGGTCAGTGAGCCAGAAAGATGATATTGATTGCAACCTGGAATGTGAAGTGCTTGAGTTTCCCTTTAAAACGCCAAAAGATTTGGAAGTATTTGATAAACCATCAGTTCGATGTAGTGGCGCTCCAGGAGACGCACCTAAAGAGACAAGATGAGTTGAGGCTACGACACAAAAGCTACTCCCTTGTATATAGATCCTCAGGCAGCACAAAACACAACGGGTTGGCACTCATGTTCCATAGCAATATACAATTTCAACCGGAAGGGATAAAGGCAGACAGGGAGGGACGGGTGGTGATCGTAAGAGGGAAAATTAGGGGGAGAACGGTTACCATTGTATCAGCTTATGTCCCCAACACGGGCCAAGCAGCCTTTGTGAGCTCACTACTGGATATGATAGGGGGTTTTGCCGAAGGAATGATAATTCTAATGTGAGACTTTAATCTTACTTGGCACTCGAAAGAGGATAGTACCCACCCTCACAGATCCACGAGGAAGTTTCTCTAAAACATTGAAACATACATTTCAAGAGCTGGGCCTTTTGGATGCCTGGAGGTCCCTCCACCCAGACACGAGAGATTATACATATTTTTCCCATGTCCACCAGACCTATTCTAGGTTGGATTATGTCTTTGTCTCCCAGGGGATACAGGGTATACTCGAAGAAGCCAAAATTCTTCACGTCACACTGTCAGATTACAGCCCGGTCACTGTAAGCCTTCAGTGGGGGGTAAAGAGGCTGGCTCCAACGAGATGGTATTTTCCCGTTTCTGTGACCCAGGACAGGCTGTTAAGGGATGAGCTGAGGGTGGTGATCAAGGAGTATTTCCAGTTCAAATACCCAAATGCCACGTCACACTTGAACAACTGGGGCGCATTCAAAGCGGTAGTGCGGGGCAAATGTATCTCACTGATCTCCGCTTTCAATAAACAGAGAGCAAAGGAAAGGATAGACCTCAAGGCTGTTAGACTTGAAATTCCCCTTTCCTGTAATGCACTTGTTATGCTATATTAGGTTAGCAATATGTGGCTAAATAGACACCATTTGTATTCACGTTATGCAACCCACTGAGTTATCCTCGCAGCATGTAAGCTTTAGTTATCTCGTGTGACTCCATTTTGTATTTCGCAATTCATATTAGACTGTGACTGAACTAAGTTTTATTATATGTACTGCTTGCTTCAGCAGAAAGCTTCTGGGGTACATTTTCTCCTAAGGTTGGGCCTCGCTCTACTAGTGGATATATTGTTTATACTTCTGCATACCTTTCCCATGAGACGGAGCCTGCTCCCACTAGCTCAGCTGCAGGCACAAACAGAATGACCTTGCCAGAGAGATAGTGTGTGCCCGGTCTCAGACTCTTAGCTCATCCTTGTGTGCCCCCTTTGTTTCTTGCTGCCTTCTGTGGAAAGTTACTGGGAGGGTGTGTCTTGTGCTCATGCTATAATGTATAATTGTTACTCCTATGCCTGGAAAAGTCAGTCCCTTGGCAGACATCTTAGGGTGCAGGTCTTAATGGACTCCTCTGCAGAGTATAGCTAATAAAATGCCTATTAGTATTCTCTACTGTCTGACCGACTCTTCATTCTTGGGAAGGCATAGCAGGTGGTTGTGAGAAAACCCGGGTGGCCCTAGAGGGCCACTTCCTTCAAGGCGACGCTGAGTAAAACAGAAGGTGAATTTAAAAAGAACTTCATGCAAATTTTGAAGCGTCAGATAAGTGCATTAAAAGGGAAACTCGGCGCCATCTATACCAATAGAGCGGAATTCACTCTACTGAGAATGCGCCGTAGCACATATGCACAGGGAAATAAAGTGGGCACACACCTGGCGCGACAACTGCGGGAAAAAAGGGAATGGGAATACATTGGGGGAATATGTAAGGCGGGAGGGGTGATGGTGTAGTGCTTATAATTTTTCACAATAGGACACACCTGGACCCTGCACTCCCAAGAGGAGGCAAATGCACTACTGCACCTTTAAACAACACACGTTAAACAGCACTCCCAAAAGTCGAGGTGATAAAACAAAACCCAGCACTCTCTTAAGGTGAGGCAAGAAGACAAATTCAGGTGCATTTAAAGTGACACACATGTTTATTAATTCAATATTTTAGAAAGGAAGGCAAAATATATCAGTTAATGCAGACTCCCAAATATCAAGTAGTTCAAGTGCAAAATCAGAATAAAATGCAGCATATATACATGTAGCAAAGAAACTTAGAAATTATGTACATAAATTAAGGAACACCTCACCAATCGATCATGCAACATCCTTGCCAACTCAAGCTGGAGAAGCCCTTCGACAGCCCAGGAAGGAGTTCGATCGGGACCCAAGTTCCGTCTGTTTCACAGCAGTACGTCTACTCTGTGATGAGCTTCTACCTGCCCCCCCGAAGATCTCCAGCTTTAATACCTTTACTCAACGTGAGGCGAAGGTTCTAGAAACCTCGTCCCCTTCTGTTTGAAAAAACTGAGCTGACCGTACTAGTCTGTGTCAAGGTCAAGACAGAAGCTGGCCAGGCTCCTGTATTTTGACTCCGAGACAGAGCTGTACATTCCGCACATTCCCTGAAAGGTACTAAGCACGCATCCCACACAACATGTTCCAGTTCACTCTGATCGGTGAGGAGCGAAAAACAAGTGAAGAGCAAAAACATGCCCTCCCTACTTTGCAGCTACGTGCGAGCACAGAAAATGGAGTCTGTTGCACAAGATGGAATCTGCACAGAAAATTGAGTCAATTATGCCAAATGGAGCCAATGGTCAATATATCACTCAATATCAGTACATTCCACCCTTTGACCATTGGCTTTCATAATATATTGGTCTGAGATCAACTGCTTTAGGTCGAAGCATAGATAAGAGATTAGGCACACACTGGATACAACAACATAATGATATCAAGATACATATTGCTAATGCTATCCCACCTAGAACAGAGCGAAGTTTACCAAAATCCGGCAACCACCCAAACAACCAATCCCACCACCCTTTTTCTACATCCTGCTTGACATCTTTAGCTAACTTGTGTAAAGCGTCAATGTGGGATTGAATTGACTTAGAATGATCTGAGAGATTAAAGCAACACATTCCCTCAAAGTCTGAACATCCATGATCATGTTTTAAGAGTAAATAATCAATTGCTACTCTGTTCTGTAATATAGCTTTTCTTGCCCCCGCACATCTAATAATAATTCTGCTAAAGCAACTGATGTATGATTAATATTTTTCACCATCAAACATGCTAATTCACTAACAGCCCTAGAATTATAAATGGTTAGGCCTGGAATTCCTACTATTGAAGCAGCTAAACTAATATATTCAGACTTAGATAATAAATGGATTTCAGAATCACAATGTTCACTGAGTTGAACAGCTTCTCTCGTATTCCGGACATGTGATGATGGATCTAATGGGAACATCATGAGGCCTAATCTAGTAAAGGCACACGGTCCACCTGTGATATTTGCTGGAATATACGTATATGTAACATTACCACATGAGAATAACCACCCTACAGGCAATTTAACATGCCTGCAATGACTGGCAGCAGATACTACATTTTTGCATATCATGTCATTGTGCATATTTTTGCATGTACTTTCATTTCGATTTTTGCATAAAATTTGTTGTTCCCATGTCATTTTTGATTGAGTTCCTTCAAGTCGTATTTAAGCACATTTGCCAATGGTAATGGGGTCACAAGTTAGATTGTAGCAAATGTCGCCTTCAGAGATATTGAACGTTATCACTTGTGTTAGATTTTTCCAATCATCATCAGTAGTTTCTGGACAAAATCGGCAAAACTCATAAGGTGACAAGTGAGTTCTCACATCATGTTCCTCCACTGCCTCGTCTGCATTTGTGACATTGAATGTCTGCAACAGCACATCGAAAGGGGTAGGTATAGCTACGAGGCACATGGAAATAATATCCATGGTGCTTTTCATGTTTGTCATGCAAAAGTACGACCTGTTGAGGACTGTCCATGCAAGATAGGACCACACATTGTCAGGCCGAGTCAGCAGTGCTGTTGATTTGCTCAGTCGGCTGGCCACTTCGGAGTAAGGGGCACCCGGTCCCTCCCGGCCCCACTCGAACACGACCAAACACACTCCAGCGAGCGCAAGCAGAGCACAGACACGCAATGCTGTGATCTAAAAGAACAGAGAACAAACTGGTATTATTCATTCTCGCAAGTAACATTTATCAGCAGGCACATGTTCCCATTTTTCCTGCCCTGGTTTCATGACTAACAGGACGTTGTCCTTTCCTGTTGCAATAACCTCTGCCTGTTCGGGGGGACCATTTGGAGATTCTACCCACACTTTGGCTCCTGGATTCTTGTCAGTAGAGCCAAACCCTCCTTCCCCACGCATGGTGAGAAGGGCTGGGGCTGTCCCCTTCTTGACTATCCCTCCGTAAACTGGCATGATCACTATTTGAGCAACTCTGTCTCCAGGTTGTATTATCAAATCAGTGTCTCCACTATTAAGTAGGATGACCTTGATTTCACCTTGATAGTCTGCATCAATTACCCCTCCCAGCACTTGAATGCCCTTTAGAGCCAATCCAGATCGAGGGGCAATCAAGCCGAAATGCTCTGGGGGAATCTGGATTCCCACTCCTGTCTCAATGAGTGCTATATCTCTTGGTTTGAGTCTGTACAGTTTCAAAGCATGCAGATCAAGACCTGCAGCCTCCGGTGTCGCCCGGTACGGAGCCAAAGCTCCAGGAGCTGTCTCCCAGTAGAGAATGGTATTGGTGGCTACATGAGGCTGAATCTGCAAGGCTGGGGTTAGCATTCGCATCAAAGGGGTTTCTGCATTTGCTAAGGGTCTATTATTCAATATTTGCAGTGCCTCATTTAAATGATCTCTCCAATTTTTCAAAGACCCATCAGACAACTTTCTCAATTGATCTTTCAACAATCCATTCATGCGCTCAATCAGACCCGCAGCCTGCGGGTAATACGGAATATGAAAGACCCACTCAATGTTGTGTTGTACACAATAATCCTGCACCAATTTGCCTTTGAAATGAGACCCATTGTCACTTTGAATCTGTAATGGAATTCCATAATTCAAAATCAGCAAGTCTAACGTTTTCAATGTGTTCAACTGAGTAGCACGTTTACATGGAAATGCTATCAAATATCCAGAGTATGTGTCTACAACCGTGCACACATATTGACATCCTCAACTAGTTGGCAGGGGCCCAATGTAATCAATCTGCCAGATCTGTGCTGGTAATTTTCCTCTGCCTAGCTGGCCTCTCACTATCTGTAGGACTGGTCTATGTTGGGTATGCTGACAAACAGGACATTGTAAGATCGCAGTTTTAATCAGATCTAGGGGAATGTGTATCCCTCTATTCTCTGCCCACCTGCTAGTAATCTTTTCTCCAAAGTGTCCGCACTTCTGATGTGCCCATTTTGCAATCCCAACTAGGTCAGAATCTTGCGTTGCCACCTCGGCCTCCGAAATCTTAGCTTTTTCATCTGTGAGGGAATTAAACCAGCGGTCGAGTGAGTCGGTGGAACAGTGAGCATCTACATGATACACGGTAACTGTGCTTTGCGGCAACATGGTCCAGATCTCTTTCCACAGTTCCTTACCCCACACTTCCTTTGTATTTATTATCCAGTTATGAGCATGCCACCCTGAGGTCGCCGCACCTAAGCTCCGACAGACGTGACGGGCAGAGCGCTGCCTAGGATGGAGCAGAGACAGCGCCGGAGGGGTAAATGATGGTAAATAGGCTGGCAGCAGAAGGAACTACCGGCACACGCTGCAGTTCAGTCGCGGATGGGACCGGGAGTCGAGTACCCCGGGGCGCTTGGCTGCCGCGGTTGGCAGGACACCAGAGCGAGCCGGAGGGGGTGAGTACAAGGCACATCAAAGGGGGTGCACTTACCTATGTTCCCCAGGGCCAGTGAGGCGCAGCTATAGGAAGGGAGGCCGCAACAGGCCTGAAGCAGATTCCCCTCTTCGGATCGCCTGACCCCAAGATGGTGGGTGAAGCGTCAAAGCAGGCAAACCTCAGTCGTAGCCACGCGGGAGGCACCAGATAATAAGGAGGTCATAAGCGGGAGGCCCCTGAGACCACAGAGGAGCAGAGTGAAGACCAGACGCGAGGAGAATCCCTAGTCCCTGAGGAGGAAGAGCCCTGGGGCCTACGACCACACGAGAGTCTTCACGGCCGAACGTACCACAATGGAAAGCGGTCTCCAAGGGTCGCCAAACGAAGACTTAACCCAAGGAGAGCAGGCAAATAAGAGTCTACTACAGATGGGACGGACAATGGTAAGCTTAAGGTAAGGGCGGCCAGGTACCTCCATGAACTTGGCCGAGACTGGTTTCTCGAGAGGTGACCGAGACAGAGACAGATCGTCCTCACGACAGGATGATGGAATGCTGGTGATTTCCGAACAAACGAACTACTTAACATGACAAAAGCTACGTTGTATTTGATATAGAGACAGCTGGGCGACGGGCTATGTTGGGTATGCTGACAAACAGGACATTGTAAGATCGCAGTTTTAATCAGATCTAGGGGAATGTGTATCCCTCTATTCTCTGCCCACCTGCTAGTAATCTTTTCTCCAAAGTGTCCGCACTTCTGATGTGCCCATTTTGCAATCCCAACCAGGTCAGAATCTTGCGTTGCCACCTCGGCCTCCGAAATCTTAGCTTTTTCATCTGTGAGGGAATTAAACCAGCGGTCGAGTGAGTCGGTGGAACAGTGAGCATCTACATGATACACGGTAACTGTGCTTTGTGGCAACATGGTCCAGATCTCTTTCCACAGTTCCTTACCCCACACTTCCTTTGTATTTATCATCCAGTTATGAGCATGCCACGTGGGAAGCCAAGTGGCTAACCCATTGGCAGTGGACCACGAGTCAGTGTATATATGACATTTTCCTGGCAATTCTTGTTTCAAAGCTTGATACACAGTATATAGTTCTGCGAACTGGCTACTCTTTCCCTCTCCAGTAGTGGTCAACAATTTCTTGCTCACAGGATTGTATGACACTACCTTCCAGTGCCTTTTAGCCCCTACATACCTGGCTGAACCATCAGTAAACCACACATGCTTCCTGTCCTCTAAGGACAATTCTTCAAATGGCTTACCCCACTTCACAGGAGACTCCTGTATCTCAGGTACATCATGCAACACCTCTGTATCTCCCATTGGGGCTTGCGCCACCTGCTCATGCAACACCGCAGTGCCTTTGGGACCTACTTGGGCCCTATCCTGTATGTACCACTTCCATTTGATTATGCTGGCCTCTTGCGCATGTCCTATTCTGTGAGTCTTGGGGGAACTCATCACCCATTGCATAATAGGAATCTCAGGTCTCAAAATCACATTGTGCCCTAGGGTCAATTGCTCAGTATCCACCAGGGCCCAATAACATACAAGCAACTGTTTTTCAAAGAGAGTGTACCACTCTCCAGCATCTGGCAATTTCTTTGTCCAAAATCCTAAAGGCACCCTCGTTTTTCCTTGCTCTGCCACAAACTCCAATTAGCATACAGTCCTTGCACTGTCCCATTCAGCTCAACATCCCCCTCCCGCACTGGCCACAAATCCAAAGCGTGCTGTATAGCCTCTTTTGCTAATTCAAATGCAATTTGCTGTTGCTCTCCCCATTCAAATGCATTTTTCTTTTGCGTAACTTTGTACAAAGGGGCCAAAATCTGACTCAAGTGAGGGATGTGCTGTCTCCAAAAACCAAACAATCCAATGAACCTCTGGGCTTCCTTCCTATTTCGTGGAACAGCAAATTCTTTAATCTTTTGTCTCACTTGGGGCACCACCTCTCTGTGTCCCTGATGCCATTGAATACCCAAAAACTTCACACTTTGAGAGGGTCCTTGTAATTTGGTGAGATTTATCTCCCACCCTTTGCTCTGCAAATGCTCCACAATCCTTTCCAGCTGAATCTGCACCTGCTCTTGTGTCTCTCCTGTATCATCACGTTATCAATGTAATGGCAAAGCTGTACCCCAGGTATAACTGGCACCTCATCTAAGTGCTCCGTTACCAGCCGGTGACAGATGGTAGGACTATGCAAGTACCCTTGGGGCAAATTTCTGAACGTGAGTTGTCTGCCATTCCATGAGAATGAGAATTGCTCTTGGCATTCAGGGGCTATTGGTATAGAAAAGAAAGCATTGGCAATATCAACAGTCGCATACCAAGTCCCAGGATGCTTCTGTATTTTCTCAATTAAGGTAACAGTATCTGGGACAGCGGCAGTCAAAGGAGGTGTGTGCTTGTTCAATTCGCGATAATCAACTGTCATGCGCCAAGTATTGTCACTTTTGCGCACAGGCCACACGGGGTTATTCCAGGCGGTAGTGATTGGAGTCACCACCCCTGCCTCTATCAAGTCCTGTATGGTTGCACTGATCTCCTCATGCCCCCCTGGAATTCTGTACTGTTTCAAATGAATTACCTTAGTAGCCTGGGGCACCTTCACTGGAGGAATCTTGAAGCGACCCACCCTTACGGCGCCAATTGAAATGTACTTCTTTGATCCAAATTGATAGTACCCATCCTCTAAATACAGAGTCATTCCCTTCAAGATATCAATTCCAATAATATATTCAGAGAGGGGCACAATCAATACAGTATACTCTCTTTTTGGTATTCTCCCTATTTTCATTTGGTCCTTTGTCTGCACTGCTGGTGTCTCTTTTCCACCTAAGCCTGTGATTGTGAAATACTGTCCTTTAAACTTTTTGGGATTTCCATATATCAAAGTGGCCTCCGCTCCGGTATCTACTAGGCTCGGGCCCTCTGAACACTACGATGTTTCCAATGAATTTCTATGTCAACATAAGGTCTATTGTCTTTGCGAGTCCATCTCTGTACCGGAGCTTGACCTATTTCCTAATCTGCTTTGAATCTGTCAACCTTTGCCCAGGTCAAATCCGGGTACAACCTGTCATACCCTCGAGGGAGGAATTCCTCCTCCCTTCGGTTCTCACTGAGCCATTCACTTTTTGAATCTCTCCCTTCCTTCGTACTCAAAAGGGCAGCTCTCTCACCCTCCTTTTCCTCCTCATCCACCTCTGGCTTTCTTCGCATTTTATTTTGTTTATTCACTCTCCTGCTTCCTTCCTTTTTATCTAAACCTCTTTTCCGATACATCTCCCACAGACTTTTAGTCTCTATTCCATCTATCTTCTCTTTCTCCACTCCATCCTTCAACAAAGCCAAAAACATGTCTCTTCTAGACAGCCTGTTATTGTCTGTACGAGTCTCAGACCTGGAAGCTCTTTCAGTCTTTATCCAGTCCCCCAGCTCTCCCAACTCACGGACTGTCTCAATCACCTGTGCCAAAGTATTACCAGTCTGATTAATTAGCAAAGTCATCATCACTTGTTTGTAAGCAGGGGGAGCCAAACGGATTATTTTATTTCGCACAGACGCATTCAACAGCCCATCCATCAACTTATGTGCATTATCCAGGAAAATAGCAGTTTTCATCACCTCCTCCTTAAGCCTCTGTATAGCATCTCTCAGTGTATACCAAGGTTTATCATTCACTGGCCAGTCTGACTCTGTTGGGTATTTAGAACTACATCCAACCACTGCCAATTGCAACAGGCTGATTTGATTATTGTCACTGTAATTCCTAAACTGCTCCTGCACTGTAGAATCAGTACTAAGTGTACAAAATTTCACTGCATCTCCATGATCTAACATTACCCCAGAGGCGCCCATATCAAACAACTGCACCATCCATGTAAGCAGAGATTCTCCAGGTCTTTGTCGGAATCTGTCTGAGATGTCATTAATCTCCTGCTGAGTAAAATCCTCCATACAATCCATCGCAACCCCCTGTGGATAATTTGGACCACCCTGTATTTTCCGACGATATATGGGCTGCGCCTGAACCACTTTGCATTCTTCCGACTCACCCTAACTGCCAGCTGAAAACTCTGAAGAATGCCAAATATTTCCATCCCACGTTTCAGGGTCCCAGTCAATTCCTACCTTTGCAATAGCTAAACGTACTTTTCTCTTGTTAACCCTTCCCCTCCTTTTCTTTTACTTGTATTGCGCGATACGAACTGCAGCCTTTTCTGCCACAGTCTGGTAAGTTTCCAACTTATCTTGTAATAACTTATTCTGACAGGTTAACATCGTAGACGTATTTTTGGCTTCAACAAACTGTTTCTCTATTTTTTCATGTTCGTGCTGCAGCTGAACACATTTTTCATGCATTTGACGATAAGCACATAAGAGGATCCAGCCCCTTCGTCCTAACGTGCTAAGCTCTTTTCCTTTCTCGACAGGCACTTTTTGCAAACACGCAACCACTTGTGCTGGCCCAGCGTCAGCTAAACACACATTCCAATTTTCACTCAGCCCAGCGCAATTAGCCCACTCGTGGGCAAGCGTACCATATGGGGCTATCTCCCATCCAGGTTTCTCAATTGGTATCTGGGAATCTGCCTTCATTTTTCTAGAAAACATTTTTTCTTTCCCCTTTTAATTTTCTTTTTGAATCCTGACAAGTGACACCAAGATGTAGTGCTTGTAATTTTTCACAATAGGACACACCTGGACCCTGCACTCCCAAGAGGAGGCAAATGTACTACTGCACCTTTAAACAACACACGTTAAACAACACTCCCAAAAGACGAGGCGATAAAACAAAACCCAGCACTCTCTTAAGGTGAGGCAAGAAGACAAATTCAGGTGCATTTAAAGTGACACACACATGTTTATTAATTCAATATTTTAGAAAGGAAGGCAAAATATATCAGTTAATGCAGACTCCCAAATATCAAGTAGTTCAAGTGCAAAATCAGAATAAAATGCAGCATATATACATGTAGCAAAGAGCAAAGAAACTTAGAAATGATGTACATAAAGTAAGGAACACCTCACCGATCAATCATGCAACATCCTTGCCAACTCAAGCTTGAGAAGCCCTTCGACAGCCCAGGAAGGAGTTCGATCGGGACCCAAGTTCCGTCTGTTTCACAGCAGTACATCTACTCTGTGATGAGCTTCTACCTGCCCCCCCCGAAGACCTCCAGCTTTAATACCTTTACTCAACGTGAGGCGAAGGTTCTAGAAACCTCGCCCCCTTCTGTTGGAAAAAACCGAGCTGACCGTACTGGTCTGTGTCAAGGTCAAGACAGAAGCTGGCCAGGCTCCTGTATTTTGACTCCGAGAGAGAGCTGTACATTCCGCACATTCCCTGAAAGGTACTAAGCACGCATCCCACACAACATGTTCCAGTTCACTCGGTGAGGAGCGAAAAACAAGTGAAGAGCAAAAACATGCCCTCCCCACTTTGCAGCTACGTGCGAGCACAGAAAATGGAGTCTGTTGCACAAGATGGAATCTGCACAGAAAATGGAGTCAATTATGCCAAATGGAGCCAATGGTCAATATATCACTCAATATCAGTACAGATGGAACATGACGACACGGGCAAGGCAAACATTTTTGGTGACTTCTACCAAGAGCTTTACAGGGCAGCCCCCGCCGACATCACAACCCAGACAAATTATCTGGCTGCGCTTGAGCTTCCTCAAATCTCCACTACTTGCAGGGGCCAGCTAGATGCCCCGATTTCCGAGGAGGAAGTGAGACAAGCAATCTCGACACTAAAGCCACACAAATTGCGAGGGACTGATGACCTGACAGCGCATTTTTACAAGACCTACGCGCCAGAACTGACTTCCCATCTGACTGCATTATTCAATGAAATTGCAACGGGGCAAAAGGTGTCTCCCTCTATGGCAGAGGCCCTGATTATGATAATACCCAAACCGGGGAAAGATCCTCAATAAATGCGCCACTTATAGGCCAATTGCCCTCCTGAATTTGGATGCTAAACTCTATTCGGCAATATTGGTATCCCACCTAGAGAACCTTATGCCAGATATTATTCACACCGATCAATCGGGATTCATAAAAGGGAGACAAACACATGACAATATACGCAGGACGCTGCACCTTATAGAAAAGGTGAATAAGTTCAGGGTGCCGGCAGTACTGGTAGGTTTGGACGCAGAAAAGGCCTTCGAGAGGGTGGACTGGCACTTTCTTTTCCTCACTCTGAAGAGCTTGGGCTTCGGGGACGCATTCATCAATATGATCAGCGCTATGCTTGCCCACGCTCGAGAGTACAGGTCAACAGAGCGAACTCGAGCCCCTTTGAGCTAAGTCGAGGCACCCGACAGGGGTGCCCGCTATCTCCCCTGTTGTTCGCCCTGAGTATCGAAATGCTGGTGATTTGGCTACGGGCATCCCCAGACATCCATGGGATTAGATTCGGGGGGGGGAAGAACACAAGGTATCATTGTTTGCAGACGATGTCCTGCTGACTCTCACTTCCCCCAGATCCTCACTGCGAGCACTGCAGAAGGAGCTGGAGAACTTTGAAGTTGTCGCGGGTTTCTGAGTTAACTTGGTGAAATCGTATGTTTTAGACTTAAAACTATCGGACAGAGAAAAGCTACTCGTGCAGGGGAAGACCCCATTCACTTTGGATAAACATAAGCTTCAATATCTAGGAATCCAGATCACCCCCAGATTAGAGGGTCTTTTTAAGGCAAATTTCCCGCCACTATTAACACAAATGCAACATGAGCTTAAACGTTGGAAACCTCTGTTCATATCCTGGTTGGGGCGCATACACACAATCAAAATGACCTTCCTCCCCAAACTGTTATATCTATTTCAAGCACTTCCGATCGAACTAGAGAAAGAGTACCTAGCTGGGGTTCGCTCCATGGTCATACGCTATATTTGGCAAAACGGTAGAGCGCGTTTACCCTTACATGTATTGAGGCAGCCAAGGGCCGAGGGGGGTGCAGCACTCCTGGATTTCGGGCTTTACTACAAGGTGGCCCAGTTACGAGTGGTGGCGGAATGGACCTTGAGGGAATCGGATAAACACTGGCTCCATATGGACCGCGACATTGTGGGCAGGACAATTTGGGATGTACTGTGGAAACCTAAAAAGGACAGACCCCTAATGCATTCCTTAGCACTCCCACCTGGACTACCCTCAGGGTTTGGGACGAGGTCACCCATGGCCAGGGATGGACCTCCTTTCCATCACCATACCCCAATAAATTTCATTCCTGAATTTCCGGCGGCCCTGCAGGTAGGACCATTTGACACTTGAAGGGAAGGGGGATGCTTGGTTCTCTCAGACTTATTCCACAATCACGACAATCTCACGTTTGAAAACTGCCAACGGGACTTTCAGGTTGCTCCCACAGAACACTTTCACTACCTCCAACTTAAACGTTGGGGACTTCACTCGATGTTATGGTATGTTATGTTATGTTAACTGGGATTTATAAAGCGCATGTTCACCGACAGGTCTCTTAGAGCTGCGAGAGAGTGGCTAAACCCCGCCACAGATCAGATGCACAAGCTCCCGGTCTAGTCCTAGGCTGTGCCCAAGGCCTCTATAAAGAGAAGAGTCTTAAGTTTTTTCCTGAAGGGGAGAAGGGCGGGTTCCCTGCGCAGGCTCTTTGGTAGCCCATTCCACAGTTGAGGGATCGATAGTGAGAGAGGCGGCAATGTGGGAGTTGACACCGATAGAATCATTTGTAAGGAGGGTGGGCTCCATGAAGGGGGTAATCTCGTTTCTGTACGGGCTGTTAGTCTGTACAACAGTAGCCCAGAGGCCACGATACATCCATTTCTGGGAGCAGACACTGGGAAGAGAGATGGTGGAGAGGGAGTGGACACACTTATGGTCGGACATCGCCAAGAACAATCACTCACTAGACCCGAGGGAAGCACACTACAAAACACTGTTTGATTGGTACCTAGTCCCCACCAAACGTAAGTTGATTTTCCCACAGACCTCAGATCTTAGCTGGTGGGGTTGCGGCCTACTGGGGGACTTCCGCCACATTTGGTGGGACTGCCCAACCATTAAACCATTTTGGGAGGAGATCTTAGCCCATATGAAAGATATACTGGGGTATCCCCTGCCGAACTCAATGGAAGCAACTCTCCTCGGCCTTGGAGACATAACTTTAGAACACCAAACCAGGGCAGATAAGGCAATCATGTGGGCATGCATAGGGGCAGCAAAGAAGGCAGTAGCGGCCGCATGGAAGAGGAAGGAGGCCCCGGTGTTGGCATAGTGGCACTCACGCCTGTGGAAGATACTTACGATGGAACGAATGTCTGACATCTTTAGAGATGACTATAAGAAATTTGAGTACAAATGGGGCCCCTTGGTGTCCTATCTCACAACGGATCTGCCGCTGGCGATATGCCCCCCCACACTGAGGAGTTGAACCGTTCGGGCCCACAACCCATGAGGGATAACGATCTGATGCCCTTGGAGGATGAGCCCTTCTTCACTCTCGCTCAGCTCATCCCGACACCTCCATAGTTGTGTCCGGGATTCTCGCTCCTCCTCAGTCAGCCGTCGACTACCAACAAGGAAGTTCTTTCACTGCCATCCTTTCAGCGCCTCCTTGACCCTTCTGAGGCCTGCATTGGATCACGTGGCTTCAACTATCCCCTCCAGCGAGAGTGCGAAGTTTCAGTGACCAATCGTATTAATTCTTCTGCTCCGGGGTACTCTTCTCGCGGATCACTAGAATCTGTGACCAAAGTATGACAGGACAAAAAAGCAGCAGGATTGTTCACCCTCGGCCAGTAAGAGACATCAAAAGAATACTGTTGAAGCTGGACCGCTGATCTCTATATCCTTGGGGGTCCATTGCGAGCTGTACCCGCAAACAGCAGGACTAGTGGTTTGTGATTGGTAACCACCTTAAACTTTTGACCACAGAGATAGAGGTGAAAATGCTTGCATGCCTATCGAATGGCCAAAGAATCCCTCTCTATTTGAGCTTATTGGACTCCACTGATGTAAGCACTATGCTCCCATATGCTATTGCCACCCAATCTCCGCTCTCGGTCTTCTGCAGGAGCATAGCCCCACCGGGCTGGCATCCACAATTAACTTGGTGAGTTGCCTGGGACTAAAGTTCGCCATGGTTGCATCATGTAGAAGGGGCTTCTTGATCTCTTGAAATGCTTGCGTAGCCTTGCCGTCCCAATCCCACGAAGCATCCTTCCATGTCAAAGCTTAAAGGGGGTAGGATAGAGTGGCCAAATTGGGGATAAATCAGCCACAATATTTGGCCATCCCCAGAAAACTGCTCACCTCTGATTGGTTTTACCGCACCGCTTCCTTGGTGTAAAATGCACATTTCTGCAGATGCAGTGTCAATCCTCTCTCTGTCAACCGCCTCAGGGCTGCTCTCAATCGGGCATGATGTTCCTCGAGAGTGCTGGAGAATATGAGTATATCATCATTCACATTTATGACACCTACTAGTCTTGACAAAGCTTCTAGTATTGCCTCTTGAAAGACCTCCGCTGCAGAGGAGACGCCAAAGCTGAGACTTTTGAATCGGCAGAGACTTATGTGAGTGGAAAAGGTTGTTATGTAATGAGGGGACTGTTGTAGAATCAACAGATGGTACCTGGAGTTGAAGTCAATTTTAGAAAACCAACGGGCCCCATTCAAGTTGGCCACAATTTCATCAGTTGTTGGTTTTATGTGCCTCTCCCTTTGGATTGCTTGATTTGGTAATTGCATATCCACACATAGTCTTATTACCCCAGGCTGCTTGGGTTTGGGAGCTAAAAACTAATAGCGAAACCCATGGAGTGGGTCCCATAACCTGTTCCAGCAGCACTAGCTGCTTTTCGACTCATGGTCTCACATGAAACGGCACTATTCTGTGATGCAACGCCACGGGCGGACATTTTTATTGTCATGGAGTTTAACTTGAATGCCCTTCAGGCACCCCAGCCCCTTGAATAGCTCTGGAAAATCAGCCAAAGTTTTCTCTGCATGTGATTGGTGTATTTCTTTTAAGAAGAAGACCAAACCGAGGCCTTCCGCTATATGGCAGCCAGGTAGTTTGCCTGTATCGCTGGTAGTCACATGGATCTTGACCCGCATCTTTAGGTCACCATGGGCCACTTCTACATCGATGACTCCCTGCAGCGGGATGGGGTCCGTACCTCCGTAGGTCTATATTTTGGCTTTTGTAAGGATTATGGCTGGCAGTGGATCTAGCTTCAGGAGCTGTTCAGTATCAATTACATCTACAGGGTCCCCTGTAGCAATGAGGGTAGTGATTTAACGTTCACCTGGCACATGGGCGGTGGTCTCCTCCTTTGATTGTCTCTCCCCATGAATAATATGGTGAACACTTCTTCTTCATCATCTTTCTCCTCCAGTTGGGTTTGGTTGGCATAGTTCTTCCATGTTGAGCCACTCTGATCCTCCTCTAGTGATAGCTGCTGTACATTCACACATCTCCTGCCCTTCGCATTCGCTCCAGAGGATGCACCGGACCTGCAGCACACCTTCACGAAGTAATTGAGGTGGCCGCACTTGAGGCATGGCTTGCCATGCACTGGACACCCTCTAGGAGGTGGATGGTGCACAGTCCCACAATTACCACAACCTTTGTCACTAGGCCTCGCAGCAGGTGCTCCTCAGTGTCTCGCCGGCTGCGACTTATTGGTCTCTACCTGTTCCTCCTTAATCTTCCCAGCTGGTGTAGTGGATGGACCTATGGACTGGCGGACCAGGGCCAACTCCATTTTCCTGGCTCAACTGTCAGCCAATTTGTGGGAGCGAGCAAGAATCAGTATGTCATCTAGGAAGATCCCGTGCTGTCTCAGAAAGAGCATGCTGAGGTTTGATGAACGGAACCGTTAAATCAGCTGGACCCTTATCTCGTCCATCTTGTCAATGCCAGAGCACATTCTCGCTAGTTTGCACAGCCAAGCAAAGTAAATAACCACTGACTCCCCCTCTGCTTGTCGCACCTGCCAGAGTTTAAACCTTTCGGAATCAGGATTCAGCAGTGGGTTAATGTCTGTTAAGGACCCCGACAATGGCATCAGTCATGGTCAGCTCCGGTGTTAGGTAAGTTCTTGAAGAGATCATACAGCTCTTCTCCCCCATATGCAGCATCATCAACCTCTTAACAGCGCCGTCAATCTCTATGTTAGCGTGAAAATAATGTTGCAATCATCCTATCCACGAACGCCTTCGCTGTGCAGCCGTTGGTGGATCCGTCAGTTACCTGAATGGCAGAAGGGCAGTGATGGGGGGATGTGAGCATTGCTGATGAGCTAAAGGAGTACCTGCTTGAGGTGGTGTAGACATGGTGCTCTGACTCACTTACTTTCATGCCATGCAGCCTCGGGTCTAGGTGCTGGCTTCCAACTTGCTTGCAGGCCACAGATGCTGCACCTGGTACTCCCACCTAGCACCTCGATGTTCTCCAAAGCACCAGAATCAGATGCTGTGACCACCTGCCAGGGCACCCTCTCATCAGGCCTCAGTGGGGTCAGCCAGGCCTAGCTTGACCTGTCTCGGTTCCTGGACCTGGGTCTCTCCTGTGTCTTGTGTGGGGATTACAGCAAACTCCTATCCACCAGGACAGCACCTTGGGCATCTCTCTTCAGCCTTCTGAGCCCCACCCATGGGCTGCCGAATGCACGCCATGTGGCCGTCTGCAGGGAGTACTTCTCCCCAGGGCTCATGCTGAGCCCCACTCGGTACCTGGAACTCTGCCACGTGGTCCACCAACTGCCTGCTGTGAGTTGCAGAGCTGTGGGAGTGGTTAGTGGCTACACCCCCCAGAAGGATGCCTCCGGTGCAACAAGTGGTGCCGGTTGCCTCACAGTGCCTGCCCTCTGCTCCACACACCTCGCGGAGGCCTCACCAATACACGGTCAAGCACCTCAGCTGATGATGCGCATTTACTCAGTGCCTCCCACAGCCGCGATCTCGGCTCTGGCTCAAATGGGTGGCAGGTATATGGAGGTGGCCACCGAAAGCAATGGGCGCCCACCTCGTCACCAGTGTAATGCTGGGGAAGGCCTACTGGGAGTAAGCCCACACGAGGCCTGCCGGCAGGCACCAAGAACCACACAGGACACAGTGACTTGTCCTGACGTACTCTAACCATAAGCAGTGAGAGCACCTTTATTTAAGCTTTTGGGCCGTGCTCGGCCCCCTGGATGATTGCATGTAACATTGTATGGAGGAGGCCGGTTGGCTCGCTAGAGTTTTCAATGGTGAAAGACTGGATGAGAGAATGTAAAGCTTAAATGGTGGGAATAAAAGGGTGAAGAATACTAGATCAATTAAATGTTAAATGGATAACTGCTTAGATGAAGAAACAAGGGAGCGGGGCGTGCACACCTGCTTCTCTTGCTTGGAATGGTTTAATCAAAGCTTTGGTTTAAAGTAGGGGGGTATTTCTTTTTACTCTCTTGACTCACTGTATTTGTAAAGGGAGGCAGATATGCATCCCTATCACCTCCCATCCTGTGGCATTTCGCCAGTGCCACCCATGACCTAATTGCCGCATGGTTCAATTCGGCATTGCACTGTTGGCTGTGCAATGTGCGACTGCTTCAGTTAATGTGGCATTTACAAAGTTTTCAATGTATGGATCTGCCACCGCCTCCAATTTTAGCACAATTCCCTAAGCTTGACGAAGAGACAATCCTTAACCTAATAAAGGCAACCAAATCAGTATCTCCATTAGATCCTGCACCCCCACATATCTTATCCAAATTGGCAGAGGTTATACTACCTTCTCTAATGTAGCTTCTTAATCACTCACTAGATGCAGGCTTGGTTCCTACTCATTGGAAGCATGCAGTGATTAGACCTCTATTGAAAAAAAAACAGCTAGATCCAGCAATCCTTTCTGACATGGGACCCATCTCATTACTTCCTTTTCTAGGAAAACTACTATAGAAACATGTCAATGGGACATTAGCAAATTTTCTGGAAAATAATAACATTCTTCACCCCACCCAGGTGGGCTTCCGTATCCACCATAGCACGGAAGCAGCACTTCTCGTGGTCACAGAGGAGCTCAAAGCTATACTAGATAATGGAGACTCAGCCGCTATCTTACTACTGGATCTAAGCGAGGCATTCGACACCGTGGATCACGCTATCTGAAAAGACAGACTTCGGGAAGTGGGAATTCAGGAAAAAGCTTTAGATTGGCTCACTTCGTATCTGGAAAACAGATCATACCAAGTCATGGACAAAGACTGCCTCTCTGATAGCTTACCAACTATTTGTGGCGTCCCTCACGGATCGTCACTCAGCCCCACGCTGTTCAATATATATGTGCGTCAGCTTGCCACTTTAGTGCAGGATTTTTCACTTGTCGGCGGTCTCCTACGCGGATAACACCCAGTTGGTTGTCTCTCTGACATAGGGTCCTAATCTAGGAAATAAACAATTGGCACCCTGATTAGATAAATGGTGCCTCTGGATGTCAAATTGCCGCCTAAAGCTAAATGGTGATAAGACCGAACTAATGATACTAGGAAACAAAGCCATACATAGACCTCTGAGTAGCTAGCCAGATGACATGGCCCCCCCGATCCGAAACCGGTGATAAAAAACTTGGGAATCTGGTTGGACAGTTCGCTAGCAATGGACCACCTAGCAAATACATTTTCTGGCACCTGTTTCTTGCTACTCCGAATGCTCAGGAACATACTGGTATTGATCCCAGAGCATTTAAGAAAAACTGTCATTCAATCCCTCATGGTTTCCCGTCTGGACTATGGCAACTTTCTTTATGTGGGCGTGCCCAAATACGTAATAAAGAGACTTCAGACCGTGCACAATGTGGCAGTAAGGCTCCTTTTAAAGGTTCCTAGCTACGTCTCCACAAGAGAATCCCTCAAACAGCTGCATTGGCTCCCAATTGAGGCAAGGATTAAGTTTAAATCCCTTTGTATTGCTCATAGGGCCATAAATAACAAGGGTCCAGTAAAGCTCAGAGAGTTGGTAACCACTTATTCTCCAACTAGACTCCTGAGATTCTCACATCTTCATCTCCTCAGTACAACCAGGGTGAAAAGGATGAGATGGGGAGGAAGATCATTTGCATACCTAGTACCGAAGTTGTGGAACAATCTTCCACCCAGCCTCAGAGCACTGGAAAATGAACTTTCCTTTAGGAAGAAACTCAAGACATGGCTGTTTCCCCGTTAATGTTCCAGGGGCCCAATTCTCAGCACAGCACTCACCAGCACGGGGAAGCCCTCGGGTAGTGATGCGCTTTACAAAACATAAACATAAACATGGCAAAGGGAAAACAAAGTGGGTTTCCCTTCCCTCCCAGTACCCCCTCAGTCACTTCCTAGTACTTCACTCCTTTATTCTTTCCTACGTTCTGTCCGAGCCTTCCGAAAAAATTGAAAAATCCATTCTTGGCATGAGCACATTTTTCTAGCCAAGTGATTTATGTATTTCATGGCTTCCATAACAGATTTACATCTCTGCAAATTTTCCCCTTTCAACATTTGTCAACTAGAGCGACTGATTAAGCCAAAGCTTAGGCACATGATGATGATGATCAGTTAAACCCCACTATTCTGTAGTAAAACGTCTACTTACCGGGCCTGATCTCTCTAACTTACCCTGCAGTAGAGTAAGTTAAGTTTTCTTTTCTTATTGCCAAGCGAATGTATTTGTTGGAAATAATTATAAATTGTGGTGAGGACGAGGCCTGGGAGTAAAGTAGGCCTAAGAGCCTTGAGTTTTGCAGATGGGATAGTCTGTGACGAAAATGCCAAACACAATCTATATATCCCGTTCTTTAATCCTTTCCCTGTACTGCAATGCATCGTTTTTCCCACAGTCTACTTACAGCAGACAGGATATTCGCATTTTCTACGTGACATGTGTCATGATGTATCATTATTATTCAGCTGCCTTCTTGGAGTCATGGTAAAATTGAAAGGCATTTTGGAGAAGAGCAGGGCCATTGGAATAATATAATTGCCCATTATAGCTGCCCTTGTTGCAGACTGCAGAGAGTAGCAAAGTACTGACTACCAGTACCGATGCACTAGCTAGCATGCCTCCATTAATTTAGCACAACAAGAATACTTGTACTCCATAATGCATAATGTCCTACTCATTAATGAGAGGCAATTTATTTGTATTTTTCCACACAAAGTGTCTGTTTATTTGATTAATTTACTAGGAAATCCTTTAATCAGGTGTGCTGTTATTCTGCCTTAATTCCTTTCAACCAGCTTCAGCCTTTTATGTGAGGCATGTGTGGGTTAAAACATGGCTGTGACTCTAATCTCATCAAATTCGAATGGCGCTAGGGGACCTGCAGTGTACTGCTACTGTGCCACTATATACTTTCAAACAAGTGCTTTGCACAGAGCATTTTTACAGTTTGTCTTCTTTCTTTCTTGATATAGGTACTCTTGCTGGTCGACCACCTACTAAGCAGGATATATCAGGCTGACTGTGGCAGCAGATGCTGGCGGCCATGTGGGCTAAATTTCAGCAGCTGGTGGCCCTTGAGGAAGAGGATGATGAGGCAGCTGCTGCTGTCCAAGCCCCACCCAGCCGCCAGTGCGTCCAGCCTCCCGGCAACAACAACGCCAGCTCTGCCCGCAGCTGCCCCTCACACCACCCCTGCTGCCCCCCTCACGCTTAGACCGCATTTTCCAGCGCTGCATCCTGCTGAGGCTGGCCCACCTTGAAAGCAGAACGGAACACATGGAGGGGCAACTCAAAAAGCTTCTGACCGGCGTGTAGTGTCCTCTCTTTTAGCCCCTTTTTTAATACTTGTTTTGGTGGGAGGGACTTGTAGTGGTGGAGAGGGTGGGAATGAGGGGAGTTGGGACCAGAACTGTTTCCTGGACTTTTTCATTGGACATTTTGGATGTTAGGGGGGATGGGGAGATTTGTTTGGGGAGAGGGATAGGCCTATTGTGCGAGGAAGGGGTGGGTTTTATTTTACCAGTAGCGGTCGGTGGTGGGAGTGCCGCCGGGTGCTGACGTGGGGCGGGGGAGGGGCAGGGTGGGGGGTAGTAAACTACGGATTACGGCCGATTACAGGTAAGTACACATATAAATAAATAAAACGAATTTTGTTTCTCGCGCTGCATTGCCAAATGTGATGCAGCGCGCGCAACGAAATTCGTTTTATTTATTTATATGTGTACTTACCTGTAATCGGCCGTAATCCGTAGTTTATTACCCCCCACCCTGCCCCTCCCCAACCCCACGTCAGCGCCCGGCGGCACTCCCACCACCGACCGCTACTGTATTTTACTCAAAAAGGATAATAAATAATTATTTTACTTTATTTATGCCTCAAATATTTTTTGGGGTTTTTTACTTTGCACTGCTGCCTTTTAGCAATACCTGTTTTATAAATCTGCTTACAAAAGTATATGCCTGTTAGTTATATGATTCCCATGTGATACTACCCTCTGTAACTATATTGACCACTGGGGGGATTGCCATTACCTATATTGCCTACAACAGCGCTCCATAGTTTTCTTACCTGAATAGATGAAGTGAGGGCTTCTTACTGCAGGGTTTCCCAATGTGAAATGGTGGTGGTAGTAGTAGTAGCAGGCTAGCACACTAACAGGGAAGGAATCACAAGTGAGGTCCCACTCCCACCTAGGTGAACTCTAACTGTAGGCTTGATCAAAGTTTTATCCATCACAGGCAACTAGATTGAAAGAAAGCACAGTGTTAGTGGGCTATATTATTATTATATCATTAATTTAGAAAGACCGAGACCAGACTACCACCATGACACAACAAAGAAGACCTGATATGATTAGGAAAACTAGCAATAGTAATTTTTTCAGAGCAATGGGAAGCTAGTATTTAAAACTAAATTTATGAAATCTTCGAGTCAGGAGAAGTTGAGTCAGAGTCAGGAGTGGACAAGGTTAAACGTTTATGCAACATAACACAAGGCCTGAATAATGATTTTGATGAATGATTTTCTTCTTTATCAAAAATATGAATCACTTTTATGCATGGGTGGGTAAAATGGGGCTAGCGTGGGGTATTGCTCAGGTAATAGTTGATCCCACAATGAGTTGGTGTCACTTTTACCACATCCATCCCAAGTGTGCGATCTATTAATGGTGTAAATTAAGTCACACCTCAATAAATTACGAAGCATGGGGGAAGAGAATTAGGGGTTTGATGGATGGATGGGAAAGGGGATCAGAGGAAAGGAAACAAAGATAAAAGCTAAACAGTAATACAATATTCATCGGGCGATGAGCACCATATCATCATCAATCTGTTGTGGAAGGAAATGAAGGAATGAGTATGACACAGTTCGGTTAAATGCATTGCAAACAGAAACAACCCTTCAGCCTCAGAGACCCAAGTTATTATTATGTATCTAAATGTTCTGCCATCTAGGTTTCAAAAATAGTGTACAAATTATGGAGGAGTGAAGTGAACCCACACAGTTCTAGAAAATGATTCTTAAAAGAAAAATGATGCTTTATTGCCAAATGGTACGGTTCATTGCATTCTTCTCGGATTGTACATCAGTCTTGGATGCAGCGGTCCAGTAAGGTAAGCAGGAGTGCTATGGAGCCTTCGTCTTTTGTACAGGAGAAGAGAAAGCCTGTGGATTGTAAAACGGAAACGATATTGTAGAGTCAAGGAGAAGGACAGAAGGTAAGCTTCATGAGGAGTATATCAAGAAGCCTCAGAGGCAGAGCAAGCTCATAGTCTGCTGCAATCATTCATTTTATGACTCATGTGAAATCAATTGACAGAGAAGTGAGAGCAAATTCCAACTAGTCACAGACAAGTGGCTGCATCTAAGGGGCTGATCAATCTCACAACTGTCATCATAACATTTAGCCAAGTGCGTGCATAATGTGATGATATACCATCACATGTCTGCCTCTAGTTACTTACAACATCGGACCCCCCCCACCCGACCATATAATAGAGGAGTTTCAAATTTGAGCCAGCACACACACTCAGCAGTATTAAAATTCCCAAATTAATGCACCTCTCACCAGTTCACAGAGCTGAGTAGGCCTCTTAGAGTCATCATTATCATCATGTTGGTTTCCCTGAAGTTGATAACTTCCTTCTTCTGGCTGTTATTGTGGTAGTCCCGCCCTGAGTCCTTTCATCATACTCCTCCTGACTCAGAGCAATGAATTTGTACAACCTGTAGTACACTGCTGTTGATAAACAAGAAGAAAAAGATTCAGTAATTTTTTGTGTAGATTTCTGTTTGTTAACTAAACGGACTGGTCTGGAATTTGACTAATGTGAACCAGAAAACAAAGCAGTGGATCCGGGAAGCAAATCAAGCTAAATGTCAAAGGGGTAGGGCCAATCACTTTCAGGAAAAATGATCACTCATCAGGCCACAAACATTGCAAATCCTCATAATCAAGCTAACAAACTATAGTTGAACATCCTCCCTCACTGTCTGCCGCCACATGAATCATCACTCACAATCACTTATATATCACTCATTGTTGCATTAGTTACCTGTTCCAACACAAGCACGGTGGTACACAATTAATTGTCAATTCTCTTTGATGCATGCAACACACATTGGGCAGTCTTGTATATCAAATGTTCTGGGGCAATCCTGCTAGGGGATGAAAAAAGGATAGGCACGGGACGTAGACAGGTATTGTCTCTTCAATGTCCTTGAAGGGAATGGGGGGAAATACTTTTTCACTGCACACTGGTCCAACTCAAATCAGGCCTACATGTGCCTAGAACGGTGGGACTGCAAAAGTTAGTCATACCCAAACAAAATATATTAAATGTTCCCCTACCTATATCTATTTTATTTTTGGTAAAGCAGTTCAGTTCGGCGATAGAAAGTTCTATGTTGGCCCAGGCATACTCAGTCAGGGATGTAGAGTTCATCCTCAAACTCAGGTTGCTTGCCCAGAAGTTGCTCAACTAACACACTACTATGACCTGAGCCTGACCAATCACCCTCATTCTCCTCCTGTATTGTTTCAAGTATGGTGTAATTCGGTGGTATAAAGGGTTGGCTCATTTTGATCATGGTCAACCTCTCCATCTTTTGAGGGGAGAGACTGAACCTTCTCACTGTGACCACTGCACCAGCTGCACTGAACAAATGCTCTGCAGACACACTGGCACCGGACAAGCCAGATACTTTATTGACAGCCTGCTGAGCACTTCCCATACCAATAAACCAATGGGTTTTGATCCACATAGACCTCTGTTGGGTCATCCAGACAGTCCAGGACCATCCTCTGAATGGTCATTGGTGCTGAAACTTGCTCGACCTCTTTTGTCTTCACCACTGCACAGGACTTGAAACCAAGCCATTGCCGATGTTAGGGCTGATGCTTTTTTGGTTGTGGTTGTTGCTAGTGTTCTTGTTGATGGTGTTGGCTGCTGTGAGACAACATGACTGCCTTCTCTGGAAGTTGAAGGCAGCACCCCAGAACGTCTGGCTGGGAGTGGGCCTCTAATTTCAACTCATTCTTCTTCCAGGTCAGGTAGCTGGCTTGCTTAGCAGTCCATGTCCTGTATTGTGAAACATCCTCTTCTGGAAAAAGGAAAAGGAAAGTGGCCAGTAATTTTTTGTACTGTGGATCAAGAATTGTGGCACAGATGTAGTGTTTGGACAACACAATGTCTTTTTGCAGCCGTGTATTATCAGCCCAGCGAATGATTAAGCTCTCCACCAACTCATATACATCTTACCTTTTGTCCACACCTGCATACATTTCAGACATATTCTTTAGCTGTTCCTGTAGCATATGCAACAAGGGGATAGATTGGCCCAACGTACTGTCCTCTTTGCTGACTTCCTGGGTGAAAACCTCAAAAGGAAGCAGCAACCCCGTCAGGCATTTGACTAGGCCCCATTTGTCCATCTCAATGATCATGCCTTTACCAGTTGCATCCCCTATTTAAATGACATAATCATTGATCAGCCTGTACTGCTCAAACAGATGTTGCAACATGTAATAGGTTGATTCCAGCGTGTTGTCACCTCTTGTATGAGGGGTTTTACTGGCATTCTCTTATCATGCTGAATCATTCTGAACTGCTTCCGGGCTTTAAAAGAATGGCTGAAATGAGTGCAGATTCTTCTGCAGGTGGACAGTAAATTGCTGATTTTTGAGAAAGTCATGCACAACGATGTTGATGCAGTGCACCAAACACAGGACTCTGAAATTGCCACCATCTGCCACAACCTTAACTATATTACTGTCATTGACCATGGCAACAAATCCAATGTTAAGCCCTCTGGGGCACAGCCATTCAAAGACCTTGCTGTTAGAATTTTCTACAATGTTCACAGCTGTATGTGATTTCTCATTGACAAACAGGCTACTGATACATGCTACCGGGCATCATTAAAATTTTTATCAGCATCCAAACCTGAAGATATCATTTCACTAACCCCCACAAAAGAGATCCTGTGTGCAGTGATACACATGTAATCAGTGGCTTGGCAACTGGTCCACATGTCTGTTGTCAGGTGGATAGTGTGAACAGCACCCTGCTGAAAAGCTTGTCCAACCAATTCCAGGACATAGTGATGGGGCGCTGTAACAGCAACTCTGGCAAAATAAGTCTGTCTGGGAACCTTACATTTCAGGCAGATGCCCGCCACAAATTCTAGAAAATCCACTCCTTCCACAAAAGAAAATGGCAGGCGGTCCAACGCTAACATTTTAGCCACTTTCCCGTTGTGTAAACGTGCTGTTGGGTGGTTGCGTTCATACTGCCCCTCCTACCTAAAGATGGAAGTAATAGTAGCCTGGAATTTCTTCTTTTCTTGTGCCACTGCCACAGGTGACTTCTGGGGAGAAAAAGGTGGTAGACTTAATGTTTGTCTCAGGAGAGTCACTGTACGCTGTTGCTGTGGTGTCTCCATCTGACTCTAAGTCTTGCGCCATTTCTACATTGCTAATGTGGGTGATACTCGTGCACTGCTGGGGATAGGGCTGCTATGCGTAAAGATGTCACCCCCTTCTTTCTCATCACTTCACCTTTTGCCGTGATTGGAGCAGATTCCATGCTCACATCACCTTCACCCACACCATCTGCAGCAATTTTTTTATGGTGTGCCTCCTAGCGGATTGCGTGATGTTTTTTCATAGGGGTCGTTTGGCCTCCAGTATCATAGTGTGGACTAGGCTTACCTCGTTGAACACTCGCATGGCAAATGGAACATATAGCAATTCTATCTTCTGGCTTACTAACCATAAAGAAGTCCCAAACTGAGGAGGACAACTGTCTCATTGAGCCTCTGGTGTTACAGACAATGCCCGAAGAAGTGGAGGTAGGTGGGCATGTCAATAATTGCCTCTCTGCAGTCCATACTTCTACCCAGCTAGTTGTGCATGCAGTTCACAGGGGCCTTGCAAATATGGGAGCTGATGGTGGTGATGGTATCAGTGCCACATCCCTCGGAGTAAGTTGAGGAGGGGTAATGTTGGTCTCCTCTGGGGCTGGGGTAGCTGCTCATCATCCTCCACTTCTACATCCATAACTCTAAGGCTTTCAGGAACTTTCCTTTTCCCTTGCCTCTCCTGGCGTGTCTCGGACTGAGGCAGGTTTTAATCCACATCCAGATCATCAGAAGGGGTCTTGGAGAAGGTGGTGAAGTACACTTCCTTTTCTTGCTGGAGATCTGGCAGCCAATGGATCTTCTGAAAGAGGGTGTTCTGCTTGCTCAGTAGGAAGCTCAATCTCCTGTTATGCTCCTATTTTGGGAAGATCTACTATTGATGGCTGCGGCTGTTGTTGTCCACATAGGTGAGTTTCCGGCAAGGATTGTGAACTACTTTGCAAAAGAGACAAATCCAATTCTACGTCACTGCTCATCAGTGTTGTCATGATTGCAGCGGCTGCCTCTATGCCAAATAAGGGCTTGGGCCTAGGTTGGAGCTGTTGATGGGGGAGTGCTGCTCCCAGCTTGCTCCCCGAAGGCCGGTGTGGCAGGCACATAATGTTGACTGAAATAGGTTTGGGACAACACTCCAGTGGTGGGAAGCTGCTTCTTCTCACTGGCCACCTTCTTGGCAGCACCTTTCTTTTGGGCCATCTCGAAACTGTCAATTGGCAGTGGCACTTAGCTTCACTAGCTGAAGGGATTGGAGGACTGACGTCATGTGTTGTGTGGTCACAGGGACATGTACAGGCCTTCTGTCTGGCAGTACTGTGGTTGATGTATCTTCCCTTGTGCACCTACAATCAAACAAGCAAGAAAAAAATTCAGGAAATGTTGCATTGTTGCAGTTTGAAACAGTACAGACAAAGACAATATAATTTAGTGTGTTTTTTTTTTTTTTACAGAGTTTTATATAGCGCAAACTTGACCCGAATCGGGTATCAGAGTGCTTTACATAGCACCAGTTGCATTACATGAGGACACATTCATCATTTTGGTTAGGCACGGGGAGATTAAGTGATTTGCACAGAATCACAGGATGTTCAGCGTTATTGCTGAGACTCGAACCCAGTTCCCCAGATTCAAGGTCCACCGCCCTAGCCGTTAGGCCAACTACTCTCCCCTGGTTATTTAAGTTATAAATAAATAATTTACAATAATGTAGTGTGTCCATTCCAAACTCAAACTACACCAACATAACATATTATTTAATTTACAAGATTGAAAAAAAATTTGAAAAGAAAACCATTGACAAAAGAAAATGAAAATTTAAAACAAAGAATTGCTGATGTGGTAGCAGACTATGAGAAACCTATTTGGGAGGCAAAGAGGTGCAGGTGAAAAATGCAAAAAGCATAAAATATAAAACACTGTTAATAATCATGCAATACATTTACAATGAGCGACTAAGCCTCAAGCATATTATTAAACTGATATCAGGGAAAAGTAGAAAAATGAACACAAACAAAACAGCTTAGACCTCTCCTATCAATCTTCATAGAAAATGGCTTTGAAAACTGGAAAAAATGGTGGCTGCACAAAATGGCCACTGACCACATGGTCAACCAACAAAGAACGCATGCAGGCCTATGGCAAAAAGCACACTGGCTACACAAAATGGCCACTGGACACATGGTCAAACAACAACACCAGCAAGGGGGCATGGCCACAACAAAAAACACATGCAGGCCTATTGAAAAAGCACACAGGCTGGCTACACAAAATGGCCACAGGCCACATGGTCAAACAACAACAGCAGGCAAGGAGGCATGGCCCCCACAAAGAACACATGCAGGCCTATGGCAAAAGCACACTGGCTTGCTAGTTTTTACAGAAAATGGCCACTGGCCACATGGTCAAACAACAACAACCATCATGAAGGCATGGTCACAACAAAGAACACATGTAGGCCTATGGAAAAAGCACACTGGCTTGTTAGTTGCCACGTAAAATGGCCACCGGCCACATAGTCAAACAGCAACACCAAGTAAGGAGTCATGGAAAACAAAGAACACATGCAGGCCTATGGACACTGACTATACAAAATGGCCTCTGGCCACATGCCTGGGGGAACAAAGACAAATGGTTGCATATGGAAAACACACTCACACACTGGCCAGACAACGGAGGCATGGTAAGATTGAAGAAAACAGCATTAATCCAGCAATGCAACAAACAAAAATTAACTGAGCTGTACAATTTTACATGACGCATCCTCCAAAGGAATCAACATATATTACCCCACCTATACACTTTTTGCTGAAAACAAATTGAAATACCCAACAAAAAACCCACTTTTGTTTTATTTAATACAATGGCCTAAATGATGTTTCAATTCAACAGACATCACAGACACAGTTGTTTCATGTACCCATGACTAGTACTGGACCTACTGACTGGGTGGCCCATTGGCAGACTAGGCCACATAGTAAAATAAATGAATATTGCAAAATTATTTTAAATAATTTAGAAAATTTACTGAACTGTGCAACATTTTTACTTCACAAAAGAAGAAAAATTGAATGCACAAAAATAACTAGGCCCCTACTGAAACAGGCCACCCACCAGAATAAATATTAGAAATTGAATAAAAGTAGAAATAAATCCTGGTGTATGCTCTCTATCAAACAAAAAACACCCTTAGATAACAGTTTTTGAACTTACTATCAGAAAAACAAAGTCTTTAAATCAAATGGTATACATGCAGTTGATAAAGAGAGTGATCTTTCAAGATCCAAATCGGAATGAAAAGTGACCAGGAGATGGACAAAGCATTGGAAGGAGCCTCCTGGACAGGAACAGGAAGTTGGCATCTCTGGGAATATTCCTACTGGCTGAAAAAAAAAAGTAAAATAGAAAATGGCTCCACGCACCTAAAAACAATTTGAACGGTCCATTGGAAAATAATATTAACTTGAAAACATCTTTTTGGATAGATTTAGTGGCTTCTCGAGGAGAGAATATGCTCAAGAAGGCAGCCGCAGTCACTGGTGCTTGATGTCATCAGAAAAAAGGCACTGGATGTTGTTGGCGCAGCCTAAAGCTGTGCTAGCAGGCGTCAAATCTCACGAACGTTCTCAGGCGGCTGGTAAGCCTCACGGTTACATTTGGGCAGCCGCCAAATCTCGCAGGCGCTTGCGAGCACTCGACAAGCCTCGTCGGGCTCGTCATTGTGCTTAACACCACAACTCGAGCACGCCAACCGAGAAAAAAATTCCGCCACAAGGTGTAAAGCTTAATTTATTGGGACTCCGCTTAACGGACAATAATCTATCCATGAAAATTCAAATCTCCAAGGTAGCTTCCACCTGCTTCGTTGTTTTAAAGTGGCTAAATCTTTTTTTTTATGGATGCTTCCCTTTTAAGCGCAGAGGGTAATTATCTAGGCCTTGATTCTATAGGGATTGGACCATGGGAACATTGTCTATCTGGGGGCTGGCAAGTCATCCATCAAGTGCCTTCAAATGCTTCAGAACTATGCTGCAAGAATCTTATTTTGTCTTCCTAAGCATGTCTCTGTATCTAGTCTCCTACGTGATCTCCACTGGCCGGTGGAGAAAGGTATACTGTTTAAGGCCTTGGGCTATGTCCACAAAGCTAGGTCAAATGGTGGTCCACTCTACCTGCAACAGCTCGTGGAACCGTACCACCCAAATCAGTTGCATTGGTCGAGCAACCACTACATCTGCAAGGTCCCCAGAGTCAAAAAGCCTGTATGGGTGGTTGCTCATTTTCTTAGTTGGGCCTGAAGCTGTGGAACATGCTGCCCGAGTCACTTAGAAGTTGTCAATATCTGACCATCTTCCTTAAAATTCTTAAAACCTGGCTGATCTGATTCACCTCTTTTTCTGGCTAGTAAACTACCTCTGTCGAGTGCTATGTGCTATATAAGACCTTATAATAAATAATATATCTCTGTCTGCACCGTTAAAGCACTGATTAGCTCATGGATTATGAGTAAACTGATATATTGCAATAGATATTTAGTGGGCCTTCCTCGTCATCCCTTTGATCACCTTGACTTCGCCTTATGTTTATGTTGCCATTTGTTTATAAAGCACACTGTCACCACAGGCATAAAGACACCAGGACAGCACAAATTATTAACGGAAGATAGAGCCATACCACCAATCACCAAAAAGTGAGTACTCAGCAATCAATCTGCAGAATGTTGCAGAGTCTTTCACCAGGAGTAACTGGACAAAGGGCTTCCATAACTGTGGACTAAGGACTCTAAAGGCTAATTCACCTGCATGCAATGTTGATGATAAGTATTTCCGTTCCATTCGGATACATCCTCTAATGCACAGCTCTATAACACCCGGTCATGACGATTTCAGTTGGTGCAAGAGAGATGCATACATATGGACAGAGGTTGAGGAATTTTCTTGCGGGAGTGTAGCTGATTTGAAAGGTGACACTCTAGGGGGCTCAGATCTCAGTGGGGCTCTGTAGGATTTTGCATGGCCTCGTTGACACTGACCACGGTAGTAAATCTTGTAGCTATTTACTATTTTCGGTATCCAACTTCTGAATGAAAATGAAAAGTACCTGCACCGTATTCTCTTCAAAGGCCTTTAAAACCTACCAGCAGTAACTGCTGGTGCCTGCTGCCACGCTGCCAAATGGTGACGATGCAGGACAGAGAGGGGAAACAAAAAAACAAAATAAACCACACATAGCACCTTCTTCCAGCAAGCTAAAGGAGGAGGAGGCATACAATGTTTCTTCCAAGTATCGGTGGGTTCAGACAGCTGCAGAAGGAAAATGGCCAGGAGACGCTCAGACTCAATCACAAAGATACACCCAAAGGATTGTCTGGGCAAACTGAAATACAGCCTTAAAAAGACTATTACTGACAGCCTAGAAACCCTGATGGCAGACCTGGGTAAAGACATTTCAGAAATCAAGACAGATATGCTCTTGGTAAATCAAGCACTGAAAGTTGAATGGAAAACACGGCAGGGCACATTATGAGCAATGTGTATGTGTAAGCTTAAACTAGTGTCCTGTGACCTCCTGACCCAGTGCCCCTCTTCCCAACACAAAGAATATCTGTGTAGGGCACCTTCCTCATGCGATGACCCTGGAGACATCTGCTGTCTCTACACATTGCCCAATTGCTCATCATATAGCACTGTAGATGACTACATTTGAGAGCATTTTACTAATTCCCATAATTTGGGAAGAAGGAATTGTTTCTAATTGTAGTAAGCCTTGCTCAGAAAGGCCACTCAACTTTCAAGCCAAAAAACACTATGGCCCAGATGCATCATACTTTCACGCAGGAAAATGCATCAAATCACCTTGTTGTGCTGCGCTGCATGAAAGGGAAAGGGAAGGAGTGTGCCGTATTTAACATTATACAGCTCATTCCTGTCCTTTTATTGTGCTGGCGCACAATGTGCTGCCTTGCGCCAATGCATGCACCCCTTCGTCATGAAGCAATGGTGCCTGTGTTGAAGGCAGGATTGTTTTTGTGCAGGAAGGTAGACCTTCCTGCACAAAAACAATGCTCAGAGGCATTTTCCTCTTTTCATGTGTGCTGCATGCAGCACATGTAGAAAGAGGAAAAAACAATGAGAAAATAAGATACTTCTCCTCGTTGTGCCTCCCCGTGGAGGTGTAGCATTTTGACGCATTCCAGGGTCTACCACTCATGGTAAAGCTGGGAATGTGCTAAAATCCATGGATGGGTTCATGGAACCACACGTACTCCACCCATGGAATGCCTTCCTGGGGCGGAGTAACGCAGTTTATGTGTGCTGCACATAGAAAGAGAAAAATGCCTCAGGGGATTGTTTTTGTGCAGGAAAGGCCACCTGCTATCCTGCTAACAACACAGGCATCCTTGTGCAAGAGTGTTTGTATTGGTGCTAGGCAAAACATTGTGTGCCACTGATAGGAAAAGAGAGGAATGCACTGTAGAATGTTAGGTACTGAGCCTTCCAGCTCTTTCCCTATCATGCAACGCTTGTGCTGCACTGCGTGATATAATGATAAATATGCTCCTAGATATTGGACCAGATCACCAAAAGAGGTGGCCTGAGCTCATTCCCATCCCCAGAAAACACCATCCATCAGAATATTGATTACACCCAAGCCTTAAGGGAGATATCTTTCAACACAAAATGGGTGCAGAACACCGGCAGATCTGTTTCACTACGGCCATATCAAATCCTTCATTCAATGCAAGGCTGAATATGCTACACCAGAATCAATTTGGTCATTAGGCCCACTGGAAGCTGCTAGGCCCTTCACCCACTTTAAAAAACTCAGTTAGATCTAACTCTGGCTCTAGACATAATCCAAAACATTTATTGAGCACTAAAATATGGTGAGTCAATAAAGAAAGTGATGCTACCAGCAATGATGGGAAAGAACTGGCGAGAGTACACAGATGAGGATTGGTTGACTCTTTAGTGCAATATCCCCAAGATGTTTGAAACCAACCTGCCCAGGACATTTGAATCGTGCTGTACCCATAGTGCATGATGTCAACATGCTTCCCAATAACACCTCCTTTGCGCCAAACATCTACTGCAGGCACTTGGAGGACATGGAACCTCCACTCCATATGTGCTGGTCGTGCCCGATCATTCAAATGTTTAGGAAGGCAGCCCTCAGTCATGTTAAGGGAGTCCTGGGGTTGTTTCTTGTCCCTGCAGACCTGACAAGTCTCTTTTCCGGGCCTACGATTTGACCGACTAGAGGGAATGGAATCTCAAGACTGGCTTCTCCTCGCGCATGCTTGGGGCGACAAGCAACGTTTTGTGCTTTTCTGGAAAATAAAAACCCTTAAACATAGCACTTCCGTTTGCTGCAGTAACTGCTTGCAAGGCAAATGGTAATACTCAATATAGACCAGAATAGGCACACATTCACTGCAAAATGATCCCCACTCAAAGTAGAGTGCCAAAGAAAGGCAACATTAACTCATGTTTCATATCAAAGATTTCCAAAATTACGGGGCATATTCTCAAGAACGTGCGATAATCATCACCAAAATAGGTTAACGCAATTTCCCATATCGCGGGAAAATAACTCCTTGTCAACGTCATATTCACAACACGGCGGTAACATGCAATAGTTTCCAGATAACGCGTCAAATGTCCACGATAAAATTACCTGGACGGCGATAAAAATCTAAACCAGAACGTGAAAAAAGTTGCAATGTGCCCAACTGCGATAAAAAACTCTGCGATAAGCAGCGCCAGGCCTGCAAGTCACACAAGTCAGGCGGGCAAAATCACCATAAAAGCGGCAACCAAAAACACAACCAAGACACAAACAATCGCGAAGCACCATGGAGGTAGCCGGAGCAAGTACAGAGGACAACCAAAACCCCACAAGCCCCACGGAGGACCATCCTGGGACCATTATTGGGGAGACGGTGGCAGGAGTTGGGGGACCGGACACTGCACAACATGACCTGAGCCAACAGCAACAGGGTGAGTAACGACCAGGGACTGGGGGGACGGGGGGAGATGGGCACAGTGGCACACATGCACAATTAAGTATAGCAAATCTGCGGACAAACCATGCCCAAGAGTCACAACTCCGACCAAGAGCCCAATTTACCCAAGTCTGCAACATCTCAGCACTGTATAAGCACGGAAGTCAAAGACACACCCCCTGAAAGGGATAAGGGCCAGCCAAATCAGAGCTGAAGGGGCAACTCACCCACAATGCAGCACACACACATAAGAATCAGAGCACCTCAACATTGACAACAATGTGGTACAAACTGCAACATTTACACAACAGAACAGAGGACACAACTGCTGCCGCTTGTGTGTAGAAAATGGTCATTCACATGTGGCATAGCAGGAAACTGTGAGTTGATAATGTACAAGTACAACCTCACATCCCTGATGGTATAGAAATGTCAACTGTCCAGCATCAAATTGGCATCTCCTCACAAACAGTCACAATGTACATTGTCATGCAGTCTGACAGTAAACTTGTACAATGCGTGAACATACATGTGAACACAATGTCAATCTGCATCTCCCCTTCACATTGCAGAGGGAGATTCAACACCTGCTGCAGAGCAGACCCAACAACACAGCACTGATGATGAAGAGGACCACCCCAACATCTACACCAACGCCCTCCAACAGCTCATGGACAGCTCCCGCACCCCACCTCCAGCAGCAGGGTAGCCCAGCTGCATCGATGAGATCCCACCCCCGGCACAGACCACACAGCAGGAAGCACCCACCACCACGGCTGTCTCCCAGGACCCCCACGACCAACACATGGCATTCCAACACCGTATGTTCGGGTGCCAGGAGAAGATGGCTGACGAGCTGTGGGTGGGGTTTGAACTCATGTCAGCCAAACTAGATGCCATACGTGGGTGTCTAAGTCCCATCAGGGACCACTTACAGTCCCTAACAGACACCCACTGTCCGCTCCATGCTCTCCAACAATCCATGGCTGACATTGCTGGAGTCATGACTCTGAGCCAAGAACAACTGTCTAGTCAGAGTGGCTCCAGCGATGTCAGCCGGGAGTTGGGACACATAAGGAGAAGGATGGAGAGCTTGGAGCGGATGCAGGCGGAAAGAATGTGTGCCACGGCTGCACACCAGTCAGATGTAGCTGTGATCCTCCATGCCCTGCAGATCCTCGTCATGGCATTGCCACCACAAGCCCTGGCGCGGATGAATGCTGCTGCTACTACTCCATCCACATCTCCGCCCCCTGAAGTGTCAGTGCCACACAGTGCGGCAGACATTCCACCTCCGGCCCCTGATGTGTCACTGCCACACAGTGATGCAGACAAAGCATCACCACCCGCATGTGAGGCACTGGACACATCAGAGGGCGAAGATGATGATGAATCAGGCTTTGTAGTAAGAATGAAGTGGTAGCATTCATCTCCGCCATATGGCCTGTTTCAGCTTGGTTCTGCCCTCTGCATCATGCCCTGGAATAACACCTTCCAGTGTCCCCCGATACACTCAGCGACACTCACCTTGGACCTCGACATAGACTGCCATATTTTGTTTGGTTACCAATGACACAGCAATCACATTGCGGACTGAAGTCTTCCACTACCGATGAACTTGTCAATCCCTAAAGGACTCTGGCTGGCCCTCCACGGGGCAGCAATGTAAAGTGGGGTTTGCATGGCCCTGTACTGGTCCAGCTTCAACACTCCACTGAATGTGAATAAAACATTCTAATTCACACAGATGTGTCATGGCTATGCTCAATCAAGTATGAAAGTATGGATGAATTTAGGGACAGTGATTCCACAAAAAGGTACTCCCTGGGTAATGCTATCAATGCGCATGTATGGCCGTGACCCAGATAGGCAGTGAGACACACATTGTCATTCAAATCAACACTCATCACAGTTGAATACAAGTGAAGGTGCGTAGACTTTATTAGCATATGCGTGTCAGTACAGGCAAGATAAGTGCCACAACATGCAGACCAATGCAGCAGTATGTCATAATGAGGAACGTTGCCAAGCGCCGCTGTCCACTCCGGGGGAGTGCCTCACCTTTCACAGGTGTGTGTTGTTCGGCGTTGTTGTCCGCTCATGTATTCGGAGTCCAGGCGAATGCAGCCATGTCCACTGTTGTCGTGGGATATGTGACCAGATCCCCAAGATGCAGCAAGGTGTTGTGACATGTGCAATGGGCTCCAATCTGTTGTAGCTGCAGGTACGTAGTTACTCGTCCATGAAAGCGATTGCAGCTTCGTAGGCTATCATTTCCAATATGAGGTCGTTGTCGACTTCATCAAACAGGACGGCGAGGCGATCCATTAGCAGGTCCGGACAGATGTGCTGCGTCCACCCCCTTTCACCAATTAGCACTACAGCCCAATAGGGGAGCGGTTCAATGTGGTCACTGCACACGAGGAGTTGTGCAATCTCCCAGGTCCAGCTACCAGCATGTATGCCAAGTATCAAGGCATCCCATAAACGGGTATCACGGTGACACTCCTGGTCATGGGCCAACAGGGGGCGCACACACATGTCAAAATCCAGTTCAGCTACCGTCCTGTTGGATAGGCAGACATCCATGGACCACTCAAATATGCAAGATCGACAATGCAACACAGGCTGAAAGCAGGTGACGTTGGCAAGGCGGAAGCTTAGCCGGTAACTGATCCGCAGCACTGCCAATGGCAGTGCCCCCAGCAAATGCAGCATACGTGCACGGTAAAGTTCCACGTGACAGGGGTTGTGCATGTGGCCGTGATGTTCTGCCATTGCGTTAGTGGCTCTGGTTGAAGCAGCACTGTTCTGACCTGCGCCAGTACTGTTGACAAAATGCCACAGCTCGGATCAGTGAGTTGTTTTAGTGTGCAACGGTTGTACGCCTGGGATGGTGTGGGAGTAAGTGTGAAGGCCATTCCATGCAAGATAACTTCGTGCAAGGACTTCTGTGTGTGGGGTGTGTATACGTTGGTCTTTCATCGGGCTGTGCATAGTGTGGGAGTCGGCATCAGCTGCTACAGTATCTGTCAGGGGGTGCCGGGCACATGCAATTCCGAGTTCGGAGGTGCAGATGTGCTTCCGCCTGATAGTTCAGACAAAGGAGCTTTCATCCCTAGTGTTAGTTTGTCATCTGCTTGCATTCAGGAATTGTGATGTGGCTTGTTGGGGGAGTGGTGGGATGTGTGCGACTTTGTGATTCATGTTTGACATGTCTTGCATGTGGCAAATGTGCGGCATCACTGTGTGTCACGTTGCCTCACAGCTGCTCCTCCCTCCCCAAGCCTATTTACTTGTGTGCGCAGCACGGTTGCATCACTTGTACTCCTATGGCACACCATTGTCATGCCTGTCTGCGCATGTCCACAAGCCTGACAACGACACTGTGATGTTGGCCGTTGAAGGTGGGCGGACACGTGAGTGTAGGCCTATGGTAAGGATAGGGCGGACACAGATGTAGAGTCCATGCGTGGCTGAACTCGCGCTGCGAGTAGGTCTAGGCATTTGGTTCTTGCTGCGGCATTACAGATACACACAACACTTGGCATGTATGAGCCAAGACCCTGAGCGGTCTTGCGCTCCTTCATTTCTCCGTTCGTGCGAGCCCGCTCTCAGGGTGCATGCTACATTGCAACAATGTTGATTGCGGGCAGGGTTGCGCCGACACTACAACAGAGACACATGTATTAGTTACTTCCTTGTCCAGGCCAGAACTGAAACACGCCCAGAGCCTCGGGCAAAATACTTCACACCCCTACGCTGGACTGGCGAACGCCGGCCCAGCCCACTCCGCTTACGCTTACAGGGGGGGGGGACAAAGCTACGTGTCCAAGGTCTTAGACACTGCCTGAGGTGACATGGTTGCGTCCGCTGTCCACAGCACAAGGTAATGTGGTAGGGCCCGGGCCCATCATGCATACATAATGACCACAAGGACACACTTAGATAGATAGTGGAACTGGCTACGGGCACGTGCGCCCGGCCACTTTTATTGCCAGGGTCACATGTCCAGTGACGCCTGTGCTGGATGGGTGTGGGGTGAGTGTAAGCCAGCACTCAGGAGTGGTTGGTGCTGGCAACAACTAGAACAGTGATCTTCGTATTACACACACAGATTCAATCATAAAGGGTCCATGACTTGCAGTGCACTGAGGTAGGGGCACCAGATCTGGAATCACACACAAAAGATTCAAACATAAAGGGTCCATGACTTGTGGTGCACTGAGTTAGTGGCACCGGATGCACTGCGTCCAGCACCAGCCTGCCGCCACATGGCGATGACTTGAGCGTGCTCATGTGAAGTAATTGTTAATCATTGTGTCCCTTCGGGATATTCCTGCTGCAGCTGCAGTGGGGTGTGGTACACCTGCCTCATCTTCATCATCATCATCCCAGGTCTACCCCACTGCCTGAGGTGACATTGTTGCGTCAGCTGTCCACAGCACAAAACTCAATCGTAAAGGGTACATGTGTTGTGGTGCACTGAGTTAGTGGCACCTGAAGCGCTCAGCAGGAGCGCAGCCTGCGATGATGCGTCTTCCGGGCGGGCCGCACTGATAGAAATGTCTGTTGCCTACTGGCCTGCGCCATTAATAAATCAAAACTGGATTCGAATTGTGAGCCCTGCTGAATGCAGTGTAGGCCGGAGGCAACAGTCAGCAAGGGCCTACAGCCATGTGACGATGACTTGTGGTGCACTGAGTTAGTGGCACCTGAAGCGCTCAGCGGGTGTGCAGCCAGAGATGATGGCATGTCCTCGCAGGTCAGGATTGGATTTGATTTGAGAGCCCTGCTGACCGCAGTGTGGGCCGGGGGGCAGTGGTCAGCAAGGGCCCACAGCCACATTACGATGACTTGTGGTGCACTGAGTTAGTGGCACCTGAAGCGCTCAGCGGGTGTGCAGCTAGAGATGATGGCGTGTCCTCGCAGGTCAGGATTGGATTTGATTTGAGGGCCCTGCTGACCGCAGTGTAGGCCGCAGACAGTAGTCAGCACACACATAACTCCGCGGTGCTGTTACGCTGGGTGCGCTCGGGCCTGTGTCGCGGAAGCCAGCGATCGGCTGAGGAGGCTGGCGGTCACGGCAGTGGACTCGTGGCAGGGTGAGGGGCGCCGCCCTGGCAGACGCGTTGGCCATCCGGGAAGTGAACCTCGCCCAGAGCCCCGGCCTAGTTATTCCCACTCCTACGCTGGACTGGCGTACGCCGGCCCAGCCCACTCCGCTTACGCTTACAGGGGGGGTCGGCACAGCTACATGACCGAGGTCTTCTCACTGCCTGGGGTGACATGGTTGCGTCCACTGTCCACAACACTACACACATCAGCAGTATGTGTCCACATGGACATGTCTGTGCTCTGCATACTGAAGTCTGTCCAGCACATCACTGCCACACTTGGCATTGTGTACATTCTTATTGATGGGTGACTTGCCTCCTTCGCACATACTTGGTTCCCACCTCTCCCCACATTCTGCAATTGTGTGGCTGAGGGGCCATGCCGTTTTCGGAGGGTCAGCTGTCTTGTTCTGCGCTGCCTCGGTGGTTGGCTGGGGGGGGCCTGGGGGTGGTGGCGGTGGGTGTTGTGGCCCTCTTGGGTCTCCGAGCTGCATGGTCAGTAGCTCCATGACATGTGTTGGTCTTCAGATGTGGCTCTGGGCTGGGCTCCCTTTCATGCTGCAGGTTGTCGTCCTGTTTTACACCAGTAGTAGGTGTTAAATCCCTGCTGCTAACGCGCCTTATCGCCTGTTTTTGGGTTGCATCGCAGAGCTGGCTAGTCATTGAGAATATCGCGAAGTGATGTTTTTGTGTGTTTTTGCACGGGAACGCCTACTCTGCATATCATTAGTGTTAGTTGTTAGTGTTAGTTGTCGCTCTCATCCGTGGCGATGTTTTTTGCGCCAGCTATTGCCGGATAACTGGCGATATCGGCAGTTTGCACCAGCTTGAGAATAGGGCGATAAATCTATCGCCACTTTTGCGGCGCTAAAGTACCGGTAAATCGGCGATAAGTCCTTGAGAATATGCCCCTACGTGTTTTCAGGTCTTTAAAGGACTATAAGACTCAAAATGATGAGATTCAATTAATACTTTTAACCAGACAAACCCCTTTCTTTTCCAACAATTGCTCACTGGATAAGAGAGGTCACGTTGGAGGCAGGAATAGATATGAGTGCTTTTGAGCTTATTCAGTAAAAAAGGAAATAGCTTCAAACATTTTCACTCTGGGACGCAGGCTGGATGACATTCGATAGACAGCAGACTAGTCTAACATTTATACCTTTGCAAATTTTATTTCAAACCAGTAAATGAAGATGTCAATATGCTATAAAATGAACCTCGTGTCTTGACAAAACAAGGGTTTTCCTAGCAGTCAGGGACTGTAAAATCTGGATTTTATTAAAAACATTCTTTTAAGGATGTAAACCATTTCCACAAATAATTTATGACTTTAGTAGTTTCACTTTGGTCATTTTGAAGATAGTATGAAAAATATTGTAGTATATGTGTTCATTCTATCAAGTTAATAGGTTGAAGATGACATTTTTGAGGACAATAGTTTATATCTTCATTTATCTGTTTAAGATAGATTTATCACAAGGTCTTCTTCTAGCACACTACTTTCCATACGATAAGAGGGGTTTGCATATTTTTTCATTGGTTTGAGCTCATTTAAGAAGAACTTGATTTCAAGTTACTTTCATCTGTTCCTCACAAAAAAATTGTAGTTGATGTTTGACAGTTCCTAGTTTGTTGATCTAATTCAGGCGTTTTCAGGCTGAACGAAGAGTATTGTTTTTTAATCTAATCCAAATCTTACTCTCACTATCACCACTCTTTTGGACTTTTTTATATCTGCTGTAGTATATCTAATACCAGTAAAACAATTGTCAGCAATGAAGTGCTCATTAGTGCTCATCATTGTTAGCATTACAATAGGCAGTGGCAGGTGCACAGCAGTCAATGACAGGTGCTTCTCCATTTGCATGACTTATCTCGCGTGATTTTTTTTTCTGGTTTGTCGCTTGACATGATGGCTGACTGATGATTTGCAGACATTGATGAAACCTCGTAAAAACATTTTCCTTGACAAGCCAACATGACATGTCATGCAAAAGGTGTTCTTCATGCTACTTATTTAGCTGTTACCAGATTTTCAAGCATTTGACATTTCAGCACTTTAGCTACAAAACCCAAATTCTACACCACGTCAGAGTCTTGGATTTAGTATGTGGTGTTGAATTAAAAAACATTCTTATCAAGGATTCTTCATAGGAAAGATGCTCTATTACCTTGGAAGATTTGTATACAGATAACCTTGTTCTTTTTTTGCAAATATGCTCCAAATGTTACCACATACTGAAAGTAGTACTGGGATATGTTTCAATTAAGCTAGTTAAGTATTCAAGTTACACAAAAATGTAATTTCAACATTGTAACAAATATGTAAAATTTCGACATCTGGATTAGTGGATTGTTTTTAATTAACCATTAAGAACTAGCAAGTAATTGTTATCTTTCCTGTGCCAGGGAAATAGTAAATGAGACATACACTATGATATATGACACATGGAGGGGATGCAAACAAAGAATAACACAGGACGGGGCAGAAATGAGATGGCATTTTATTATTAAAAAAAGAAAGACAAAGAAACAAATTTTCCTTCAATCAAGATATTCAATTTGAGCATGCAGATCAAGCGAGTCCTATAAAATGTAGGGGTGGGCGATAAACTCTGCTCCGCTGGCAGAGTTTGCAGTTTTGCCCACTCCGTGTTCTGCTTGTAATGCGGAGTCCCAGCATAACTTCACCAACCGCAGCACAGTGGAGGTTTTTCTTGCATGTGGCTTGCCAACGCTGAGTTGGAGAGCTCACCTGAGAATTTGCGTCCCCTAGCATGATTTTTAGACACTAGAACGCACCCTCCGAGATTTTCTCAATGTGGGCGATAGGTCACGACAATTTACGTTGAGAAAGCTGCCGTTTGAGTAGAAAATGCCCTTGAGCACCAGAAAGAAGCAGCACTCTCTGGTGCGCCGTGTGATGCTGTTTGTGCTGTAAAAAATCAGTGCGTTGTGAAAAATTCTGACAGATCAAGGAACTCTGCAGAATCTCACTGAGTTTTTATGTAACTCCGCAGAATTCCACGGAGTGAAACTAAGAAAATGACATCAATCCTGTGTGCAGCTTGGGATTTTCAGCTAGCATTGGCAAAACCATTCATTCATTCTTCATGGATCGCCTAGGTTGTGTGTGACTGTGAAAACGAGTTAATGAATGAATGAATTGATGGATGCAACAGTGTCTGGATAGATGAATGGGCATGTGAATGAAAGCATGGATGAAACATTAGGTTATTGCCTATGCACATAGATGGATGAGTTGGTGAGAACAGCCTCATGCCACCAACTTAAAGCATCTTTGCCTTGACAATTCAAGAACTGTACCCATTCATTCATCCATGTTCTCACACATTTTTCATACTGGCATCCCTCCTTAGACACTGTTGCAGCTGTTTTCTGATTAGAATTATTTTTGCGTATTAACATGCTGTGATGTACAGAACTATGGGGTAGATTTGGGAACATGTCACGCAGTGCAGCAAGTCTCCTTGCTGCGCTGCTCTGTGTGTCATGAAAAGGGTAGAAATGCGCTGTATTTAATAGAACACGGCGCATTCCTGCCGTTTCCCATGTGCTGGCTTACAATGGGCTGCCTAGCACCAATGCAGGCTCTCTTGCACCAGGGGGGAAAGGGTGCCTTCGTTGCATGAAGGATTGGTTTAGTGCAGGAAGGGAAACAATCCTGGGAGGCTGTTTGAAATGGCCCTTTTTAGGGTGCTTTCCCTTGACTTTTTGCTTTTGTCCCCCCTGGTTTTTGGCTGATCTACACGCTAGCCTTAGGACTTCGACTGCTGTGACACTGCCATTCAGTGCCAAAGCGCTGTGCTTGTCATATACATACTGGTGATTGGTGTATACATGATTGACTGAATTGAGTTAGCTGTAAGTCTCTTGTCCAGTGGTAAGACATATACCTAGTGCATGCAACTCAAATGCTACTAAGTGGGCCTGCAGTACTGTCTGTGCCACCCACAGAGGTAGCTCTTCAAACGTACCACAGGTTTGCCATGGAGCGGCTTGTGTGTGCAGGTTACTGTTACTCATCTTGGCATTTAAAAGCTACCTGCTGGGGTCAGGGTACGGTGTAGGGAAGAGGAAGGGCATGTCCACGTGTGCGCTACATGCAATAGTAGTGAATAACATTGGATGGTGTGTTCAGTACTGTGATGCCTACTTTTCACATTGATTAACATGGGGGATCTGTGGAAAGGCTATTAAGCTGTATTTACTAATTGCATAAGAGTAGTAGTACGGTGTTTATAATCGATGTACTAGTAATGGCAAATCCTCTCCAGTAGTGAGAGTGGATTTGACATTACTAATGTGGAAATGCCACTTTGGAAAGTTGGCATTTCTATGTTTGTGGCTCTTAGTGTGTCTGCCAGCCTGTCTCCAATCCACATGTTATGTTATGTTATGTTATGTTATATATATTTGTATCGCGCTCAGCTACTCGACAGAGTGTCCCGGCGCGTGCAGAGGTAAAGGAAAAAGTATAACAAGAAGACAACTAAAAAAGGAAAGTTTTTAACTTTTTCTTAAAGATCACATGATCCTGAATGCACCGCAGCGTCAAGGGCAGAGCATTCCAAGCTAAACTAGCTTTCCTGACAAGTGAACAGCCACCTGTGGGTGCTGGGAGGACAACTACATCTGTGCATTCCTGATAGATGGCCATAAACTAGGGGCATTCAAGGGAAACTGCAGATCTCTGACTCTGAGGGGCCTTCCTGGGTCGCATTAGAGGGGTGGAATTGGCACCTGCATTCCAAGGGGCAGGGTCTTTGCCCCACTAAAGATATTGATCAAGTATTCCAGGGTAGGATGGCAGACAGGACTACATTTTTAAGGGGCCTGTTCATTTCAAAGGTGGCATTTTCAACTGGTCTCATCTTCAAAGGCCATTGTGGGTATAACTAAAGGGGCTCTGTCCTCTGGAGTTCAGAAACGCTTTTGGGGTTGGAACCATTCTACTCTGGTTCAAAGCTGGAATATTGACAAGAGAAACCACTGGGGCAGGAGGGACTGCAACTGGAGTATCTGCAGGCTTGTGGTGGCCTGGGGCTTGTTGTGATCCAGTAAGGGGACTATCACTTGGTGAATTTTCACCTGGATATTGCTGGCCTGCAGTCAATCATCTCCTGTCATGCCAGGGGCCCATAGCAATCCCCAAGGGCTGAATGGCTGGCCTCCTGTCCAGAAGATCCCAGGGACAGAAAGGATCTCCTCATTTTCACATGATCGAAGGACCATGCAGAGTGCGGCAGAAACAGTTGGAAGTTATCGTAGGTTGGGACAAGGACCGTCCTATCGTTTGCAGCAATCACACTGTGCAGAAGTGTGTGCTCATAAAGATCAGAGGCCCACATGGTGTGCTGTAAAATGAGAAGATCGAGGAGTACTGGGGAAGTTTGCAGAGTCCGAGGGACCTGAGCTTGCAACTGGAAACCTGTGGTAGCTCACACTTTATTGTGTGTGGTGTCCGAGGAGTGTTGGGGTACATTTGTCGAGTCTGCAGGATCCAAGCTGGAAGCCTGGACTGTCTCTGACCTCCAGATTGGGAGGATGACAGTGCCTGACATCGCGGCCTCAGTCAGAAGTTGCCTGCTAACTCCCAACAGACCCACCCCATTAGATAATCTGTTGTTGGTAACATCGTGACTGGACCTGATGGGTCTCGTTGTGCCTTGTGTGCACCAACGGCTGGCTGCGTGGAGCAACTGCGGCTCGCACCTCCGCCTGGGGGAAACATTTCTTCAAATTGGAAGAGCACCAGCTTTCGACATCACAGTCTTTTGCCTCCAGGGGGATTAGTGAGCCCACACTTGTTAAGTTACCGTAGGGTGCCTTGATGGCCTAATCCAGACAGATGAAACCAAGTAACCGTTTCCTCCCGTTTAGGTAGTCCTGACAATCTAATCAAAGTGTCTCCAGCAGGTACAAGTGTATCGTTGGCTGGTTTAGTTTGAGTGACTGTGGGGCTGGGTCACGAGGCGTAGGGGATAACTGTGACTTCTTGACCATTTATGTACCAGCTGTGAGAGGTATGCGATATTGGGATATGTTGTGTTTTATGCTAATGTGATAGTGGTAAAGTGGAATACCTCTGAACATGACTGCATATGTGTTCAGTCATTTTGATGTGAGAGGGACAGCTTGGATCGTGACTACCTCCAGAAAGTATGCACATGGGTTTATTTCGGTTTCAAGGTTGAGGGCATAATGGGGCAAGTGAATACCTATGACTGGTACATATATGTTCATGCTGTTCTGCTGCTAATGAGAGAGTGCTACAATTGCATATGACTATTTTAACAGAAATGATCAGCACCCACTGTTCACTCCTTTACAAAAATGATTGTACATTTCATATAATCTAGGTTACACAATGCTCCATTCCAGTTTGTTTTAAAAAAAAGTTTGTAATCCTTCATTAATGTTTTTCTTTTTCACATATTTCTCTTCAATGTAGCCAGTATAGCCAATGCGTTTCGTCTTTTCCCAGAGACTACTTCAGGGCTTTCCAATGTCCTCACCACTGTGCTTATCATATATGGGTAAAAAACTTCCATGTGGACTGCAAGCTTAGTTTGTTTGATTTGACCTTTATTTATCTCTGTCAAATTTCTATGGTTCAGTCGATGAAGATGTCATCAATTAATCATGTTCCTACCCATGTTGGCATCAGAATCCAAGTCATTATTTCTTACATCCAACATGGTATAGCCAACATCAATTTCTGAAAAGGCAGAGTCAAATTCTCTTCAGGCTCTGATGATCCACATGATCCGGCACTAAGTACATCAACTACAATCAGGAAAAATGGAATGGCTATACTTCCGCTCAAGAGCCTCCTAGTACACATCCAAAATACATTGACTGATAATACTGGTCAATATTTTTCAACCGTTTGAAGATCTTGGATCAAACCATAATTATCAGATCTAACTATGCCCCAATGTGGGCCAGATGTTCTTGGCTTTCTAAATGGTAGCACTGACTTACAGAATTTGGCTCCAACAAAGTGATCATCAGAGGTAACTAGACCATGGTCGTAGACCTTATCTTGGATAAAACTGGATGCCCTGATTCTAGATATGACACCGATACGGCTGTCCTACATGATCTCATGATGGATTATGCTCTTATCAAACCCAGGTGACTGCTCCAATTTACAGCTAAAGAATAACTTCCCTGTCAGTGGAACATGGTGCCGACTCCAGGCAGGATTTTTTCTTGATTATTGCTGCTATCCTTCCCAGATTCCAAGGGAAACGACCTTAACAACGCGGTCAAAACACCGCAGTACATTTAGATCGCTGCCTTTACAACGCAAGTCGTTACCACGACTTGCACTGGAGGGCGCTCTAGACTAAGGAATAGTGTGATTTACTATTCCAACACCTTCCCCTACTGTACGTAGGCTGGAGTTGGAATAGTAAATCATACTATTCCTAAGTCCAGCGCCCTACAGCGCAAGTCGTGGTAACGACTTGCGTTGTAAAGACAGCAATGTAATGTACCGCGATCTAATTGATCGTGTTGTTACATCATACATCCTATTCCAAACATGCAAGATTGAGGCGGGAGATATACGTGACCACTCTGATATACTTTTCACTGTGGATCTACAACTGGTGTTTCCCAAAATAGACACATGAATACTATAAGGGTTAAATCTGCAGGAGATAAGGAAAAAACTCATAGCCTGTTTAACGAATATCTGGAACAGCACCCTACCACTGACTCAAAACATTTATTGTGGGCAGCTAGCAGATCCTACCTGCTGGGGATATTGAATAGACTCATATGCAGCACATGGTACAGCTGCCAGGAAACAACTGCCTTGGAAGAAGAAATAAAAGACATGCAGGTCAAATGCTGTGAATGTCCCTCACCAGAAAAAGTATGCTCCTTAACTGCAAAAATTATCAATTGAACCCTCAGGCAGCAGACAAAATGTTGACTAGGATCAAACAGAAACCTATGAGCAGGGCAATAAAGTTGGCATGCTACTAACTATACAGTTAAAACAAAGAGAAGCTTAGTCAGATATACCAGCCATACACAATACCAACAGAGCAATCCTTTCACAGGAACTGCACATACTATTAGAGTTTGCAACCTTTTACTCAAAGCTCTACACAGCTGAGTATCAGAAAGAGAAAACAAGGGATACACCATCATTTCGCAAACCTCCCCTGCCTACACTGCCTGAATATTTTCAAGAAGAACTGGACCAGGATATAACAGAGGAAGAAGTTGGAGTTTCCATAAAATCTATGGCAAAAGGAAAAGTGCTGGGGGAAGATGTATTTCTGTTAGAATTTTACAACACCACACAGCCAAAAAATAGTGCAGATTCTTGCAGGAATATTTTGAGAAGCCAAGACTAGCAGCTCCCCGCGGACAGAATTCAACAGAGTACACAGCTCTCTCATTTGCAGGCCAGACAAAAATGTTCAATCATGTGCCAGCTATCACTATATCTCGCTGTTAGACTGTGATAGGAAGATTCTGGGCAAAATCATGTCATCCAGAATAAGTAAAGTCATACATTTTCTAATACATGACAATCAAGTCTGTTTTGTGACAAATCGATTGTCCCACAATCATATGCAAACTCTTGACACAGATGACAGACTGCTCCTCTCATTAAACGCTGATAAGGTGTTCAATCTGGTTGAGTGGCCATATACTTTCTGGACCATCAAGTGCTTTGGCATTGGCCAGAACTTCTTGAAGATGGTACAATGGCTGTACAATGTCTCATTAGCACTGATTAATTTAATAGCTTCCTTTCAGAGCTAATCCAAATTAAGTGAGGAACTAGACAGGGCTGCCCTCTATCACCCCTACTATTCCTTTTGGCCCTGGAGTCACTGGCCTTTGCCATTAGATTTTCGGCGAGAGTGACAGGACTGAAGACACGGACTGAAAAACGTAAAATCCCAATGTATGTGGATGATGTGCCCATGACTATAAGTAACCCAGCTTGTCAATCCTGGCACTGATGGACGTCATTGAAGCCTTCTCATTTTACTAAGACGTAGGCTATGTAACTTACACCTACCACCCCTCAACATTCCTTAAACCAACTGCCAGAAAAGTGGAATCAAAGTGGGTTGAAATACTTTGGAATCCTGAGTAGTAACTTGTGATCATTAAAGCTAATGTCCTGACCCTCTTGGAGAGAATGCAAGTGGACTTTCTTAAGTGGTCAGCACATAAAGATGGTTACAGCCCCCAGGTTTAATTATATATTCAGCATGCTCCCATTCAGGATACCTGCAAGAACTCTGCAAAAGAGCGATGCTCTCTTGTCCATATGAAGGTCCAAAATCCTAACTTACACTCACAACCTGATGATCCTTGAAATGGACAGAATCTGGAATTCAACACATGCCCTGCTCAGGGAAGATGATCTTAAACAATCTAAAGTCACACTTTGGTTTAACAGAGCTTTAACCATTGACAAGGTGCCCTTCTTACAGGTAGTGTGGAAAATTAAGGGGTCACTGAGATGCAAAACCTAATAAAAGACAGATAGATTAAATCTTTTACAGAACTCTTTGAGGAATTGCATCCACCAGAAAACTCAGGGGCTTATTTAGAGAGGCTTTGATGCTCCGGTGGTGTAAGCCTCTCAATCATATCTATGAGGCAACACAGAGCCACTCTGCGTGGCTTTTCATGGTTTCATAGATATGGAGTAAGACAAAGCAGCACAAGTTGCTCCATGGGGTGTTCCATGAGCATTGTAGTGGGTTTTCTCACGCAGCACACATGGATTTTGATGCTGCCCCAGATTTACTTAATCACGTAAACCTGGGGCAGCGCCAAAACCTTACGCCTCCCCAGAGCAAGCGTAACAAGGAGAAAATCTTTCATTTCTCCTCAATTTGTTCCACTTTCCATGTTTGCTGCATTCTGCAGCATACATGGAAAGAGGAACACACCTCTTGGGACTGGATTCGTACAGGTAGGTGCCCCTTTCCGCACAAAAACAATCCTACCTGCAACGGAGGCACACTTGCACCAGGGTGTAAAGGTGTCTATGTTGGTGCAAGACAGCAAATTGTGCGCCAGAGCAGGGGGAAAGCACAGGAATGCACTGTTATACATAAATATGGTGCATTCCTGCCTTTTCACATTGGTGTAGGGCAGCTCAGCAAGAAGACGTTTTGCGTTTCCCTAAGCCAATTCCTCATAAATGAGACCCTCATTTTGAAAGTATCTACAAAAGAGACATTGCCTGCAGACCCAACAAAGATCTAACAAATGGGTATATAATGTCTCTTCCCTCCATCCCTGCTTAGTGCAATGGGGTCCTTGTAAGAAACTGGCCACATGACTAAATGACCTTCTGATAGTAAAACCTTTTTCTGAACCACTGGAGCAGCTGCTCATACGAAGATGGCAGCAATTATTACAAATCCCATACATACCATACTTTCAACTTGACTGGGCCCAACTTATGAAAGAACACAATAAGCATCTAAGGGAGGCAAAGATGAAGTTCAGCTACTTCGAAATCCTTCTGGATTGGCTCTGGCCACCAGACAAGCTCTATAGACATACACTGGCAATCATTCCAATTGCTGGATGCATAAACAACCAAATGGAGACATCATGCATATTCTCTGGTCATGCCCTGCAATACAAGCCTATTGGGCGCAAGTGTAGCGAGTAATGAAAGAAACAGATGGACTCACTTTTACTCCCTCAGTAGCCCTTGCTATGCTGCACGACACTCATAATGTGCCTGGCATGAACAATTACAAAAAACACTCTTTACACATTACTTGTCAAAGGACATGTGAGTCTCCTTCAGGAACTTATATTTATGAAGGAAAGGCTGTGCATTCTAATTTGTTTAAGATTTGTGCAGTATCATCTCAAATTTTTCTCCAGTTTTGCCCTGAGAAGGGCATTATTTTTTTAACTTCAAAATCATTTTTATTGAGATTTTAGAAGACTAAAAAGTACAGACATAGTACTGAAGGAAGAGGAACAGTCGCTTAGTAGGGTATGATGGCTGGGAGAGGGTACAGCACGATTTGCTATAAAGTTATAGTGTCAAGGTATCATCTTGAGGTAACATAACACTGTAGCATTGAATCATAGTATCCTAGGTCATAGGTGCTAGAGACAAGTGAAGTGCTATGAGAGTATTGGCAGAGTACTAAGCGGTGGAATACCCCAGAGCAGTATCAAGATATGGGGGAAAAGGGGGAAAGCAAGATGAGAGGATAGCACAGAAAGAGAAAGTGAGTAGAGGAGGCAATGGCAGAAGGGGGTGGGGAGGTGCTGGATTGGGAGAGGGGAAGGAGGAGGGGGTGGAGTTGGAATTGGGGGGATGAGGTGTGAGTGGGTAGGGGATGAAATGGGTTGGCATCTAAGGTAATGCGTGGTTGGCGATGCACAAGTCTAATTTAGAACTGTTTTTTTTTTCTTTGACTGTATTTTCAGGTAGGTGTTAAGAGAGTTATATGACCCCCTTGTAATTTGGACCCATTCCCACCAGGCGTGGACTGAGAGTTTGGAGCGGTCTTTCCAGTCAGACAGAATAGCTTTGAGACCAATTGAAACAAAGATGTCCCATAAAATATGTCCTTCACTGTCTAGGGGAGGGTACCCAGTGCACTAGATATGAGATCAGGGGGAGTAAGGCAGGGTTGCGTATTGGCCCCTTTCCTCTTCTCTCTGTATACAAATGGAGTAGAAAAGGCACTCACAGAGGCTACTAGGGATGTCCCCCTCTTTGAAAATCAAACGCTACCAATACTGGCTTACGCAGACGACGCAGTTTTAATTGCCAGAACTGGGATTGGGCTACAAAGGCTGATAACCGCGTATGTCTCCTTTATGGATTCACTTCAGTTGAAAGTGAACCAAACTAAGTCTTTTGTAATAATAGCAGGGTCTACAAAAAAAGAAAAGGTACCGCACTTTCGTGCGGAAGCAGAAAAAAGTGAGGTAGTGGACTCTTTTCCCTACTTGGGCATCCTTTTTGATAAAGATCTGTCGTGGGCAAAATTGATGGCGGGAAGAAAGATGGTGATGGAGAGGGGTATTATTGCCATAAAATCCTTTGCTAGAAAATTGGGTGATAAACCCTTATTACCGATAAAAAATATTTACCAGGCCAGAGTTAAAGCAGCAGCGACCTATGGAGCTGGGGTTTGGGGTAATGTTTGCATCGACACCACTACAAACTATTGAGAATACATTCTTTAAATCTGTAGTGGGCTTACCTCCCTCTCTTACAAATGGTATCCTACACTCGGAATTTGGCCTGCCATATATCTCAGATTACACACAGTTAGCCCCACTTCTACTCTGGCATTCAATCTGAAGGAGAGATACAGTTCATCTGACTCAATCAATAATAAGGAGCTGTTTAGCAATGGACAAGTGGATGAGGTCTAGGTGGCTTAGTTACGTAGAGTCAGTGCTAAGGGAGATTGGCCTCCATGAACTCTTTAAAGACCCCCTGGCCTGTAGGAAGGTCTCTAAACAGAGGGTTAGTGATATGTACATGTTGATGGCCGAGTATAAGCGTAAGGAACACTATAAAGAGAAACACGCAGCCCGGGCATGTGGCCTCAATCCACCATTAATTGAAGGAGGTTTCTCTTATCTAGTAAATGTAAATAGGATGCAACATAGATTCATATAACTGAGGTTTCGCACTAACTTGATTCCCCTTATGTTAGGTTATCCTGAAAAAACATATAATCATGCCGATTTAAGTGCGTGCCCATGTGATAACCTATCACCTCAAACAGAACTGCACATATTTTTATTTTGCAGCCTATACGAGAATGAAAGGAATGTCCACCTCAAACCAATTTTAAAGAAAATGAATTTTAAGCAGTGTCGGGTAGCAATATATTTTCTAAAAACACTCCCTGACCCTTTGGTCTGTTATTCAGTTGTGTCATTCCTATGGGCTTGCATGAGGAAGAGCAAAGGGACAGCGCGTAGATTACTGAGTTCGCAAAACAACAACACAAGTATCTAGATTTAGTATATGAAATGGTTCTCTTTTTTAACATTTTTATCTATCTTCATCTTTATCCTAGAATTGTGATGAAATATTTGTAATCTTACAGATAGAATATTGAAATAATTTTAATGTGATTTATTTATATGTGCTTTTATGAACTTTTTTAACATGATCGAATAAAGATGATTGATTGATTGATTGAGATCAGGGGGCCAGCTTATCTGTAGGAAATGCAGAATGGCAATTCCAAGTTCAGACCAGAATTTCTTAGAAAAAGAGTGTTAACGTAACATGTGCTCTTGGTCTCTTGTCTATTTTTTTCAGAGCTCCAGCCTTTGTCTGAGTCACGGGGACCAAGGGGCATATTTACGAGTCCCTCTGCATTGCTCTTGCACCACGCAACTTAGAGCAAGAGCAGGCATGGCCCTGAGTGGCTTCATAAATCTCGAATAATGCAACACAGTGCAAATCGCAGTGTTGCATTACTCTGCACCAGGGAGGCATTTCCATGGGCATTGCATAGGTGTTCCCAAGCAACAACCATGGATTTTAACGCATTCCCAGATTTACCAGAAGTGCTCGACCTGGGAATGTGCCAAAAACCCTGCGCCTCCCCAGGTGAGGTGCAACGAGGAAAAATATGTTTATTTCTCTTCAGTTTTCCTCTTTCTGTGTGTGTTGCATTGCGCAGCACACATAGAGAAAGCAAAAACCCTCATGGAATTGTTTTTGTGCTGGAAGGTGCCCCTTCCTGCACAATAACAACCATCCTTACAATGCAGGCATCCTTGCACCATGGGTTTCAGCGCTTTGAAAAATTCAGGAATGCACTGTATTGCCTTAAATACGCTGCATACCTGCCCTCTCCCTGTCGCACAGTGCAGCACAGCAAGGTGACTTCTGTGCTTCACTGAGTGACTTGGCCATAAATTTGGCCCCAAGTTTGTAAAGTTTGGAAGGAGTCCAGTAGGCTATGTAAGCATTCCAAAGCCTGCATTGTGCTAAGGAGGGTGTAATATTATAAGTCATAGGAGTAGACCAGGTGGATGGCCAGTTTAGTGTCATGGTATGTGTGTTGTTTGTTTGGCTCAAGATTGATTCACATTTGCTTTGCAATGATTTAGTGAGGGAGGAGGCTGTGGGTGTCAGAATAGGGTAGAGTTTAGAAGCTATGTGTGTCACCTTAGCTACGCTCTTCAGTGTGTTTGGGAGGTCAGGTGTTCTCGGGGATTTATCCCTCACAATGATGGATTTGATCCTTAGAAAGTGATAGAAGTCTATTTCCTCAAGCTCAAATTTGGATTTGAGGTATGAGAACGACATTGGTTTTGCAGAAGAGCGCAGGTCCCCTACTAATAGGATGCCTTTTTGTGCCCAGTTCTCTAGGAGTAGCATTTTACCCTCTGATTTAAAGTTATTGTTATGCTATAATGAGGCTGGGGGGGGAGAGCCTCATTTTATTAAGGAGTTTGCTGTCAATTTTCCAAAGGGCCTGTGCTGTGCTGTAGAGAATGACTGAAGTGTGTTTGGTCCTTATTTTCTTGGTGGTGATGATGGAAATGAGGGAAAGCGTCGGGTGACATGTTTTTCAATAGTAAGCCAAGTAGGAGCAGCGGTATTAGGTTTGGGAACCAGAAGATTCTTTGTCCCACTAGATATGCAATTTAGTATCACTACTAGTCTGGGAGGCTTAAGCCTCAAAGTTTCTTTGGAAGTCGCAGTTTTTTTGGATTCAAGATGTCCGACAGGTGAAGTGGAAACATGCTAATCAGGAAGTTGTTGAGGAGAGTGATCATCATTTTGATGGTTTAATCAGTCTCCACCAAGTGATGAATCTGGTTGACCATCTATCTAGTATATCTTTAATTTTGGTTAGGGTATTTTTTTTGTTGTGTTCGAAGGATTCTCTAAGGTTTTGGCTGAACCAAATGACCAGGTATTTTATTATGTCTGGAGCCCAGTTGAGACCGTGTCCCCCAATAACTGAGCTATTGCAGTGGACGTTCAAGGGCAGGACCTCTGTTTTGTCTTTTATAAGAGGGTAACCTGAGATTTAGGCACAATCTTTGATAGTTGAAATTATGTTGGTAATGGCAGAGTCTGCTTGAGCTGTGAAAAGAGGATGTTGTCTGCATATGCAGCCACTTTTTGTGGGCCTGCAGAAAATCGGATATTGGCAATAGAGGGGTTCTCTCTAAATTTTATAAGGAATGGTTCCATGGTGAGTAGAAACAGTAGAGTAGTGAGGGGGCAGCCCTGTCTGGTGCCTTGTTGTAGATTGAAGCTGTTTGACAGGGTTCTGTTAATATTACTTCTGACCTAAAGTACCTTATTTGGGCGAAAATCATTCTAGATAGATTTGGACTCGGATTGAATGCAGTAAGGGTAGCATGTAGAAAAGACCACAAGACCTTGCCAATGGCCTTTTTGGCATCTAATGCAATCGTGCAGGTGGGAAGGTTGAGAAGGTGGGCTTTCTTGATGACATGACTGAATAGTCTGATATTGTCTGCACTGAAGCTAACTTTAATAAATCCAGATTGTGAGGGGTCTATTGTGGTTCGAAGGATGGGTTCCAATATGAGAGCAAGGATTTTCGTGTAAATTTTGCAATCAATGTTTATTGGGAAGGTTCGGTGGTAGTTCTTAGGCTTAAAGGGAACTTTACCTTCTTTAGGGATGATTATTATAGTGGCTTCTGCAGCCGTACCAGTGACCATACCAGTAGAGGAGAAGTGATAGAAAAGATCCTCCAAGGGTGTGATAAGGGAGGGTCCCCAGATGTTTTAGAAGAGGCGGGAAAACCGCCAGGCCCTGGTGCCTTCCCAGCTTTAAGTAATTTGATCGCGTTTAAAATCTCACATTGGGCATTGTCTCTTTTTGTGATTGGGATCCTGTAAAGGCAGGTTTCATAGGGAGTGTGGTTGCCTTCGGAGTAAAGGTTGCGCTAAAAGCGTTCAAAGGCAGAAAGAATATCCTTCTCCTTGGTGGATGGTGTACTGTGTTCATTGGTAATGTAATTTAGCCTGGGTCTGCGGTAGCTTCCTTTCAGATAAGAAACTAGTGTTTTCCCAGAGTAATTCTGTCCGCAAAAGGAGATACCCTAGTTTCTTTCTACAATGAGATGTGCTTTGTTGATTAAAATGTTATTATATTCATATTTTATCTTTGTTAGCTAATTTAAACTTCATCTGTATGGGTTTTGTTTAAGATCTTACTCTAGGGATTTTATTTGCTGTTCTATATCATCTAAACCGCAATTGTCTTTATGTTTCCAGGACATTAGTTTAATCATGTGACCACGGGTGGTGGATTTGAGAGCGTCCCAAACACTTTGTGGGTTAGGTCCAGAGTTTCTGTTGATTTCTATGAATTGAATAATTTCATTTTTAATCTTATATCTAAATGTAGAGTCTTCTGTGATGAGGTTATTTATTCTCTATGATTTTGGTGTGAGTGCGGAGTGGGAAATATCCCATATAACTTTCAGCTTGAGGCCATTGCATAGGTTTAACATTTGTTTGTGAGATTTGTTTGGTTTGAAGGGGTATGTGGAATTCCTGTCTAGGAGACCATTTGCATGGTAGGTTAATGTTGCCACCGATGATAATTCTGCAATGTGAGGGGAGGATGATAGATTTTTATTTAACTGTGACCAAAAATTAGGGAGATCATTGATGGGGGTGTAAACATTCACCACAATGATTTCGGTGTAGTGCTTTTGGAGTTTAGTTATTAGCCATCTGCCTTCTGGGCCCACTTTGGAGGACATAATCCTAAGGCCAGAGGAGTTGGAAATAAGAGTAATGAGACTGTTTTTGTAATGGTCAGGGTGCAGGAGAGGTTATTCACCCTGTAATTCCTTAGAAGAACGGCTTCCTTCATAGCGACGTTTGCTTCTTGTAAGAGGTTTAGGCCTCCCTTAAGTTTGTGGAGATAGTCTAGAATTTTCTGACACTTCGGGGGTTGGTTTCATCCCTTTACATTGAGGGATAATATCTTTATATTATTCATAGTTGGGATATATGGGATTTGTGGAGAGTGTCCATAGTTATGTAATGGAAAGAAAGAGTGGGTTGATGAAATTAATGGCAACTATGGAAGGGTGAGAGGGTCGGGGATGGGTTGTGGTGAGGATGGGGTGGCAAGGGGAGGAGGGTTGGGGATATGGTGACAGGGAATAGGGAAGGGGAGATGAGGGGGAGGTGCATAGGGTAGGTTGGATAGAGGGAGAGGGAGGGGAAGGCGGGAAGGTAGGGAGAGAAGAAAGGAGCGAGAAGAGGTGAGAGAAGGAGAGAAAGAAAAAGTAAGGATGAGAAGTTGAGTAAGCATAAGAACCCATGTACCGATGAGGGGTAGTTAGGTACAGTAATAACATCAATAGGAGGATAAGCGGTGGAGACCACGAGGGATCAAGCCTATAATCACAAGGCTAGAGACCATGCCCTTAGTGTGGTATTAGGAGGTTCGGTGATAGAACCATGATTAACCTATGGAAAGATTTTGACTGGGGTAATGGACTAAACAGTGCATTGCATGACACTAGAGCCGAGACGTCATGTATCCTTTCCACGGATGAATGTGAATATATGGGCACCTCTGAATGACAAGTAATCACAGATTTCATCAGGTGGAATAGTGAGGAACACTTGAATAACCTACTGTAACTTTATAACTGGGTAAGGGTCCACAATGGTGTGGCTTGAACTTGGAGTAGGGTAGCTTATAATCTTAGGTAATCGTTGTATTCCTGGTACACATAACTTTCATAATATTCCCTGTGTCTTTTACAGCAGATGACCAATACACCATCTGGACGAGATGACTGGCCAGGAAGTATGATTCCATATGGGTTAAACAGGGGCCACGGTACAGGCATACAGTTTTGATATCCAGAGTCAGGGTTTGAGTCCACCCCAGACAAAGCCTTTGATCGTCAAATCAATTTTCCTAAGCAACTGGCGGGGTGGGGATGGGGACAGTCCCCATTTATAATGCCTAGAGAGCTGATGAGGAGCCCATTTGACAAAGTCAAAACTCATCTTACATAGCAGAGGGTGAATGTTATATATGTTCTTTTTTTTTTATTAAGCTAAACTGTCAATATAGTGAAAAAAAAAAGTGAAAAAACTCATCTCAGGGAACAGTTCCCCTGCTATGCACAGTATTGTTCTTCTCATCGATACATATTCACAGCACGCAATAGTAGCATTCCATAGCATGCAATACAAATCCTCTCTATCTGTCCAGGTATACTTTACATGAACACATCGCCTACCCACACCGTATGGCGATTAATAAGATGCATGCATAACTATCAATCACTTAACTTCTATCGGACTCTCCATTTATCTTTATCTAATACAGTATGTGGGGCTCGTATAACTGTTAGCCTGCATTAAGAACCAGTAACTCCGTTCTGCCATTGCACCATTACGTTATAGCATTCCCTGGGCTATCCGCTACTTCTTCTGATGTAGACAATAAATATGTCTTCAAAGGGTTCCATATATCTCTCGGCCTGGAAGCAGGCGGGAGCAATTACGCATAGTTGAACGACTGCTCCTGCCATGTTGTGAGATCATGCAGCCATTCCTTAAATTTGGGGGCGCGGCCCCGTCCCCACCTGCAAGCCACCCTGCATTTAGCAATTAGGAGCCCTAACGCCAAGTATTTCTTATATACGGTATCGACTTCGTCTATATACCCTAGTAGTGCTGTGTTGGGGGATACCTGAAGTGTTGTACCTACCATCTGCGCCATCCCATCAAATACCTGTTGCCAGTATTCAAAGATTGCAGGACACTGCCAGGCTAAGTGGATAAAGCCAGCTCCCTCTCTGCCACACCTAGCACATTTGTCGTCATCTCTAAGCTTGAATTTATGGAGTTTGACTGAAGTGTAGTATAATCTATGTAGAAATTTATAATGGAACAGTCGCAGTCTACTATTGGCTATAAGGGCCTCCGTCTGCTTGCAGCAGAACTCCCACTTTTGTCTGTCAGCTGTACCCCCAGGTCGGCCTCCCACTCCAAGCAAGATGCCAGGGTACATGGCTTGGTTGCTTTTTGCGTTTGGTGGTAGATGAGCGAAGTGACATGTTGAGGTGGTTCAACTTGTAGAAGCTCGTGAAGTGGTGGAAGAGTGGGGGGCTCATGTGGAAATGCCGGTGTGGCCGCTTTGACGCTTTGTCTGAGCCTAACAAACATAAATAGTTCCATGGTAGTGGGTGTGGCTATGCCAAAGAATTGCTCCTTGGACCGAAAGTGTCCATCTATGTAGAGATTTGATTTGCATTGTCGTTCATTGGTGACCTGGAGATCTGGGTGACGAATCAATGGCAATTTGGGGGAGTACAACATTGGCCTGTCTAGTTTAGTGGCAATCTTTCTCCAAGCGGAGTTGGTGCATGCAACTGTAGTGGGATCTTGATCTCGTTTCTTAGGTGGTATGGATACAAAGCCCAAGAGGGGGGTAGGAGCCATGTAGCCCGTTTCTACCGCCAGGTGCGGCATAAAGGCGGGCGGATGGAACCAGTATGTAGCGAAGTGAGCTTGCGCACAGTTATAATATAGTTCAAAATTGGGTACCTCGAAACCTCCATGTGAGAACGGTTGCGTCAGTATGCCCCATCGAAGTCTAGCCTGTTTGCCCCCTCACACCAGTCGGATTGTTTGTGTTTTCAATGCGTTAAAAAGGGTTTCCCTGGATTGTAGGGGATATTAGTGAAGAGATAGAGGAACTTAGGCAGTAGTATCATTTTTACCAGGGAGATCCGCCCTGCCATGGATAGGGGTATGGCTATCCAGCGAGTGGTGGATTCCGTAGCCACTTCCAAAGTTTTACCATAATTGGAGTGCATTAATTCGTTTTTGTCCCTGGTGACTTTAATCCCTAGGTATTTAACTTCCTCGCTGCACCATGTAAGGGGATAGTCCAGTGCGTATGGTGTGGTCCGGTCGATCAGCAGAAAAATGGCTGATTTGGTCCAGTTCACTTTTATACCTGAGTACTCGCCAAATTTCATAATTTCCCGCAATAGCGGATTCAGGTTATCCTGTGCGTCCCTAAGGTAAAGTGTGATGTCGTCCGCATATAGTGAGAGTAAAAGTTGCCTGGAAGGGTACACCAGTGCGCATTCCTTATGATGTTGTCTTATCTTTGCAGCTAGCGGCTCTATAACCAGAGCGAATAGTATGGAGGATAAGGGACATCCCTGACGTGTGCCTCTAGTGATGGTAAATGGGGGGGAACGTACCCCATTAAGAAGAACAGTGGCAGTTGGTTGACAATATAATAATCCTACCCATTCGAGGAATTCTGGGGGGAATGTTATATATGTTCGATATGACGCAATCCTCCATTTAAGAGTACCCCAAAATATTTTATCCTTCCCGAGACCTATTTCAGATCCATATCCCCAACACAGGCACTGGTCATTACCCTGGACAGAGGCAGCACCTCACTTTTTCCCCAGTTCACCTTGTTGCCGAAGAAGATAGAGAAGTCATCCAATAGAACAGTCAATGCTGGCAGAAAAGTCTGAGGTTCAAACCACTGTCAGCCGAATGTTGCCTACAGAGAAGCAGAAATTAACAGGGCCCACCCTTGTCGGAACCTCCCAGATAAGATCATGTGATCGAATGGCCGCTGACTCAAGGGCCAGTAAAAAGAGTAATGGTGAAAGCAAAGATAGGGTTCAAATTCCGAGGTGCTGCCATTGATCAGCACCACCATCACTGCTGGCTCAAGCAGACCAAACTTAATACCATCTGTGCATTGAAGAGGTTAAAGGACCAAGAATATTTTCTGTTTAATCACCATGTCATAGGAAAAATCAGCTTCTCCTATAAATCGTCAAGCCATCATGTTGAAATGGGCCCATGTTGCATTTTGCCGTCTGGAGTATAAGCCTGGCCTGTTGATGGTGCAAGATATAATGGGCCTGGAGGCACTGGATGACATTGAGGTTCTAGTGCGGATCCTGTGTGCCCTCTGGAATTCCATTAACCCAAGGAAAGTAGCAGCCAGCAGGGTAGGTAGAATGGTATCCACAAAACCAATCCTATCATCTCTTTTTATCTGTTAAGGCACCCCATAGAGACGGATGTGATCCCGCCTAGACCGGTCCTCCAAGTCGATGACCTTTCTCTGCAAGAGTAGGATATCGGCACCCCTGACCAGTTGCATTCTAACCATATGAACCAGATCATCCAGGTGCCTGTCAGCCATGTCCAATCAAATGTGTACATTCGGGAAGACAGACCGAAGTGAAGCAGCACCTCCACACACTTCTTCCTTTCCAGATCAGAGCAGCATATCCCCAAAGGAATATTTCATGCACCCTTTGTTTCTCCCTGGCAGTCCCCAGCCTTTGGAGTTGCCTCTCCTTGCCAGGTGTCTCACCATGAGTCCAGGTGGGGGGACACAGCCACTGCGTCTCCCTCTCCGATGTTATGCCAGACCCCCATCCGGTGCTGTTTGTTAGCCCATACACCAACAGGGTAATTCTGGCAGATTTGAGTAGGCCCCTGCCCCAGATTTCAGTGATTCGTCGCCAAAGCCCTGCAATAGTGAAGTCTTGTTTGCAGGCCGTGGGTCAGGCAAGGCGTAGCTGGGAGGAGAATGTCTCACCAGATTGAAGATGTAGCCACCTCACCAATTCCAGTCCCATCTGTCATGGTCCCCAAACGACCATGGGAGTTTCAGGAGGGCATCTTAGCTTGTGGTCTCTGCTTCAGCTGAAGCTTCCAGTGTGCTGGAGCCTCACTCCTTCCCCTCAGCAGCAAGAACAGCAAGACAAGTGTCTCTTTAACCCCTCCACTGAGCAGAAACTGTAGCAGGTTACTTGCAAAGCCTGCGAATGCCCCCTTGGCAGCGCTTGCTGTTGTGTGCCTCGGCCATGCAGTGGGGGAGGGACAGGGGTACCTCATATGCCACTGTTGGAACTTCCAAAGAAAATGAGGGTGCTCAATACTGTCTTCAGTCTTCCTATAGCATGTGCCCAAAATTCAGGATCTCCATCTGCGCTCTTCTTGTAGAAAACATGCCCCATTAGGCCCTCCGGGAGCCAGAGCTCCTCAGAGAGCCGCCATCTTGAATTGTGGCGTAGCTCCCCCCCCATTTTTATAATAATTATGTTTTATTTTCTAATGTTAATGAAGATAATTTTTTTACAATTACATTTTCAAAGATTTGTAAGAAATATTTTAGAAATATTTGACATTACATATTTAATTCTTTGCAATGTTCTTTTTTAATTTGATGTGTTTTTGAAAGAATATAATCCATTTAAAAAAAAAACTGTTTTTTGTTTGCATTTATTTTTTAGGGGACATTGTTTAGTTTCCCATGTTTGTCTTCTTTTTAAAAAAGTTTTAAAAATCTTTTAGGCCATTTTTAAAAGTTTAATATATTAAAGCTATATAAATGATAAAAACATTTAGAAATAATTTATAGCATTTAAATACTATTGGATAACTTAATATAAATGGCATAATTTGCATTTTAAAGATGTATTTATATTGTATATATTGTATTTACATTGACTATATTTTTGATGTATTTTAAAATTTGAAAGTGCGTAGTGCGAGAAGGCAGAAACATAAATGGTAATAACTACCATTTATGTTTCTGCTTCTCGCACTGCGAGAAAGCAGAAGTGCCTGGTTGGGGGTGGATGGTCCTGCTTGAGGGACAGTCAGTATGCACAACAGTGGGCAAGCCACTCCCCCCCTGCCCTCGAGCAGGACCACCCACTCTCCCTTTTTCTCTATGTAGGCTGCTGCATGCAGCAGCCTACATAGAGAAAATGGTCCGGGTGGGGCGCGCTCCGCTGCGCCTCACCAATCACAACGCTGCCATTGCAGCTTTGTGATTGGCGGAGGGGAGGGAGGGAGGCTGCCTTTCCTGATGATGATGATGCAGGAATTGGAAAAGGCAGGACGGCGGGAGTCGGGAGTCGGACCCATCCAGAAGCTGAGGTGGCAGCGGCGCAGGACGGTAAGTTAAGTTTTATTTTATATATTTTTTAATTAAACAAATGAACCCATCCCTCCCCCCTCGGGACGACCCCATTTCCACCCCCTCTCCCCCACCCGCCCGTCATGCCGGCCGCGACTGCAAACTGCTCAGTTTGCGCCTAAATTGAATGTAATTGGACCGTAAATAAGCGTTCAAATACCTTCGGGTCGAGTTCGCGCTATATAAAGCTGCAATAAATAAAAATATAATGTGATTTGTCATGCCAAATAAAGCAAGTTTTCATGGTATTGCGGGATGGAGGGAAGCCCATTGTTGAATCCAATGACTGACTGTGACATTAATTGATTGATGGGGGAAGATACGTGTGCCTTGGGAAGATTAAAAGAACACTGCTTATTACTGAGTCAACCTAGAAACATGTTAGCGTCAGTTTGTGTGCTCTAGCAGTATGATAAGATATCCAACCTGCCAGCGTGATCGACCACATCTGAGATCGCTCCCACATCCCCCTAAAAAAACACTCTGACTCCTTCCAGCTCGCATCACCCCATACCCACACACTTATCCCTCAGAGGTGCACGGGACTATCTCTGTGCCCCCTTCCTCCTAACCCCTCTGTGGATGTGCAGTCAAGAGAAAGAACCCCTCTACGAAGAATCACAGACCCCGTGACCTTTAACCCCTCCTACAGCACAAGCCTGCCTATCATTTACCCCCTCCCCCACCTCACAAAGGGATGTCATTACCTGGCCCGAAGCCCCTCCAAGCTTTCATTACCTGGGCCCACCCCCTCCGTATCTAATTCCGCAGACCCCGAGGCCATCACTGTCGAGCTTTACCACCCCCTCCCCACCCATGATGCCTCCACCTATCTCTCTCCTGCCCCCTCCCCCCTCCCCCCGTCACCTGTCCCCTTCAATTTACCCCTTGGTGCCTGAGATCACCCTTCCATCATTACTCACTACAGAGCATCAATTACAGTGGCGAGTCCTCATCACCCATTGGGATGCAGGAGCGCTGAATGGAAAAACAGCCCACCTCATGTCCACCCTGCTGCGCCAATATGGAAGCCATGGGGGGGCTGCAGCAGGGTAACCCCCCCACATCTGGGACAAGCGGGGGAGGGGGGCGCGCTGGGCTGGAAGCTGCAGCCTCATTGACTTACAGAGACTGTGAGCCCTCCACTGGCCCAGCGCAAGGAGATGGAGTCCTGAAGACGAACGCTAACCGCCCGAGCATCCTAACTGTGGATCATACGTGTACAGAGCAGGTGGGTTAGCACAGGAATCTGCAACAGGCACGTTAAGATTTCCAAAACCCGTGCAAGTATCCAACTGAGAATGTAATCTCTGTGTCCCGCAGTTTATGAAGACTGCATGATGCCAAGGGGTCAATGGAGAGTGAAAATGAGTGAGTCACGGTGCATTGACCGTGTGACTGTCTCCGTTTCTTTAAGAGCAATCGTGTGTGTCAGTCTGATGGATGGATGGATTTTTGCGTGTCCGAGACAGTGTGTGTATCATAGGTGTGTTTGTGCTGGTATATTGGCCTGTGTGTGATGTTGATGTGAAACAGCCGGATAGAAAGTCACGATGCTTTTGTGTCTATTTACGTGTGCATGTGGGAGAGTGTGTGTCAATGTTTTATTGTGTTTCCCTATGACCATGCCCGTGAGTGTCCGTGTCTGTCAGTGTGCATGCGTTCGTGAGGGTGGGTGTGAGCGTGGTGTGTACCTATGTATGCGCATCTGGTAACGTGTCTTCGTGTGGTACCTGACTATGTGCGTGCGTGCTTAGTTTCGGTGTTCCCTGGTGTGTAACAGTTTGTATTTTCCTGCCACAGTATGAGGTGTGTAGATATACTCTTTCTCCATATTTATACATTAGACGCAAACAGTATTGTTGTGTGTGAGCGCGAGCAGGCCCTGAGCAGGAAAAAGCTGCGTGCCTCCCGCAGGAATGCTCTCACCAACCCCAGGCACTGGGATTCCTTAGTTCCTCGCCAGAAGCAGGGTTCTTCTGGGACACATCAAACTGACACGCTCCTCGGTTCTGCTGCGCCCCCCAGCCCTGTGCATTGAATAATTTCATCAGACTCGCATTACTTGTCCCCTACATACGCACAGGATGAGCAAAATCTGACAGGCTCAGGTCACTTGTTTTTTACGCAGTTCACAGAGCTCCTCTGCGGCACTTCAACATTTTTCAGGGACTTTTTCCTTGGATGGGAATGGAGGCAACCTGTGAGTTTTGTAGAGGGCTAGAAAAGCCTCCTTGAAGAGGCAGGTTTTAATTTTTTCCTTGGGCACTGCCAGGTGGGAAGGATCCTGAGTTCTGGGCAGAAAGCATTCCAGGGCTGTTCTTCACACCTTCTGGTTTGCTTGAAAATGCACCATTTGCCCACTCTTTTTTCAAAATTTTCTCGGGGGGAGAACCCCCCCTAACCCCCCGTAGGAGGTTCATGCTCGTTCGCTGTGCTCGCCGCAGTGAATTACGACAATTGATTTACGCCTACCACTTTCAAATGTCACCAGCCGCCACTGCCACGCAGCGATTGGAGGAGTTTGGATGGAACTCCATGGTACAAGAGAAATGTGGAGTCACCAAATTCCGTGAGTGGTATGAAACATTCCACCCGCCCCTGATCATAGTGCCCTTTACCATAACATTTCAGTAATTGTGCTGGCTTTTTAATACTATACTTTGAACTCTACAAGCCGGCAACACCATCCAATTAGAGCTCACTGGGCATACCGCAAGGCTATGGACTAAAGCCTGTTGAATGCTGGGAACTGGCTTTCAAGAATGACAAAAGGTCAATTGACACAAATTGCCAATGAGTCAGACAATTGATTATTTTCAGGATTGCCCCATAAAATTAAAACATAATTAATTAAACAATTTTCCTCCTTACAATCATATATTAACACCCTAAATCATTCACCACAGACTCTTTGATCCCTATACCAAGGGGAAAAATAAATTTCTCCCCCACAATAATTATTATTTATCTGATGTAATGGTTTCTGTCGATTATACATTTTTTCTGCGGAAGTAAACCTGTTAACTCAAATTTGCCTCTGGCCAATGCAGTTTGTTAGCAATTATCCTGTGTCGATAGGATATGCGCACTCTCAAAGGGGGTTTTAAGAATCTGCACTGGAAATTTCAATTTTACAAACTGACAGAGCAGATTCGTGTGATTGGAGACAACTGATCTAAACAGGGGTAGTAACTAAAGTTTGTGTAGACAAGAGTAGGTTAGGCAAAAGAGGAAGAACTGCATCAATGTTTTCAGGTATCAATCCAGAAGCAACAGATGGTCAGTTCGGGAATAATTCCCTCTCTGTTTTTTGGTCTTGAGTGCCACTGGCAGTATTCCCTGGCAAAATATAATAAACAGGGAAGAATACTGTTTGAGTCCTAACCAATTAATAAATGTTTCGGTGTCTGAACCATATGTAAAGGTGCTGGTTCTATTTGTTCTCAAATGACTGGTTTGGTTGGCACCAATGCCTCCAACAGTATTAGTGCCCTAGGGTGCTAGCAGTCTTGCTTGTAATCAAATCATGCTTCAGACATGAAGTAGAGTGCACTAGGTTGGATAATACAGAGAGGACAAATGAAAGTCATGGAAGAAGCCCAGTTCTGGGATCGCTTCAAAAGCTCAACAAGATGCATTTTAAATGAGTCAAGAGCCGGTGAGAGAGAAAACATTTCAACCATAAGAACCTTTTTTGCAGTAAAAATCTCTATTATTTTTAGCTTTTAGCTTGTTTGCATTTACAAGCAGACGAGGCTCTGCTTTGCCTGGCAATGTGGTTTACAGCGGCAATGCATATTTCCTGTTAACGTGTTTATAATGCATCTCTGAATGTTTACATGAACGCGACTTATTGAAACAGTAGTAGACCCTGGTCTGATGGAGGAGTCAAAGAGCCTATAATGTTTTACGCAAATCGCTGCTCATGCATGATGTGTAGCTGAAACTGCAATGACTTCTGAAATATTTTTTTTCTTTTATTGAAAAGTTAACTGACGGTGAAAAAGGGAAACAAAGACAATATTAGCCTGCTTACGTTTTTGGTTGGGAGGGACGATTTTAGAACTTTCATCAATAAGCCCCTATTATATGTGAATCTTTTTAGGGCATCGGTGTTTGATACCTCCAGAGTTCCAAAAATACATACACTGAACAGAAAGGTCTTGTTTTGATATTTTTCTTGCTTTGGTGATTCTTAATCAACACAGGGGAATCAATATTACTAAGGTACAGTGTTCCTCTACTTACCATTATTACAACTATGTGTAATAAATCAAATAGCAATTTCTTTTACAAAAACCATGAAAAGCATGTATTGCAAGCATTACCAGCAGTCACTTCATAAATGTGAAGCTGCAGCACTTTAAAGCGATGGCGAAAAGTTGATTGATGAAGAAGTGCATAACTCATAATGACAGACTACAATTAGTAATAATTAATTTGAGCTGTGGGTGCACCGTGACACCCTGGCACTTACTTATGTGGACTGTGGCCAGTGCTTACTTTGTAAAAAAAAATAAGTGCCAAATGCTCTTGTCAGGAGGCCACTGCAGCTTACACCACACATTGCCCCTGCCATGCTGCCAAAGATAGTAACAACACAACTACTAACCATAACACTCCTACAAGTGTGACAATTCGGATTATTTCAGCCCCCCAAAGCTATAGGAATGACTTGGGCAGAAGATAATAGTAATTTTTAATGTATATTGAATTAATAATTAACTGTGTTTGTGGTCATCTCTAAATTAACCAGACAGCTCCACCTTGTGGCAGACTGTCACAAGCGCCGGTGTTGACAATTAAGTGCCAGTGCTAAGTGAAAAGTCTTGGGTAAACAGGACACAGATTAAAGTGAATAACGTAGCGGTTTAATATTAACACCCCATCCATCAGCCAGCAGGGAGCAACTGACAGATGAGCCACAAGATGCATTCTAAGTTCTACATTCCATAGAATCTACAAGTCATGAGGAAATGATGAAAACACCACACATCTCCCTTCCAATAATGAGATACAACAAAGCATAAATAATAAAATAAATATGAATATGTTACAATTGATGCAAACAACTTCTATAAGTCTAATTTGATCTTGACTTGAAGATACAAACAAAATAGTGCTTTATAATTCCAAAATTGTTAAACAACATAATCTTTCAAATAACTCGGCACAGATGTCTTGCGATCACTGCGTCTCAGGTAAATGTTAGTTGAGACACTTGAACCGACAGACATATTATTATCCAACTTTACTGAATGAGGATTATTTTTGAGAACAACAACACGGCTCAAATTCCAATTCTTACCATTTTCCAATTTAACAGCATTGTTGAAACATTTTATCACACGCATAGGAGCAGCGTATTTCGACCAAGATAAAGCTCCTACAGGAGCTTTTACACGTACTAAGTCACCAACCTTTACAATAACTTCTCTAACTTTTTTTCTTTCATCAAAATACAATTTGTTTTTTTGTTGAAGCTTTTCCTCATTTTTCCTCCAAATACCAATACTATTGTCTTTCACACCTTTTCCCCAGGTCATCCAACCAGGACATAACCTAGTATTGGGAGCTCTACCTTTGAACAATTCAAATGGAGATTTCTTGGTAGAAGTGTGAGGGGAGAAACGATGAGCTAGAATACATTTTTGCAATTCTTTTTCCAATCTAAAGAATTCACTCTGGAGAGTTGAATATTTTCTTTTATCACTCTATTGAACCTTTCGACAGCTCCATTAGTTTCAGGATGATAAACAGCACACTTTTTGTGTAAAATACCACATGATAATAGAAAATCCGACATTTGACCAGAACAGAATTGAGGACCATTGTCAGACAAGAGTGTTTTGGGAAAACCTTCTCTCTTAAATATATCTTGTAAAAATGAAATCACACAAGTAGATGTAACATCCGACACACATGAAACTTCAACCCATCTAGAGTAGAGATCCATTAAAACTATTAAATAAGGAGTGCGATGTTCACCATTTAATGGACCAACAATATCAATGGCTATATCCTCCCAGGGACCATTGGGAAGTCTACGACAAACCATTGGTGCAGTATGAGGGGTAAGTATTTTATCACTGATCTTACATTGTAAACACTCCCTTACTTCCCGCTCTATTTCTAAATCCATTCCAGGCCACCAGAATGATGCTCTAAGTCTTTCTTTAGTTTTCACTATTCCTAAGGGACCTTGATGAGCTTCCTTCATTAGTCTTTTTCTTAGAGTGGAGGGAGGAATCAACTTCGATCCCCTTAACAAAATTTGATTATCAACAGATAATTCATCTGCAATTATACGCCAAACTTTAGACAAGGAATTATCAAATGAAACCTCTGTGTTTATCATACTCATGACTTTTATAAGCTCACTATCTTTTGAACTTCTTCTTTCCACTCATCTTCTTGTATTGCACCTGAGGTTATCTCACAAACACTAACTCTTTCTTCCAAGACATCATCCACAAACTGTTCTTCCTCAATATCACATACAAGGCGAGATAGACAATCTGCTGTTACGTTGTCAACTCCGGGAAGATGTTCCACTACAAAATTGAAATCCTGAAGCCCATCTTCTTATGCGAGATGAAATAAAATCTAACCCCTTTTTAGAGAAAATGTATTTCAAAGGTTTATGATCAGAACAAACCTTAAAATGAGTTCCCCAAACAAAATTTCTAAACTTATTAAGTGCCCAGTAAATGGCCAAAGCCTCTTTTTCAATTACCGAGTAATTTAATTCTGCCCCTCTTAAACTTCTAGATGCACAAGCAATTAAATGTTCTTTTCCACCTCTGTTTTGTTTTAGAACTGCACCCAAACCTTTTGAGCTTGCATCAGTTACAACAGTAGTTTCTTCACCTGGAATAAAGGCTTGTAAACTGGGAGCATTCTTTAGATTCTTTTTAAATCAATAAACTCATTCTGACATTCATTTGACCAAATAAAATCTTTGTTCTTAGAAAGTAACTGTCTCATATTACTCGATTTGCTTGCTAAATTAGTTACAAATTTTCCATAATATTCAATCATTCCTAAGAAGGAAACAACCTCTTCTTTGTTTTTCGGAGATGCTAAGTTAAGAATGGTATCAACCAATTCCTTCTTAGGAACAACTCCTGAGGCAGTAATACGATGACCCAAATAATTTACCTCCTGAACACCAAACTTGCAATTATCAAATTTCAATGTGAGACCAGCTTTTTCTAGTTTTTCCAAAACTAGTCTCACACTTCTGTCATGTTCAAGTTCATTAGAACCAAAAATTAAAAGGTCATCCTGGTAACATTTTACACCTTCTACACCTTTTAAAATAGAAGACATTACCCTTTGGAAGACTGACGCATCAGACACAAGACCAAACGGCATCCTTTTGTATTTGAACGCACCCATGGGGCTGATGAATGCCGTTAGATCCTGTGAGTCCTGCGTCAGTTCTATTTGATGATACGCCTGTGTAAGGTCAAGAGTAGTAAAGAATTTTGCACCACTTAAAGTAGACATAATTTCATCAATGTTAGGGAGGGGAAATTTGTCAACTACCACCTCCTTATTGAGAGACCTAAGGTCAATGCAAAGCCTAATGTCCCCACTAGGTTTGCTTGCGACCACAACTGGTGCCAACCATTCTGAAGCTTCTACCGGGATAATTATGTCCTGTTGAAGTAGCCTTTCCTGTTCTAGTTCTACCTTTCCTTGTAGTGCAATGGGAATTCTCCTAACTTTGGCCTGGCATGGCACAGCTCCATTCTTTAATTTAATACAATGCTTGTACCCTTTTAAACAACCTAATTCTTCTTTAAATAAACGTGGGAATTGAGCTACCAAGTCATTTACCTCGCCTTCAATCTTTTGAATCTGAACTTGAGGATCAGCATTAGGATTTAAGATAACTCCCAACAAACGTTGATGCGGCCAACCAAGTAAACTATCACCTGCTTTAGATACATAAATCTTGCCAATTATCATTTTTTTTTTATCTCTATACATGCATTGAAATGCCCCAACATAACTATTAAAGACTTTTCTATAAATAAAATGTATCTTTAAAAACAAAACTCTCCTACAATTGCATATATTTTTAAGATATAGTTCTTGTTGTTTGTGTTACCGTTGAAGATGAATAAAGTTTTATGTAATCTAGAAAAAAGAAAAAAAAAATATATATATAATGAATTCTCTGTGTGTGTCTCCGTTACTCACAGTGTACTTTCTTTATGACACACGCAATTCCTCGTTTGTTTCCAAGATTGAATTCATTTCCTGGTGTGCATGTCACCGTGAGGGTATCACGTGGTACAGTCTGATCTCTGATTGGTTGGCTATGAAAGAGGAGTAGAGTTTCCTGACATGCCGAAAACTGCTGAAGCAAACAAAGTGAAAATCGGCTTGAGCGGTGGACTTTTATCACTCCAACTGAAATACGAGCGAGCAATAGATTTCCAAGGTGAAAATCAACTTGAAAGGTAGGCTTTTATCACTCTAACTGAAATACGAGCGAGCGATAGATTTCCGCATAAAGCTCGCACCGAACCTTTTCACTGCAGTCATGCGCTAATCCTTCTCGCGCTGTGTTCAGCGATAGATTTCCACACTAAGCTCGCGCCGAACCTCTTCACTGCAGTCATGCTCTAATCCTTCTCGCGCTGTGTTCGCATCCGTTGGACACAGAAATTCAGGAGACTTGCGCCTTGACAAACTTATACAAACTCTCTTCAGAAATCATCCACAAAGAGTCTCCCGTGTTGAACCACGATGCCCTGATCACATAAAGATGTCAATTCTGCTTTCTTCACACCAGTCGCGCACTGAAGCTTCACACACTGTGCATATCTGATGACTATAGAGAGTAACTTACTTCACATTACACATAAAGTTTCTTCACACAAAACTTAATGGAAGTGAAACCCAAAAGTAAACATGCTCCTGCACGCTATGTTACTCTCTCGTGATCACGTAGTGACTTTAACATTGTGCTTCACTCGGTGAGCTCGCACTGTTCTTCCAGTATGCCAAGCCTTTTAGAATCAGTCATGAAACACTAGAATAAATTAAATAAACAGTACCTTGTGGGTCCGATCCACCCACACAATTTTAGATAGTAGCACGAGTCCCGTAACACTTCATAAAGTAAAATTTCTTTCCTCTTCGAATTTTAAAGATAATACAGCTTGATGTTGAGGTGTTGTTTCTGTACTTTCCCTCTGTTTTCCAATCCCTCGCTCGTCGCCAATGAAAAGTCTTGGGTAAACAGGACACAGATTAAAGTGAATAACGTAGCGGTTTAATATTAACACCCCATCCATCAGCCAGCAGGGAGCAACTGACAGATGAGCCACAAGATACATTCTAAGTTCTACATTCCATAGAATCTACAAGTCATGAGGAAATGATGAAAACACCACACTAAGCACCAGAAACCACTGGCTCAATTTAAGCCCTGACTGTGACTTATTTTTCATCACCAGACTTTGACCCAGAACAGGAGAGAAAAAGACAGAAAATGGAGAAAGAAAGAGGAAGAGAAAGATAGAAAACAGCGACAAAGGGAGAAAGGAGGGATGAAAAATATCCTGCAGGCAGTGAAATTAAGAGGCAGGGAGTGTTGATGGGGGATGAAAGAGGCATGAGGTTGAATCAAAACTAGCCAGCCTTGGTATGTGGCAATCCCAACATTCAGAAGCGCCGGTGGCCAGCTTGTCGCTTACTCTTTTACAAATTAAGCACTGACTAAAATCATTCATTTAGATGAGGCTTGATTTAAAATTATGGGCAGACGTCAATGAGGCAAAGCCATTACGTTTGCCAGTGAGCAAAAAAGGAACCTTTATAGGAAACCAAAGAAAAGTAAAGGAAATTCAGCAGAGATGCTACCCGTTGCTTTATTTAGCCATAAATTGAATGGACAAACCCCCGGAGTGGTGTAAGAAATCAGATGGCATCATCAGGGGATCCCTGTACTTAAACGGGAATGAGCTGCATGGTCTAAGTGGCATTTACTTAGGCCACCCGAATTGATCTTAATTTCTAGAAGATCAAACGTGTATTGTGTGTCAGGCTGATGCATGCAGTGCGTTTAGTGGATTCCTGGGAGAGTTAGAATAAAGAGAAACACACACAGCCTGCTAACCAGATTACACTTTCGAGCCTATTGTCTACAAACCTGGCTTCTACACAGTGTATTGATTTAACCTTCTAATCGTGCACTTAAGAGGGTTATCTGCGGTGATGGGTGCCACGTTTTCACTTGATCACTATGTGTGCTGCAGAACATCAGTACACTAACAATCATGAAGCCCTCTTTTACTAAAGTTTGCATAGGAGCTGATGTGATAGCGCAATTAATCAATGCGAAATTGGGGCAGATTTATCATTATTTCACCCAACGCACCCAGCTGCTCCGCGTAAAAGGGCAGGAATGTGCCATATTTAATATGATATGGTGCATTCCTGTCCTTTCCTTGCGCTAGCGCACAATGTGCTGCCTAGTGCCAACACAGGCATCCTTGCGCCGTGGTGCAAGGGTGCCTGCGTAGCAGGCAGGATTGTTTTTGTGCAGGGGGGGATTCCTTGCTGTACCAAAACAATCCCCAGAGGCATTTTCCTCATTCTAAGTGTGATCCAGAATGCAGCACACATAGAAAGAGGAAAAGAAGAGAGGAGAAAGAAAGATATTTCTCCTCGTTACTCCTCACCTGGGGTGGTGTAGCATTTTGACACATTCCCAGGTCTACCAGTAATGATAAATCTGGGAATGCGCCAAAATCCGTTAGTGGATGCATGGGAACACCCACGCTCCATACATGGAACGTCTCCCTTGGGCAGAGTAACGCAATGCAGCGATTTGCGCTGCATTGCGTTACTCTAGATTTATCAGGCCATGCAGGGCCACGCAAGGTGGCCTGCCTTACGTGGCTTGATCAATCAGACTTAGTAGTTGCATTGCCCTTGCGCCCCCTTGTGTGGCACAAGGGCGGCACACCTCAATGGTTAATCTGCCCCTTGATCTATTTAAATATTAAGTGCATTGATTCTATGGCCTATATTTATTAAGGCTTTGTTCAGGCGTTAGCGTGAAGCAAAGCAACACAAATCAGTGCATGCTATTTGTTATCCAGCACAAACGACTTTGAGTCAAGGAGGCATTTCAGGGATGCTACTGGGGAAGATAAATGCAAACATGCATTGTTCCTGATACAAAATCTACTAAAGTAGCCAGACCTGGCTTTGCATCAAAAATGAACACTAGGAGGCAGAAGAAAACAAGAAAACAATTGTTAATTTCTCAAAACCAGCAAAGCATTGCAAGTGTAGTGCAATACACAGTGCATATCCAATGTGTGGGAACGTTCTGAATTTGTCTACGTATGTAAATGTGTGCTGTAAGGGTTTACCTCCAGCACAAAACCTACAGAGCACACTCACCTTGCACTATGCTGCTAGGTTCTGTGTCACACCAGGCAGCCTATTTACGAACCAGTCCAGAAGATGGCTCTAGCAGCAGTCCTGTCTTAGTAGGTATGGTGCTCCACTGTTTCTTCTCCATCGCCCAGCGCAGCAGATCTGGATGTTGATTTGCATTGCAGTGAATGTCTCATGATGTTTGGATGGACTTCCCTAGAATTGTATCTTTGGGTTCCAGTGGACACAAGTGAGTTAACCAGTGCCCTTTGTTATGACTCATGATGGAGATGGAATTCTGATGGGGGCATCAGGGGGCATATTTACTGGAATTGTGTTGCAGGGCAGAGCAGCAAGTTACCTTGCTGCACTGTCCTGCATCATATGGAAAGGGCAGAAATGCACTGTATTTATCCATTATGGTGCATTCCTGCCTTTCCCTATGTGCTGATGCCGGTTTGGCAGCCTAGTGTCAACACAGGCACTGTTGCACCATGGTGCAAAGGGTGCCTGAATTACATGCATGATTGTTTTTGTGCAGGAAGGGGCACCTTCCTGCACAAAAACAATCCATAGTGGTGTTTCACTCTTTCTATGTGTGCTGCAGAGTGCAGCACACATAGAAAGGAAAACACAAGGAGAAATAAAGATATTTCTCCTCGTATTTCTCCTCGATACGCTTCACCTGGGGAGGTGTAAGATTTTTACACATTCCCAGGTTTATAAGTCCTTGTAAATCAAAACCATGGGAATTGCGTGGGAACACCCACTGCAATGCCAATGGAATGCCTCCCCTGCGCAGAGTAGGGCAACACAGTGATTGGCGCTGTGGTGCATCACTCCATATTTGTGAAACCATTCAAAGCCACACAAAGTTCTTTGCATGGCTTCATAAATATGACTGAGAGGTTTGCGTTGTGAATGTACCACGTTGCGTGGTGCAAGCATGATACAAAGCTCTCATAAATATGTCCCCATGTATACTAGCAGTTGTGGAAGCACATAACCCAGCCTCTTGATGATACTATCAGTGTTGGACTGGCCTTTTGGGAATTCTGGCAGTCAGGCATTTGCAGATAGGCCAGCTTGAAATGGCCAGTATGTAGACCATTTTTCTTTATTGGTCCCGTGGGCTGTGATATGATCAAAAAAGCTGCCCAAATACTTGCCCTTTCAAGCTGACCCATCTTGCCGCGCCAGACTGCCAGATAGCCTGAAAGGACCGGTTCAACACAATGCTGTAGGCTGTTCGCCTGGCAGTCTCAGTGCTGAAACAATCAGTGAGACGTCTAAGCTCTTTATGGACTAGATAACCTATTAGTCGAGCATCGAAATTCTGGAAGAGTGATACAATCACATTTTAATTTTACCACTGTTTTTCCCTCCTTGATTTGAACATCCGGATTCAAAACTGAACAAGAGCAAAGGGAAACTCAATAATATACAGAAGGGCCTGGTTTAAGGCCTGTTTGGCTGGCCTGCAAGCCACTCACATGGTGCATGCAACACTTGCATTGACCCAGCAGAGACCAGCATGCTATATTTAAAGAGTCCTGCCATTTTGGCTGGGAATTGTTGCAGAAAGAACTCCTGCTGACATGCCTGGAATAATTTGAGAGAACATATAATGATAGAAGTCCAGCCATATATTGGCAAACTAATTTACACTTTTTTTTTTAGAGAAATAAACTAGAGGCTTATTCTCTTTTGCCACCCAATGGTTTCGAACGCCAGAGCCAACTGAGACTCTTCAGAAAGAAAGGAAGCAGTTGTCCCATACTGTAAACGAGGCCCAAAGTACCACAGTAGAGGGAGTGGTTGAAAGTGAAACACCCCACTGTGTTAAGATATCTGTATTTTAAGTCTTGTCATTAAAATGTACACAAGCAAATATTGCTTAAACTCATTTTACTAATCGAGCAAACTTCAAAAGTAAATTAATTTCATTAATTATTTCTGAGGAATTATCTTTAATTCATGCATGATGATGTAGCCTTAAATTGTGAAGAGAAGTAGAGAAAGACAAGACATATGTTCAATCATTGCTTTGCAATGAGACAGTCCTGTGCTTTTGTCAAGAACTATGGGACTTATTTACAATCCCCTTGTGCCGCCAGTGCGTCACTTTTTGTAACGCACCGGTGGCACATTTTGCTGCCCCATATTTACAAAGACAGGAAAAGCAGCACTTTGCTTGAAAGGGCAGTTCCATTGGTGTTGCTGTGGGTGTTCCCACACAATACCCATGGAACCTGACACATTTACGAGAAATCGTAAAACCTGGAAATGCGTCTGAATGCTACGCCTTGGAGGGACGCCTTCCTGCACATAAACAATCATCCCCGTGACGCAGGCAACCTCGCACCATGGTGCAAGGAATTCTGCGTTGGCACTAGGCAGCTAAATTCTGCCCCAGCGCAGGGGCAAGCATAGGGATGCAACATATTGTTGTTACTATGTCGCATCCCTGTGTTTTGAAAATGCTTTAGCGTGGCACAGCCTAAGGGCTTGTGGTGCAGTGCTGCGGCACTTTCTTGTAAATGAGGCCCATTACGTGATCAGCAACTTACGATAAGCACTTCCCCCATGCACGTTCCATTGGGCTTAAAGTGAGATCACATCTTTGGTAAAATAAATATAGGTCTCGTGGTACACCTTCCTAAATCAACATGGAGTCTGCATGACACAACATAATGCTCTACAGGTTATATTTCTGATGTGCTGCAGCGGCAAAGCATCTTGAGCCACACATCCCCTATTTTCCCGTGATCAGAAAACGTCTACAAAGAATAATAGATTAATTTTCACTCTAGCAGTTATGGATCTCAGTTTGCTGAACTTTCTAAAGTCACGTTCTTCACTTTGATGTGATTTCCTTCTCTCCAGGCCTAAACGACCTTCACTACTTGACCTGCTGTTCAGTTGGTACTACCGTGGACCTCAAGTGTTGAAGGCGAAGCATTATTATTGAGGCGACAAATACCATTTTGTAACTTAAGGAATACAATTACTTACACAGTGCCCCTTGAAGGTATTCATCTGTTCACCTGCGCCACCTTATCCACAGTATTGGGTGGACTTCATGTTGGGTATATTCAGCATGACAGAGTCTAAACTATGTATGACCACCGTCCATATTTGTTTGGCAGTAACAGACCTTGCTTCAAAACATTTCGCATCATTTAAAAGCCTTCATTCAAGCAAAAAACTGGACTTCTTTTGTGGACTAATTATTATGTAGAAAAACATGGCTATGCACCAGAAATGTCACCACCTAGAAATTCATGACAGTGCTATATGATGCCAAGGAATCTACTCACCTGATTTGGGATTTTTTACTGGAATCGCATTGCAGATCCTTGCACATTATCTTCAGATAATCACTTTAGCGTTCTCTTGAGTAGATAGCTCCAGTGACTTCATATGATCTCGACAGAAATCTTACAAAATATAGGCATCATGAACCAGAATTTACAAATTAATTTTGGCAAAACGTGCATTTATAATTTTATTGTCAGTGTGGACAAGGTGCATCCGAAGAATTCCGAATGTTTTGGAAATTAGTTGTTGAGTTCTCTTCCTTGCATTGGATGTGATGGGTAGGTCAGGAGCTACTGGTAGCTTGCCCTCACCCTGGGAGTTGCTCCTGGAAGTGCAGTCCAGCATAGTCTGTAATTTAGAGGGCCTAGACACCTTAAGAAAGGCATTACTACAAGCCTCCAAATCCGTAGAGTGGCAGGCAGCCAAAACAATACCAGGGACACACACTTACAAAACACACATATACTGTGTCAGCAAGCAACACTTGCAATGTGATCATCTATCTCCAGTGTCAATTTAGAAAGGTCACATGGAGATTTGTTGCTTTTCAAACCCCACTCTATCAGAGAGAGATAGAGAGTGTGTGTGTGTGTGTGCGTGAGAGAGAGAGAGAAAGAGTGTGTGTGAGATTTTTTTCCTCAGTGTGGGGTTGCAAAAAACCAAGGTGAAATTCGACAGACTTTTTCATCATACCGGACTGAAAGCCCTTGTACCCAACTACTTCTTACAGAGTAAATTTTTTTAGGAGGGTGTACCATCCCAACCCCCCTCCACCCACCCCCACGAAGCTACACCCTTGATGCTTCCTTCTGGATTATCTGAGCACTCCTGGAGCAGCAGCAAAGCTAGCACTTAAGCTCATTGTAAAATGGAACAAATGCCAGGCAATATGGTGGTTGCTGTTTCTCTCCACTTTGGATTAGATTTCACCCAAACTAGTGTACTCATTATTTGTTATTCTCTTCCCTACTGGGTGCCCATAGTTAGTGAGTAGGCTGTCTCCCCTTTATTCCTTATTTTCTTGTTTTATATATTTGTTTTCTGCTTATGGCTTGCCTTCTTAGTTTGTGACTGCTGGTCTTCTAGCTTCCTGCTTTTCCACTTGGTATATTTGCCTGTCGGCCATCATTGTCCCATTGTAGACAGGTAAATCTGGTTTGTTCCTTCTGCATCATCCCTCAGGCTCATTGTTTCTTTCTGATTTTGAACTGTGTTGTATCCCTTATCTTATAGCTGGGTCTGAGCCTGTCGAAGTCCCTGAGACAAATACACTCTGAAAGTGAATCCAGTTAGCTGCTTCTATTTCATTGGTACGTAGTGATCTATGCACAGAAGGGTTTTCGACAGGTCTGAACTGTGCGAACTTGACAGCTACCATGGGGACATAAAGATGAGATTTAGAACAAAACATGAAATTGTAACAAGAATTACAGGCTGCTGCAATGGGCTGTAAAAAAATATTTAGGTTGTGGTAAGTTTGAGAAATGCCTAGCTCTAAAGTGAGACTCATGTTTTAGAGTTGATTCAAAAAGCATTTTTCTTTGACTTGCTATGTTTTACTCCCTTCTTAGGTGTGAATTACTACCAGACCTGATTATCAAGGAATTTACAGTGGCTTGCCGATGGAGTTCCAGAACTTAGACATGCTTATGTGCTTACTCATGGAATAAAAAGAATCATTTATTAGGTCTGTGAGGTAACATAGAAATTCACGGTTAAGTTGCAGGTAAGTTGGAATATGGTTGCTACCAGAAAAATGTTTTGTGACTCAGGATAGAGATGCAGGTGTAATTCATAAGCACTAACTGAAAAGTCACTGTGAATCACCCCCTTTGATACTAAAACATCTATTTTATTTTGCACACAAAACCCCTGTACAATGCTGTGAAGTCGTAATGATGACATCCACTCGAGGATGGAGGTTAGTACAGTTTTATTATTGCCTCAGCCGCCTCCCAATGACTACTGCCCGCTTCATGACTTCACCGCACATTCTAACTCTAGAACCCCTAAGGTCATGAGCCTGGTGGAATGTACATAACCTGCATAAAGACACAACATAAATAACTTGAACAGAAATGTATATCCTTATTCATGCCTATGTCACTACTTTCAGAGCTACTAGTAGTATTGATTTACAACACAACTCTACTAAATTTACAAATCCTACCATCATCTGTTTTGACTGCATTTCTGAATAACTCGATTACTTTCCTTGGATCTGTGAACTTGGAACCCAATTTTGCTCCATCTGGAGCCCACATTTTTATCAAGTCTCCTTTCTCAACTTCTATTTTTTTCACAGCATGTCTGGTATAATTTTCTTTTTTCTCTCCACCATTCAGTTTTGTTCTCTCTTCCTCCACTCATCTTCAATAGACACATTGACCCAGCCTTTGCTCCAATCCACCCATCCTGGAATCAAATCAGAATTGGGTTGTTGGCGCTTGAACTTTTCAAAAGGTGATTTGTCAGTGGTCCCATGGGGAGAGAGTCTATAAGACACCAAGCATTTTTGAAGTTCTTTCTTCCAATCCAATCCACTAATGTTGCCAATTGGAAACTCTCTTTGAAAGTCCTATTGAATTTCTCCACCATACAATTTGATTCTGGGTGGTATAAAGTAGATTTTTAATGCTTCATATCCACTTTCTTAAGGAAGAACTTTAATTCTTTAGAACAAAACTGTACACCGTTGTCAGTTAATATACTTCTGGGAACACCTTCTTTTCTGAATAAACCCTCAAGGAATCTAATGACAGTTCCTGTTGTTATGTCTCACAAGCACACAACCTCAGGCCACTGAGAGACTACGTCTACCTCTACTAAAAGATAAGGAATGGCTCTTTCCCCTTTTAATCAGCCGACCAAGTCCATTGCACTTTTCTGCCATGGTCCATTGGGTATTTCTCTACAGAGCATGGCAACTTGTCTCACTCTCTCTGCACTCACAACACTCCCTTATCTTTCTTTCAATATCCAAATCCTAACCTGGCCACCAGAAGTCAGTCCTTATTCTCTCCTTAGTTTTAAGTAACCCTATGTGTCCTTCGTGTGTCATGTCAATGATTGTGCCTCTCACTTTACTCAGAACCACCAAACGATGCCCTTTGAAAACCAGATCATCCCAACTTGCTAACTCATCCTTAATCACCCAGAATGGCTGAACCATCTCATTCAGATCATTCTTACCAGCCAGCCCTTCTGAATGAATGAAGCTACAGTTCGAAGGACTTCATCCTCTTTTACCTCATATCTCTACTCCTATTCTGAGATTGCCCCTTCGGCTACAACACACATTCCTTCGTCTGGCCACACCATATGCTTTGAGACTTTCTTCACCTTCTCACTCCCCAGAACTAAGTGAGAAAGCCGTCAGCAGTGTAGTTCTGCAGCCCAGTGATGTACTCCACAGCAAATGTGAATTCCTGCAATTCCCCCACCCATTTGCGAATCCTCACTGACACACTGTACAATCCTTTTTTCATAAATATTTCATTTAAAGGCTTGTAGTCCATTTCCAACATGAAATGTCTGCCCCAGAGAAACTGCTTGAACTTCTTAATGGCTTAACACACTGCTAAGGCTTCCCTTTTGATTACAGAATAATTACATTCCACTCCCCTCAAAGCCCTGGATACACACGCAACACTGTACTCAGTTCAATCAAGTATTTGTACTAGCACTGCACCCAGTCCCTTACTGCTTGCATCCATAACTACCTTAGTCAGTCTGCCTGCAACGAACCCTTAAGATCTTTGACAAAGTTGAGGCTATTTTTTCTACATTCACTGGGTCAACAATAAAGACGACTTTTGCCCACTTACCAGAACCTATGCCAGTACAAAACTCAGTACCACAGTTTGATAAATTTGCCCCAGTTACTGTCAAATATGTTTTTAAGCTTCTTATGACAGTGAAATTGGGCTCACCGTGTGATCCATGTCCACCTTCAATATTAAAACTAGCACCTAAGCCAGTTACACTAACATTGACCTCCATCATAAATGCTATGTTTGCGGAAGGGTATTTCCCCAAAGCATGGAAAAGTGCTTCCATACTGCCCCTGCTCAGAAAACCGAGCCTAGATCCTAAAGTCTCTAATAACTTCAGGCCTATTTCTAGACTCCCACTTCCGACGAAGATTACAGAAAAAATCATGAATGCACAACTCAGTCTGTACTTGGAAGTAGCTCAGGTGCTGGACCCCACCCAATATGGTTTCCGGGGGCACAGCACGGAGTCCGTCTTCTTAAATCCACTGAAGAAATTAGGACTACACTCGACCAGGGAGGAAAAGCGGCTATGATCATGCTGGACCTCTCAGCGGCCTTTGATACGGTCCATCATGATCTATTGATGGACCGGCTGGAAGAGATTGGAATCCAGGGCACCGCCTAGAAACTACTCAAATCCTTTCTCTCTAATAGAGTACAAACTGTGTCCCTCGGCGAACTCTCTGCTAAACCTTTCTCTCTGCCCTGTGGAGTTCCTCAGGGGTCATCCATGAGTCCAACACTTTTTAACGTTTACGTGTCACTGCTGGCCCCCCTGATTGAATTCTTTGGTTTTAATTTAACCTCATATGCAGACAACACCCAAATTGTAGTGTCATTGCTGCCAGGAGGGCAGGGAACGGCAGCTCGATTCCATGATTGCATGACAGCTGTGGGCAGCTGGATGGCCCAAAATTGCTTGAAACTCAACTCCAGTAAAACGGAGGTGGTACTGTTCGGTAATGATCCTAACTTTTGGACCCCGGCATGGTGGCCGGATGCATTGGGTCCCCTCCCTATTCCTATTAGGAAGGTAAAAAATCTGGGGGTCTACATAGATAACAAACTTAGGCCCATATTATCAAGACCGGCGATAACATTATCGCCGCTTTAGCGGCAGGAAACTGCTGCTAAAGCGGCGATAAGGGGCTTGATAATATGCCTATAGAATTCAATAGAAGCCCAGGTTCTGGTGTCAAGGACATCAAACCTGGGCTTCTATTGGAATTCTATAGGGCATATTATCAAGCTCCTTATCGCCGCTTTAGCGGCAGTTTCCTGCCGCTAAAGCGGCGATAATGTTATCGCCGGTCTTGATAATATGGCCCTGAGTTTTAAGGATCAAGTGAATGCTGTGGTCTCATCTACATCGTATATCCTTAGATCCTACAAGAAAATTATGCCACTCCTGCCCAAAGACAGCCATCAAACAGTCATCACTGCGTTAGCTATGTCCAGACTGGACTATTGCAATGGTCTCTATTTCAAGATCCAGGAAGGTCTTATGAAAAAACTTCAACTTCTGCAGAATGCAGCGGCCAGATTACTTACCGACATACCAAAATATGCCTCAATCTCGGCTGAGATTAGAAGGCTTCGCTGGCTGCCCAACAAAAAACGTGTCCAGTTTAAAGCTCTGTGCTTGGTTCACAAAGCCCTTCAAGGAAGCGGGCCCCAGTACCTAAAATTGCATTTCCATTGGTATGTACCCAGAAGACCACTGCGCTCCTCAGAAGCAAAACTGGTATAGATGAATTTACTGTAAAACTCTGCTATGCCCAGGAATGATACCACCTCTTCCTTATTGCAAGAGAACTCAACTGCAAATTTAGGCATTGGTCTAGATCAATGCCTACATTTACAGTTGATCATTGGGAAATATATATTAGCAAAATGGAGTATGCTACATTTTGCCTTTATGGATTTTACCTCAGTTTTCGATAGAGTCAACAGGTTGACACTATGGCTACTCCTTATTAATGTGGGGGTGGATCATAACACTGTGGAGTTTTTACATGACTTACATCTATATCTTTCTGTGGTCTTGAGATAGGATCAGACCGGGATTCTTTCTTCACCCGTAAGATTACAATGGGGGCGGGGGAGGGGAGGGGCTTCAGACAAGGCTGTATTATAGCCCCACTTTTGTTCACATTATATATCAGCAACTTGGGTCCAACTTTCCATGCAGCTTGTAGAGACATCCCCCGGGCTGGGTCTCAGTTAATTCCAGCACGTTGATATGTGAATGATGTCATGCTGCTAGCAAGAACAGCAGTGGGGCTTCAGCAGCTCCATAATTCATTTCTAGATTTTATGAATATCTTAGATTTGAGTACTAATTATACAAAATTCCACATCATGGTTATGGGCCCCAAAAATAAAAGCCAACTGAAATGTTTTGTGGAAGGTACAGAAATCTCCAGGGTAACTGCATTTTCTTATTTGGGGGTCTTTTTCAATGAAAGGGGCACTTGGGCCCAATTAAGGAAGGCAAAAAGGAACACAATGGCTAGAACCATGGCAGGCATTTTTGATTTTGCTAGTAGACCGGGTGATAAACCTGTACAGGCTCTTGTTAAGTTAAAGTTTACCATTCTAAATGGATTTCCAAGGTCAGCTATCGGAGTGACATCTGGGGCTACAAAGAGGCTAAGGATTTACACATAGTGGAAAATAAATTTATGACACGACTATTGCCAAGCCCACAATCTACAGCCTCCTTTATTATTGATGGAGAGATAGGGGCTGGGTATATTTTGACAATCCGGCTCTCCCTCCACTTCTACGGTGGATCAGGATCTGGATTAATCCTGACCTTTAACTAGACCAGATAATCATAAAAGACTGCTTGTCTTTGGAGAGGGTTTATGATATCCTGTGGCTCAGCTATATTAAATCTTTTGTGGGAAAGCTGGAATGCCCGAGTTATATTGGTCCCCAGAAAGGAGCCTAAGAAAAGTCCTGGGTTGGGCCACAAAACATTTTCTCTATGTTGCTCAATCTGAGAGAGAAGCTAGAGAGCTCTGTAAACCCTCAGTATGAGCATATATTTTATTAAAGTCTTGCCCCTCAACAGAGCCTTACCTATCAGTGGTCACTGTTCCTCACCATTGTTTCCTCCTAATGAGATTTAGGGTCCGATTCCGATTCGGGCCGGAAATCTCTCCGACCGAGCCGGACCCGGAGAGATTTCCGACCGAATCGGACCCTAGCAGTCCGACTGAACGAGTACGATGCGCACGCATGCTATCGGACTCGATTCGGTCGGACTCCCATTGAAGTCAATGGGAGCCGGTCGTACGACGCGTACACGGGCTCCCATTGACTCAATGGGCACGACGCGAACAAGGGCGCCCCCTACAGCGTGTTCGCGTTGGATGCGGGTCGCACCGTACATGCACGTGTAGGGGGACCCATGGGTCCCCCTGTGTGCGACTCGCACGCCTATGCTTCCAGGGGGTCCGACACGGACCCCCAAAGAGCGGCTCCGACAGCTCCTTGGAGCCGGGCTGCGCGAGTCGGTCGGAGCGGTCGAGGTGCGCATCGTACTTACCCGGCCGGGAAACGTCTCCATTGCGTGGTGCGAGTCGTCCCCGTGCGAGTCGGTCGGAGCGGTCGGGTCCTGCGAACGAGTCAGTCGGAGATTTCGCGAGCGCACGCATCGTACTCGCTTGCCCGGACGCACGTACGACTCGGTCGGGAAATAGGGCTCCGAATCGGATCCGGTTAAGCCGAATCCGATTTGGTGTCCTACCGGCCGAGATCGGAATCGGCCCCTTAGGCTAAAAATACTGCATTGGTTACTTGTGTAACCACAGGGGTGGAACAAAGCAGTAACTTTGTGCCCCTGAAGCTGTGATAAATTTTCTGTGCAAGATACCATGCATTTTGTTAAGTTTTTTTTATCATTATTGTTTGTTAAGACATCAATATATTTTACCATTGTTAAGAGCGAAACATTTTCTACAGAAGTAAGATCTGCTTTAATATAATTATAGTTGTTGCCGAGTGACCTAGTATGTTTAAATGTAGATTGCTTTTTAATAGGAGATGCCAGAATCAGAAAAAGATGACTTGCACTGGCTTTGTGTTCTGGGATAAATTGATATCATGTGGTTTTGGTCCTGTGTTTTTACTGTATAGAATTTGAATTGGATTTTTATATTTTTATGCTTTTTACATCAAATTTGTATCACATTATTATGCATGTATTATAATTGACGTGCTGAAAATAGTTTAGCTTATTTTATGATAGTGTGTATTCTTTAGAATTTGAATTGGATTTTTATATTTTTATGCTTTTTACATCAAATTTGTATCACATTATTATGCATGTATTATAATTGACGTGCTGAAAATAGTTTAGCTTATTTTATGATAGTGTATATTCTTTTTTTTATTTATTTTTTTATAAATCTTTTTATTAAACACTTAACCCCTTCGCCGTTAGGCCTCCCCCCCGTGCTAAGCCTTTTTTGGGCTATTTGGGGTAGTTTGCGCTTAGGCCCCTGTAACTTCTTGACCACATAAGGTATCCACGCCACATTTGCGTCCTTTTCTTCCAATATCATGGGGATTCTAAAGGTACCCAGGGTTTGTGGATTTTTTTTTTTAAATGGGAAAAAAGGGCTACAGATGAAAGTGTCTGGTTTTTTCCCTGCAATTGGTATCAACAAAGCGGTTCTGGTGCTGAAATCACCATCTTCCCAGCTTCCAGGGACAAGCAGGCTTTTGTCAGAAAACCAAAAAATGTGACACAGTTTTGGCATTTTTCTGGGACATAGCCTATTTTTGCTATTTTTTGTGCTTTCAACCTCCTTCCAGTTAATGGTAGAAATGGGCATGAAAGAAATAATGGATCCTGGAAAGCTATACATTTCAAAAAAGTAGACAACATTCTGAATTCAGCAACAGTCATTTGTGTAGATCCTTCAAGGTTTCTTAATAGAAACTAACAGTTGAATATAGGAAAAATTGAAAATTAGTTGAAAAAAACAGCCATTTGTGTCAACTTTTTCACCTGTAACTTCTTTTAATTATGACAGCTGTTTGAAAGAAATATACCGTTACATCCGCTGGACCTTTCTGGTTGTGGGGATATATAGGACTTGTAGGTTCACCAAGAACCCGACGAACCCAGAGCCAATAACTGAGCAGTGTCTTGCAATGGTTTTTTATTATGTACCGGGTATATAGCAATTCATTTGGGAAAATATATACATGGAAAAATCGGTATGAAAGACACCTATGTATTTCTGAAATTGGAACAAAATATAAAGTTTAAAAACAGTAGATATTTGCACATTTCCAAAATTGTGAGTACCGATACTAACATGAGAATTATTGGTCATTTTTCAAAGTGACTTCTTTTTTACACATTTTCTGTCATTTGGAAGGCAGAAATGAATCAAAGGTCAATAGGTAATAACAGTTGCTCTACAATTCTGTGTTACCCTAAGTCTCACGATAAAAATGGTACCTCACTTGTGTGGGTAGGCCTAGTGCCTGCGACAGGAAACGGCTCAAAACGCAACGTGGACACACTTAATTTTTACAGTGAAAACTGACCCTTTTTTTGCAAAGTGCCTAGCTGTAGATTTTGAACCATAACTCTGCCAGCACCTAGGGACACCTAGCAAACCTCTACATTTTTTAAAACTAGACACCCAGGGGAATCCAGGATGAGGTGACTTGACTGGCTCTCACCAGGTTCTGTTACCCAGAATCCCTTTAAAACCTAAACATTTGTAAAAAAAAACACATTTTCCTCACATTTCTGTGGTGGAAAGTTCTGGAATCTGCGTGGATCCACAAAATTCTACCCATCCCGCGTTTCCCAAAGTCTTCCGAGAAAAATGGTACCTCACTTGTGTGGGTAGGCCTAGTGCCCACGACAGGAAACGGCCGAAAACGCAACATGGACACACCACATTTTCACAGTGAAAACAGACCCTTTTTTTGCAAAGTGCCTAGCTGTAGATTTTGAACCCTAGCTCTGCCGGCACCTAGGGAAACCTAGCAAACCAATACATTTTTAAAAACTAGACTCCCAGGGGAATCCAGGATGGGGTGACTTGACTGGCTCTCACCATGTTCTGGTACCCAGAATCCCTTGCAAACCTAAAAATGTGTCCAAAAAAACACATTTTCCTCATTTCTGTGGTGGAAAGTTCTGGAATCTGCGTGGAGCCACAAAATTCTACCCACCCCGCGTTCCCCAATGTCTTCCTAGAAAAATGGTACCTCAGTTGTGTGGATAGGCCTAGTGTCCGCGACAGGAAACGGGCCAAAACGCAACGTGGACACACCACATTTTCACAGTGAAAACGGACCCTTTTTTTGCAAAGTGCCTAGCTGTAGATTTTGAACCCTAGCTCTGCCGGCACCTAGGGAAACCTAGCAAACCTATACATTTTTGAAAACTAGACACCCAGGGGAATCCATAATGGGGTGACATGACTGGCTCTCACCAGGTTCTGTTACCCGGAAACCCTTGCAAACCTGAACAATTGTCAAAGAAAACACATTTGCCTCACATTTCTGTGGTGGAAAGTTCTGGAATCTGCATGGATCCACCAAATTCCACCCACCCCGCGTTCCCCAAAGTCTTCCGAGAAAAATGGTACCTCACTTGTGTGGGTGGGTCAAGTACCCGCGACAGGCAAGGGCCCAAAACCTATTGAGGCGACATCAAAATTACCTATCACAAACCAACCTGGTTTTGCAAGGGGGGTCCCATTTGTTTTTGGCCCTGGGCTCGGCGGCCATCTAGGGAAACCTACCAAACCCACACATTTATGAAAACTAGACACCCGGGGGAGTCCAGAGAGGTATGACTTGCGTGGGTCCCCCAACATTCTCCTACCCAGAATCCCCTGCAAACCTCAAATTTAGCGGAAAAAATCACTTTTTTCTCAAATTTCTGTGTGGGAAAGTTCTGGAATCTGCGTGGATCCAAAATTTCCTTCCACCCAGCGTTCCCCCAGGTCTCCCGATAAAAATGGTACCTCACTTGTGTGGTTGGGTCAAGTACCCGCGACAGGCAAGGGCCCAAAACCTATTGAGGCGACATCAAAATTACCTATCACAAACCAACCTGGTTTTGCAAGGGGGGTCCCATGAGTTTTTGGCCCGGGGCTCGGCGGCCATCTAGGGAAACCTACCAAACCCACACAAGTGAGGTACCATTTCTATTGGGATACTTGGAGAAGTGCTGGGGGTAGGAAATTTGTTGTTTCTTTCTGAAGCGTGAACATTTTGACACAATAATGCAAGGAAAATGTGACAGTCACATTTTGAGGTTTGCAGGACATTGTGGGTAAGATAACTTGTTGTGATCCACAAGAGAGACATCACCATGTACTCCTATGGGTGTTTAGTTTACGACAATATCTACAGTTAGTAGGTTTTTCTTAGATGGAATGTACACCTTGGCAGAGAGACGAAAAAGACAAATATTACTGCACAGCCATCTATTCCTCAAGCACACACACATACTGGTTGGATTTGGCACGAGGGCGAGTGATGGTTCAGTATATAAAATTTTATTAACAAGAGATTTCACAAAAATGAAATGCACTGTCAATAATTGAAAGGACAAAAAACTGAACCAGTGACTCGCAGCTCGTGAGCTGTAAAGCCACGTCAAGGCACCAACCGCTTTACAGGCCATTCACACACCTTTCATATATGATACACACAAGACCATTCACACCACCAGGCATGAAACCCATGCATTACAACATTCACAAAAAGGGACAAGGTACACCCTGCTTGAGTAAGACAGAAAAGAAAATATTTCTGCACAACCACCTATTCCTCAAGCACACATACATTCCGGTTGGATTTGGCACGAGGGTGAGTGATGGTTCAGTATAAACAGTTGTATTAACAAGAGATTTCACAAAAATGAAATGAACTGTTAATAATTTAAAGGACAAGAAACTGAACCATTGACTCACAGCTCGTGAGCTGTAAAGCCACGACAAGGCACCAACCTCTTTACAGGCCATTCATACACCTTTCATACGTGTGACACATACAAAATCATTCACAGCGCCAGCCGCGGGCCCAGCATATTACAACACTCACACCAGCAGACAACGTCATTCAAGGGCCCATCACTTTCACACGCCCACATTCCTGACACAGCAACCACACCAGCTCACGGATTGCGTGGAGTAGCGTTTGGCTACCAATGTGTGTAGTGACCAGCAGCAAGTCACTACTCACACACTGCCAGCCAAGTGCCAGTCCACGCACACCGCCAGCCGAGCACCAGTCCACGCACACTGCCAGCCGAGCGCCAGTCCACACACACCGCCAGCCAAGCGCCAGTCCACGCACACCGCCAGCCAAGCGCCACTCCATGCACACCGCCAGCCAAGCGCCAGTCCATGCACACCGCCAGCCAAGCGCCAGTCCACTCACACTGCCAGCCAAGCGCCAGTCCACACACACTGCCAGCCAAGTGCCAGTCCACACACACCGCCAGCCAAGTGCCAGTCCACGCACACCGCCAGCCAAGCGCCAGTCCACGCACACCGCCAGCCAAGCACCAGTCCACGCACACTGCCAGCCAAGCGCCAGTCCACGCACACCGCCTGCCAAGCGCCAGTCCACGCACACCACCAGCCAAGCACCAGCCTACACACACCGCCATCACATTTAGGATTTTTTTTATACAAAAAAGAAAACACAAACAAATTGCAAATAGATACAAATCTACTAACACAAAATCTGAAACTAAATACATTGCACAAATGCCAACCTTGAAACTGAACAAAAAATATAAAACAATAGAGACCAGGCAGTTCACTTTACCACTCATGGATGCTCCCAAAAATTCTTTTGCGTGTGGTACATTCTAAAACAAACAGGCACACACAACGCAGGGTTAGAAGGACACTTGGGGCAGTACATATGAGTCTCCTTCCGCGTACCTCTTCTCCAACAGACTCTACATCTCCTACTGGGAAAGTCTTTTGAGGGTGTGGTTGGAATGTGATCAGGAAAGTGGCAATCTTTCAATCTAGCCACATCCTCCACCACTCCAACTCTAGGAACACTTGCCTGTTCCACTACAACAAGGCTGCCTATTACAGACTCCTGAAACTTAGCAAAAGTCATCTTTGACTCAGGACAACAATCCTTGAATACACCAAAAGCATTAAAGGTTGCCAAGTGGAAAAGATGGATAGCCAACTTCTTATACCAAATGTAAGCCTTACGAAGAGCAGTGTAAGGTTCCAACCTCTGATCTATTCTATCAACACCACCCATGTGCCTATTATAGTCTAAAATGCACACAGTTTGCACGCTTCAGCAACCTGACCCCAAACAGTCACAGGTGAAGTGCTTTCATCATGGATGGTAGTCAGCATGTAGACATCTCTCCTGTCTGAAAACTTCACAGCTAGAAGTTCCTCGCAACACACTGCACTGTCCCTGCACAAGCTTTTGACAAACAAGTTCTTTTGGGAAACCTTTACGGTTAGAGCGGATTGTGCCACAAGCAACAGTGTCCACTTTGGCCAATTCCCTGAACAACCCCCCACCAGTGTAGAAGTTATCTACATATAAATGGTGACCTTTGTTAAAAAGTCCTCTACCAAGTTCCCACACAATTTTCTCAGTCACTCCGAAAGTGGACGGACAACCAGGGGGGTTAATCCTGGATTCCTTACCGGTGTACACCCTGAAATTAGAACATATCCAGTCCTACTGTCACACAGCATATACATCTTAATTCCATAGCATGTCTTCTTACTAGGAATGTATTGCCTAAAAACAAAGCGGCCCTTGAACAAGACCAAAGACTCATCCACTGCTATTTCTTTCCCTGGAGCATAGATCTGAGAAAATCGATCTACAAAGTGATCAATGACAGGCTGAATCTTAAAAAGACTGTCACAATCAGGGTGATCTCGTGGCAACGCTAAACCATTATCGACAAAATGCAGCATCCGAAGCAGAAGCAAATACCTGTCACGACTCATGACTGCCGGAAATATAGCCGTTGCCATCAAGGGACTAGTAGACCAAAATGAAGACATTGATGGCTTCCTTAGCAAGCCCATCAAAAAAGTTAAACCCAAGAACTTCTTCATCTCTTCCAGATTTGTGGGAGTCCACCGGGTAGCTCTAGAGTGGGGCCTAAGGCTGGCACTGTTGTCCCTCCAAAACTGTTCGGCATACAAATTAGTCTGCTCAACAATCTCTGCCAAAAATACATCGTCCATAAACAACTGAAAAAAATGTATTGGCAAAAAGCTTTCAGTATTCACTCTACACCCTGGAACACCAGTAAAGTCTGGCAATGCCAGCTGCACCATGCCAGGGGCAACCCAGAGGTCATCACTTCCAACGGGAAGCCTTGCAGCCCCAGGCTGCAGCCCAGATGCCTCTTGCTGCACTATCGGCACATCAATGTCCTCCTCTAAAACAGGCACTTCATCCGCACTAAGAGTAGCTTCATCCGCACTGAGAGTAGCTTCATCATCCGATGATTCCATGTGGAGAGAAAACTCACTGCCTGAATCTTCCACTCCCTCCTCTGCCTCAGATGCAGAGTCAGTCTCTGAACCATGGTCAGAGGAAGACTCAAAAAGCATACCAACAACCTGCTGACCAGTAATCCTGCGGCTAGCCATTATCCTTACTAAGGGGCCTATTAGCGGTAACAGGACCGGCTGCCAGACATGCGGCAGTCCCGCCACCCCAATTATGATGCGACCGCCACCACGGCGTTCGCATCTGGCGATTGAACATTGCGGCGGGTGCTGCTGGCTGCAGCACCCGCCGCAATGGTGAAATGCTATGTTGTGCATGTCCATGCACAACGTGGCAGGCACTGCGCGGTGCCTGCCACCTTGTGCATGGACATGCAGGTGGGTACCATAGGTACCCCCCAAGTGCACCCCCCACCCCCCCGGGGGCCCGCAATGGGCCCCCAAAGCAAATCCCTGCCAGCCTTTCCATGTCGGCATCGCCACCATGGAAAAGCCTTCAACACCTCACATCCTAATATGGCTGGCGGTGCCTGCTAGGCACCGCCACCATATTTTGGCCCCTGCTCCGCTCAGCCGGCAATCGTAATGATTGCCGACCGGCGGAAAAGCAGCGGATGCACTTTGCGTCCGCCGCGATACCCACCGCCATCGTAATATGGCGGTGGGTAATTCACATTACGATGGCGTAAGGAAATCGTTACGCCATCGTAATGACCCCCAAAGAAAGGAGACTGCACAAACAAGTCAACAACAACCAACACTGTGCAAAATAAGTAAGTAAAAAAATGTGTGCCTTTATCACAAAGATCTATATACTCAAAAACTATACGATTCACTTGCAAGAGACAGCTACACTCACCAGCACCTACTCTGCAGAGACACAGCAAAAACCAATGATATCCCACTAGAAGAAAAAACAAAACCAATTACTCACAAGACAACAAAATACACATTGAGCACGAATGCAAAAAGTTTCTGACACTCAAAAAACAGAAGCCAAACATACTGCTATTATTACACCATTTGCAAAAAACACATTCATGCAGAGAAATGAATCTCATTTACATTGTACAAAAAAAAGTCTCTTACGAAACACATGCAACTACACAAACAGCAGAACCACCAGTAACGAAACTGCAACCTGGAACAGTCTAAAGAGCAAAAGCCTTGAACTAGAACAAAAAGGGAGAAATAAAGCATTACAATTGCAATTCACAAGAAATAAAACAATTAACATTATAACACGCTATGTCACTACCCAAATGGTCAATCTGCCAGATGGGCCTTCAAATAGGGCTGAGAAAAATGGGGGGGTGATCTTGCCCAAGGGATCGGGTGAGGTTGTCTGCCTGGCCGATCTGTCTCCCAGGTGGGGCAGAAAACAGCAGACAGAAATGTGCACCTCTTGCAAAAGAAATAAATCCCTGGTGCCTAGTAGGGTTTTCTGCCTCCCCCCTCCCGCCTAGGGCAGAAAGGCCAAAAAAAGGGGCAGATCTGTCCCCAGGAGGGGCAGATAAAACATTAACCAAATTTTACCCCCTTGGAAGCAACCATGTCGCTTCGATTTCACACAAAACAAAATCCCTGGTGCCTAGTGGGTTTTCTGCCCCCCCCCCCCCCCTGGGGGCAGAAAGGCCCAAAAAACAGGCCGATCTGCCAGAATACACATAAATAAAAATATGCCCCCTGGAAGCAACCCTTGCCAAGGGGGTCGCTTCCATTTTTCTTTTTTTAAATCTCTGGCTCTAGTGGGCTTTTTTGCCTCCCCTGGGGCCAGAAACGCCCAAAAATGCAGGCGATCTGTCCCCAGGGGGGGCAGAAAAGTCTTAAAAATATTTTGCCCCATAAGGAAGCGACCCTTGCCCAAGGGGCTGCTTCCTTTAAATAAATAAATAATCCCTGGTGTCTAGTGGGGGCATTCCTGCTGCACGATCGCGACGCTGTGCGTGATCGTGCAGCAGGAATGCCCTACATTGAGACATCAGGGGAGAGGAAAAACTCTTTCCTCTCCCCCGATGCCTCAATACATCCCAAATTCCCCCCCCACCCGCCCCACCGGAGCAAGGAAACGTACCTCACTCCTCCTGGACGCCTGGAAGCAAGTGGCTTCCAGCACGTCCAGGGCTTCCTGATGACGTTGGCACGTGCTGTGTGCGCTGATGTCATGGGATTGCCTGGGGGGGGTCAGGGGTGGCAGAGGAAACTCTTCCGCTGCCATCCCCCTTTGTGGGGGCTAGATGGGCTGCCCAGGGGGGGAGCGCCAGCGCTCCCACCATGGGTGGTTGCCATGACGGAGCGGTTCCGTCATGAGTACATGCCCACCGTTGCTCATGACGGAACAGCTCCATCATGAGCATGGAAAGGGTTAGATGCGACATTTACTGTTGACATTAAGTACAATAATATTCAATTTGACAAATTGCAGAGGACAGCCTTTCATTCCAATCCACATTTACATTACACTTCTTATGGTGTACCTGGTACTGATGAAGAGGGGACATAGGGTGGGAGACAGATATTGCCCCGGTATTCATTCCATTTGCCCCACACCTGTATCCATTTTTTGGGGCAGCCTCTCGCAATATAAACAGTCTTTTCTCGCATCATACACTAGTCCATGTCTGTCTTCTAGTCTGCTACTGTGGGTGTTACGCTGGCACCCCATAACCTGGCCACGTTTCATTTCGCTACTATCAACCCCAGCGTCGCCCACAACTTATCTTTACTATGCAGATCCATGGGTTCCCAGACATTTAATAGACTCCTCTTAGCATCTATGCCTATACTAATTCCAGAAACTTCTCTGAAACATTGGTGCATGTCTGCCCAATATTTCCGAATATATACACAGTCCCATAGCATATGTATGAACGTACCCTTGTGTCCACCCCGTCTCCTACACTCCACATCAGCTGTTCTGCCCATCTTAGCTAGTGCTGAACCTGTGATATATATCCTGTGAAGGATCTTCAGCTGAACCAATTTTAAGCTGGCGGAGAAGGCGACCTCCTTCAGGGAGGCCAACGCTTCTTGCCACTCTTTTTCGTCTAGTTCCGAGACATCTCTTTCCCAGTGTCGTTGAAGCATTTCAAGGGGGTCAGGGGCGTTGTTGATCAATTTTTTAAATGTTAGTGATACTGCTTTTGTTTGCAGGTATCCGTCAAGGAGTCTGTCCTCCAGAGGAGAGGTCTCCGGGAGGGTCTCACCCTTCGGTATTTGTGATGTCAGCGCATGCCTCACCTGTAAGTATCTGTAGTGTTCCGCGTCAGCCATCTCATATTCCTGTTGTAGAGTAGCAAACGGTACGACTCCACCCCCTTTCCATAGATCGCCTATTTTGGATATTCCTATCATATTCCACCGGTCGAATCCCTTTGTTTTCCTCAGCGTACCCAATTGTTTGGTGTTGGACTTGGCCCTTTTTGCAGGGTCATCCCTAAACTTTTTGCCTTTCTCCTAGCCTTTTTTCTAACATGGTGTTGGTGGTTTTAGGACTCTGGGCACTTTAGCACTGCTGTCCAGTGTAAAGTGCGTGTGCTCTCTGTGATACTTATGGTAAGATTGGTCTACACCTGTTTGGCATATTTAATTTACCTGTCAGTCCCTTGTAAAGTGGTATCTCATATACCCAGGGCTGGTAAATTAAATGCTACTGGTGGGCTTGCAGCGCTGATTGCGCCACCCACCAAAGTAGCCTTTCAAACCTATCTCAGGCCTCTGCCATTGCAGGGCCTGTGCGCGCAGTGTTACTGCCGCTGTGATGTGGCACCTAAAGTGTGTGCCATGTCTGTGACCCCCCTTTTACTGCATGTCAGTCACCCCTAAGGTAGGCCCTAGCAAGCCCTATGGGCAGGGTGCATTGTAGGTAAAAGATAGGAATCCATTGGGGATTCCCTGATAAGTGTTTCAGTGGTAATTCCTGATATGAGAGGAGCAGCGTGGTCAAGTTTAGTATATTTGGAATTGTCATAATAAATGCTGAACAATGGTGTGCACAGATTTATTATAACTATTTTAGAAATGCCACTTTTAGAAGTTGGCATTTCTGTGTGCTGTGTGTCTGCCTGCCTGATGTGAATTGCATGTCTGGCTTTTGAGTGACAGGGGCTGGGAGGTGTGTGTGGCTCCAGGAGGAGCAGGGTGAGTCAGCACTAGGCTGAATGGGACATCTGCATTGGGAGTAGTGGGAGGAGTAATCCCCTGACCCTGAATAGGTCTGTGCCTAGCCTGTACAATGCTGGCTCCGCCCCCTGTGGTGTGTCTGATCACCGAGCCCCCACCTGACAAAGGGGAAGAGGAGCCTGGTAAACAGAGTGCCCAATTCCCCCCTGAACCAGTTTTTGCTGGTTCCCCCAAGCCCTGTACTACAGACAAAGGAGAAAATGAGTATAAATGTAGGGGCTGTGACCCCATGAATTTTGTGCTGTTCCTGGACTTGTGGGGGGGGCTTGCTGCTTCTGGGGGCCCAGGAGGAACCGCCACAAGGGCTTGCCTCCCTGCTGGAGGGCCCTGTGTGCTGGCCTCTCTGGGCCCAGCTATGCCCCATGGACCTCTAAGGACTTTTTGGACCTCTAACGCCTTGTGAGCGCTGTAATTTACTTGCCCCAAGAAAGAGGAGAGCGTGGGCTTTGCAGCGCTGAGCTGCCCGTCTTTTTAGAGGAAATCTCTGTCGCAGGGATTCCCCCGTGATGCCTCGTGGAGCGGGTGCCCACCCCGCATTCTTTGCATACAGAGCCGGAGCCCACCCCGCTTTATGTATATTTAAAATAGCGGGTGCCCACCCCGCATTATGGTGCTTTGTGAGTGGGTGCCCACCCCGCTTTATGTTTTTTTTAATTTCTCGAGCGGGTGCCCACCCCGCAATGCGGCCGAGAAACTGACCCGCCGGCCCGACCAGGAAGCCAGGCGGCCTTGCCTGACTCTGGGCAGGCCCAAAATTGGAAGAGGCCGCCGGGCCGCCAATCACAGCGCGGCCGGGCTGAGGAACGGCCCAGGAAGAGCCTGTGGTCGGGCGGGGCTCCCGTAAGCTGAGGGAAGCCCCGCATGCGCCGCCAGAGAAGGAGAGAGAGTCCCCGAGGAGTGGGGGCTCTACTGAGCATGCCGCCCGGGACGGGAGGAGTCCCCAACAGAGAGCCGGTGAGTGGGGCAGGCCGGAGCCTCACAAGCTCCATTTCCGATGTCCACAGTCCCCGAGAGGTCCCAGGAGAGGGGCCAGGCTCGAGGCACATTGTCGGTGCCTCAGCGGACCCGCCAGAGAGCAGGCCGCTCCTACGATTGAGGGCCATTTCACAGAGTCCCAGAGTGGGGCTCATGAGGCCATTATTGTGCACATGCCTCTTGTTGAGAGATTACCCCAGCTGCCCCACCCGACAGTGGGCAGCTGCAACCAAGGGGGCACTTTTCGTTGTTAGAGAGTCCCAGAGAGGGGCTCAGGTGGCACAGTGGTGCCAGGGCTGATTTCTTATGCACAGCTGCGCTGCACCAGCGCGGGCAGCTGCAACGTTTGGCAGTATTATTTTAGAGTCCCAGTGGGGACCCACCCAGAGGGCACAGTGAGTGCCCATGCCTACATTTGGCTTCACAGCTGCACAGCAATTAGTGGCAGCTGCAACGTTTAGGCCAGCGCAGTTGCGCACTTTGGATTCTGCTGCATTGGCAGCACGCCCTGACATTATGGACATAGGGCATTTGAGCCCTCTGAGAAGGCCAATTGGCCAGGGGGACAGTGTTAGGTTGATAGGGCGCCAGGCCCTAATGTGATTTATGTGGTGCCCAGGAAATGTGTTTTATGCACCATGATTTATGCCTCTGATGTTTATGTTTAGGAGGTTATTCCCTAACCTGAGGTACAGGCTTATAATGAGGTCATTGCCTAATGTGATTTCTGCTTATGAGGTTATTGCATACTGTGGTTATGCTTGTAAGGTTATTGCATAATGTGTTTATGCTGGTGAGGATATTATTACCTAATGTGTTTAGGCTTATGAGGTTGGCGCATAGTGTATTTTACGCCTGATGTGATACTGATTGCATAATATTATTTATGTTGCAGGATATAATGCTGAGTACAGTGTTTTGCCAGTAGTTACTGGTTGTGTTCTATATTTACTATTTGTGCTTTGTGATGGTTCTGACAGTGGCCCAATTGGCCCTGTCATGTGTATATATTCCCCTGTAAATATTGCCTAGTGCCAGTTGGCACAGTGTATATTGTGTGATTACTATTCTAATGTGTTTTGGATAATACAAAGGCTATTTTTATATATAACCTTGTGTGAAGTTTCTTTTGTGGTGTGCCTAGTGTGTTGCTGCTGTGTGTGTGTTGCGCAAACGCTTTACACATTGCCTCTGGAATAAGCCTGTCTGCTCGTGCCAAGCTACCAAGGGGGTGAGCAGGGGTTATCTTCAGCGTGTAACTCCCTTGCCCTGACTAGAGTGGTGGTTTCTGCCTGGCTTAGGCGCAAGCCCTAGCCAACCAGAAATCCCATTTCTAATATTCGGTATCCCGCAGGGGAGTGGCTTGTGTTAGTTTCGATCCCCAGCCCATGCTTCTAGTGGCAGCGTGCCCCACGTGCACTCAGTGTTTAGTCGGTCCGGTCAGGGAAAACTTGCTAGGTTTGGAGTATAGGGCCATATTAAAATTGCCACTGGGCAGTAACCATTTATCCATTCTATAGCTCGGATCCTCCCAGTGGCGGTACGTGCAATGATTGATGGCTACCAGATGTGCCGCCCAGTAGTATTTTTTAATATCAGGGAGTCCAATACCTCTGTCGTACCAACCCCTCACTAGCTTTGAAAAGGCTATGCAGGGACGTCCCTCCCAAAGCAACTCTCTCTGTACACTTTCCACTTCCTGAAAGTATTTCGCAGGGACTGGATTTGGATAATTTTGGAGGGCATAGAGGAAGCGCGGCAGCGACATCATTTTGAATAATGCCGCTCTACCCAACAATGACAGAGGAAGCGCTTTCCAGTTCGCAACATCGCGTTTAAGTCGCTGTAATGAGGGGGAGTAGATTATGTTCAAAAGTAGGGTGTGGATCTGCTGTGATGTAGATCCCTAGGTACCTAAATCCATCTTTTGCCTCCTGCATGGTGCAACTTCTGGGCAAGGATGGAGGCTGCCCATAAAGGACATATAGTATTGATTTACCCCAGTTTATGGAGTATCCGGAATATCTGCCAAAAGATGCGAATATGTTGAGAACCCTATGTATTGATGCTTTGGGGGATGCCAGATATAACAGAATGTCGTCAGCGTACAGAGAGATACGGTCCTCCCAACCCTCTGTCCATTTCAGGCCACGGATGACCGGGTCCCTGCGGATCCAGGCTGCAAGTGGTTCAAAGGACAAGGCGAAGAGCAACAGGGACAGCGGGTAGCCCTGTCCTGTCCCACGTTTCAATGCAAAAACTGCAGATTTTTTGTTGTTTACCACTACCTGCGCTAGGGGTTCTGTATATAGGAGACGTACCCACTGAATGAAGTGAGGCCCAAATCCCATCTTACTCAATACTGCGAAGAGGTATGGCCATTCAATGGTATCGAAGGCCATCGTGGCATCTAAGGACACCACTACTGCATCCTCCCTTATAAAAGCCTGTCGCCCCAGGACTCCATGTAGTCTCCGCAGATTAAGCGCTGTGTTTTTCTGTTGGGCATAGCCCGATTGATCTGGGTGTACCAGTTTATTTATCACTTTCACCAGGCGTCCCGTTAGTAACTTGGCCAAAACTTTGGGTTCAACGTTTAGTAACAAGTTAGGCCTATAGGAGGAACACTTGTTCCTGGGTTTACCTGTTTTATGTATGGCGACCAATGTGGCTACTCTTTGGTCTAGCGGGAGAACACCTAGTTCCCGACTTTCTTCAAACATGCCTCGCAGGTGTGGAGCAAGTTTATCAGGCTTTAATTTGTAGAGTTCGATTGGCAGCCTTCCCCGACTGAAGGCCCTGTATCACCTGGGCCACTTCATTGTTAGTGAGGGCGCTCTCAAGCAGGTCTCTATCTTCGGTCTCTAAAGTCGGGAGCGTTATGTCAGAAAGTAAATCTGCAGAGTCTGTTTCTTGAAAAGAGGTAGTTGTCTGGTAAATTGTATGGTAGTACTGGAAGAATTTGTCTGCTATTTCCTGCGGGTCTACTATCTTCATACCCGATTCCGTGATCAGCTCAGGTATCAGGCGGTTAGCTAATTCTGTCCTGTCTAGCCAGGCCAATAACTTCCCAGCCTTGTCCCCTAGTTCGTATAGCCTACTCGCCTTGTCCCTGCTCAAAGTGTTAGCCATATCTGTAGCAATGGTTTTGTATTCCTCTCTTTTAAGTGTTAGTGTGTGGAGTGTGTCTGGTTGTAATAGTTCTTCTGCATCTTCCTCCATGTGGAGGATGTCTTCCTCTAGCCTGACTAAGTCTTTGACCTTTTCCTTATGAACTCCTGCGATTAGGGAGAGTGCCTGTCCCCTAATAACCACCTTGAATGCCTCCCAAAGAGTTTGAGCTGAAGCTACTGATTCTACATTCTCAAGGAAGTAAAGCTCCATGGCTGCTGACAGTTTCTCTCTGACAACTGGATTTTTAAGATACCAAGGGGTCATCGGTGCTACCCTACCCACTTTATTCTCGCCCAGGACCACATGAGCCCACAGCGGCGAATGGTTTGATGTGCCTCGGGCTAAATGTTTGATGTTGTGGATGTAGCTAATCTGAGCCGCTGGGGTGAGAAGGTAGTCAATACGGGATAAACTGTTATGGGCACCCGAGTGAAAGGTATATTGGAGACTTTCAGGGTGATATGTACGCCATGCATCGGCCAGCCCCATCGCGTCTATAAAGTCCAGGAGCCACCTTTGTGATTGGCCAATAGTACGAGAAGGGCACCGGTCCAGGGACCCGGACACCACGGAGTTGAAATCCCCACCAGCTACTAATCTGCCCTCGGGGAAGGATAATAATAAGTTGCCCAGGTCCCTAAACGTTCGCCCCTGCAATCTCGGAGGGACATACACAGACACAATTGTAAGCGGCATACCTTCCCATTGACCCGATATTGCTGCGTATCTACCCATTACATCTGTCCAGTTGTGATCGATTGACATTGGGAAGGACCTTTTTGTCATAATGCCCACTACCCTGGATCCAGTGGTAAAGCCCGAGTGGACATTCAATTGGTAGCCCCATCTGCTCAGAGCCTTACATGTGTTACCTATGAGCTGTGTTTCCTGGAGCAACACAACGTCAGGAGACTGTCTCTTAATATACTGCAATACGATACTATGTTTCAGTTTGTCTCCCAACCCATTAACATTCCAAGATAGCAGTTTAAAGCCTTTGTCCCAATGCATATTCAGTAACGTGTTCATGTTTGCCAAGTACCCTCTCGACATTCGTCACAATTAGTGTCGCACTAGCTAACAAACTAAAAAACAATACAATCCCATCCCAACAACCCCCCACCCTGCTCCCCTGCACTCCGGGTTTCGAACTGCCCATGATTCAACTATGCAGAGTGCCTGTCGCCCTTAAACTGTATACTAAAAGTAGAATGGAATGGGGGGGGAACCCCTTGTCGCCACCCCAATCGACAAATTCCGATCAACACTTTATTTAAAGCAACCCAGGAACGACCAATGTAGTCTAATGATTGAGAAGACACTTAGCTCCCCATGCCTGAGCGGCCTCCATCGTCCAAGTCTTTCCGGCAAGTCCGATTTAGTTCGTTCCAGCGCTTTACCGCCGTGGTTGTGCCGCCAGTGGCAAGGCCGCATCTCCTGTAGCGTTAAGTTCGTCCGGATCAATGTCAGCCTCTGCCAACGTTGTGCAGTTCCGCCGGTCTCCAACCCTCCGACCAGTCCGCAGCCACCTCTGGACTGTCAAAGAACCAGGCCCTGCCTTCCGCAGCAACTCGAAGCCTCGCAGGAAACAGCATTGTGTATTTGAGCCCTTTTTCCCTGAGCTGTGTTTTTAAGTATAGAAAGGTCCTGCGCTGTCTTTGAACAGTTAGCGTAAAGACCGGAAAGAAGGAGATCTCGCTGTTTTCATATTTTAGGGGGGGCACTCGGGCCGTATGTAGTATGCTATCTCGATCCCTAAAGTTCAAATGTTTGGCCAACATTGGAGGAGGAGGCACCCCCGGCTTTGGTTTGCCTCCCGGAACTCTATGAGCCCTCTCAACAACAAAGAACTTTGAAAGCACTTTGGGCTGGAGATGTTTGAGTATCAGTTCTTCTACAAATAGGTCGGCCGCCTGGCCTTCCGCCCTTTCCGGAAGCCCAATTATTCGTATGTTGTTCCTTCGGGTGCGGCCTTCGTAGTCATCCAGCTTTTCTTCCGCTAGTTTACGATATGTCTGCAAGTCTCTGATGTCTTTTTGCATTTGGTTGGCGTTGTGTACGAGATCTGAAGTGACCATTTCCATTTGTTTGACCTTCTCCCCCAATTTTGCATGTCCGCTCTTAGAAGTGCAACTTCCGTTGTAATAGTGTCCATTCTACTCTCCAAGGAGGTGCGTCCCCCGAGATGGCATCCATTATATCTTTCAGCGTTGGGTCTGGCTCTGCTCTCTGTTCCGGTCGACATTTTGGATTTAACACTGTGATCAGGGTCGGTCGGCTTTTGCAATGTAAATTTATTGAGTTTCGTCTGCTGTCACCCTTTGAGCCCCTTGGCCACGGACATTTCAGGTCCGTGTAGTTAATGAATGCTCCTCACTTCACCTGACACCACTGCCTTGGCTTTGCACCAGCCGATAGAGTCTTCCTTTGTCTCGCCCACTGCAGATTCGAGTCAATGCGCCTGCTCACTACTTAGGTTGGGGCCCCTTGCCAACGTGACTTGTCCCACACCCCTTTCCTTCAGTGGCTATTGCGCGGGTCCCGGGCCATTGGTTAATGAGGCCTCCACGGTACTGTCTCATATAGTGCCACCAGTGATGTTGACCAGCGGTCAGCGTTGTTGTTCAAGGTGTCAGATCCAGAGGAATTCCTCTGGGCACCGTGGACAAGTAAACAAGGAGGCCGTGTGGTTATTGGTCATATCTGTGCCTGAAATGTGATTATATGCAATTCTGCTATTGGGCCTGTAGCGATTGTTGCCCAATGGAGTTTGCGCCCACTGTAGCACCCCCTCCGCGGCTTGGATTTTGCCTGCTGCAGTGCTTAGCACGTCACCCCGTCCGGCGCTACTGGTTATGTTCTGGCCCAGGTCGCAGTGTGGGGGGGCACTTCCAATGGGCTGCCTTAATATTGCCGGGCCGCAGGCAGCTGCACAGTGCCTCCTCACTCCCCAGCGGCTTACTCCGCCGTCGCCAGCGTCAAGGGCTTACCGATCTGTGTCGGCGCTCGGTTCCTTAGTGGGCCACACTGTCTTCCAGCAGTCTCTCGGCGTCGCCACCTCAAATCGGGTTTTTCTGGGTGATGAGTCGTGGGAGGCCTTGTGACCCCAGACTCGCGTTGCCGATGGCTCCGCCCCCCGGCATCAGTGCGCACGCAGGCGCAAGCATGGCAGGTCCCTGCCTTCAGATCCGGAGAGGCCGCAAGTCTCACTGCTCCATAACTTTCTGATTGTAGGGCCCCGTCGCTCCGTTGTGATACCGCCAGCCTCCTCAGCGTTTGGGGTCATCCCTCCGGTGCTTTTAGATCAGATCTGTGTGTCGGATAGTCGGGTTGCCGATCGGGGTACGTCGGAGCTGTCTTATCCGGCGGCCATTTCATTTGGCGCTTAAGCCACGCCCGATAGTGTGTATTCTTGATGTTGTCTGTGACTTTTATGGTTTTAATTAATCGTATAAAGAATATTTGACTAACTGACTGGCTAGGAGAACTCAAATTATAAATTGTGTTCACTAATTCTTTCTTAGGTTTAACTTCTTGACTTGTCAATGTGTGTCCTAGTTATGAAATTTCATTCTTCCAAATCTATATTTCTCCAAGTGCATGGTATGCCCTGAAGCCTTGAAGCATTCTTAAACTGTCACAACCCATCTATTATGTTCTTCCCATAGTTTTCCATAAATCACCACGTCGTCCTGGAAACAACTGCTTGAAAGACAGAAGATGCTGAAACCAACCACAATGGCATTCCTTGGAAATTTGAATGCTCCCATGGGATTTATGAAGGAAGTACGTTATTGTGATGAGGGGTGCAATCAAATCTGATCTTTAGCAGATGCAAGATCAAGAGAGATGAAAAATCCTGCACCACCCAATCTGGCCGTCATATCAGAAATGTTAGGCAAGGGATATTTGTTTACCACAATCTCCCTGTTCAGACCCTGCAACTTCACGCATAACCAAATAGCCCTAGATGGTTTGCGTTCTACCACAATAGGCACAAGCCACTCAGTAGCCTCATTGGAACTGATAACACCCATTGACTCCAACCAGTTTAATTCTTTGCAGACTTCTTCCTGTACACTTAAAGGTATTCTCCTTACCTTGGTCATAAAAGGATTAGGTCCTGATTTTAGTTGAATGTGGAGCACATAGTTTTTACACACCCCAATTTTTCTGTAAACACTTCTGGGAAAAGATAAACAAAATCGGGATGTTTGTTGAATTTGTCTTACTATCAACTGTGGTTTAGCATTTGGATCAAGGACGATCCCCAATTTCTTCTGATGCACCACCCTAGAATATTATCTCCTTTAACAGCCATATATAGTTTTCCAGGAATGATATGACCACCGTATTCCACACTTCCCAACTTCCCATGAAATATCCTCTCATTTTAATTTCCTGACCACCATAGCCACCCGGCCTAACGTCCATGCAATGCAATGAACAATTACCCTGAAACTGCTTTCTGTACACCATGTCCGAAATAATGGTGAGTTTGGAACATGAGTCAATTTACATCTGTATTTCTACATCATTCACTTTAACTTTGTCTTCTGGGTAAATTGTAGTCTTCTCTTCCACTTGTAAAAGTTTCTGTTATTCTCTCTCCAATTTATAATTATTTACCTTTAAATCCACATCTTCCACAACTTCCTTCACTTCGCTTCTTTTGCTAGGTCTTTCATTTGACTTTATCTGTTTCTCAGTACAATGACAACAATTAGAGTAGTGTCCTTTGGACCTACATTGGTTTCAAATGGCCTTATTAGTGGGGCAATTGCTATATTTTGCCATGTGGCCAAAATGGCCACAACGTAAGCATTTACCTTCAAATTTTTCCATAGCTCCCATGTCTTAATTTTAAGGCTTAGCTTCCACAGCATTTTCCATCTCCTTCACTGTATTCTCTCTCTTCATATTGCAGCTCCCTGGAAAGTTCAAGTTGAACCAGCATTTCAATATCATAGGGCCCTCTGCACAAATTTAAAAACTAGGTGGCCAATTCACAGAACTAATCTGAGATAAAATCCTAAACATACTACTTTTGGTATTCACAGAAGGCATTTAGTAGTAGTAAAGTTAGGACTCCTAACTTTACTACTACTAAACTGAGACAAAATCCTAACTTTACGACTTTCGGTATTCACAAAAGGCATTTAGTAGTAGTAAAAAAGTTAGGAGTCCTAACTTTACTACTACTAAATGCCTTCTGTGAATACCAAAAGTAGTAAGTTTAGGATTTTATCTCAGTTTAGTAGTAGTAAAGTTAGGAGTCCTAACTTTACTACTACTAAATGCCTTCTGTGACTACCAAAAGTAGTAAGTTTAGGATTTGATCTCAGATTAGTTCTGTGAATCGGCCCCTAGATATCTATATCGACTGAGACAATGCCACTAATTCTATCTTCCAGTTATAAGTTTCTAGAAAATGTTCCTGATGAAGTTCAATGTTAGACCTGACATCCTTGGTGTGGTATTCCCTAAACATTTTGCATTAATTCCCTGATTTTTGCTGAACTCATTTTTGTTGGCATTCGGACTCTGTGCATATTTCCCTTGTTAGCCAGTACAAATGTGTTTGTGCTCCCTTTTAAAACCTGGTAACATTGGCCTAAATCCTAATTGATGGTATATTTAATTTACTTATACATCCCTAGTAAATTGTACCCCATATACCCAGGGCTTGTATATTAAAATATTAGTGGGTAGCAGCACTTATTGTGCCAATTACTAAAGTAGCACTGCAAATCAAGTCTGCAGCCTGTAGTGCATTTTCAAATTGCCAATTTGACCAGAAAAAATAAACATTTTTCCAGGCCTAAACTTTTTTTTTTTTTTTTAAATCGTATAAGTCACCCCTAAGGTGGCCCTACTTACCCATAGGGAAGGGTGCACTGTATTTAAAAAGTGGAAGATGTTCATTTAAGTTTTAAATGTCCTGCCAGTAAAAATCTACAAAAGACATTTTTCACTGTTTTAAGGCTTTTCTCTCCCCTAGCCTAACACTGGGTTACTGTATTATATTTAATAAATGCTAAATTCATTTTGGGAGCAATGAGAGATATATTGTTTACACTCAAATTTTATTTATTTATTTATTTATTTATTTATTTTGACGGTTTTGTATAGCACGAACAAGACCCTTGCGGGTATCAGAGCGCTTTACAGGGCAAAAATATCGACATATACATATAAGTACAATGAATTATGTGAATACAGTAGTGGTAAATATTAGAGACTAGCACATATTTACAAGAGTGTATAAAAAAGGTTCAGGTGAATTTGGCCAAGAGAATCAATTTCACTTCTTTTTTTAAAAAAGCTGCGGACGGATGAAGTCTCGTTTCTGGGGGCAAGGCGTTCCAAATCCTGGGAGCCATTCCTGAGAAGGTACGGTTGTACGTTTTCTTCTTGGAGAAACTTTGTGGTTTAAGTAGAAGATTGTTAGAACTCCTAGTAGATCTGTTACCACCCGATAGTACTAGTTTCTCCGCTAGGTATCTCGGGGTTTTGTGATGCAATGCCTTATGTGTCATACAGGCGATTTTCAAATGGATTCTGGCCTCAAAAGGTAGCCAGTTGAGGGCACGAAGGTCAGGGGAAATGTGGCAGGTTTTTTTTGGAGCCTGTGATGAGTCTAGCGGCTGTATTGATTGAGGCTCTTAGAGGAGCGGTCGTTGATCTGGGCAGGCCGCAGAGAGCAACACTCCCATAGTCCACTCTGGGAATTACTAGAGTTTGAACTGCCTGTTTAAAGTCATTTGCGGGTATGAAGGGTTTCACGTTTCTCAGGGTGTTCATCTGAAAATGTTCTCCTTTAGTTGCAGCGCTGATGTGCTTCTGCATATTTAGCTTATTGTCCAGGGTTATTCCTAGTGATTTAGCGGAATCAATGATGAGAGGTTGACCATCGAGTGCTGTTAGGTGCTTCATCCACTCGCGGATGATGGTTGTTTGGTTGGGGGGAGCGATTAAGAGAAATTCTGCTTTTAGGGTGTTTAGTTTTAAATGGTTCTTTGCCAGCCAGGTCTGTGTTTTTTGGAGCGTTGAATTAAGGGACTTTGATGTCTTCAAGTGAGTGGACCTTAATGTAGAGTTGTGTGTCGTCAGCGTACATGTGATATTGGATATTTGAGGAGTTGAGAAGCTCAGTGAGTGGTTCCATAAACAGATTGAAGAGTGTCGGGGAGAGGGAGGACCCCTGGGGTACTCCTAAAGTGACTGGAGAGGGATTAGATAAAGATTGGTTGATCTTGAATCTTTGTGTTCTGTTTTGGAGGAAGGAAGTAAACCAGTTTAACACCGTACCAGATAGTCCCATTCTATGTTTCAAGAGGTCTAGTAAGTTGTCATGTTTGACTGTATCAAAGGCTGAGGATAAGTCAAGCAGGATTAGCAAACAGGCTTTGCTTTGATCCAATATTTGTAATGCGTCATCTATTATGTGGGTCATGGCTGATTCTGTACTGTGCCCTGATCGAAAGCCTGATTGGAATTGATCGAGCAGGTTGAAGTGGTCTATGTGGTTACTAAACTGCGTGTGGACACATTTTTCTAGTAGTTTGGCCAGGGTCGAGATGTTGGAAATTGGGCGATAGTTATTCAGGTCTGACGGGTCCGCCGATGGTTTCTTTAAGATGGGGGATACCTGACTAGCTTTGAGGATGTCTGGGATGGTTCCTTGCAGAAGAGAGGTATTTATAATCCTAGTCCATAGGGGCACTAGCAGTGGAGGGAAGGTTTTTAAGTGGGTTGCTGGGAGAGGGTCTGTGAAGTGATTGGAGGGATTCAGAGCCTTGAGCGTTTTTAAGACAGTTTCTTCGCTGTAGAAGCTGAAGGCGGTCCAGGAGGCGTTGTTCTTGAGGTCGAGCTTTGTAGAGCAGTTAATCGGGGTCCCTGGTGTGGTCAGTGAGTAGTTCATGTGTGGGCCGGGGTGGGATAATAGATTGTTAAGTAGGTCTGTCTTTAAGTTTTCAGTCTTTGTTGTGAAAAAGGAGGCAAGCTCCTCGCAATTGGGGAGTGTTTCAGGATTAGCTTGGGGGGAGTGGGAGACACCCTTAGATTGAGCTTTGATTATTTCCAATAGTCTTTTGGGACGATTCTTGGCTTGGTCTAATTGTTTACATATGAAGTCAGCTTTTGATCGTCTAATCTTTCTGTAATAGGAATTTCTCGTGCTTCTTAGTAATTTGAAACAAATGAATTGTAGTTTAACATCCTCTTTAATGTTAATGTTGAATTTTAAGTTACAATTTTGAAAATACTACTTTTAGAAAGTTTGCATTTTTTTGCCAAATCAATGGTACATTTCTGCCAGTGGTCTGGGTCACATGAGTGTGAACGGCTCTGCTATTGGGGTTTGTGTAGTGTTTCTAGACATGGAAACAGATGAAGGCCTAGGTATGAGGGGAGTGAATCTTCCTTACAGGATGTCTGGGGGGGAGCTGCTGCCTGCCCCGAATATACTTCAAAGGGCTGTCTGCAGCACAAACAAAGGAACCTGACACCATGCCTGCCCTGTCTTTTTTCACTCTAGACAGTTTGGAGCCAAACCTAGGGGAAGGGGGAGAATTGACCAGAACCAGTTCTGGTGGTAGGTCAAGGAGTTACCCCACACAAAGGCTGGCACCAGCTATAAAAGTGGGACCTTCAGGACCTCTCATTAGAACACTCCTGAATCTGTGGAAGATTCAGAAGAAGCTGCCCTGCTGTCAGAAGGACTGCCCTGTTGCTAAATGGACTGCTTTGCTGTCTGAAGAAGGAAGATTGGATTGCCTTGATCACAGGCTACCCAGAGTGACTCCAAGGATCAGTTTGCTGACCTCTTGTGTGAGAAACATGAACACACAAAGTTCCAGAGGCCTCCTTGCAACTGCTGAGCTGACCAGCACCTACTGTGCCTGTCTGGGCCTGCCTGAGTCTTGCTGCTGGCCTCTGCTGGAGTGAGTCTTGATCCCAAGAGGTGCCCCCAGGTCCAGGACCCTTGGCTGGCATCCGCATGAACTCCTCCTCATAAAAAGGTGACAATCCTGAAGTGTTGTGGTTCTCGCAACCACTTTGGGCATAGAACTGACCGGCTGCAATGCCCACCAATGTAAAGCTCAAGCAGATCTTCTCTTCACGTCGAACATGACCGCCTGTGATGACGAGCAACATGATACCTGCACTTCACGCCAACAGCGACTGTCCATGACAATCAGCCAACATGAAGCTCCTGCCTCGACCGGTTCTTCACGCTACAGAAGGTGAATGTCCATGATGCTTAACCTGCTCCTCGCACTGACAACTAGGGGTGGGTGATACATTACGCTCCATGGGTGGAGTTGGCTGAATTTGGCTAGAACTCCACATTGTTTTGTCATGTGCAACTCGCCAATGGTAAGTTGCTGAGCACGAGTGAGAATTTGCAACCCCTAGCACAATTTTCAGGTGCTAGGAGGGCACCTGGCAAGATTTTCCCAACTGGGTTGTTGCAGTTATTCGCAGTGAGAAAGCTGCCGCTTGAGCAGAAGATCCACATGAGCGGGAGTGAAGAATCAGTGCCCTCTGGTGCACTGCGTGGTGCAGTTCACCCTGATTTTGCATCACAGAACAAGCTTACGGTGCTAAAAATCAGCGTGGCATCACTCCAAACTTTTTGTCTTCACCCCTCCTGTTTTCTGAACCTGTTTTTGAAGGTTTTTGTGACTCTATTCAATTTACCACTGCTAAACAGTGCTATAGTGCTTGTGCTCTCTTCTTTATACATAGTAAACTTTCCCTGAACCCAATTGGCACATTTGATTTACTATTAAGTCCCTAGTAAAGTGGTACTACATGTAGCAAGGGCCTGTAAATTAAATTATATTAATGAGCCTGCAGCACTTATTGTGCCACCCACTGAAGTAGCCCTTTGAAAACAAGTCTGAAGCCTGCCATTGCAGCCTGTCTGTGCAGTTTTAAACTGCCATTTCGACATAGCAAAATAAACCTTTTTCCAGGCCTAAACCTTCCTTTTTAATACATATACGTCACCCCTAGGGTAGGTCCTAAAAATCCCATAGGGCAGGGTGTGTTCTAATTAAAAAAATTGGAAATTTACTTTTAAGTTTTACACACTCTGGTAGTGAAAAACTCTCAAATTCCTTCTTCACAATTGCATGGCCTACCTCTCCCATAAGACGACATTGGGTAAGGTTATTACATTTAATAAGTGATAATTTTTGGTTTGGAGAGAAATGTCATGGTTGGTGTCTGAGGAATTGTCATTCAAACCCTCCTTACTGGTAAAGTCTGATTTTAAGTCACAATTTTGAAAATTCCACTTTTACGAAGTTGGTATTTTTTTGTCCTAAACATTTGGTGTCTGCAGCCTGATTTCTGGCTCACATGACTAGGCGTTGTTGGCACTTGGCCTTTGTTTATTCCTCCCAGACAGTATCAAAATAGAGGGTCTGGGTGTTGGCAGGATGGGCCAATCTTACTTGATGAGGGGGTGTGGAATTGTCACTTGTCACACATGTACTTCAAAGACACTGCCTCAGTTCACACACAAAGAACTTCACACTAGCCTATCGTGACTGCAGACAGGCTGGGACCAGGGCAGTAAGGCAAGAAATTCCAAACATCCCTGTGGGGAAAACTCCAGAAGCTACTCCCATTTCAAAGCTTGTACCAGGTATAAAAGTGGGACCCTCAGAATCACTCCTTAGTATACTCCTGGACCTGTGGACACTACAGAAGAAGGACTGCCCTGTTGACAGAGGACTGCTCTGCTGCCTGAGGACTGTCCTGATGTCTAAGAAAAAAGCCTGGATGTGCTCCCTTCATCCCAAGCCTCCTGAGTTACTCTAAGGGCTAGTTAGCTGACTTTCTGTTCTGAGTTACAGGGACACAACAATCTTCAGAGGCCTTCCAGCGGAAAACATCCATTACAACGCAGGCATTACATCGTAATGCCTTTACAACGCAACTATTACAACGCATGTGCCATTACATTGCATGCCTTTACAACGCATATTAGGTAAGTAGTGTAGGTAAGTGAGGTATTTTTTTTATTTTTGATTTAAGCTTATAAATGTTTGTGAATGTATGAATACTCTGGTATTAATTTTTATTTTTTAGATTAAAAATATTGAAAATGGTGTTTTTTTCACACAAAAAATTTATTTATTTGGCACCTATTCTCTAGGATGGGATTTATGGGAAACAGAGGTTTTTGGGTGGGGGAGTTTATTAGTACTCAGGTAATAATTTGATTACTTGTAAAATAAATGTTATTTAGTTTTAGTCTTAAAAAAATTAAGAAATATATTTTAAAGAAAAATTAAATAGGTTATGCACCTATCCTCTAGGACGGATTGCATGGGAAACAGGGGTTTTTGGGTGGAGGAGTATATTAATACTCAGGTATTAAGGGGTCTATTAGGATTGCGGTCGGAAAACCACCCCGACCGCCATGGTAGCGGAAAACAACCGCCCGCAGGTACCGCGGCAAAACCGGCGGCCAGATTAGGATGTCCCGCCAAAAAGAACGACCGCGGCGGTAAGAGCCACCTAAAAAACGCCCGTAGCGGGCGGAGAAGGCGAAAACCCGTTCGCGGCGGTCGGATTCTCGGAGGAAAAAAACCAAACCGCCGCCAGGACAGCGGAGACACCGCACGGAACATTAGGATATCCCCAATGTGACCGCGGTACGTTCCGCTGTATCCGACTGCCGAAAATGCCAACAGTGATGAATGGGAGACCCGCCGGAAGAACTGCAGTATAGCCACCGCTGTAGACACTCCGTGACAAATATGGTGGTGGACAGAAAAAACTCACAACAAGGCCACAAAGTGCACACAGCAAACTAGCCATGCACCCCAAAACACATAACACACCCCAATGAGACAACCACATGGCAACTACAAAAATCCAAATCCCAGGACAACCCACACAACACACCTGACAGCAATACTCCATTTGGACACACCCACATAGCTGAGTATAAAACCAGCCCCTTCCCTGACCACAATCCTTTGCAATACTCCACAACTGAAGGGCCCAATACCAGAGAACAAAGGAGAGGCAAATCTGCACACCATCACTACTCACACCACACACAGCACCACCACCACCACTTCCCCACTTGCACTTCTAACCCCTCTGCACATCACACACCATACACATCACCCACACCCTCACCACTTACACACCTGAGAGAGAGTTGACAGTCATGGTAGATGAGATAGTCAGAGTCAGAGTTGAACCACAAGTGTTTGGTAACCTGGTCCAACAGACACCATTAGCCAGAAGAAATCAAATGTGGGCAAGGATAGTCGATAAGGTCAATGCAGTAGGGACCATTCCGCGCTCCAAGAAGGAGATCATGAAGCGGTGGCATGACCTCAAGAGCAAGGTGAAAGAGAAGAACAACAAGAACCGTGAGCTGGCTCAGAGGACTGGCGGTGGCCCTCCCATTCCACCAAGAACATTCACTGCATGGGAGGAGAAGGTGCTTGCCATACTGCATCCAGAAAGTCTCACAGGAATACCCGGGGGAGTGGAGGCTGGTAAGTACAAACAAATGTAGACCATTACACAGCAATGTACTGTCCACCACAGCTACAAAGCTACATCTCAGAGGCACAAGTATATCCATATGCACCACAATATCCAACACATGTCCCACAGATGTAACATCCACTACATCTGAATCACCCCAAAAGGTAGCCAACATTTACAGGGTTGTATGTGCCCAGGCAAATAGCACTACAACTCCCACCATGCCCCCTGTCCCACTCCTGAGCAGGATGGAGCACTCCACACCCAGAAGCATTTGGAAGCCATTGTCTCACCACAAACAAACTAACAGGTAGGTAGCCATCTTAACAGGGAGGGCTGTTTGGGGGTGGGAGGCCTGCACGACAACTCCCACCCCTGAGCAGGATGGAGCACTCCACACCCAGAAGCATTTGGAAGCCATTGTCTCACTACAAACAAACTAACAGGTAGGTAGCCATTTTCCCTGGGAGGGCTGTTTGGGGGTGGGAGGCCTGCACAACAACTCCCACCATGCCCCCTGTCCCACCCCTGAGCAGGATGGAGCACTCCACACCCAGAAGCATTTGGAAGCCATTGTCGCACTACAAACAAACTAACAGGTAGGTAGCCATCTTCCCTGGGAGGGCTGTTTGGGGGTGGGAGGCCTGCACGACAACTCCCACCATGCCCCCTGTCCCACCCCTGAGCAGGATGGAGCACTCCACACCCAGAAGTATTTGGAAGTCATTGTCGCACTACAAACAAACTAACAGGTAGGTAGCCATCTTCCCTGGGAGGGCTGTTTGGGGGTGGGAGGCCTGCACGACAACTCCCACCATGCCCCCTGTCCCACCCCTGAGCAGGATGGAGCACTCCACACCCAGAAGCATTTGGAAGCCATTGTCTCACTACAAACAAACTAACAGGTAGGTAGCCATCTTCCCTGGGAAGGCTGTTTGGGGGTGGGAGGCCTGCACGACAACTCCCATCATGCCCCCTGTCCCACCCCTGAGCAGGATGGAGCACTCCACACCCAGAAGCATCTGGAAGCCATTGTCTCACTACAAACAAACTAACAGGTAGGTAGCCATCTTAACAGGGAGGGCTGCTTGGGGGTGGGAGGCCTGCACGACAACTCCCACCATGCCCCCTGTCCCACCCCTGAGCAGGATGGAGCACTCCACACCCAGAAGCATTTGGAAGCCATTGTCTCACTACAAACAAACTAACAGGTAGGTAGCCATCTTAACAGGGAGGGGGTTTGGGGATGGGAAGACTGCAGTACTACTCCCACCATGCCCCCTTGTTCCCCAGCTCATCAAGATGGAGCACTCCTCCCACCCAGATGCATGTGTCAGTCATTGCACTGTCCACTTCAAACTAACAGGTAGGTAGACATATTATGCCCTCTTGTCCCACCCCTGAGCAGGATGGAAGCCTCCAACACACACACACATAGATGTGACACAGATCCAACACAAATGTGAAAACAGAACAGGTAAGTAGCCAGTACATGCACCCAGCCATTCCTCCCAAAAAGCATGGTGCCATATGACAACACCAGCCCTCTCATCACACAAAAATACACACAGATCCTATTGCCACTCACAGTGTGCAGACAGCTAAGCAAATGTAACTGTCACAGCAACCAAAGTGTGACACACCAGCTCACATGTAGAAGAAAGTCTGTGCACAATCATGCACAGCACTGAATGCCATTTGTAAGTGCTATGTGGCCAGAGCAGCAAGGACCATATGTAAACAAAGAAAGCATGGTTGTCGGTACAAATTCTGATTTGCACATGACATTACATAGGTATGCATGAGATGACAATGGCCAGTTCATGCTCGGATGTAACGTCTGCCAGGGCAGAGTGATCAACAAAGAGGCGTCACAGAAATGCTTTGTTGCGCTAGTCCCTAGATGGCAAAATGTCCCTGTAATCACAAAACATGCACGTGGCGCATGGTATGTTGTGACACCTCACACCATGGACAACTAATGCATGTACCTCAACATCATCTCAGGAGGCACAGTAGTGCGCATACAAACAATGTGATGACTAGTCAACTGTGTGGTGTAGAAACAGTGAATAATACACAGCTAACACAAAGCTTGCGGGGTGCACTACAATGACCATTTCCCATCTGTCCCACAGGTGACCAAGAACTGACTGCAGAGGACAACACCAGCAACCTGCAGAGCCAGTCACCCCCCCCCCCCCCCGGAACATGGACTCTCGGATGTTGACTCCCGGTATTCATAGGACGAGGAGCTCGGACCCGGCTCATCTGCTGTGCCAGGGCGCAACCGGTACCAGGACCCCATCGTCCCCCCCACCACATCTGCAGCAACACCAACAGCTACGCAGACCACTGCTTTTACTGCCTGTGCGTCCTACACCACCACCACCAGTGCTGCCTGCAACACCCTCCCTGTCCCAGAAGATGACCACCCCACACCACCAACTGAGGAGGGTAGGGAGAGAATGCGGGTGCCTACAGTGGTGATGCAACAGGTCTGTGGCAGCAGGGCAGGTGGGAGTGGCAGGGTCACTCACAGACAACCAGAGCCTGGTACCGAAGCCCTGGACAGCATAAACAGAGTCCTTGGGGCATATGAATGGGCCCAGGGACGAACGGCCTGGTCAGAAGAAGATTCCCGCGAGCTCCTCCGGCTGAAAAGGTCCATGGACACCCGCATGGGACAAATTGTAGACCTCCTGGGCCAGATAGTGGCGGCAATGAGGGACAGGCCTGCGCCACAAATAACACCTCCACCTCCCCCTGCTGGGCCGCAGGATAACAGTTCAACATCCTCCCCTGCATCCACCCCTGTGGAGAGGGCTGAGTCCTCAGACCCCACAGGCCCTACATCAGAGGCCCCCCCTGCCAAGCGACGAAGGGGCCGTCCCAAGAAATCCCTGGGAGTATCCCGTGGCAAAGCACCTGCCAAACGTCAGTCACAGAGCCAGCCATGATGGCAACACTCTGCACTACTGCATTGACTTTTTGGACTGTCCTTCCCCACACTGCCTTGTGAATGGCATCTGTCTGTTGGACTGGGTCACCGCATCAATGTGGTGACAACTCGATTCTCTCATGTACCATAACTGTCAACTCACTGCTTCACTAATCACCTCAATGTAAATGTTCACCCCCCTCATATGTCACCATTGTAAATAAATACACCTCACACACATGTTGTTGTTTCTGCTCCGTCTTTATTCCAGGATATGCAGTCATCACCATGATTAAAATGTACCACGAGTATGGAATGTATGTAGGCAAGGAGAGGCTGAAGTGACCTAGGAAAACACAACAGAACAAGATTCACTAGTCTGGGTGTGGCATCACAGACATCACACAACACATACCATAAAGCCAATACAACATGCACACATCACAATGAGCAACAAGTGCCAGCATACACATCCTGTAGATGTTCAAAATTACCCTGTCCCATAAACATTGTCAGCCACCACTGAGTCAACAACCGGCTGCAGTCACAAAGCTCACATACACCTTCACAACAACAGCAACATCATCAGACAATGGGTCCGTTGTACATTGTCCCTCACCTTCAAGTGAAGTAGCGGTTGATGAGCTGTTGATGCAGGTCAACACCATCCTTCTCTCCACTGTCCTCATCACTGGACACGGGTTGGTGCAGGTGGGGGCCTTGGCTGCTCATCATCATCCAGGATCAGGGGGATATCCTTGCGATTGGCTAGGTTGTGGAGCATGCAGCATGCCACTTCACTCTGACACACCTTCCTGGGCGAGTACATGAGTGCACCTCCCGTCTTGTCAAGGCACCGAAATCGTGGCTTCAGGAGACCAAAAGTCCGCTCCACCACACGACGTGTCCTCCCATGGGCATCATTGTAGCGTACATCAGCTGGTGTCCTGGGATTCCGCAGTGGGCTCAGCAACCATGGACGGTTGGGATATGCAGAGTCACCTAGGTGTGAGAAACACAGATAAACCTTGTAATTATACTGTGGCAGAGGACAGCATGTCACACACACAGCACGCTACTGGACTCTTCGTACTCATCCACAATCCATGCATGCTCAGGAAGCAGATTAGCCATGAGCTGTGGTACAATGCTGTTCTGCATGATGTATGAGTCATGGGCTGAGCCTGGAAATTTGGCACACACGTGCGTGATGATCATGTCCGCCTGGCACACCACTTGCACATTTATGGAGTGAAAATGTTTTCGATTCCTATAAATGTGCTCCCGTGCCTGTGGTGGAACAAGCCCAACATGGGTGCAATCAATGGCCCCAACAACATGGGGGATGTGTCCAAGGGCATAAAAGTCTCCCTTCACAGCCGCCAATTCAGGCACCCTGGGGAAATGGATATACCTGTCCTTGTATATCATCATGGCAGACAGGACATCACGCAGCACCATGCTGAACATGGGTTGCGACATCCCACCTGCGCTGGCCACCATGTGCTGGAATGATCCAGAGGCAAAAAAATGCAGGGCCGCCATCACCTTAGACATTGGGGTGAAAGCTGTTGGATATGTTCTGCGAGGCTGCATGTGGTGCTCCAACATAGCACATAGGTTTTGTAGGGTGGCTCTATCCAGACGGAATATCCGGATGACCTCCTCATCCTACATGTCTGCCAGCACTGTGTAGGGATGATGCAGATTTGGTCTCCTCCTAGTTGAGATGAAAGTGGACACATGTCAATTCAATACACCATGAGACGTGTACATCTTACGTTTTGACTGACACAACGCCAACAATGACTGTCATCACAATTGAGTTACAGAGCAGCTTACATGTAGGGACACCTTCAGCTACACTACTCGCACACTTGTCCCCTTTCACACAGCAAGTACATCCAAAACAACATCTGACTATGCGAATGCACTTGGGGATATGGCCACATCTAGCATGAGCAGGCCTGAGAGTATTTCATACAGCATATCTGTAAAACTGCAACACCACTGTCTCATACCTAGCTGCTGTACCTGACACACCTTCAGGCGTAAGTTGAACATGGCACACATCAACAACACAATGACCACAGGCTGAGCGTAAACAACAAGTGGGTGCATGATCCAAGAAAACAAGACAGTCAAATCTGCACATTCTACATTAAGACATACATCACTGTGATTTTCACAGCACTTTCACACATTGACATGTGTACACATTTGAGAGTCCATAACAACACTGTTCTGTGTACATGCCCATCAATATCACAAGTGACATGTGAGTGTGTACATTCCAATGTACTACATAACATACACAAACATGGCATGTGTAGTCAGCAGTGTGTTAAATGTTACACTGGCATTGTGTGCACAATGATGTGCCATTAATCATGTAGCCAATGTGCACTGTTGATGACTGCCCATTGGCCATTGACACAACATGATGTGTCCATAGGTGCTGACAAAGTGCTCCGCCACCCAAATCACAATCACTCAAGTCAATGTATGGCACCCAAATCGCGGAAGCTACCGCCTGCAACCAGCGGTGTGTCACCACCAATCCCTAGAACACAATCGCGGTAGTGAGAGATATATATGTATTGCCAAATGGCGGTTGGCATGCTCCGCCACCCAAATCACGGTCACAGGCACCAATGTATGGCACCCAAATTGTGGAAGATACCGCCTGCCACCAGCGATGTGTCACCACCAATCCCTAGAACTAACCCTGGGTGGTGAACTACGCTACGCTCGCGGAGTTTGCGTAGTTTTGGTAACTTCGCGATTCGCGTAGAGCGCGAAGTTACCGAGCACTACGCAATTTGCGGCGTAGCGTAGCTGCTTTTCTTCTTCGCACGCTCAATATACGTTCTCGGGCGTGCGGTAACGACCTTCCGTGATTCTGCGTTCGCCGACGCGATTTCCTATCCGTTCGCGGGCACCACGAGATTTGGAATCCGGCTGCACGATCCCGCGAGAGTTTGCGAACGCGAACACATCATTCGGACGCGCGATCTGACTTCCGGCGGCAGTGTTGGTAAGATCGCGATCCCGAACACGAAGAAACTACAATCTGGCGAAGAATATCTCTCGAGCATCATAAAACCTTCTCGAAAATGATTCTTTTGCTCCAAAAAACTCCTCAGATTGTGATTTAGCTGTAGTTTTTTGTGCAAGGAGTCCTTTTTCTTTTTTTACTTTTTTTTTCAAGAGGAAGGAAGTGCCCCTGAGTCTCAAACTTCCTGTTCCTGTCCAGCAGGCTCCTCCCAGTGCTTTGTCCATGTGCTGTTCACTTTCATTTGGATTTGGAGCTGGAAGGATCACTTTTTGTGTCTGTCTGCTGCATCATATCATTGGATTGGATTTGAGGACTTTTGGATTTGAGATTTTACAAGTAAGTTGGAGAATTGGTGTACTTGTCTGTTTCATTGGGGCTTGTTTGTACTTACATTTTTTTGGGATTTTCATCGTTTTTAAAATGTATTGATGTGGCCTGTAGTTTCAGTAGGGGCCTAGTTGTTTTTCTTTGATTGGAATTTCAGCCAGTAGGCCCAGAGGTACCCATGGGTACATGTTTCTGTGGTGTCTGTTGAATTTAAACATCATGTAGGGCATGGATGGCATTGGATTGAATTGGTAAATGTGGTTTTTGGGGTGTATTTCACTTTTTGGGTGTGTGTTAATAAATAAATACCTTTGTTGGATGTGTGTGTGTGCTTGTTGTGTAACTTTCCAACCTTTCGTAGCCCTGTGGATTTTCGTTTTTGCATTTTTGTATTAAAGCTGTGTTGTTTAGCAGGCCTCCTTTGTCTGGTCATATTATAGGCCTGCTTGAGTTCATTGTTTTCCATTGCCTGTTGTGACTGTGAGTGACCATGTGGCTTGGGGCCATTTTGTGGTGGTAGTTTAGTAGTGTGCTGCTTTTTCCATATAGGCCTGCATGTCTTTTCTTTGTTCCCCTTGGCTTATGCTTGTTGTTGTTGTGGCCTGGCCATGTGGGTGGCAGACATTTTGTGAAGGCAGGCAGTGTGGTTTTGCCATAGGCTTGCATTGTCTGTCTTCCATTTCTTTTTGTTGTGGGTGGCTAGTGGCCATTTTGTGGAGCCATCCAGGCAGTGTGCTTTTGCCATAGGCCTGCATTTATTGTCTGTCTTCACTTTCTTGTTATTATTTGTGGGTGGCCTGGCCATGTGGGTGGCGGCCATTTTGTGGAGCAAGGCAGTGTGCTTGCTTTTGCCATAGGCTTAAGCTTGTGGCCTAGTCTGCCAGTATACCCAGAGGTAGTCATCATGGGTGCATAAAAACTGTTTCTGTGTTGTCTGTTGAATTTTAACATCATTTAGGGCATGGATGGCATTGGATTGAATTGCAAAATGTGGTTTTTGGGGTGGTATTTCAGTTTTTTGGTGTGTGTTAAATAAATAGGCCTTTTCAGCCAGTAGGTAACCCTGGGCGTTCAGCTCGCGGACTTTGGGCAACTCCGCACTGCGCGACAACGCGGACTTACACTTTTTATCTTCTTTGCGCGCTCAATATACGTTTTCACGCGCGCGATAACGACTTTTTGTGACGATTGCGATGCCGAACACGCAGAATTTACAATCTGGCGAAGAATATCTCTCGAGCAGCATAAAACCTTCTCGAAAATGATGATTTTGTTCATTTTGCTCAAAAAACTCCTCAGGTTGTCATTTAGATGTAGTTTTGTGAGCAAGGAGTCATTTTTTTTTTTTACAATTTTTTTAAAGAGGAAGGAAGTTCCCCAGAGTCTCCAACTTCCTGGTCCTGTCCTTTGTCTTCACTTTCTTGTTATTGTGGGTGGCCTGGCCATGTTGGTGGCGGCCATTTTGTGAAGCCAGGCATTGTGCTTTTGCCATAGGCCTGCATTGTCTGTCTTGTCTTACTTTTCTTGTTGTTGTGGGTGGCCTGGCCATGTGGTGGCGGCCATTTTGTGGGACCAGCCACTGTGCTTTTGCCATAGGCCTCCAAGCTTGCGGCCTAGTCTGCCAGTAGGCCCAGAGGTAGTCATCATGGGTGCATAAAAACTGTTTCTGTGTTGTCTGTTGAATTTTAACCTCATTTAGGGCATGGATGGCATTGGATTGAATTGCAAAATGTGGTTTTTGGGGTGGTATTTCAGTTTTTTGGTGTGTGTTAAATAAATATGCCTTTTCAGCCAGTAGGTAACCCTGGGCGTTCAGCTCGCGGACTTTGGGCAACGCCGCACTGCGCGACAACGCGGAATTACATTTTTTTCTTCTTCGCGCGCTCAATATACGTTTTCGCACGCGCGAGAACGACTTTTTGAGACAATCGCGATGCCGAACACGCAGAATTTACAATCTGGCGAAGAATATCTCTCGAGCAGCATAAAACCTTCTCGAAAATGTTGATTTTGTTCATTTTGCTCAAAAAACTCCTCAGGTTGTCATTTAGATGTAGTTTTGTGAGCAAGGAGTCATTTTTCTTTTTTTTACAATTTTTTTAAAGAGAAAGGTAGTTCCCCAGAGTCTTCAATTTCCTGGTCCTGTCCTTTGTCTTCACTTTCTTGTTATTGTGGGTGGCCTGGCCATGTGGGTGGCAGCCATTTTGTGAAGCCAGGCATTGTGCTTTTGCCATAGGCCTGCATTGTCTGTCTTGTCTTCCTTTTCTTGTTGTTGTGGGTGGCCTGGCCATGTGGTGGCGGCCATTTTGAGGGACCAGCCACTGTGCTTTTGCCATAGGCCTCTAAGCTTGCGGCCTAGTCTGCCAGTAGGACCAGAGGTAGTCATCATGGGTGCATAAAAACTGTTTCTGTGTTGTCTGTTGAATTTTAACATCATTTAGGGCATGGATGGCATTGGATTGAATTGCAAAATATGGGTTTTTTGGGGGGTCTATTTCACTTTTTGGGTGTGTTAAATAAATGCCTTTTTTGCGTGTGTATGTGTTGTTGTTGTGGTTGTTGTGTAACTTTCCAAACTGTTTTTAGCCATGTGGATTTTAGTTTTTGCATTAAAGCTGTGTGTGTTTTATCAGGCATCCTTTGTCTGGCCATATAGGCCTGCTTGAGTTCATTGTTTGCCGTGCCTTGTGCCTGTGAGTGACCATGTGGCTGGGGGCCATTTTGTGGTGGTAGTTAGTAGTGTGCTGTTTTTGCCACATAGGCCTGCATGTCTTTCCATTGTTCCTCTTGTCTTACTGCTTCCAAATCCATCCCCATTGCCAGCTGTAGCTCCCTGATGTTGCATCCATCCCACGTGATGCACAAATTTAGGCCAAACAGGCTCCACTACATTTTAGTTTTTGTTCTTTGCTATTCTTATTCTTCCTGACTGTACACAGTACACCAGGAAAACCCTGGCCTTGTTGTCAAAGTCTCATAAATGGCTACACTGTTGTTGTTGACTGAGTTTCTAAAATTTAATAATTGAGACAACCACACACTAAGTTATATATTATATTAGTTTGATTTGTGCTATCATTTGACTGATGTTCTTCTGGATTTTTTGCTTTTAGGTGCACAAAAGACTGAGGACTAGGTGTGTCATCACTGCCCATTGTACTGCCAGACAGACATCCTGCTACTGTACACGACGTGACTTGTGACCTGACCAGACATCTCTGCAACTTGTGCAACTGAGTGCTGCTGACATCTGAAGAAAATGGGCCCAAAGAAAGCAGGTACCAGGTCCTCCAGTACCAAGAAAGTTGCTATTGAGAAGAAGGAACAGAAGAAGGAAGTGACACTTAAGTCTGGTGTGCCGCCCAATACCTTTTTGGGGAAAAGAAAATTACGCCTGCAGCAGCGGTGTCCAGGGGGCAAGCTGGGGGCAGCACCTCCGCATCAGTGGGCCCAACCCACCAACCCAGGCCCAAGCACATGAGTGTGGAAGAGGTAGCCAGCCTAATGGTGGAAAGCAGTGATGGTGAGCCTGAGATAAACTTATCGCTATCTCAAAGTAGTACCCAATCAACGCAGGAGGAAACACAGCAGATAAGTGGTCAACAACAACAGCCGCAACCACCGCCCACAATAGTAGTTGTTGTTCCTCCCGAAGTAGGGGCAGTTCAGGAAATTGAGCCTCATGCAGAGGTAGAAGAAGAAGCCACTCATTCAGAAGATCCATTGTCTTCCAAATCTCCAGCAAGGAAAAGGAGGGGTAGTCCATCAAGTTCTTCGCCAAGCCCCCCTTCTGATGATCTAGATGCCACTTGGAAGCCACAAACTGAGTCTGAGAGGGAGACACGTCCCAAGACCAAGCTAGGGAAAAGGAAGGTTCCAGAAAGCCTTACACTTATGGAGGTCGATGTAGAACAGCAGGATGATGATGATGAGCCAGTCATCACGAACATCACTCCCGGCCCCGAGGAGATGGAGACCAACATTATTACCCTATCCAAAATCGCTGCGAGGGATGTAGCATGCATACCTCCACAGGTAACACCAACACGACCTACAGCTTCCATATTTGCATTAGCAAAGGCCCGGCAGCGACCTACATCCAGCACAACCACCACCTCAGTAGAAGTAGGTAGTGGTACAGCACAGAGTCAAATTCAACACACACCCTCCAGTTCATCCGGCATTGGAAGTGGCACCTCCAGCAGGAGGCAAAAGTTAAGCTCCCCAGTTTGGGACTTCTTTACGGTTAGCGAAAAGGAGGAGAACATTGCTATATGCTCCATTTGTAATACCTCTGTTAGTCGTGGTAAGCTTGGTACAAACTATGGTACCGGAGGCCAAATAACCCATCTGAAAAACACCACTTGATCAGCTGGGAGGACCACCTTCGCGGCATAAAAACTGCAACCATTGGTGTTGGTGGGGATAAAGGAGTAGAAGATCCGATCACGGTGGAAGAGGAAGGACAGGGAGACATTCTCTCTGGTAGTGGTACACAAAGTCTCCCTGTCCCCAGCAGTGCAGTGTTAACGTCGCCCACATCTTCAGCAACATCTCAGTGGCACAAGAGTAAGAGTCAGCCTGAGACAGCAAGGAGTACCGCAATGAAAAAAGTGCGTTGTTGAGCCTAAGAGAAAGGAAAACCATGCAGCCTACCATTATCAGCATGTTTGGGGGAGGGGCAGTACTGAACGCAACCACCCAATAGCACGTTTGTACAATGCGAAGCTGGCTAAAATGTTAGCACTGGACCTTCTCCCTTTTTCTTTTGTTGAAGGGGTGGGTTTTCTGGAATTTGTGACAGCCATCTGCCCAAAATGTCATGTTCCCAGCCGCTACTATTTTGCCAGAGTTGCTGTTCCAGCACTACATCACGACGTGCTGGAATTGCTTGGAAAAGCCTTGAAGCAGAGTGCTGTTCACAGTATCCACCTGACAACAGACATGTGGACCAGTTGCCAAGCCACAGATTACATGTGCATCACTGCACACTGGATCTCTTTGCGGGGGTTAGAGAACAGATATCTGCTGGTGTTGACGCTGCTGAGATTTTTCATGCCACTCGCAAACATGCAACTGTAGCCATGTTTGCCATGGAGAAATCTCATACTGCTGCAAACATTTTGGAAGAGTTTAACAGCAAGGTCTTTGAGTGGCTGCGCCCAAGAGGGCTTAAGATTGGTTTTGTTGCCACGGACAATGGCAGTAATGTAGTTAAGGCCATGGGCGATGGTGGCTATTTCAGGGTCCCGTGTTTGGCACACTGCATTAACATTGTTGTTCAAGACTTTCTGAAAAATGAATACAAAGTCAGCAACTTACTGACCGCCTGCAGAAGAATATGCACACATTTCAGCCATTTTTTTAAAGCCCGGAAGCAGCTGAGAGTCTTTCAACATGAGCATAAAATGCCAGTCAAAGCACTCATCCAGGAGGTGCCAACACGTTGGAACTCAACTTATTACATGCTTGATCATCTGTTTGACCTGTACATACCACTCAATGCTTATGTCATGCAAAGATTAGGGGAACCTACTGTGAGAGGCATGACCGTTGAGATGGGTCAATGGGACCTCATTAAATGCCTGACAGAGATGCTACTTCCTTTTGAGATCTTCACACGTGAAGTCAGCAGGGAGGACTGTACTATGGGCCAAGCTATCCCATTGTTGCACATGCTAGAGCAACAGCTGAAGGAGGTGTCTGAAACGTATGCAGGTGTGGATGACAAACAAGACGCATATCATTTGGCGGAGTCATTAGCCGCTCGCTTATCTGAAAATACAAGGATTAAAAATAACATTGTGTCACAACAACATTACATTACTGCCACAATTTTGGATCCACGGTACAAAGTATTTCTGAACAGTAAGGCAGTAATTCCTTTTTTGGAAGTGGATGTTGCCAACTACAAAACTTTGATAGCTGAGGAAGCCACTAAGTTCGAAAACGAACGGCTGGTAATTACAGGCCCCCCACCCCAGGCCATAACAAGTACTACAGGGCATCCAGAGTCAAGTTCTACTTCGGAGCCTGAGGGCAGTGCATTTGCCTCCCAGCAGTCACCGACACCAACACTACCAATAACATCAACAACAGCAAGAACAGGATCATCCACAGTACAATCGGCAACTGATTGGTTTCTACGGCAGGGGTATTGTAAGTCCAGTGCTGATGCAAAGGCAAAATAGGCCGAGCACATCGGAGCATCCCTGAACATTGAGCGGACGGTCCAGGCCTATCTGGATGACCCAACAGAGGTCTTCATGGATCGAAACCCATTGGTGTATTGGTATGGGAAAAGAAGCCAATGGACAGTGCTCAGCAGGCTGGCGATAAAGTATCTGGCTTCCCCTGTCGTAAGTGTCTCTTCTGATCGTGTTTTCAGTGCTGCTGGTGCCATTGTAACTTTGAAAAGGACCAGTCTCTTGCCCAAAAGCGTGGAGAGGTTAACCATGATCAAAATGAATCAGCACTTTATACCACCGGATTACAAAATACGTGAATCACAGCAGGAAGAGGAGAGCGACTTCGATGACGTAAGTAGTGGTTTACAGGACCTACTTCTGTCTGAACCACCAGAGTTTGAGGACGAGCTCCTCTTCCCTGATAACTAGGCTTTCAAATTGTTACTTTCTTCCTTCCTTTATTTGTCTGTGTATCTGTCTTTCTGGTTCAAATCAAATCACAACAAATCCATCACCACCGTCTTCTCTTTTTATTTCCCTATTGGAGTTGAACGTCTGTGCATTTAACTGTCCACTCTTCAGAGTCCTGCTTCATCTTCCTGACTCGCCCTAATTACATTTCCATCAAGCCAGACATTGGAGTACAAGAAATGTTGCCTTTAACAGTCCCTCCATAAGAAGTGAAACGTGACTATAGCTATCCTCCGTTTTGTTTCCGAGCCAAAACTCATCACTGTCCGAAGGCTACCACCTCTGCAGGCATCCACAACTCTTCACTGTCAGAACTTGGGCAGGCATCCAAAAGTAAACTCATCACTGTCAGAAGGCTACAGCCTCGGCAGGCATCCAAAGCTCATCACTGTCAGGACAGAAGGTACTTGGCAGAGAAAGACAAGACTCTTCGAAGAAACTTGCTGACATTTCTGCAAACTCAATTGACCAGCAATGACCGCTACCCAGGCCGCGGCCCATCACAGCGCTGACCATGTGAAGCAACTTAAACTGCGACAAAGTGCCACAGATGAATAAGACGAAAACCGAAACAGCGACTAACACTCAAAATGAATGTGGAGTAATAATGAGGCCACTGCCTCGTTAAAAAAACCACACACCTGTCAGAACTAGGCATCTGATGAGCTGACAGCCAAAGAGAAGAGCAAGACAGGTAATGATGGCATGCATTGGATGCTTGCTGACTCTGGAGCGATTGCTGTTGTTTGTTGTGTTGATGTTGTGCATGAAGTCGAACTCTACTAGCTAATCTACAAAGTGAAAGTGACTCAAGTGACAGTCAATGTTTCCCTTCTTGTTGTTTAATAACCAAATTGTACACCTACTACTGCAGATGCAGGCCAATATCTGTTGCAATTTTTTAATATGGAATATGGACTTAATCGGAGTCACTACAGACTGAGTTGGAGTTGGACAACACGTACCACACCATGATGATGACCATACTATCTTTGCACGCAGTCAGTCAGTTGGATCGGAGATGATTGAAGGAATAACTGCGTTTCATGAAGTGGCATAAAAGGTAAGCACAACAATTCAACAAGAAAGTAAACACAGCAGACCTACATGTCCATGTAGTGGTGGAGTCGAGTGTAGTCATATGACTGACAGCGGCGCATTGATTTAGTCACTTAATTTTGAAAATGCTAGGTTGCTGTATATGCCTTTTGTCTGGCTCTGTCAAAATTTAAGGTAAATGGAGGTTGGGTCACGGGCTGGTGCTGTGGTGGGCCTGTTCTGTCCTGTTGTTGTTGTAGCTTAATGCTGTAAACAGAATAGACACGATATATCCAAGCCGCCTCAGTCTGAAAGTGTTCTCTCTTCTCTTCTTGGACTCCACCGTAATTGATGCTTTTTTTTATTCATTGATTTTTCAATACCCCTTTTGTTTTTCCATCTACACTTACAGGCCGGCCTTTACCCTGTGCTATACTGGGAGAAACAACTCACACTTACCTTACCAATCCGCATCATGCAGGCAGTGGCACCCAAGATTGATGTGCGGAGCGTCCATGGAAGATAGGACCAAGAGGAATGACGAGATTCAACTCCACAATTTGACCAGGATAATACAGTAACTTTAGTATCATTCATCATTCGTCTTTTAATTAATTTGATTCCTTTTTTCTCTTCAATCATTACGACTGTGTGTTGTGTTGTTGTTTGTTTGCTAATTGATCCCTACAACTATTTTTTAATTTTCTTTGCTATCTTTAAAAGTAAGCCCGGTACAACATGGAATTTGGGTCTCTCTGAGGGCATACTGGCAAGGCAAATTGCATAGAATATACTGCTGCCCTGTACTGTCTAATTGTCTAGTAGTAGTTAGTAAGTACTACTCATTAACCATCAAGTTATCTTCATCATCATGCATGCATTTCCTTTTTCTCCCTTTATAGATTTATTGGATAAGATCATGGTCATCTGCCAAGATTGCGCTTTGCTTTTGTTGTGTCCATGCGTACTGTTTTTCTTTGTCAAACCTTTCCCCAAACCCCCTTCCCATCCATTCATCAAACCCTAACCCTCTTCCCCCGGGCTGTGATTTATATTGAGGTGTGATGTGACTACATTAAATGTACACCAATTGATCACACGCTTGCTGGGGCAGATGTGGTGAAAGCAACACTAATTCAATTTCAAGGCAGGGCGAGGATCTTCTTCTGCTTGCCCACCCATGCTCAGTCTATGTGCAAGCCAATTTTTTTCCAAAGGGACCGTCACCTAATACATCATAATTAATTGCCGGCATTGATTGGATTCATCATCAACATCCTACCACACAGCAGTAAATGTTACGAATTACGATTGTGTTAAGTTAAGTGACTCACTCGACACAACTACAGTTCGTAACTTCTTGTACTAGGCTGTCCCCACCACCATTATGTTTTATTTTACTTTAGCAGTTGCAATATTGTTTGTTTGGCAGTCTTCTTCTGTACTGTACTTTACTTCGTTCTACTACTCCTCCCACAGTCGCTCTCAGGCAAGTGACTGTCTCTTTTTATTTTTTTGCAAATGCTACTGCCAGTGTCTACTACTACCACCACAACCATGGCATCTTCTCCATTCTCTTGGGAAACCATGCAGCGATCGCTGTGCCAAACTTAATCATCATCAATCACAGGTAAGATAAGTTTGGTGGGAGGTATAATGGACTAGGAGGAGAGACTGACAGTACTAGTAGGACAAATAACTCAGTGAGGGGTACCGCATCTATCTGTTTGTGTTACATAATCGGCAGATTATTTAAATCAAACACTGGCTGCGGCCCTGCAGCAGCAAGGAAACCATGTGACGTAAATTCGTAAAACAGTAACCCCTCACAAAACATTAACATCGTATGTTTAAGTATAAATATAATTTATTACCCTAACAAAAATAAACTATCCCACACCTGACCCACCCTCTCCCTAACCCCAACCAATGTCCAAAACAAAAAGTCCAAACAATGTCCATAAACCCCAACGCCCAATTCCCACCCACCAACAAAAGGAATAAAAAGGGGCAATGCAACGGGGTCCTATAGTTCTTATATTCGGCGGGCTTTCAGGTGTTTGTCCACCAGGATCTTCACCCGCTCCTCTAGTTTCTCCTCTAGGCGTGAAATCCGGAGGAGCATCAGGCGGCGAAATGCCCTGCAGTGGCATCCAGGGTGGGGGGCAGCAGTGCTGGCTGTTAATGAATTGCGGCGGCGGGCGGCTGCCTGACCACGGCGATGTACCACTGGAGGTGGGGCCTGGCTGGGGCCCGGGGCATTGGAGGAGGCTGCAGCTGCTGCCGCCTCCTCCTCCTCCTCCGCCTGAGCCACCAGCCGCCGGTACTCTTCGCAGATGGCCTCCAGTTTCCGGCGCCGGGCCCTGGCTGCCAACTCCTTCCGGGATGGTTTTTCTTGGGAAGGAGGATCTATATCAAGAAAGAAAAATAATATTGTTGTAACCAATACTCTTAGAAAACAGTAACACAAAATTAATTCAACACATAGTGGCACAGTAGCACTAGCAAGAAGCACAGTACATAACATTTGTGGTAATAATCTATCCTCCCACTTCCTCGGCCTCTAACATTTGTGGGAGTTTCAGGCATTATACTAGCACTATGGACTCCAGTACACAGTACACCAGTCTTCTTCTTATCTCTAGTTTAGCGAAATTACATAACCTGGTTGTAGCCGGCATGCCAGCTCAGTCATCTATGCTTGCACCCAAGACAAACATACGAGTCATGACGCAGACTCATGTTAGTTTTATTTACTACTGTCTGCAGGTGGGGAAGCTCGTATTTTTCTATTACGGCCGGTGGCACTGGTCATACTCTCTCTGTTACATGAAGGGCAATTGCTCAATTTCACTTTCACAGTGCCCTGGCTACTACAAAAGGCAGATTATATATCTGATCCAATGATCATTGCTTATATATGGGACGATGACATAAGGTCAGTAGCGGTCGGTGGTGGGAGTGCTGCCGGGCGGTGACGTGGGAGGGGCAGGGTGGGGGTAGTAAACTATGGATTACGGCCAATTACAGGTAAGTAAACATATAAATAAATAAAACTAATTTCGTTGCGCGCACTGCATCGCATTTGGCAGTGCAGTGCGCATAATGAAATTCGCTTTATTTATTTTTATGTTTAGTTACCTGTATTTGGCCATAATCCATTGTTTACTACCCCCACCCTGCCGCTCCCCACATCACCGCCCGGCAGCACTCCCACCACCGACCGCTACTGCATAAGGTACTTTGTTTTGATTGACTGTGTAACCAACAGATAGGCCACCCTTTGCAGGCTGGCTGACACATTCAAAAATAAATTAACATAGGTAGGGAGTGGTCCTCGGAGTCGAAGGAAGGCACTTGATAACTAACTATACACAATATATATGATGTGCTTGCAAACTTCTGTGAGTCAACTGTATTCTGAAAATACAACTTGTATTCCCCTCGGGTTTGATACTCTGGCGCGGTTTCTTTTACATTCCCTTCAAACTAAGACTCCGCATCCCGTGACAGTCTCCACCTATGCTGTCTATGATGAATACATACAGGCATCCATCCATTCTAAGTAAATGTCTATCATTCTTCTTAATCTCTCCACAAACTTTAGTTTGTTTCACCAACAACCACCCATGCGTCCACTCCTTCCTTGCTTGCCTTGGCTTTGAGTTTCACCCAAACACCGCTGATGATTCTTGATATCCCCAGTATCCACCCATACTGTGTCGCCCACCCAGGCAGGCATCCATTCTTCTTTCACCTTCCACCCATCCTTCAACAACACATGCATCTGATTCCTATCAGCCACCTATGCATGCTTCCAACGTATCCTTCTCTGGCAGTCATATTACATCTCGCCCATCCTTCCTCCTTCCACCCTTCTTTCCCTTTTTGTTCAACACGTCCATCAAGGTCATCTGATCTGACTTTTAGTCTTCTCCATAAAACTTTCACAGCTGAGTTGGAGTCAGATAGAAGAGGCCATTGGTTACTCAACTCACGCTGCTAATGCTATTGCTAATGCATTGCTAATGGTAAGTAAAGGGTGTCTTCTTCAACCGTTGTATAATGTTCACTGCAACTTCATACTTAATAAGTCTCAACAGTACAGTGACTGTGAGTGAAGTGAACACCCTTCCAGCTAGTGCAATGTCAATAAGTAATTAATATAACTTACCACCGCCCGCCACTGCTGCTGGCTCACCCCTGTAGCTCCTGCAGGTGCCGCATCTCCTGCCCCCTCCGGAATGGCCGCATCGCCATCGCCGCTGGCCCCGCCGGCACTGGTGGTCGGTAGTACGCCTAGAAAAAAACATGACACATTTTTAGATGCCTGTACACCTCCCCCTATTTATTCGTTTTCACTAGCAAGATTGAAAAAAGTTAATACATACATATACAACATACATCACTAGTCCAAATCGGGTATTAGAGTAGAGTCAGTAGACACTAGTAGTGTTATGGTCCCTAGGGTCATTATTATAGTCTACTCTACTCTTTGCAAAGTTAGCCTGAGCCATGCAACCATTTTTAGCTTCATGTCTTTTGCGCATGTTACCTCGCAGCTTGTTGTGCAGTAAGACGCCTTTTGAGCCCACATGAGCTCATACAGCTACTGTCTGAGCGTTGCGTACAAGAGGTCGAAAAACAAGCCACTTTGTTATGGAGTTCGGTTAGTCCGTATTGCTTAGCCATAAGTAACATGTTACACTTTTTGGCATGACTGAGAAATGCTTGCATTATACTATCTAACGCGCACCATTTTTCTCATAACAGGCAGAAGATTCCCTTCTACGAACCACAGATTTGCAGAGCTTATGAATGATGCATGTAACCAGTACTTCTACGGTCTACGGTGAGGGGTCTCCCAGAATTCGCACAGATCTTTTGTCTTCTATCATGCACTTGTAACAATGTTTATTGTTTTAATCTTATGCATTTTGCTGTTGGAGCTGGCTGTAGTACACTGAATTTTATAGAACAACATACAGAGCTTGTTAGTTGAAAATAAACCTTTTGAACTTACACATAGACTCTGTGGTATTTGGTGTGGTGGTGGTGGTGGACTTACACGAGTGAGTGAGCGAAAGGGTGTTATGTTTTGGGTTGTGTAATCATTGGGTATCTTCGGGTGGGGGTTCGGGGACCTAATGAGACACTATAGCTAGTCGGTCAGGGGATTGTGGGTTCACTTCTGACTGAGGTGTGAGGAAGGTCCAACCTCCCATCACCAACATCCTATTTTCTTGTGCATAGTTCTGTATGTGGCTGTGCAGAATCCCCACAACAGTAGTAGTAAGTACTATATCCTATCAAAAATAGTCAAATATCTGGTTGGGCATTTTGTTGGTGGTAATTGTCAAAGCCTCAAGATTAAGAAGACTAGAAGAGGACAACCCAAAGGACTGGACTCAGTGGCTAGAGCTATTGGTCAATCTGAGTTTTATTCAAAACCGTAAAATAAAGAGTGGCAAACTGGGCAAGCTTAGCTACAGACAGACTAATAGTAGTAGTACAGAGAGTCATAGCAGAGGCAGTTAGAACTTAGAGGCAGGGATAACCAGAATTTAGAAACAGATAGTCAAGTCAAGATCAAAGAAGCTTTTGTAAAAATAGAATTAGGAAGTGGAACCAGAATTAATAGTTCAGAAAAAATAAGGTGAAGTAAAAGTTAGGGAAATATAATTGTTAATATTAACCACTGGAGGACTTACTGGGGCCAGCAGCAGGGCCCTCGGTAGAGGAGCGGTCCTCTGGTGGTTGTCCCGCCGACTCGGACCCCGTCTTCTTGCCCCTGGGTGCTGCAGATCAGTGATCATGTAAGATATAATAAAGAAAGAGACAAACATTAATGATTGCTGTGAAACAAATAAATTATCTAAAAAAATGCTCCAAAAACATTTTAGGAAACAATAATTGCAATAAAATTGACCTATCTAATCCGATCGACTACTGGCTTGCGGGATTCACGGACCGTCTACTTATTTTATTAACACTAATCCAGTGTTCCATTCTGATTGATTCGAATCCAGAACACTAACTAAGCCTAAGTACCACCTGACCTAGCCCACCTATTCCAGACGGGCCAATTGTTCACTAAGTCTGCATTTCCATTTTTTTAGCCCTCAAAAATGCATAGATGAGATGGAGGACACATGCATAAATTTGTGCATACACCAAATTGTTGGTTGGTTGCGTCTGATGTTCTGCTACTGACTGACACTGCTAAGCCTACCACTCACTAAACAAACTACAAAAGGTTCTACTAAGGACTGGGGTAAGCAGCACTCAGTGACAGAGGATGCGTCACGCAGACCGTTAAAAAATTATCAACTAATACTAACTAAACCTTGTATCAATCCATCCACCACTATTTGACAGGAGGACAAAGGAAGGACTAGAGTCTCTCTAGCAATAGCATTACCTAACTTAAGTTCTCTAAAGTAAACTCTTACATAATAATCAGGCCAAGCGAGCGCAAAGTTGCAAACAAGTAAGAGTAGCGCCGAGCACCTGTGTCCTACCATCACAGAAGATTTTGAAACGTAATTTACCTGCAATGTAAGCAGCAGTATTCTTGTTATTCGTAAAAAATTATACACAATACTTATACTACTATATATATTAGCTATTCACCAAGCCCCACGACCTCGACACCTAGCAGGTCCAACAGGTCCTGCTCCCGGTCCAGGATGTCTGACCACCAGTGGGCCAGCTGGTTATGGGTGCGCCGGACCCCTGAGCAGCGAAACACTGCCCGGCGCACCTTCGCCCACTGGCGGTGACGCTCCTGGGTAGGGTACCCAGAGCCTGGCCTGCCGCCTGCTGCCAAGGTCAAGGGGAGGTGGCGCTGCACAAAAAAAACAAGGGCGGCCACCTCCGCCTCGCTAAAAAGCTGCCGGGCTTGCACCCCTGCAGGGCGCAGTCTGCCACAAGGCAAGCAGCTCTTAGGCGCACGCGCCTTGCCCTTGGACCCGGTAGTGCTGCTGCTACCCTTCGCCATGGTTCTGGGGTGTGTGGGAGGAGGCGGAAAGAAAAGTTAGAAGGAAAAAATAAAGTTAGGGGAAGAAGTAGGAGCTTAAAGAAGAAAGTAATATAAAACAGTAGAAAAGTAAAAAAAACACAGTAAAAAGTAGAAATAAATGCAAAATATAGACTTAGGCACAGAGAGAGATAGATAATAAATTAAAAAAATTGAAAAACAGTGTAAAAACTAAGGATTGCAAAGATTGAGGGAGGATAGAAAAGCAGGCCCAGAACCATAGCATAGAGTGAAAAACAAGATGGCGCGCCCATCGCGACCGCATGGGTAAGTTCGTGCGATATTTCTCCCCGAGCACGCAAAAAGCGTCGCGAACACGTACGACGCGTTCCCGAACATGAAATGCGCATCGCGAGCACGCTATACGCGACCCAGAACAGGAAATAAGGCATCGCGAACGGGCGGGACAAGTGAAAAACAAGATGGCCGTGCCCATAGGCGACCGCATGGACAAGTTCGAGAGATACTATCCCCCGAGCACGCAAACAGCATCCCGAACACGCACAATGCGTTCCCGAAGAAGAAAAACGCATCGCGAACGGGCACGACAAGCAACTACGCACGCTTGCATAGCTACGCGTTGCGCTTTAACGTCTTCGCGTAGCGCGACTACGCGAACTACGCTCAGGGTTACCTAGAACACAATCGCGGTAGTGAGAGACATATATGTATTGCCAAATGGCGGTTGGCATGCTCCGCCACCCAAATCACGGTCACAGGCACCAATGTATGGCACCTAAATCGCGGAAGCTACCGCCTGAAACCAGCGGTGTGTCACCGCCAATGCCCATGCCCTTGCAGCCAATGGGAACCGCAATCGCGGTAGCCTAATGCAATTTTGAAAATCGCGGAAGGCGTGCTCCGCCACCGCGGGGCCGGTCATTGGATGCAATTGAAAGATGCACCACCGCGGTAGCACCTGCCTGGCCCCTGCGGTGTGTCACCGCCAATGCCCATGCCCTTGCAGCCAATGGGAACCGCAATCGCGGTAGCCTAATGCAATTTTGAAAATCGCGGAAGGCGTGCTCCGCCACCGCGGGGCCGGTCATTGGATGCATTTGAAAAAGGCTGACCTGGCACACCAATTGCAGCAGCTTGGAACTACTGAAACTGCCCCAGTGGGCTATGTATGTGGGAGAGAGCCTCACATTTCCAAAGCTTCCTGGGACTGCTACCTGAGACCCCTCACCTGCTGCTGCTGCTGTCTCCAGGGACTGCAGCCTGCCACCCCTCAACACCGCCTGCTTCTGCTGCTGTCACCAGGGACTGCTGCCTGCCACCCCTCAACACCAACTGCTGCTGTCACCTGGCCACAGTGATGGTGAGGACTGAGAAGATCCGGGCCAGTCCCTTCACCAGCGAGGAGCTGGAGGTCCTGGTGGACGAGGTGCTCACACAGTATCCAAGGCTATATGGTGCCCCAAATGTCGTGGTAAGTCTTCAGTAGTGTGAGTGAGAGTGCAGGGGGGGCACACATGAAGTTGAGCTGCTGCAGTATGTGCCTGCGAGTGTGGGGTTATGTCATGCACTGCCTAGCACACTTTCTCCAGGGGGAAGGGGTGTGTAGCCTATTTCACACGTTTCCCTGCCTGCACATCAAGATTTGAGGGACATGTATTGTCTTATCAGCCATACAGTGACGCAGCAAGTTGGTAATGCAGTAGTCAGGTCAGTGATTGCTTGTGTGAATGGCTGTGTGGGTCCCTGTTGTCCTTCTCAGTGTGAGCCCACCTGGCCTGCACAGTCACCGCCCAAACTGACAAGGACACATCACTGAATGTACAGAGTGTTACATGTGTCTTTTTTTCTTTACTCTCCTTCAATGAGCCATCTCAGCCCTGTAGCTTGCACATGACAGGCCTTGTGAGAAGGGTGTGGGTTTGTGAGATCATGTCCCTCAATGTGACCTCCATGACACAGTGAGCCATTCACAGGGCAAGGACATTGAGGGCTGCGCAGTGTTGGACACAGTGAGTCTAACCCCCAACATATGTTGATATGTAATGTATGTCTTGCTCTACCTAACAATGGACAGTAGATGTGGGCAGACTAGACATGGCTTCATGTGCTGGCATCCTGCATGTGTATGAGATGGGCAGGTACTGTGTCCACCCTCACACCTGCATGCATTTACGTGTTGTTCTCCCAGGCTGATGTACCATGTGAGATGCATTCTTGTCTCTGTGAGACATATCTGTGGATTTGGTATGAGTCAGTATCATGCCACTGTACTGAGAGATATTGGTACATAACACTGTGTCACTGATGTTTTCCCCCTCTTGTCTCCCATGCCTGCAGCTCAAAGTACACCAGCATAAGGCCGTGTGGAGGGCCATTGCATGCAAGGTGCGGGCTCTGGGTGTCTCATACTGACAGCGCACCCACTGCCACAAGAGGTGGGATGACATCTGCCGGCTGAGCAAGAACGTGGCGGAGATGACGCTGGGTCTGCTCCCTCGGACTGGCAGGTTGGCACGGCGCAGCATGACACCACTGATGGCCCACATCTTGGCCGTGACACAGGCTGAGCTGGATGCACGTTTGAAGGAGCATCAGCAGCAAGCTAGGGGTGAGTATTCTGGGAAGGGTGACTTTGGCTGTGAGTGGCTGCATGTGTTCACAGCCTGGGACAGCGCTGGGCTATGTGATGTTGATAGTGTGATGCAGTGGCTTGTAAGTGGCCTCTGTGCTGGGTGCAGCTGTAATGCATTTGCCCTACCTGTACTTCCTAGTGTGATTTGAGTACTGAGCATTGACACTGCATTCTGAGTCGTTGGCTTCAGGTATCGTCTGCATTGGGGTAGTCTGGGAAATCACATGGAAGGGAACGGCAGTGTACCTAATCTGAGTGTGCTCTCATCAATGCGTGCATTGCCTAACCTCAGCTTTGTGAGGCTTAGACATCTGATGCCAATGTGCTACAGTACTTGTGCCCCACAGTACAACATGGTGGATGGCATGAGCTCATGGCCATTGTGGACTATTATGTTGGAGTCTGTATCTGTGTTGTCCCCTTCTGCTCCATCCAGATATGACAGTGGCAACATGTTGTGGGGTTCATCCTTGCCCACATCAGGGCCCTAGGTGTGCTCAGAGCTATTTGTGTGTCTGGTTGAACGGAGCCACCGGCAGGATATTGTGCTGTGTGGTCATCACATGGCTCACTTATGCCTGGTTATCTTGTTTACACACACTGTTCGAGTTCAAAATTGAGGGTACACAATGTCATAGCACAGGGTGGTGTGCAACATGTAGATTTCTTCATCTTCAGTGATGCTTTGCTTGCATATGTTTGTTCTGTGGATGCCAATGAACTGACCCTACATCTCTCTCTCTCATGCAGCTTCTCCCGTGGGCACGGAAGGACAGGGGACAGACACCAGTGGTGAGGCATCAAGCACAACAGCTGCACACGGGCACAGTGACACAGATGTGACCAGCGCCTTGGAGGGGGACAGGAGTCTGCTGGAGGAATCACAGCCAGAGACGCAAAGCTCAACGTCATCTGACGCCAGCGGTGACGCATCCATGTTGGCAGGCACAGGGAACGGGGACTCTGCCTCCTCTTCCACCACACAGCGTACAGTGCCCACCCTCAGAGCTACTTCCACTGTTGCTGCCCGTGTTCGCACCAGTAAGCAGGGAAGAGTGTCCTTCACACCAGGCACCGCTGCCCCTGCCCCTGTCCCCCCTGCTGCCATCAGTGCTGAGTCTGTGGACCTTTTTCACCAGCTGTGTGTGGGCCAGACAGCTCTCCTCAATTCCTTCATAGACCACGACAAACAGTTGGCACAGGTGGTTGCTTTCATGGAGGGCATACATTCAGACGTGGGTGGGCTACACCGGACTGTACAGTCTTTTTCCTCCGCAGTGATGGCAGCCCTTCAACTGGCACAATCTCGGAGTCCAGCTCCAGTCCCTTTGTCCACCACCCTGGCAGTGGCCACATCGGACGATAGTGACCACGCACAACAGACCTCAAGGTCAAGATACAGCACACGCAGCACACAGCAGCAACAGCCCAAGCGGTCCAGGGCGCAGACCATCCCCACAGAAAACTAAAGCCACCCCAGAGCGCAAAGACATAAGCTTGTCAGGTGACACCAAGGGCCACAAAGCCAAGAAGCAGACCTCAGGGTCACATGCCTCAGAGGCATCCCCAGCCAAGGACTCTCCTGTCCCAAAAGCGTCTCGCAAGCACAAGCAGACAGTTTCCGTGCCCGCTGAGAAGGTGGTGCCTGCTAAAAGTACACATAAGAAGAGCTCCAAGGCAGATTCACCCACAACTCAACTCCCATCCAAAGCCCTGTGAAGCAGGGAAATGCGGGCACTGTAGGGGGAAAACCTGGTAAACAGGGGATGGAGGGGCAAAGGCAAGGCCAGGCCAAGCGAACAGCTGGATCCAGCATGTCCCCAGAGGGAGGGCCACCGTCTGCACCTGATGCAGCTTTGGTGGTGAGTGTGCCTGTTGTGGCCACCCCACTCCTACCAAGACCACACTTCCATATCGAATACCCAAGAAGTGGAAAGGTACCCCTCCACATTCTCCCTCCCACACTGTGTCTCATGGCAGCATATCTCCGCCTCCACGGGCCACCACACCACCCGGTCCAAGCAGCCCTCCGGCTCCCAAAGCCACAGATGCCTCAAGCTCAGCTGGTCCGCTCTCTCCCAGGTCCAGTCCTCCAACTGGCCCGACACTCAGCCAGCTCCCAGTCAGACTGACGGACAAGTCTGAGGCTAAATCCCCCTCACACACCTGTCTCTCCCACAGCGGTGCCTGTACTGCCCATTGTTATCCCCTAGCTGTGTTGCTGACCATGACTGTGTACAGTCTCACACATTCCCTGTGCAGCTTCTCATGTACCTACTCTGCTGTTTGGACTGGCCACTGGTCTTACTGTACATTGCTGTGTTTGCCCATTCCCTGTGCAGCTTCTCATGTACCTACTCTGCTGTTTGGACTGGCCACTGGCCTTGCTGTACATTGCTGTGTTTGCCCATTCCCTGTGCAGATTCTCATGTACCTACTCTGCTATTTGGACTGGCCATTGGCCTTGCTGTACATTGCTGTGTTTGCCCATTCCCTGTGCAGCTTCTCATGTACCTACTCTGCTGTTTGGACTGGCCACTGGCCTTACTGTACATTGCTGTGTTTGCCCATTCCCTGTGCAGCTTCTCATGTACCTACTCTGCTGTTTGGACTGGCCACTGGCCTTGCTCTTGTCTACTTGTTATGCCTATCTGTGACATTTGTAATAAAGACAGTTGCCCCTGTTGTCTGCTTTGTCAGTCTCCTTGCTAAATAAAGGGTTTTCTGTGTGGGTACGGTTTAATGTGACACATGCTCTGTATGCCACTTTAACATTGCCAGTTGCTAGTTTCACTATTTCAGAGTTTGGCTGTGGTGAGAGGCACTTCAGTTCTACTTGACTCTGAGGCTTGGGGGTGCACTGATGGTTGTTTGTGATGATCTACTGTTATCCTAATGATTCTACGTTCAGGTTTGCTAAATTGTACACATGTCATGTTAGGATGCACTTCCAGCACAGAGTGGGATTCTATCCACAGGATTGCAGGCAGGCTGGCCAGGGTCATCATGTATGTGTGATCTTACTTTATGTGTGCCCAGCAGTGTAGGTGTATAGTCATCTTGTGATGGTCAGTCATCCTAGTCACATGGGTTACTTTCAATGTGTGCACTTGGGTGGTCAGGAAGTGTGCAGTGTGGAGGGGGTGACTTTGTCGTGAGTGTTGATGTGTGTGTGCACCTGCAATGTCAACTACACACATGTGTCACCCAGGAGTAGGGTGCCTGTTTGTGCAATTGTTCAGCCCTGTGATTGTGATTGTGTGCACATGTGTGTGTTGTATGTTGTGCACTGTGCAGTGTGTTGGTGTGTCCTTGCAGTTCTGGCTGACTCCTACTTGTTGTTTTTGGCAATTGTGAGTATGCAGAGTATGTGACTGGCAAGTCAGTGTTATGTTTTGTTGATCATCCATGTGTCTTAATGCTGTACTCACTGTGCATCCCTGCTCAGCCACACTGACATTGTGGGTGTGTTTTCTCATGCATTGCTCTCACATGGGGCTTTATTGCCTCCAGTATGGCATGTGGTGTGTGGTGTCATACCATCCCCTATCTGTGCTTCAGTTGCCTACCCATTGTGAGTCTGCACTCCATCTATTTGTGTATGGTACACTCCTGCCATGTCCACTACTGACGTACACACCACTTCACTTTCATGTCAGCTGTCCCCTTGGTTTGCCTGTGTGTGCCTCCCCATAACTTCATTTGTAACACTGTGCTTTGTGGTGCAGATCTTTGAACAGGACCAATGTGCCACTCAGGACATTTTCCCTATTGGTTATATGTTATTTTCTTGTACTGTTTAGCAGTCATGGTTGCTCATATGCAGTTCAACTGTTTGTGCTGCACAGTCCTCTGGTCAAGTTGTTTCCACTTTGGTGTCCCAGACTTGTGCATCTGTGGGTGTTGGGTTAGGTGTATGTGTGTTTGCTGAGGTACTGCTTCACTTCCTGAGTGTGATGTTGTCAGTGTGCTGTTTTGATTGTTGTTGTGGGTGTTCATGGTGTGTCACTCATGTCTGTGTGGGACTGGTATGTTTGGTGTGCACACACTGCTTGGTGTGCATGCAGTGCTGTGGGTGTATGTTGCCTTGTCCTTGCCTGGTGGGCATCCCCTGATGTCCTGCTGTGTTTGCAATGTGATTTATTGGCATGTGCTTCTGTTGTGTGTTTGATGTGGCTGTGTGCAGTGTTTGGGCTGTGTTGTCTCTTGCAGATGACAGATGCTCTGTGTGTGGTGTTCTATTTGCATGTCAGTGTGTGTGTTTTGTTGGTGTGGTGTGTTTCATTCAGATGTGTGTTGCCAGTGTGGTGTGCCTTACTTGTGTGTCTGTCACATGAACTTAGGTCTATTCTAGTTCCTGTGCTTGTGTTAGGTGTGTCCTTGTTGTTTTCTCCTCTCATATCTGAGCTGTCTCTTGTCAGTCTTGTGCATGTGCAGGCATGTGGTACACTGTAACATCATGTTGACTTGATGGGTGGTGTGGTATGTCTGTCTGTGTGTCATTGTAGGCCCATTTCTCCCAGTTTGTGTCCATGATTGTTTTGTGATGGTGCACTTCTTGTCTGTGTTGTGGTATGTTGTCTGTGCATTGTTCCTGACTGATGGGGTTGTGCACTCCTGTTCTGTCTGTGCTCACATTGCCTTTCCACAGTTTGGCTGCACAGTTCATGTCTGGTCTTGTTCTGCTTCTGTGTGTGTTTTAGTTGAGTTATGTGTTTGGCTGTTGTTTTGTGCAGACATTGGTTCTGGCATCCCTGTGTGTGTGTGATGTTTGTGGGTGCCCCCAGGGAGTGTGATTGTTTGTCTGTGTATTGACTGGACTTTATTGACACCCTTCTGTGTGTCTGGCACTGGTGTTGTGTGCTGCAGGTGTGATGGGGGTATGTGTGAAGATTCCTACTTGTGTTTGACAGTCATGGAGTGTGTCAATGGGCCCTGTGTGTTGTGCTGCTGACATGCTCCTGTCAAGTAGTTGGATACATATGTGTGGCTGTTCACTGTTTAACTTCAGGGCCTTCCTTTCATCCCTGTGCCTATCCATGGGTTGCCTTGCTGTCTCCCTGAGTTGTTGCACTGAGGTGACTGTGGTTTGACTTCACTCACTGTGCCAGCCATGTGTGATTTGATAGGCTGAGGGTGTTCTTATATATTCCTTGTCTTGCATGTGATGTACACATGCTTGGTAGTTAGCTCCTTGGCCTTCCAATTGTGGGTACCTCACTTTAGCTTTCCTATATGTTGTACTCCATTGCTGCTGGCATGTGGTCTGCGTATGTGGCTGTGTGTCAGTGTGGGGTATGTCTGTGTGACTTGGCAGGCTGTGTGTCCAGTGGAGTGATTGTTCATTATCTGTGTGTGCATTTTCTGCTTGGACTTAGTTTTCTTGCCATGTGTGTGGTGTTGTTGTGGTGTGTGGGTTGCCCTGGCCCTGTGCTTCTGTGCTGTGTGTTCCTGTGCAGCCACTCCTGCTGTGGCTGTCTCCCTAGTTGTTTGGTGTGTGGTGCAGGGTGTGGGTTCACCTGGCTTGTTGTTGTGCATGGGGGAGCACAGGAGGGGCACATGGCATGTCCCTTCATAGGGGGGCCTGGTGTGTGGAGGGTGGAGGTGTGGCCCTGTGGTCTTTGTGCACTACCCATGCCTGGCGCTGGCCCTGCCTTCGGCATTGTGCGCATGTTTTCCCGCGTTTTCACTGCTGCAGTGACGTGACCGGGACATTACTTCATGATCGCGGTGGATGGGTGACCTGGATGCGGAGGGGTGATTTGGTGACAGGTAGGACATGTGTGGGTACACTTGTGGATGTGTTCCTGTCCCCACCAGGGTGTCTGGTGTGGACAGGAAGCCTAAATCAGCTCATGCATTGTGTGTTGTGGTTGTGTGCGGAGTTGTGTTGTTGCGTACCTGCGGCGTCGTCCGCGACGGGCCATGAGTTGCTGGTGATGTATCAGGTACAGCGCCGGGAAGACATGCAAAGCTGGGTCCATTGCGCTTGGGACCGGGCGGTTGGGACAGGGGATCAGGTTTAGCGTTCCGCTGTGATGCTTCCGCCGTCTCCGGTTGGGCGGTTTCTCCGCTGCGGTGCGACTGGCTGTTTGGGGCATCCTGATTTGTACGGCGGTCGGGACGTCATTCCGCACGGCAGTGAGTCTCCATTGGCTCCCACCGCCGCGGTGGCGGGCGCACTTATATGGCAGTTAGCGTCGCACTGCGCCGGACGGGAAATGGGCTACGTTTGGCCATCCTAATATGGCGGGCGTGAGGTCCGCTCCTGGCATGCGGAAAAAAGCATTTTCCGCCACCGCCAGCACCGCGGTGGTGCCTCCGACCGCCATCGTAATAGGCCCCTAATTTCATTACTTGTAAATTAATTGATATTTAGTTTTAGTGTTAATAAATTTAATAAATATTATTAATTAAAAATAAAATAAAGTTATTCAACTATCCTCTAGGACGGGATGCACGGGAAACAGGGATTTTGGGTGGGGGAGTGTATTAATAAATAGATATTAATTTTAATACTTTTTGATTGTTTGATAATATTTAAGAAATGACAAAATAAAATAATAATATTACATAAACAGATTAATAAAAAAATATTTGACAATTATCCTCTGGAACGGGATGTTTGGGAAGCAGGGGTTATGGGTGAGGGAGTGTATCAATACCTAGGTATTAATTTTAATACTTGAGAATAAATTATTAACTCTTTATTAAATTACTTTAAACTTAATTAGCCATTTTTTACTAACACAAAACTTTATAACAATTACATCAAAGTAAAACAATTGGGTGTTGCTAGGTAGGGGGAGATGTGAAATCTAGTTTAAATTAAAAGCTATCATTATTTGATAAATATATATTTAATAAGTAATGTCTCTAAAAAATATTAAACTTAAAATTAATTTAATTTTACTTTGAAATTATAAAAAGGATTTTTGGACAACGTAAGTTTGCATAATTAGACATTGTAAATTAAAATTAAAATAAATGTAAAGATTTAAAAAATATAAAAGTAAAAAGAAAATACAATGACGCCTTTAGAGTATTTAAAGAATTTTTATTACATTTAACAAAATATAATACAGTTATAATAAATAATCAAAAATGTTTAAAAAAATCTTTATTACATTTATTATTTTTTTAAATAAACATAGATTTTACACTGTATTGTAACATATATTTTTCATTTTCTTTGTAGGTTTTCCCACGGTTTAACATTGAAGTCAATGAGAGAAATTGTCCTTTTTTCCTTTTTACGGAATGAGATGACGTTGCCGCTTGTACGTACGTTTCGTCATTCCGAGGCGCGTCGCAGTACAGATCAGAAGCATGAAAGAGCTGCGTTCAGGTAAGCCAAATTTTAATTATTAAAAATAGATTAGTGGTGTCAGAGTTTATTGTAAGGAGAGAGGAGGGAGGTTGTAAGAACATAGGGGCCTATTACGATGGCGGGCGGAGGCACCACCGCAGTGCTGGCGGTGGCGGAAAATGCCCTTTTCCACACTCCATCAGCGGTCCTTGCGTCCGCCGTATTACGATGGGCAAAGATAGCCCATTTCCCGTCCGCTGCGGTGTTCCGGGAACCGCCTGAAAGCGGTGGCAGACGGAGCCAAAAGGGAGGGACCGCCGTGCGGAATGCGGTAACGACCGCCGGTTGTATTACGACACCACAAACAGCCCACCACACCACTGCGGAGAATCCGGCCAATCGAGGATGGCGGTGGCAATACTGCGGATAGCTCCATGTGTTCCTGTCCGCTGGGGAAACAGCGGTCTTTGGCCTTTCCGCTGCAAATCCGACCACCGCGGACGGATTTTCAGCTTTTCCGCCGCTGAATCCTGGAATCCGACCGCTGCAGTAGGGAGTTTCTGGCGGTGCATCCTAATATGGCCGGCAGTCATGCCGCGGTACCTGCGGGCGGCAGTTTCCCGCTAGCACGGCGGTCGGAGTGGTTTTCCGACCGCCATCCTAATAGACCCCTAGGGTAGGTGTATTTTAATATTTTTGTATGTTTTAACTTAAAAAAGTTTTCTAAAACAAGTAGCAGTTGTAGGCCCACGTCGGGTTGATTGTTTTCGTAATACTTTTTGTTTAACAGAAATAATTTTAAAGAAAGGTTACTTTTTCTATTAAGTAATAGTGTTATGAAAGCAATATTTTTTTTGATTTTTTTGGGATGCGACAGGTTTTTGAAATTAAGTTATTGCTTTTTGCGGTTTTCTTGAGAGGTGGAATTAACATGGACACAGACTTCGTGGATTGAAGAAAAACTCTTGTCCATGTCCATGTTAGTTTAAATCGGGTCATGCCTTACATCAAGGCTTATGGATTATTTATTATGGATTCGAGGACTGATCAAGACTCTTGGTGAAAAGTGGAATTGTACGCAAGTCCAAGAGTTGAAAAAAGAAGACAACTAAAGGTAGGAAACCCGACTTTTAATTAAAAATTAAAAAATTGTAAGAAAAATGCCAATTGAATTAGGGGCATTGTTTGTCAAAACAGGCAAGTAAGGTCGTTTAGGAGTTAGTGTAGATTAGAAAGGTAGGATGTGTGCAATATTATCTAGGTAGTCTGAAGCCACCATCAACAAAAATTGTTGAATTGCACCCAATAGTCTCTCGGACATTTCTTTTGTTCTTTTCGAGATATGTGGTTTCAGATTACTAGTTAATGATTGCGCAATTCTCATTTCTTGGAAACTGTTCCTTCTTCAAAATTTAAAAAAAATTATAGAAGTTAGCATGTGGTTTACCAATAGATTTGTTGAAGGAGTTGTGCTATCCCTCAATGGCATTATTTGTTTCTGCTCCCCCCTATAAGCAGGACGAGTAGCAGTTCCACCACTTCACATGGAAACAAGGCTTCCTCCTGCGACCTGACCTGCTTAGATGGCCAATCCATGTGTATTCTAAGTAATTTAGAAGGGCTGCAAATTTGTCCTTGTTTGCAATAAAATAGTCAGATTCAGTAATAGATGTTCAGTAATAGATGTGTAGTATTCATCTACACTGTCAGGAAGAACCAAGCAAAGTGCAGTTAGTTTTTTCAATTCAAATTGTAGTTTACTGTCTGATATATAATCCTCAACTAAGGATGTTTTTTAATTTTTCGCCAATAAGCCTGTCAAAAGTGAAAAAAATCCTTGAATTTGGGTATCCATGTACATTTTGTTAATTGTGTAAATCATAGGTAATTCAAAGTCAATTAACACTTTTCTAGGACTTTTGTTCATGGTTTTAGCTTTTATCACTGAAAAAAATTCTGTGTATGTTGAGGTTTGTTTATCAGGGAGTAAACCGTATACTAAGGGCATTACTGTGTGATTAATGTAGGCGTGAATAGTGTATATTTGGGTGAATAGATGGGGTGTGGATTTAAACATCCCATCCATCATCCAAATATCACTACTCTCCAACTTGACAAGATAATGGGGTGTGCTAAAGATTAGTATTAGTTTAAGAGGGTTTTTGTTGTCATGCAATAGAAAGGTTTCATTAGTAACGGTTACAGATAGTTCAGGTCGAATGTTAATATCAGAGAAGGTTTGGGGTGTTACACGTAGGGGGTTACTTGCCTGTTTTTTACGCTGTATAATTCTGCATAGGTTGGGGATTGTGGGCATACAACTTGCTACACCTGATGGAACATGTTGAGAAACCTCCCTCAAAACTGAGCCACAGGGTTCATTGGAGGTGGATGCCAGTGCTTTAATTTCATTTATATTTTCTCTTACCTCTATCTCCAATGCAGAGGCAGAGTGGTTATGCTCGGTGCTCCTTTCAACAGTGTCACCAAGAGTAACCGCTCTGCCTGTGCAATGGGATGAGTAATGTTGCACACACCTCCAAAGACACCTGGGCTCAGTTAATCTCTCCTTACAATAAACATAGCCACTGTGACTTAACAGTCTGTTTCCCCTGTTGCAATGTATGTATTTGGCTTCCTTTCTTGATGCCATTATCTGTTGAAAGAAGAGAAAGTGAAAAACATTGTTTTAGTGATTTTAAGTGTGGTTGCTTTTTGAAGAAAGTTTCTGCCTGCAAGTGACAAGTTAGTGCACATTCTTTATTTAACAGCTGTATTCTTTTCCACATTGTTCCTGGATTTAGTAGCATTGGCTTGATAATGTTTGTTTGGAATTTGTTCCAGCTTTTATACCTTAAATTGAAAAAGGGTTAAGTTTGTATTCACTTGAGAGAATGATAAAGCTTACCTTTTTAAGGTTTTTTCTGTTGTCTTGTTCGAAAGTCCTTTTGTAGATGGTGGTGGTTTTTCGATTTTTCAGGGAGTTTCACACTATGTTCTTTTTAGTGTTCTAGATTTTTGGGTTCTGAAAAAAGAGATGAAATGTTATAAGTATTTTGTTTGGATAATTTTAATCCTGCTAATAACCTGCAAAGAAATAGTTTAGTGGTATTGCTTTTGTTTGTGAGGTTCAAATAAATGGTTGACAATGTGAAAATAACAGTTTAAATTTTTAATTTTTTAATTTAAGTACTATCAATTTGCCTCTATCACCATCCAACACTTTCCCGTTGGCAAGCACCTGTCAAAGTAGGAATAGTAATTTTGCCCCACCACCATCCAGCACTTTCCCTGAGGCAAACACCTGTCAGAGTAGGAATGGTAAATATACCCCCACCACCATCCAGCACTTTCCCTGAGGCAAACACCTGTCGGAGTAGGAATAGTAAATTTACCCCCTCCACCATCCAGCACTTTCCCTGAGGCAAACACCGGTCAGAGTTGGAATAGTAATTTAGCCCCCACCACCATCCAGCACTTTCCCTGAGGCAAGCACCTGTTCGAGTTGGAATAGTAATTTAGCCCCCACCACCATCCAGCACTTTCCCTGAGGCAAGCACCTGTCGGATTAGGAATAGTAATTTTGCCCCACCACCATCCAGCACTTTCCCTGAGGCAAGCACCTGTTCGAGTTGGAATAGTAATTTTGCCCCGACCACCATCCAGCACTTTCCCTGAGGCAAGCACCTGTCAGAGTAGGAATAGTAATTTTTCCCCCACCACCATCCAGCACTTTCCCTGAGGTAAACACTGGTCAGAGTAGGAATAATAAATTTGCCCCCACCACCATCCAACACTTTCCCTGAGGCAAACTCCAATCGGAGTAGAAATAGTAAATTTGCCCCCACCACCATACAACACTTTCCCTAAGGTAAACACCGGTCAGAGTAGGAATAGTAATTTTGCACACACCACCATCCAAAACTTTCCCTGAGGTAAACACCGGTCGGAGTTGGTATACTAATTTGGATAGTAACATTTAAAACATATTTCTGATCTGTGTCTGCTAATGTATTTTTTGCTGATATCAATAAAGGTTTTTTTAACCAACATACACAATATTGTTAACATCTTACTTACACATGATTTTATAAAGGGTGGTTTCTTCCTGCTAGGTTTTTGTGGTTGATTTTTGACCAATATCTGTTAATATCAAAAGTATAATGTTATTATTATTTATTTAAGGCTAATGGGATTTTTAATTCTTCTAAAAATTTTGATCTTTAATTCACTTAATTCCAAATGGAAATATTAGCTTGATATTTTCTGCTTACAATTGCTTGCAGCTTTACAATTTTAGAAAATGCTGTAAATAAGTAAAAAATAGTTTTGTAAGTAGTTGTGATTTACGTGTTATTATTGCATTGCTCTTTTTCTTTAAACGTACACTTACTTCTGTCTGTAGAGGGCAGTGTTCAACTTCTCCAATGCAAAAAATCTCCGGGTACTTCTTCTGTGTGTGGTCACCGTGGAAGTCAGTTTACCACTGAGCACAAAATGGTGGTCGGCATCTTTTATACGTTTTATGAGTGTAAACGACAATTTAAAACAAAATATGTTTTGTGAACAGTTTTTCCGCGTGATTCAGAATCTGACACAATGTATATTTATTTAGTTCTGTGTAAAAATGTTCTTTTAATGTTCCTTCTCGGAATGTCAGCCATTTTGAGTAGTTGCGGGATCAGGAGCTGTAATAAAAATAGTTGAAGGACTGCCGTTTTATGTGCTTCAAAATTGTTTTATGTATAATCTCATTTCGACTTTGATTATAGTGTGTATTTGCTGAACAATCTGCAAATGTTATGTTTCCCCCCGTCATTTAGTACATTTATTTATTTTTTAATATTAATACTCAGGTATTTAAATGGAGAGGTACTTTATATAGTACCTGAGTATTAAAATTAATACCTGAGTATTAATAGTCTCCCCCACCCAAAACCCCTATTTCCCTTACATCCCGTCCCAGGGGATGGTTACAGTGGCGGTTTCTGTCTACGGGCATCGGGGCTCCACTATCGTTACATACAGCAATAATAATGCTGAATGCTCATTTTGTTTTCATTTAAAAAATGCCGCTTTGTTTTAATTTAATTTATCAAGTTATGTTGAACACGGAGCACTGTCTGCCCTACTCACCATCGACACCGGCGTTGTCCAATAACCATTGTGGACACAGTCATCACGTGATTGCTTGTTTTCTCCCCGGGCGGGCCGAAAGAAGTCTAAGTGTTTGCCAGGCTCACAACCTCACAGCCCTGAAGCCTGTGAGGTCATCAGCTCGGCAACGACTTAGCTGCAAAGCCCAGTCTCCACCCCCTGATGGCATGGAGGTAAAGTTTGCCCCTGGCATTTTAAATGCAAGCCCGGGATAACAAAACCTCCATGTCAATCACAGAGTGAGGAACCTTGTCACCCCACCCTTTCCCAACTCGTTACAGGGAGTGTGTGGGACCCCCCCTGTGACAAGCTGGGAAAGGGTGTGGCAGTCAGGGAGCCAAGCATCGAGTCTGAGCAGACTCGACCTGTAGTGAGTGAGGCTGCTTCCCTTGCGTCTGTTAATCCTGGTCATTGTGTATGCCATTTCTTGAATACTGCTGAGCAGCGTGACTGATTGCATGTTTGTTGGTTGAGGCAGCAGTCTGAATTACTGCTGGGAGGCTGCAGCAGCTAGTCCATGGGCACAGCAGGTTGCTGTCGGGAGTGGGACTTGTGCACGTTGTGACGGTGTGCAGGCGGTGTTATGTGAACTCGAGCAGTTCACCAACAGCCGGTAAGGCCCAGGCCCATTTTTTCACTTCATTTTACAAAGGGAAGCCATAAATGTCTATGCAGGTCAGGCCTACAGTAATCTTGCTTAGGTGCAGTTTTACGATTTCCTGCAAGTTGCAGAAAGAACTTTACCGAGTTAGCCAGTTTCACACTTTTTGCATTGTGAATTCCTGGCCCTGGCTGAGCACTGACATTCCTGCTGGTGTAATTGTGTGTAATAATTATACCTGGGCCGTTGTGTTGCCAGCCCCTTAGTGCAAAAGCACCGTTCTTTTTAGAATCAGAAATAAATCTCTGCTAGTTTAATGGAGAAAGAGGTTGAAGGGGAGATTGTGAGAAAACAAAAACTCACGTTTGGGTGTTCGCAAAGCTTGGCAGCAAACTACTCTTGCTTCAGAGTGACTGCCTGCTCCTCATAAGCCTTTGAAATATATCATTTTTGAGGTAATATATTGTGTCGAAGAAAAAAGGTTTTTGACTGCAGGGTCACCTTCTGTGAATTGCTGGCAGTCACAAGTGAAAACGTGTAAGCGAAAATAGCTTTGTGAATCAGTTCTAAAGTGTTCACAATTAAATTGCCTTAGACATGGATTGCAGACTACTGAACTAGCGTTTCCTGCACGGGACAGTTGCACCTCTATGACAATTATCATGAAAGCAAGCATATTAGCAGATCGCAAATTTGACATTACACATTAGGTGTCATTTTAAACATTTAAAAATGGTGTAAAAATATCAGGTGGTGTTTAAAAATAGTATCAAAACACCTTTTAGCCCCCATTTAACGCACAAGATCAAGCTGAAGAAGACAGGTCCTAAAGGATTGGAAACTAATTTGAGAAACATATTGAAGTATATTGACGTTTCTTGAATATGTGCAAGTGTATTGTTCAATCTTTTTTTCATCAAACCCCATTTGTTTCTTTTTCTCAGGAAAGACTGTCCTTTGATAAATACCATGGCTAAGAAAGAACAAACTGATCTCTGTTTTGGGCACAAATGATGCGACTTATGGCCTGACTACGTTTTACATTTGGGCGAGCCTTCTTTATTATGCTATTTATTATTCTGGTTTCAGAAATGCCTTGCGATTATTACCCCCTACCCATCCTATTATCTCAATACAAACATGTTGTGAGGGAGATACCAACCCCAAAACGTCTTGCCTTTTTTACATTTCGCTAAAGGAGGTCAGGCTTGTCTAACACGCCAGGCCTATGTTCTTATTATTTGGGCTTTTTATCCCATTTCTGTTTGATAAGATTTGGACAGAAAATGGCGACCAAAATCTCGAACACCCACCCCCCACCGACCAAGCCCAGCCTCACCACTCACAAACCTCACCAGCCGCCACTGGATGGGTATACAAAAAAAATATTTTAAGGAAAAAACTGAAAATATATCATTCGTTGTAATGGTATGCGTAGTATTAGTGTGCATTGTAATGGAATGCGTTGTAATGGTAGTTTTAATGTATCTTAATGAACATGCATTGTAATGGCATGCGTTGTAAAGACATGCGATGTAATGGTACTTGCGTTGTAAAAACTGTGATGTAAAAGTATGTGTTGTAATGGTTTGCGTTGTAACATCATTTATTCCTTCCAGCAGCTCTCCAGCTGATCTGCTGCCCTGAACCAGCCTGGACATGCAACAGGAACTGCCTGAGCCTTACTCGCCTCTGGTGGAGTGAGATCCTGATCCCCAAGAGTGCACACCGTGTCCTGGTCCTTATTAAGCATTGGTTTCTTTCCTAGAGAAAATGGTAAAATCCTGAAGTTTTGGGCTCTTCGAGACTACGAACGGGCCTGTTCGTGTCAAGATCTTGCCGCCCATGCCGACCGCCAATGCAAAGCTTCTGTGAACCTGACTCTTCACACTACGATTGGCAACTCAAGACCTGCACCATGCTCTACAGCATTGACAGCCCACGGTGACTGCCAACGCGAACCTCCAGCAACACAGTCCGTGACATCCGACAGGATCTTCATGCCACAGTGACAATTGTCCTCAACACTTATCCTGCTCTTCGCACTACAGTGACAACCATTCACAACGCTCTCCCTGCTCCTAGCAGCCTCCTCCACCCCAAACTACACTCTTTGCGCTGGACTTTAGAAGGTAACTCTTTCAGTGGGACTAACCTGGTCCCTGTATCTGACCCGAGGATCATCGCAGTTGGCCTGAACTTGTGACTTTCACCTGGTCTCGCACAACCAGATAACCATGAGTGGTGCTTTGGGCTTTTAGGCGCTATACTTACCTTAAATCTTTGAAAGTGCATGTCTCTGGTTCCACTGTAACAGTAATAGAGTGAAAACACAGAACAATCCCAAACCAATTTAGAAAAATAGATTACATTTTAATAAATAAAATGACAGCAAAACAACAAAGACACAATCATTAGAACCGGAGATTTGAATTTTAAAGTTTCAGGTACAAATAATGTCAATGAGCACAAAGCTCCTGTGAAAAAGTGTGTTGCCGGTTGAGAAGAGTGTGAGACATTCTCAAGCAGCAGCCACAATCTTTGTCAGGGTGAACTACAATAAGTCACTCAATTAACCTAGGTTTAACCCTGTGGTAGCTTGGCACAAAAGCAGCCAGGCTTAACTTAGAGATTCAGGGGTCGATTCCGATTCGGGCCGGAAATTTCTCCGACCGAGCCGGACCCGGAGAGATTTCCGACCGAATCGGACCCGTGCAGTCCGACCGAACGAGTACGATGCGTCCGTATGTTATCGGACTCGAGTCGGTCGGACTCCCATTGATGTCAATGGGAGCCGGTCGTACAACGCGTACGCGGGCTCCCATTGACTCAATGGGTGCGAGTCGGACAAGGCGCCCCCTACAGCGGGTACGCGGCGAAGCGACTCGCGGCGTACATGCACAGGTAGGGGGACCCATGGGTCCCCCCTGTGTGCGACTCGCGCGGCTACGCGTACAGGGGGTCCGACACGGACCCCCAAAGTACGGCTCCGACAGCTCTTACGAGCCGGAGTGCGCGGCTCGGTCGGACTGCTCGCGGCGCGCATCGTACTTACCCGGCCGGGAAACGTCTCCATTGCGCGGTGCGAGTCGAGTCCGAGCGAGTCGGTCGGAGCGGTTCGAGCCGGGAGCGAGTCGGTCGGAGCGGTCGGGACGCCCGGACGAGTCGGTCGGCGATTTCGCATCGTACTCGCTCGGCCGGACCCGCGTACGGTTCGGTCGGGAAACAGGGCTCCGAATCGGATCCGGTAAAGCCGAATCCGATTCGGAGCCCTACCGGCCGAGATCGGAATCGGCCCCAATGTGTAAAGTACTTATGCAGCACACTAACAGTAAAAAAATGAAAACACAAATGCTACACCCGTTTAGAAAAATAGAGGAAACTGTAATAAATTATTTGACACCAAAACAACAAACATCCAACTAGTGCCTAAAAGATCAAAGGACCAACCACAAACATCTAGTCATGCGAGGCAGTGTCAAAATAAAAAAATATGGCCAACTGCAATGGAGTGCGAGTCGGATACAAAAAGTGGATTAAGCCGGGTTGGCGTTTACCTCAGAAATAAATTTCTAAGAAAAGTGTTCTGAGAAAGTAAAGTTCAGCAGAGCAAGGCAGCAGACAGTGTCCGTGGAGTGAGCATTGTCACCAAGAAGCCACTGGATAAAGACATGGTGAAAATTTCTATGTCCGGACCTTGGAGCCGAGGGAATCATAGAAATGCGTTGACCTTTCATCATGCAAGGTAGTGCAAGGGTAACGCAACACAAAAGTGATATTTGCCAAGCCATACAAGGCCACCTTGCATGGCCCAGAGGTGCTTGGTAAATCTTGAGTAACGCAACGCAGCGCAAGTTGCTGCCTTAAGTTACTATGCCCCAAGGAGGTGTTCCATGGGTGGTGCATGGATGTTCCCTTACCACGCATCGACCCATGGGTTTTAGTGCATTCCTAGATTTAACAAGAGTGGTAGACCTGGGAATGTGTCAAAATGCTACGCCTTTCCAAGACGGGTGTAATGACGAGGAATATCTTTATTTCTAATCATTTTGACCTCTTTCTATGTGTGTTGCATTATACACCACATGTAGAAAGAAGAAAAAGGCTCTAAGGATTGTTTTTGTGTAGGAAGGTGTCCCTTTCTGCACAAGAATAATCTTGCCTGCAATGCAGGCACCCTTGCACCATGAAGCAAGGGTGCCTGTGTTGGTCCTAGACAGCCAAAAGAGTGCAAGCACAAGAAGAGGATAGTAATGCACCAAATATTGTTAAATGTGGTGCTTCTTGCCCCTTCACGCAGGGCAAAAAGCTGTCTTGCTGCATTGCTTTGTGTGAAATATTGTTAAATCTGCCCCTTAGTCTCTTTTTCAGAAGTTGACAATCCCCAGCTGGACGAGGCTGGAGGCTGTAGCCGATGAGGGTTCCACAAGCCTGTATACCGCTTTGGTGAAGGACCACTGAACAGGATTTGCTGCTGAGCATGGAAGCAACGTAGCAGGATCTGCTGTGAATTCAGGCCAATTGGCGAAGCACCTTGAGTGGACAGGCAAGCAGGTTGGTTGCAGTTTTTATCCCAAAGAATTTAAAGTCCCAAGTTTGGGGTTTTGGCTATCTGGACACCTTTAGCACTGCCACCAACAGTCCAGGACTAGAGGGGAACCACTTGGAGAGTTAGTACTCACTCAGGCTGGGCCCAGGTATGGGTTTAAGATGGTTAGAGCATTTCCTGACCCTGAGGCTCTGATCAGGAGGCCAGCTAACTATCCCTTGGAGTCACTCTGGTAGTCCTTGGGTTTAAGTGATGAAACAGGGTTCAAACAGCTGAGCAGGCCTCCAAGGGTTCAAGGCAGACTCCAGGTAGCAAAGCAGGGAAGCAGTCTTGTGGAGTCCACAGCAGTCCACAGCAGCAGGCAGTCCTCTGAGAGTCTTTCCGCAGGGCTATAAAAGTGAAATAGATAGTGAGTTGCAGGGCCCAATTTTTATACCTGGGGCCTTCTTTGAATTAGGAAAAGTTTCTAAAGAATTCCCTTTGAGGTGCTTGAAGTTTCCTGACTCCCCTGCCCTGGCTCCAAGCTGGCTGCATGAAAAATGCAGTGGTGACAAGTCCCTTATTTGAAGTTAGAGCACAGCCTACTCGGATGCAATTGGGGCTGTGTCCAGCTCTGCCCTCCTCATCCTGCCAGTTGAGGGCCCATCTAGTCACACCTAATCCCTCTTTTGTGTAGCTATCTGGGTGGAATAAACAAAGTCCAACTTCCAACTACACCCAGTCATATGACCCAGTGACATGCTGCAGGCACCTAATAGTTAGAGCAGGAAAATGCCAACTTTGTAAAAGTGGCATTTACCAAATTGTAACTTAAAAGCTGACTATACCATTAAAGAGTAATTTAATTACAATTTCTCAGGCACTAAACATGAAATGTTCACCTGTTCCCAATTAAAAGTTAGCACTTATTAAATAAAATATGGCAACCCAAAGGTATCCTTTGGGAGAGGTAAGCCTTGTAGTAGTGAAAAACTAATTTAGGAGTTTTTTGCTACCAGGACATGTAAAACTTCAAAGTACATGTCCAAACTTTTAATTACAATGCATCCTACCATATGGCAAGTAAGTAAGGAAGTAAGTAAGTTTATTGTTTTGTTAATTAAAACTACAACAAATTGCAAATAAAAGATTGGATACAATTCCAATATAAAAATGTAAAATTTATAAACAAAATGTCATATTTTGTACAGTGAACGTTTAACCGAACTATCAGTAAAATTCGTTTACATCAGAATGTTCTTAATTTTGCTTCATAGAGCCCAAGAACGTCGGGCAAAATCTGGCAAACTTGGTTCTTAATATAGATAATGTTTATTTTTTGTATTCAAAGCACACTATATAAACCATCAAGTTCCACATAGTCAAGTAGGTCATAGATACAATGTGCACATCATGGCCACAAAAGATGGCTGGGACTTTGAAGAGCGCGCTCCCAGCATGAAGAAATGTGAGTCCGTTTGTTAATATGCAAAAAAAAAAATTGACTTCATTGACTGCACTTTTAGCTAAATTCAGTATTGAAAATGAGAATGATGACATCAGGTTTTTTAGATGTTGGGTACCTTGATTGATCATTTAAACTGCTGACAAAAAGGGGGCTCCACTTACTACTATGATCTGTAATGTATAAAATTTCCACATAGAGAATAAAATAACTAAATACTCCTAATCGGCTGCGGAGTTCCAAGCCTTGTCGTGAAGGCTGAGAGATTTTAACAGCTTGCAGTTCATTTAGGGATCTAATGGTTCTAGTCCTTTCATTATAGCAGCTCTACAGGTCCTTATTCCTCTGTCAATGACGGCTTTTCTTAATAAGGTGGCTCGTGCTAAACGTAGTTTTGGGCAGATACAAATTAGATGGATAAGATCTTCTTTTTTACTACCACAAAGTCGGCATGCTATCGGCCCTTTGTGCATCCTGCATGGCTGGTCCGCTATTGACAGTAAGATTCCAAAGCGGAGTGCCATCAGTTGTTTTTTTAGATGTAAAGGAAATGTGAGGTTTAGGTAAGCTGCAGGTATGAGGGCTTTGTAGTTATTGATCACCATCTAGGCATGAGATCTATGGCTAAAGATGTTTTTGTCAAGTAGCAGGGAGTGAAATTTAGCAGCTTTGTTTATGGCTTGTTTAAATGTTATGAAGGGCAAATTTTTATTCCACAGCTCTGCAGTGCATGTAGTTGTTAATGCTTTGTGAAAGTGTAGGTTGTACACTGATTTTTTATCATTTTCAAGTTCTGCCCATAATGCTTTATTAAGTTCGGAGCTCGCTAGATTTTGTTTCAGTCAGTATCAAACCTTTATTGTGGTGTACATTCTCTCTATTGCTTCATTTATGAGCCCAAATTCAAGTCGCACCTGCGCCGGTGAGGCTGACTGTGGCAGTTGAAAAACTTGTTTATATGTGGTCGCTAGCAGCTTATTCAGTAAGTCGGCCTCTTTGTCGTGTAGAGCGATGCTGGCATACAATATAGTTGGTAGCATTATGGCCGCTATTACAGAGAGCAGTTGTTTATAGGATGGGCCCTCCAATTTTCTTGCCAGGGTCCTAAAAGCAAAGGTTAATGCGCTGGTTCTCTGTGACATATAATTTTTCTGCTCTTGGTGGTTTAGTCTGTTGTCGATGCAAAACCCAATGTATTTGTAGCAGGTTACTTCCACCAGAGATTTACCGTCTACTCAGATATTCTGATGGGGACTAGGACAATTGCTAATGATAATTGTTTTGGTTTTAGATGCATTGATTTCTTTTTTATTAGCTGTTATGAATTCCAGCATTCCAGTGACCTTCGGAGGCCGACCTTGGTTAAGCTCATTAAAACTGCCCTATGGGTTACCTAGGGCCTACCTTAGGAGTGACTCGAATGCAATAAAAGGGGAGTTTAAGGGTTGGCAAGGGGGTTATATTGCCAAGTTAAGTTGGCAGTTTAAAACTGTATTCAGGCTGCAGTGGCAGGCCTAGGGCATGTTTTATGGGGATACTTAAGTGGGTGGCACAATATGTGCTGCAGGCCCACTTGCAGCTTTTAATTGACAGGCCCTGGGAACACTGTATACAACTTTACATGGGACATATAAGTAAATTAAATATGCAAATGAGGAGTAAGCTAATTTTACCATATTTAAGGGAGAGAGTACAAGCACTTTAGCACTGGTTACCAAGGGTAAAGAGCAGAGTCCTAGAGCGAACAAAAATGAACTTCAACAAAAAGTGGAGAGCAAAGGCAAAAGGTTTGGAGGAAGACCACCCTAAGGCTGACTTGTCTAACACACCGTGGACCAAAATAATCCAATATGAGCAAATAAAAAACATGTAGCCTGGAAGTACAAAAAGACAGTTTAGTTCACTACAGTCCGAACGGTTGTATGATGGAACAACGGCCACTTGAACAAATACAGTCTAAACAACGACTCCTTAACCACTACTTAGTCTAAACCACTAAAGTTTTAACAACAACTATTTTTTACTCCTAATATGCCTTTACCACGATTGCCTTTACCACCATTAATGTATCTATTTTACAGGTAAGTATAAACCCATATTTATATATATATATATATATATATATATATATATATATATATATATGAACACCACATCCGATTCTCCGCACAAGATCGGACACCGACACAAAGAGATTTAGAAAATGCGAGGTTTATTCCTCCATTACGCTGCGACGCGTTTCGGCATTCACTGCCTTGATCACACAGTGATCACTTCCTGATTTAGCGTGCATATATTAAAATCAAGCAGAGTTCCCCGATCACATGATCAGAACTTTTTTTCATAAAGCAGGAAAACAGACTATTGCATCAGTTAAACAACACAGTTTCAGACATTTCTTTTGAATTACAATTTGTTGCATTGTTAAACTCGATATGTCTAGGGGGAATCTCATAATTGTTTTTAAGTGGAAATTTCTTTTTAAATCCACAAAAACACAATAATATGTCAAATATACAATGTAATAGATTTCTATGTCTTACTGTGTACAATCATGGTGTTCACTAAAGTGCAAAAACAGAGATTAATTAAAGAGAACTCATTACATCTGTCACTTAATTTATAGTCCTTTACATACATTATAAAGTCCATATATAATTATATATACATATATATATATATATGTGTGTAATGGGTTTGTATGTACCTGTAAAAAACTTACATTTCGTGCTGAAGACATGCATGCTAAAGACATATGCGTTGTAAAATGAATATTGATAAGTATTAACACTATATATATATACATATATATATATATATATATTTCTTTTTTTTTTCACCAAAGCCACATTGAAACTGCCGAACACTAACGAATGGGTGCCTTCCATACGTGCAAGTGGCTGCACGAAATTAAAATTGTCCATCAAGTAGAAGCACTCAAAGGGTTTCCAATAATCCATTTTATCCAGTTGACATGGCAGACGCGTTTCCACAATAATATGTCTTTCTCAATGCCCTTAGCGTGGATTCACTGGAAGCACTCGTTTTTGTAGGGCTTCTTCCGCTCCCATTGGTTGGAATGCTGTCCACTAAAATTCAAACAAAGCTCTGTCAGCATAGACATTTCACCAATCACGTAAAGTCAAACCCAATATTATGAACTTAGTAGGTCTTTAGTAGATGTATTCTACCACATTGGGCACACAGTCCATAATGCATTTCACCTTACTTGATCCATGCTGGCGAGATACTGCTTACAGTGAATAGGAGCAGTTCCACTTACAATTATTTGGTTACCCTCGCTCTGCCACAAACATGCCATATCAGAGCGGGCGGATCCCGGAAAGCGCATGTTTAGTAACTACGCTTTACATTATACGCTTTCCATTTTGTAATGTTGACTTGGTGTCACCTGACATGCCCCCTCTTCTTGGCACATGGCGGATCCGCAGGCATGTTTGTGGCAGAACCAGGGTAACCAAATAGGGAAACCTTCCTGCACAAAAATAATCTTCCCCGTAACCCAGGCACCCTTGCATCATGGTGCAAAGGTGCCTGCGTTGGCGCACAGCAGTTCATTGTGCACCGGCGCATGGAAAAAAGACAGGAATGTGCCATATCTAATAGATACAGCGCATTCCTGCCCTTTTCTTTTGCTGTAAGGCAAAACCTGCTAAACCTCATCAATGAGTATGGCAGACTCACCAAGTGTGCGTCTGTCGCGCTTTGTTAGTAGAGACCATGGAAGTACGCTATTTCCAGTCCTAACTTTATGTGATGCAGTCCTGATATTAATTTAGCACTCACAGTCCCAGTGCTCATTTCACACGATACAGTACAATGACGAACTGCACAATTTGTAAAGCTTTGATATTTTCACGCCTAAAGTCCTGAACTTATCACCACACCCCTTTCCCATCGTCTCGGCAGCCAGACATATGTGTACAGACGAGACCTCTGATAATCGATGTGCGACAACTAAATATATTCTCATTCTTTTTATTACTATTTTTCCTACCTTTTTTCTCCTTTCATTTGGCTAAGCTATGCCAAACTGCAGCAGCTCGCAAGTTACTGACCTGTGCTAATTTGACCATTTTTCATTCCTTTATGTGCCCAACACATGCATGACAGATCTCTTTTGAATTGTAGTAGAACCAATTATGCCTGGATGCCTTCTCTAGGCTTTTGTAAAATGGCTATAGATCATAGGCACACTATAGGTGCAAATCATCACTGTGCAGAGATAAATATGCTAGTAATGAATATGGCGTGAATAGATTTCATCCTTATTTGCAAACAATGTGAACAATTTTTAAACCTATGACGGAAATGAACCCTCTTATGTCAATTTCATGACAAAGAAGGAACATGAACGATGTATACCTTTTTCCATCTTCACCCGCAAAGTGTGCACAGCATTCACATTAAATGTTTCTTTTTCTCCATGAGAAGCTAAACCTCCTTACCTCTCTACTTATTAGCAGTGCAGCCAAAGTTGTACAGCTGCTAAGCTGTGCTTAGATTCGTTTTAGGTTGCATACATGATGCTTGAACCATTCATGTCAAGCGCATGCGCATTAAGTAGGGAAAGGGACAAAAGTTAGCCCCTCCGCCATTTGTTGTGGTAAGTTTCATTACATATAAGAGGGCAGTAGTTGCACTTCACCAGCACTTTTTTTGAAGAGTAGTCCCACGAGGCTGAATAGCAAGAGAAGGAGGCATTCTTGTTTCCAATACTTGAAGTAAAAGTGCGGACGTCATTCTAGTCTGGCAAGAATATGATCTTACTACTGTACAATGTTGAGTGACTTATGTACAATGTATTTAGAAATATACTAAGGATGCGAAAGGTCAATCTAAAAACGGAAATATCCATGTAAGGTTTTCAGCTATAGTAGGAAGGATCGTGGGGCTGCAGTGGTAGGGAAAAGGGGTTCTTGGTGCACGGATGAGCTGCTTCTTTGCATCTTAGCCCTCCTCACTGTGCCACAGTGGTCCATGTCTCAGAAGATCCCTCCGCCTTTGAATCTTGAGGGTAGTGCTTATGTTTTATTTGTAAATCTGGGCAGCGTCCTCTGGTTTGAGTAAGAGACCAGAACATCAGCCTAAGGGGCTTGCGCTCAGCTTAGAGAGTTCACGGAGGCCTCAAGGGTAAAGCTTCCAGCACAGGTGACTGCTGTTCTTCACGAATTAAAGAACAAGGCATGCTGTTCCCTTCCCAGCTAAGAGAGGATGCCACTTTAGATTGATTATTTTTAGAAAGCTTTGATTTACTAATTCTTACCTGTCAAGGAGCAAGGAGGTACCTGTTAGTGGCGATGCAGGTGCAGGGCACCTGTGCCCTGCAGGCTTAGGGGCCCATGGAATACCAATTATGGGTGGGTTGTACTTCCGCATCAGCTGACAGAGTGGGCAATTTTATTTCATGGGACCCATGACTCGCTTTCTACGCCACTGTCATAGAGGGCTTTATGAACTGCTTACACATGCGTTCCTAATGGTTAAGATGCATAAACAAATGGACTAAAAATAACTTACAGCGACAGCCGAGCCCTGCTGTGCTTATTGCAGTGAAATAATGTGAATGATGTTCGCCTTCATCACGGTATGTTTTCAGTGAAGATTCACACGTCGATCGATCAGTTGGAAAGCTGAACAAAGAGGTTTCATCACTATGTTTAATGCCAGCCGCTTGAAAACTAATTAAACATGACGAGAAAACGTGTAAATATGTTTGAAAAAAAAGCAGTTTTCCGAGCAAGTTATTGTTTGAAAATTATGACGAAACGTATTCACATTTTCATTCAAATGTAATGAAGGATGCGTTTTCATGTGCAAGTGTAATTTTTATCGTCAAGTGGCATGCCTGGTATTTAAGCATCAGGGTTTTATTTACCACGAGATAAAGAGAATGCTATTTTAAGTTAGAGTATATTGCATTAATTGTTTTGCTTGATTTGGTATGTTAACAAAAAACAGCTATGCATTGCAATTATGTAAAAAAAATACCATCCTAATGCCAGGGTCAGCATTATTGGAGAAGCTGGCACCATCATGTCATGCGTGTCCACAGTATACAAAGAATTTCCATGGTACCATGTGTAGGATCCGATGCAGCACAAAGAAGGCGCTTGGTAGCAAGAGGTGAAGTGCAGCTTCAGGTTTATTGTAGAGAGACAGGAACAGGACCCATCCAAACCCCCACCAGTATATAACTGACACTTCACTTCAACAACAACATTCCCTAACCATGGTAACAGAGTGTGGAACACAGGTATGAATGAAAGCTGGGTAACCATATCAACATGACATCAGAGACCATCAAGTCTCAGATGCCACACACCTCCCTCCGTTAAAACAATAAAAAAAACATGAAGTTATATAAATGATAAAGCGAAAACAAAAGAAATAAAACTAAATTAAAAGAAGCAAAGAGAACAACATGAACATTTATGAAACATAGTCTTTTAAGTATGCTGGTTTCTTGACAAACCTGGAAGATAAACGAGGAGAAACAAAATTTTCAGTAGTCAATTTCTTTCCAGGCAGAGACGCATCACCCAACATAGAAGCATTGCAGACAGCAACCCTACTTAAATTCCACATTCTGTGGTCCTGAGTTCTTACAGCATTTTTGAAAACCTTGACCACACTCAACGGCTCAGAAAACTTGACTTTAGAGCCCGGGAGTCTGATAACAACCAGGTCACCAACCTTGACCACTGTTTCTTTGGTGGCTTTTCTGGCATCAAAATGCAATTTCCTAGCCACACATTTAGCTTCCTCCTTCTTCCTCCAATCAATAGCACCCTTTTGGAGAGAAGACCCAGAGGCAGACTCCTCAAGACGCCTTACCCACGACGGTTCAACACGGGTACATGGAACCCTCCCTTTAAAGAGAACAAAAGGTGACAGACCGGTCGAACAGTGAGGGGTCACTCTGTAATCCTCAACCTTTTTAATGACTTGTTCCTTCCAGTTATGCCCTGAGTTTTTGGCCAACGATATCGTTTCCTTCAGGACCCTATTAAATCTCTCCACCATGCCATTCGTCTCAGGGTGGTACAGAGAGCACTTTTTGTGTTTAATACCCCTATTCTGCAAAAAGGTTTCCATCTCTTTCGAGACTAGTTGGACCCCATTGTCCGTAAGAATGGATTCTGGGTACCCTTCTCTAGCCATAAGACTTTCCAAAAATTTTATAACCTGCACAGTCTCTATACTAGAAGTAAAGCAAATTTCCGGCCACCTGGAAAATAGGTCAATAAGAACCATAATAAAAACTTGCTGACCGTTGGAAAAAACAGGACCCACAATGTCCAGGGCCACTTCTTTCCAAGGTCCACTGGGAAGCTCCCTGATCACCATCGGTTGTACTCTTAAAAGTTTGGATTTCTCACTCGTAGCACACACCATGCAGTCTCTTATGGTCCTTTCAACCAGTATATCCATTCCATGCCACCAGTAGGCGGACCTGAGTCTCTCCTTGGTTTTAGACATGCCAGAGTGAGATTCATGAGCCAAATCCACCAACTCTTTGCGAACCTCAAGGGGGTATCAGCCGTGTCCCACGTACCAACATCCCATCCAAAACCGCCAATTCATCTTTCACACCCCAGAACTTGGAGCCCTCCAGTGAAGCTTGCTTTTTAGAGTGCCACCCGTTACACATGAGGCTAATTATCTCTGACAACACAGGATCTAAAGATAACTTTAGGCGCCACTGAGATTCATCAATTATCCCTTCACCAACCTCACAAACCTTATAATCGTTTTCACACCAATCGTCATCACTGTCTTCACCAGGGCCCCCATCCACAACCAATCTCGACAGTGTGTCAGCAACACTGTTCTCCACCCCAGGAATGTATCGGACTTCAAAGTCATACTCCTGGAGAGCTATGACCCATTTGCTTATCCTACTCGATACCTGGTCAATCCCTTTTTTTTTGAAGATCTCACACAAAGGTTTATGATCTGTTTTGACCAGAAATTTTGTTCCCCAAAGAAACTTCCTAAGCTTTCTCACTGCCCAAAATACAGCAAGAGCTTCGCGCTCAATCACGGAATAGCGTGACTCAGGGTCTTTAAGCCCTCTAGAGATGAAGGTAATGGTGTCCAACCCCTTTTCACCTTCCTGTTGAAGAACTCCCCCACCCCCTTAAGGCTGGCATCAGTGGTAACAATAGAGGTTTTGGAGGGATTGTAGCTCTTTAAGTTTGGAGCAAGACTGAGTTTCTCTTTGAGGGAAATAAATTCACGATTGCAATCATCACTCCACCTGAATTCGATACCTTTTTTCAAAAGTCCCCTCATGTTGCTGCAATGCTCAGCAAACCCTTCAACAAACTTGTTGTAATATTCGATCATTCCGAAGAACTTCATAAGTTCTTCTCTGCACGATGGAGGAGGCATGCGAGAGATAGTCTCTACTAAATCAGATTTGGGTGCAATACCGTCACCTGAAATTGTGTGGCCTAAGTAGTGAATGGAACTAGTACCAAAACGACACTTCTCTAACTTCACAGTGAGATTGGCCATCACAAGACTGCCCAGTACAGCATCTAGGCGACTCTCATGCTCTTGATGATCTTTACCAAAGACCAGGATATCGTCTTGGTAGACGCAGACGCCTTCACAATCCTTGAGAACATTCTCCATTACACGCTGAAACACAGCTGCCGCTGACACCAAACCGAACGGCATCCTAACAAACCTAAATGTGCCAAACGGCGTAATAAAAGAGGTAAGGTCCCTAGAGGAATCCGCCAGCTCGATCTGGTGATAGGCAGATGCCAAATCAATGGTGCTGAAAACTTTGGCACCCCCAACAAAGCTAGTAATTCAGAAATATTAGGCAGGGGATATTTATCCACCACTACACATTTGTTGAGCTGCCTCAAGTCCACACACAGGCGCAAAGATCCATTGGCCTTGCGTGCGGCAACAACAGGAGCGAGCCAATCAGTACTGGTGACTTCTTCAATGATTCCCCCTTCTTTTAGTTTGTCAATTTCCTTCCTCATCTCTTCCCTCACAGCCAAGGGTACACTTCTGACCTTACAACTATACGGTTGAGAACCAGGACGTAGGGGAATGTCCAATTTGAAACCTTTGAGGCAACCAAGTCCCTCCCTAAAAACTTGAGGAAACTTACTTCTAACTGAAGTCTCCACGCCAACGTCAGAATTCACGTGAACAGCCTGAACAATCTGTTTAAGAACAATGGGAGTGGGACTACTTGGGTCAAGCATGACCCCCAAGTCCCCCTGGTGAAACCAGCTAATAATGCTGTCACCTTTTTGAGACACATAAACCTTTCCCGAAATCAAACGCCCCTCATATTCAATGAGACCTACAAAATAACCACACAAAGGTATAGGTTCTCCCCATAGCCCAAGGGGCGTATGTCAGGTTTACACAGTGAAATCTTGCAAGCCAGTTTAGTTTCATAGAAGGTTCTTGACACAATGGTGATTTTAGCTCCAGAGTCAAAGAGAACCTTTGTAGGCTCACCTTCCACTTGAATTGTGTCCACCGGACAGGACTTTTTTTGCAACCCTGAATCAACCTGGACAACAACTTGTCCACATACGAAGTCTTCTTCTAGGACATCTGAATCTATACATTTAACATTAGAAGTAGAAGTATTGCTTTTGCAAACAACAGTAAAGTGTCCCTTTTTCTTGCATTTTGAACATACCACCTTTAAAGCAGGGCATTTCCTATCATTTGCGAAATGCCCAATTTTGTCACACCTGAAACACTTAGGAACGAACACCTTGTTTTTAGATTTGACAGAATTATCACTTTTCAACTCGGATTTGACCTTATCACTGACAACTTGGACAGAAGCCTGCTTATCCTTTTTTAACATATCAACGCATTTCAGAGAGTGTTCAATCCTTTTTGCAACTTGTAGGACCTCATCTAAGGAGGGTTCGTCTCTTAGCCAGAGTTCCTCACGAACCCTTTCAATGTTGCACCCCAACATAAACTGATCCCTGATTCTCTCATCAAGTAAGTCACCAAATTTACAAGAGGAAGCAAGTTTCCTAAGTTGTGTGACATACATCTCAACCGACTCACCATCGTTTTGTAACCTCTTAACGAATTGGTACCTTTCAAGTATGGTACTTACTTTTGGTAAATAGTGCTTGTCGAGTTTTTTTATGCAAATCTCAAATTCATTTAAGTCTCTACTTTCTGCAACAGTTAGATCAGGAAGATGATCGAAGACATCTTGCCCTTCCGACCCGAGGCAATGCAAAAGAAGAGAAGTCCTGCGCTCGGCACTTAGGCTTACCCCACAAACCTTGGCATAGCGTTCAAAAACTTTTTTCCATTTTTGCCATTTAATCCCAGGTTCCCCAGGTGACATCAAAAAAAAGGGGGGTGCAGTAACATTCTGCATACTTGTGACCTAGAAGTGAATGACAAGGAGGGGAAGCTCTTAAAAGAGAGTGTGAGTCACAGAAGAGGCACAAGAGTAACCAGGACAAGGCACTATAGTGTAGAATTTACACAAATATTGAAAATAAGTGAAATGCAGGAACAATATCGAAGCAGGAATGTGAGTGTGTCACGGAAGTAACACACCAGAAAACAAAAAACAAAACAAAAAAAAAAACATTAAAGTGTGCGTGTCACTGAGGTGCACGCCATGAAAATGCTTGGATACATCACTGAGGACGAAGCGCCAAAAGTGTGCGTGTCACTGAAGTGCAAAAGCGCATTAAAGTGTGCGTGTCACTGAGGTGCACGCCATGAGTAAGTTTGAGTTCACCCAATGTGAGCGTGTCACAGAAGAAAATAGAGGAAATGGCTCACCTTGACGAAGTTATTGGAAATGGATGAGGCACGAAGTTTGAGGATAGGTGAAACAAAACCAACGTCATGACACTGCTGCTTCTGGAGGTTGCGCTGCAAAATGTGACAGGAAACTTTATTGACACTTTAAAAAAAAAAACGTGATTGGCAAAAACGCCAATTCCAAGATGGCCACACGTTTCTTGACGCTTCTGCCGGTTGGCTCAACGCACGCATGAGAGGCAGAGCGTCCGTGCAGCAGAGCGTCTTCAATGCGCACCAGGCGTGTGTACGTCACAGAGAGGAGCCAGGAACCAACAGCACGTGAAGATGAGCAAAGGAGATGAGCGTGGATGTGCACTGAGGAGCCAGGAACCAACAGCGCGTGACGGTGAACAAAGGAGGTGAGAGCGTGCTGGGTGGGTTTAAACGTTATGGCAGCGGTTGAACCTGAAACCCCCGGTGATGGCTGCCCCCACAATAAAATTAAAGGGCAATGCGCATCCAAGCATCGGCTCCACACTCCACCGCCAAAACAACACCAGAGCGAGAGACTCTCCAAGATCCCAAAGCGGCTCCAAAACACGCAAACAAAACCCTAGCTGAGGGCAGGGTGTAGGTACTGGCACTTGAAAGTAGGGACGAGCCCGCGTCGAACACTGAGTGAAAATAAAACAAAACTCTCTTCACCGCGGCGAAAGCTCCCAGTCCCCAAGAGGAAATAGGTTAAAGGACAGTACCTCGTAGGTGAAATGGGCAGAAAAGAAATAGTATAGTTGAGGCTGTTGGGTCCTCCGTCTCTCCAGCTGCCGACTACGCCAGTGTAGGATCCGATGCAGCACAAAGAAGACGCTTGGTAGCAAGAGGTGAAGTGCAGCTTCAGGTTTATTGTAGAGAGACAGGAAGAGGACCCATCCAAACCCCCACCAGTATATAACTGACACTTCACTTCAACAACAACATTCCCTAACCATGGTAACAGAGTGTGGAACACAGGTATGAATGAAAGCTGGGTAACCATATCAACATGACATCAGAGACCATCAAGTCTCAGATGCCACACCATGGTTTGCAAAGAATTACAACCACTAGGCCAGGCCGATGCTATGTGTGGGCACTGTTATGCCACAGATGCCAAGATTATGCCAAGTGTCTGCACCATTGAGGCAAAAATGATACCCCACTTTCCCCACCGATCAGCAGATGTCTGAAGTTACTACCACCTGTGACATATGAGCAAAGGAGCTTTGGGAGCAATGTTGGGGTGTAGGGCTTGGGGAGGCTCAGTGGGGGGCAGAAGTGGTGAAGAGAAAGTAGAAGTGGGAGAGCGACAATTATAGTGTTCATATCAATGAGGACAGAAGCAAAACTGCTGGCAAGAAAAAGGAGCAGGGACACATGGATGGCCCGGAGAGGCCTGATGCAACTTTGAGGCAAGTGCTGGTGGAGACATGGCAGAGGATCAATGAGAGAGTCGAATGAGATGTGGAGGAAAACCACTCTTCACTCCACTTCACCACCTCATTCAGCAGCAAGGCACTAATGGGAGAGGGACCATGCCAGAAAGAAGACTAGGCATGATAAGCTGTCGCTCACTACATCCGCCTGCAAGGGGATCTCTAACCCCCCTTCAAAGTGCAGGTGTGTAGCTTCAAATCAGCTGCTCCGTTTTTCACCTCCATGCGCTGCCCCGAGGGCAGCGCGTGTTCGCGGCTGCCCTGTGGCAGCACATTTACTATGATGTGGCGAATCTTCCTTGTTAGCGCTGGTTGAACATTTTGAAAGGTGCGCCCAGCACTAACCAGGAAAATGTGCCCATACCGTAATACAGCCCCAGGTGTTTAGATAAGGCTGATGTTTAGATTGGAGTTAACATGTAATATTTCAGGCACATGCATCTGTGATAAAAGGAAAGAGTCAGGAAAGATCAAGATGGCAGAACATGGGGTACTCACAGGCACAAGGCTGAAGAAGAGTGGGGAGGGTATGTATAGAAGGAAGACATAACTAATGCCATCACAGACTCATTGGATAACACATAGGCTCAATATGACTCGATGCAATGGTGTTTGGATGCTGGGCGCTAAGAGCAATCCAAGGATGTTTATAAAATGCAGTGAGATGCATAAGTTCATCTCCATATCCTGATACCACTTTGAGCCAAAGAGCTGTGCCAGGAGTTATTCTCCTCCCCCACTTATCCATGCAAGAGCTGCAGGCAACCTGGTCATCCCTCACATCTTGCCACAAGTCCAAATTCTTTCTTCAAATTTTATGATGTAAGTACTGGTTGGGTGGCACTCGGCACCAGATGATACCTCAAAAACTACTGACCCTGTAAGAAAGTGTTGGAAAATGGCCCTCTCTCAAGGGTCACCCCCAAACTTTTTTGCCTTCCTACTCCTCTTTTTGCTGAACTCTTTTTGATGGCCTTGGGACTCTGAGCACTTTACCACTGCTTACCAGTGCAAAGGTGTGTGCTTCTTGCCTAAATATGGTAACATTGGTGTATACATAGTTGACATATTTAATTTACTTGTAAGTCTCTTGTAAAGTGGTATGTCATATACCCAGGGTCTGTAACGTAAATTCTACTAATGGGCATGCTTTCCATTGCAGGGCCTGTTTGTGTGCAGTTTGCTGCCACTTAGACTTGGCATTTAAACTTACTTGCCACATCTTAAAGTCTTAAACTCCCCTTTAATTACACATAAGTCACCCCTAAGATAGGCCCCAGGTAGCCCATAAGGCAGGGTGCTGTGTAAGTGAAAGGTAGGGCAATTACTGTTAAGTTGTGCATGTCCTGGTAGTGACATACACCCACATTCAATTTTCACTATTGTGAGGCCTAGTCCTTTGATTTAACATTAATATTTTAGAAATGCCACTATTGGAAGTGGGCATTCCTCTGCTCTTTCTGATCTGTATGCCTGCAGCCTGTCTCCAATACAAGTCTGGGGTGGGTGACAGCTACACGTTGTGCATTCCCTCTAGACAGCCACAAGCACAGGAAGGGTAGGTGTGACAGAGAGCTCATCTGCATTCATCTGCATTCTGATAACTCTTCCAGGGCAGGAAGAGAGGGGAAAGCAGACACTCACACCTAAATAGGCTATGTCCTGTTTCACACACAAAGGGCTTATTACCCGCGACTGATAGTCTGGAGACTTCTTTGAAGTCACACCCACTTCAAAGGCATAACTGGGTATAAGTACTGAGGCTATGACCCCGCCAAGAAAGTACACTACTGGACCTGTGAAGAACTCAGCCAGGAGGAAAGACTACAATGCCACAAGAATTGCCACTTTGCTTGACTGCTGCTCTGAAAGAACTGCTTTTCCGCTTTGCTGTGCTGCCCTGCTACCTGCTGATCTCTGCCTTGCTGAGGACAAGGACTGGATCCATCTCACTTGACCCCAGAGTGCTTGCTGGCGTGCCCCCTTTCTGAAGTCTCAGGGTCATCAAAAACTTCCTTCAACCCTGCAACAGCACCTGGACTCTGCCATTTGTGTGTCCTGCCCTGCCAAGTGGTGCCAATCCAGTCCTGGGCCTTTAAAGGTGATTTCTGCTGTGTTGATCCATCAAAACTGGTGCATTGATGACTTTGTATTGATCGCAACCGACGCAACGCCCTTCAATTTCAACGCAGTTGCTGCTCGATGACTTTGCTTCGACGATCTGCACTGTTCGACAATGATCGACTGTGCGGCTTGACAATGACGGACTGCATGGCTCAATGACAAAGCATCGCCTGCATCAGATAGGGGTTTCAACGAAGCTTCATTGACTGAGCAGATCGGAACACATGCATTACCTGCATCCACGGGATCAGTGACGATGCATTGGCTCCTCACATTGAGTCTTTGACGTCCACACTTCCTCCATCCAAGGTACTTTTTCAGCAGGACCTGTGTGAGTCCTGTAGCCTGCCTGCCCTCCATCGCTGTTGGCCAGAACTTTGGATTTATCAAGGTCTAGCGCAACCAGATGTCCCTGGTTGGCGCTTTATAACTCTAAGCACTATAATTTGATTTAATCTTTAAAATTTCATAACTGGTTCTACTTATTGGATTTTTGCCATATTAGTGTTGAATTAACATAAACTTTTTGTCTATTTTTCTAACTCTATGTGGAATATTTTATGGGTATTTTCATTGTGTTACCGTGTGTGTGTTGCACCAATACTTTACATATTGCCTCTTTAGATAAGCCTGACTAGAGTGGTGGCTCCTGCTTGTACAGGGTGCATACTCTGACAACCAGAAACCCCATTTCTAACAGAAAGGCACTAGTCCAATGGGCAGTCTCAGTGTCTCTGACCTCTCTGTCTGCCTATCAATACACAGCAGCATTATGGAGGACCACTATTATTTTAATATGTCTGGAGATGGGCACTGTTACATCCCTTGCAGACTAGGTAGACTGAAAATTTGCTTAACGAATTAAATTGACTCAAATCACATATACCAGTAACTAGGATAAAGTCCACATTGCATTTTTCTTAGTTTCATTCAACTAATGGTTGAATGCCTCATGAATGTGAGCTGATTCACCTGTAAAACATACATTACTAAACCTGTGTCAGGGGAGGCTGAACTGTTGCCCGTTGTTCTGTGTATCATTGGTAAATGCCCAATGAGACAGCTAAATCTGGCTCTATCCTGACCGAAAAGGAGACTAGAGGGTTCACATGTAGAATTGCTTCGAAGCTGGTTGAGAGAGAGAAATGCAAAAAAAGTGGCTGAGAATGAAGTTTGACTATTTTTCAGGGTAATATAAGTTTTGATAATTCCTTTGGTGACCCACTGTCACTAGTAGAACCAAACCACCAATTCTGTAGAGACCACGTTGAGGCAGGCATTTGTTGTGTTTGCTATGAGATTTACTGCATGGAAGCAGTTGCCTGAAAGAGAAGTTGCTGTGCTTTCCATTTTGTTACTAAAGGAAAGTAGGATCATGAAAATCGGCTTGTGAAAAAAGCACATCTTGATTAGGGCCTAATTACAACTGGGTCAGTGTATTTCGACCTGTGTGTAATCCCGTGTTTGAGCAAGGGTCAGAATTACGAGTTGGGAGATAGTTAATGTATTCAATAATTATCAAATGCATTAAATACCCCAACCTTCATTAAACTTGGGCAGGTCAAACCTACCAAAATTTAACAGGGAACATGTGTTCCTGTATTCACTTTACTGTGCGGATATTGGTGCGTTAAACCCCAAAATCTCCATGTTGTTCACTGAAAACTTGTAATTGGCACTATTTATTGCACACAATATATAACATACCCCGGGGTTTAGTTATTTATGATTTGCGATAAATAGCACATTCACTTAATATCAGGCTCTAAATGAATGTTTAGCAGAGTAAACGAACTCAAATGAGTATGAGCAGATTGATCCTTGATCTGGTGGGGAAATTTATCAACACTTTGTGGCAGTTATGCATTATAAAAGTGATACAAACCCAGTACAAAATATTGTGTTGTGGTTTACTTTCCTACGCAGATCCTGATATACTTTGGAAAGTTGCTTAAAGTAACGCAAAGTAGAGCTATGTGCTACCTTGTACTACTTTTCATCAAGGGGCGTTCCAGAGATGGCACAGGAGCATTCCCATGCAACCACTCATGGGTTTTTACATAAATCCTTATCTAATAACATTGGTAGACAGGACTTGCACCAAAAACGTCTGCCTCCTAGAAGCAGACGTAAAGATTGAGAAAACCTTTCTTTTCTCAAAAGTTTTCTAACTTTGCATGTCTCATGCACTGTACAGCACACACATATAGTGAGAAAAGTGTCCAGTACAAAGCCTATGCATGAGAGAACGCACAAACCATTTTGCTATAAGTCATTACAAGTGTGTCAGCATTGGCGCCTGGCAACCACAATTCTGCCAGTACTATCTTTGTGGATATTGCAGTGTTTTTGTCTTTTCTATTGACGCAACACAGCAATTTTGATTGCTGCACTTCATTGTGCCAAAAATTAGAAATCTGCCCATGGGTTAGGCTGCTCTTTAATTCATTGAAATAAGCAGGTAAAGTTCTCAAATTTCCTTGCTCTATGTATCAGTAGAGCAAAGAAAATTCTCCATTTGGGGAACCACTTACTCATAGATCTGGAGAACTTGAGGGCTCTCAACCAGCATGGATAGTGAAGTCTGTCAAAACTCTGGAGGAATTTGCAAACTCTTCTCCTAAGAGTAGCCTTCCCATGACATTTAGCATGGACTTCCCAACTTAATTGCTAGGAACCAGAAATGCATTTAATTTAAATTGATATTCTATCTAGCCAATCTTTCAAGGAATACAGTTTTCTAATATGGTATTTTAATCTAGTGCAAAAAATCAACTGAGTTTACAAAAACAGGCGAGTTCCATGGATACAGGGGACGACGTCATTGTGCAGAAGAAATAACTGTCGCATTTACAAAAATATGTAGGTGAAAGAAAAAAGAAAAATTCTGAAACAATAATGATTCAAAGTTAATATCTGAAATGAACTATGAATGGCATTAGAGATGTGTAAATAAGTCTAGATTATTCACAATAGGTAACTGGAATCGTCTGGTAAGAAAACAGTAAAATGCTCTTTTCACTCATTAATGTCTCTCAGCATGAAAATCATATGTCCGAGACACAATAGAAGAAAGACATTTTCTAAATAATAAAAATGATGAACCACAATCATGGGAACAATAAATTCATACAAAGAAAGAAGGATTCAGATCAATAGAGTGTTTTATAGACTGGTGCTCAAAAGAAGATTGGATAGAATGGGGTGTTTCAAATGGAGCTGTTTGTTAGAAAGCAAGAAAAACTGCCATTTTCATTAGCAGTATAATAATTTAAGACAGACACCTTATAATAGTCCAGCATTGAAACAAATTCTGGCGTAATTGATGTCTCTGAGAATTAATTAAGTCCAAATGACAAACCCTTCCAATCTGTAAATTCAATTTACATGCACAATTTACTTGTTTTAAGAGTGCAAATTCACTTTTGGAATTTATAAAATGTATTTATATACGTAAAGTTATTTATTCCGACGTAATATTGCCACAGTCTGTTCCAATATTATGCAGGAGTAAATCTTCTCCCCGCTTGTGGGATGGTGTTCAAGTTCAGAAATGATTTTGCACATTCACAACACTCACAAATCTGTGTAAATATAAAACGTATCCATTAACCACTCTTAAGCTGGAAGTAGAATAAAATATACTCCTGTCAACGGAACCCTCCATCCCTCCAAATTGGTGGTTCTTTAGGTCAACAGTTTCACCAGAGGGAAACATATTTTTCACGTAGAAGAAAGAAAATAAACAACAGTCATAGTGGACTAAGGCATTATTGCATGCGCAGTAGTACACTATGTACATTTACACATTTATAAATGCCTTCACATGAACGTGTTCGAAAGCTCACAAATGTTTTCCGGGAGTACTCGTGGGAAGCTGTGTTTGTCACAGGCATTTGGGAATACTCTTGGAAATATCTGTGAATGAATACAAATCATAAATTGGCACCCAAATGGTAGAGTACATAACCTGCTGCATGTTTACTCCTAGCTGTGATTGTTGCAGCTGTTCAGGAGTACGCTTGGACAGTTGTGACTGTTGCCGCTTTCCTGGAAATCTTTGCGAATCTTTCAAATTCTAGAATTCTAAAATGTACACCAAATCTAGGAGTATAGCTGCTAGTGTTCATTTTCAAATTTCATTGCCCATCGGACCCTCTGTTCTTTACGGTGTGCCACCTCTAATGAATGCTTAACTAGTCTACATTAGCATGCAATTTCACCGCTTGTGTTGCAAATGATAGGTTCAGGACCTGGCCCTCCATGCAGGATCACCCCAGATTTTTGCCTTCATCTGCCTTCCTTTGCTGAACCTGTTTTGTGGTTTTGTGGCTTTTAGGACTCTGTGCACTTTTTCCCTGCTAACCAGTGGTAAAGTGCTTGCGTTCACCCTTGCAAGCATGTAAAATTGACCTACACTTGATTGGTGCATTTTATTTACTTGCAAGACCTGAGTATATGGTACTACATTCACCCAGGGCCTATACATTAATGTGGGCTGCAGCACTCATTGTGCCACCCAGTAAAGTAACCTTTTCTAACATGTTTCAGTCCTGCCGCTGCAGCCTTTAGTGCAGTTTCAAGCTGGCATAATAAATCTTTTACCGGTCTAAACCTTCCTTTTTATTATTTATAGGTCATCCCTAAGGTAGGCCTTCAAGTTTCATAGAGCAGGGTGCACTGTATTTAAAAATAGGACATGTGTGTTTAAGTAATTTTTCCCTGTTGTAAGGCCTGTCTCTTCCCATAGACTAACACTGGGTTACCTTATCACTATTAAAAAGTGCAACCTTCAGATTGGGAGCAGATATAGAGCTGGTGTTTTCTACTCAAATGAATACTAATTTGAAATCCTCTTTGATGGTTAAGTCGGATTTTAAGTTACAATTAAAAAATTCCACTTTTAGAAAGTTGGCATTATTCCACAACCCAATAGTGCTTCCAGTCTGTGTCCTGGGTCACATGACTGTGATTAGCTCTGCTGTGTTTTTTTCTGTATTTTGTTTTACTTGTCTTCCTGACAGGATGGTTGGTGAGGAGTGGTGCCCTGCCCTGATAACATTTCAGAGGGCTCTGCCTCCAGCACACACAAAGAAACCTGACGCCAGGCCTGCCCTTCCCTTTGTCACTGTGTACAGTTTGGGGCCAGGACCTGGAAAGGGAAAGAACTAACCAGAAACTGTTTTGGGGGTAGATCATGGAATTGCCCCGGTTCACTGACAAAATATTGAAGTTAAAAATATAGAAGTAAAAATAACGATGTAAAAATATAGAATGCAAAAATATCGACTTCCTATATTTAAACAGATAAGTACAAAAATATAGAAAAAAATATCAATGTAAAAAATATAGTTGTACAAAATATCGAATTATATATATATATATATATATAAAATAATAAATATTAAATATGTTAAATAATAAAATTAATATAAAAAAATAAAGTAGATTTAATATAATTTAAAAAATATATAATAAATAAACTTAATTAAAAAAGTTAAACACACATACATAATAATTCATATATATTTCCTTTAAAACAATTAATAAACTACTAATTTTAATTTATTTTATAATTTTAAAATTATATGAAAATGTACATATATATATATATATGTAACAATAACATAAAGTCTAACAAAAAAATATTATATTATAAATTAAAACATTAAACTATTTAAAAATCTTCAAACTTAAATTTCCCTCTCCAGTGAGTGCAACAGTAGGGAAAGTGTTGGATAGTGGAGGGGTCAAAATTAATATTCCCACTCCAGTGAGTGCAACAGTAGGGAAAGTGTTGGATAGGGGAGGGGTAAAAATTACTATTCTCACTCCAGTGAGTGTAACAGTAGGGAAAGTGTTGGATAGCGGAGGGATCAAAATTACTATTACCACTTCAGTGAGTGCAACAGTAGGGAAAGTGTTGGATAGCGGAGGGGTAAAAAATACTATTCCCACTCCAATGAGTGCAACAGTAGGGAAAGTGTTGGATAGCGGAGGGGTAGAAATTACTATTTCCACTCCAGTGAGTGCAACAGTACGGAAAGTGTTGGATAGCAGAGGGGTAAAAATTACTATTCCCACTCCAGTGAGTGCAACAGTAGGGAAAGTGTTGGATAGCGGAGGGGTAAAAATACTATTCCTATTCCAGTGAGTGCAACAGTAGGGAAATTGTTGGATAGCAGAGGGGTAAAAATTTCTATTCCCACCCCAGTGAGTGCAACAGTAGGGAAAGTGTTAGATAGGGGAGGGGTAAAATTTACTATTCCCACTCCAGTGAGTGCAACAGTAGGTAAAGTGTTGGATAGCGGAGGGGTCAAAATTACTATTACCACTTCAGCGAGTGCAACAGTAGGGAAAGTGTTGGATAGCGGAGGGGTAAAAATGACTATTCCCACTCCAGTGAGTGCAACAGTAGGGAAAGTGTTGGATAGCGGAGGGGTAGAAATTACTATTTCCACTCCAGTGAGTGCGACAGTAGGGAATGTGTTGGATAGAGGAGGGGTAAAAATTACTATTCCCACTCCAGTGAGTGCAACAGTAGCGAAAGTGTTGGATAGTGAAGGGGTAAAAATTACAATTCCCACTCCAGTGAGTGCAACAGTAGGGAAAGTGTTGGATAGCGGCGGGGTAAAATTACTATTCCCACTCCAGTGAGTGCAACAGTAGGGAAAGTGTTGGATAGCGGAGGGGTAAAAATTACTATTCCCACTCCAGTGTGTGCAACAGTAGGGAAAGTGTTGGATAGTGGCGAGATAAAATTTACTATTCCCACTCCAATAATTGCAACAGTAGGGAAAGTGTTGGATAGCGGCGGGGTAAAAATTACTATTCCCACTCCAGTGAGTGCAACAGTAGGGAAAGTGTTGGATAGCGGAGGGGTAAAAATTACTATTCCCACTCCAGTGTGTGCAACAGTAGGGAAAGTGTTGGATAGTGGCGGGATAAAATTTACTATTCCCACTCCAATAATTGTAAAAGTAGGGAAAGTGTTGGATAGCGGAGGGGTAAAAACTACTATTCCCACTCCAGTGAGTACAACAGTAGGGAAAGTGTTGGATAGCGGAGGTGTAAAAATTACTATTCCCACTCCAGTGAGTGCAACAGTAGGGAAAGTGTTGGATAGCGGAGGTGTAAAAACTACTATTCCCACTTCAGTGAGTGCAACAGTAGCGAAAGTGTTGGATAGTGCCGGGATAAAATGTACTATTCCCACTCCAATAATTGTAAAAATAGAAAAAGTGTTGGATAGCGGAGGGGTAAAAATTACTATTCTCACTCCGTAGAGTGCAACAGTAGAGAAAGTGTTGGATTTCAGAGGAGTAAAAGTTAATATTCTGGGGGGCGTGGCCAAGCTCATGGCCAAGTGAGTTGCATCGGGTGCGAGATCCCGCCGGAATTCTTAATCCTAAATAAATCCTGCAGCATACTTTGAATTCTCAGGCTCTAAAAGACATTCTGGGTGCCACCTCGCATACCGCTGACCGGCAGACTCACCTACTCACACCTTAATAGCAGCGAAGCGACAATATCGTGGCTGGGTCCCCGGAATGAGTGGCCTAGACAAGATGATGGCCGTCGATGCTGTGGCTGGCAATGACGCTTCCAGGATCCTCTATGGGGCCCATGGAGGGTCCTGAACCTGGCCGCGGCGACCTGCGCTTCCCGGCTCCTCTGCCTGGTGAGAGACCGGCTAGTGGGATTTACTCTTCCATTCCGTAGGACGGGGTGAGAGAGCGGGTGGAGCCTTCACCACCGAGCCAGAGCACAGTGACGGACCCCTCCCGGAGGCTGTATATCCCCTGTGGCGCAGTGTCAATTGAAGCGCAGCAGAGGTGGTGCCGGTGCCGCCTGCACACCAGGCCCTGTCCTGGGCCACGCTCGACCCGACGATCGGGTGAAAAAGACACCGTGCAAAGGCTCAAGCGGCCCCCCTCTGCACTCCCCCTGAGCATGAGGGGATTTGGATATAAGTGTGAAGCGGCTGCAGCCTGGGGCCAGAGGCTGAGCTGGGACACGTGAGGTCCCCAGACCTGCTGGTCTTGGCCGGGGCCCTAGGAGCGTGGGGCCTGCCTGGCTGGGCCTCGCTTTAAACGACAGTCTCAGGGGCAATAGAGGCAATAATCCACCACAGGCGACCTGCCCTGAATTCCCCAGTGGCCTGGCACTATATCGCCCCTGCTGTGAGGTGCAAGATATGAGAAGACACTGTTAGCTGACACCTGATCCCGCATAGAGGTCGTGGACAGTATCCTCCGCCCCCTCCATGCAGATGCTTCAAATGTACACAGAACACTTGTGATGATGGTGGCTGCATGATCCTGTGCCTAGGGGGACACTGCGCTGATGATAAGGTTGAGGCCCCTGCTGTGATCTATATCTCCCATGACTGCCGCCCGAGAGAGTGTAAGTCCTACCCGCCGCTGAAGATTCTAGGAGCCACTCGGGACGGAGTGGTTGTCGCGCTCTAGTGTGCCTCAGTGGGTGAAGATCTACAGTGGCCCCACAGAAGACCGGCCTGGCCATAGTGACACGGAACCTGATGACACGACATGCCGGACCGAGAGTGGTGGTCACTCCAAGTGAGTCGCAGAGTGCGCCAAGGACGAAAATACGGTATCTAAATACTAATAAAGAAAGGCCTTTTCCCCTGCTCCAGCCTGTGTTGATGGAGAGACAGTGGCAGCCCATCACTAAGTCAGCGGTTAGGCCCACGCACTAAGAGAGCACTGAGGAATATCCTGCCCCCAGACGAGCCCTAGAAGGAAACAAAAGCGCGAACCCCAGCACACGTGGGGAGATAGGGGCGGGACAAACACATGGCCAAAGATAAAGACCTGAAGGCCTCGAGGCAGGGCAAATTGGACAAATACACTAAAGTGCTCCTGGCACACCCTGAGGGGGCTGAGGCAGCGCAGCCTCCCTCAGACACGCCCTGCTCCTTCAAGCTATCCAAAGCTCCAGGGAGGTGTTGGAGGGGAAGATCGGCGAGGTGTGCTCCGAGGTCTCGTTGCTTCTCCAGGGTCTTCGTAAGGTGTCAGAGTGAGTGACAGAGGCCGAGACCCAGGTCTCAGAAGTGGAAGATGCAGTCAAAGACCTCCAGAAAGGGATGAAAGAGGTACGCAATACCACTGCGGATATGCTATGGAGGATCGACGATGCAGAAAACCAAGCCCGAAGAAACAACCTCTGCTTTGTCGGTTTTCCGGAGGGCGTGGAGGGATCCAATGTGGCAATCTTCCTGACTAAATGGTTGCCCGATGTCATCCCACCGGAGCAGTTCTCCCATTGCTTCTTCATAGAACGTGCACACTGCGCCTTAAGTGCTAAACCTCCTCCCGGAGCTCCGCCGAGACCTATTATTGCGAAACTCTTGAACTTTTCTAGATAGGGACATGATCCTCAGGGAAATGCGCCGTAAGGGGGAAGTCCGCTTTGAAAGCTCGAAGATCATGATGTTTCCAGATTACAGCCGCGAGGTGCAGAGACATTGCCGCACCTATGATTCTGTCAAGACTAAATTGCGAGCCCTCCAGCTTCAGTACATGCTCTTGTTTCCAGCAAAGTTAAAAGTACTATTCCAGGGGAAGGCTTTCTTCTTCCAGACTCCAGAAGAGGCATGGGCATGGGTGGAGGAAAGACCGGCGCTCCAGCCTCGAAAGGAGATGTCTCCAGACGCCCGACGAAGAGCTACGGGGCGACCACGGAGAATCCGTAAAGGCACACCATATATGAGAAACCGACTTACGCCTCTCACAAGGAGTGAAGATGGTCGCAAGGAGGACGACACTCGCTCTGAAACAGACAAAGCACAGGGTGTCGGCTCCCCCAAGCAGCAATCTGACTCGGACGATACCAACAGGTCTTCTGGCCCAGCATCACAACATGCACTAGAAAAGGCAATTTTGGCGCTCGAACAGAGTGGGAGAGCTGGAGAACCGAACGAGGATACTTTGCCCACGGGTGGCGGGCCCACCGATCAGGGTGCTGCAAGCTAAACTCCGGTGGGGAGGACCCGTGTGCTATCTCTCACCCTCCCTTCCTTCTTCTTTCTCTTTCCCCCCTGCTTCTTTCCTTTTCTTTCTTCTGTCTATTTGTTGTCTTATACTTTCTGTCCCCGCCTCTTCTTCGAAGAAGTGCTGGATCCTGTACAGCAGTTGGACAGACCACCAGCACAGCAAAAACTGTAAGAGTCGGGAATTTTGGGCTTGTGAACGGGAGGGGGAGGGAGGGATCGACAGACCGACCTATCCACACCGACCAAAGGCCGTTTCCAGAGATGAGGGGGCAAGAGGCTTGAAGGGGATGGAGGGAGGTGGGGTGGGGGGTGGGAGGGGTTTCACACAGTTTGATGTTAGAAGTTTCTATGTTTGTTTGCCAAGCACTAGCATTACGAAACCGAGACTATTGCATAACAGGAGAAAACCGGCGGACATCCACCCTCCCCACCTTAGCATCCCCGATGTAATGTCACCAGCGGTAACATGGCCGGGAGTCCCACCCTGACTGTGCTGACTTGGAACGTTAATGGACTGGGAGACAAGATCAAGCGTAGACTTGTGTCTCAACACATAAAACAACTCCACCCAGAGGTGGTGATGCTACAGGAAACGCATCTCAAGGGAACACAGTGCGGGTTTATCGCTCGTGGGGCTTACAGGGTTCTGGCACATTCGGGATTCACCACTGGGGCGCGGGGAGTAGCAATCCTGATCAAGAAGAATATTCCCTTTCAAACTACACGCATTTGGCACGACTCCCTAGCTAGATATGTGGGAGTTCTGGGGAGGTAGGGCCGGGTAGAGGTCCTCCTGATATGTGTATATGCACCCCCCAGATTGCAGGCAACCACCATGATGAAGGTAATTAATATACTGATCGAGACACCTTCCGCACTACATATAGTAGGAGGAGATTTTAATGATGTAATAGATCAGGCCATCGACCGCTCTGGGGCTGGGGTCAGATCCACAATGACCACACCACTACAACACTTCTCCATGACGATGGGACTGACGGACGTCTGGCGGGCAAAACATCCCCAAACCAGACAATATTCCTTCCACTCAGGGGCTCATGACTCACATTCCAGACTGGACTACCTATTTGTTCCCAGAGGGGAAGTATACGGCACAGGGCGCGATGAATACACAGCCAGGGGCCTTTCGGATCACTCCCCACTTCTAGTGGAGTTAGGTTTGAGAGAGCGAGACGGGGTTCGGGGCTGGAGACTGAACCCATGGGACCTGCAGAATACCAAAAGTGCAAAGGGTATTAAGGCAGACACTGACATATACTTCCTAGAAAACAAAGACTCCGTCCCATCTGGTGTGACGGTCTGGGAGGCTTACAAAACGGTGCTACGTGACAGGGCCCAGAATCGTATCGCGTGGGAAAAGCGAGAGAAAGACAAGTGCCTAACAGATCTAGAGCAAAAAATAAATGATCTAGATAAACAGGTTGTTCAGCATAACGATCCCGAACAGTCCCGTAAACTTGCAACCCTATGAAGGGAATATAAGGAGCTGGCCTCCGATTGCGCCAGGAAACTTCATCTGGCGACCCTACATCGCCTCTATGAGGTGGGCGATAAGGCTGGGAAGCTTCTGGCCTGGCTTAGCAGACGTGAAGTTCAAAAAAGGTGGGTGGCAACAGTGATGGACCTCCAAGGGAACACTCAATGTACAGATGAGGGAGTGGCCACGGCCTTTGGTGAATACTACAGAGATCTTTATAGGGCACGGCCACAAAAATTGCTGGCTGAGATGCAGGAATACTTGGAGGCAATCCCCACTCCAACGTTGGAGGAGGCAGACGCTCGGGCTTTAGATGAAGACCTAACACTAGCAGAGGTCCAGGAAGCAGTGGCAAAACTACACCCCGGGAAGACCCCTGGTACTAATGGGTTGCCCGCGGAATTTTACAGAAGATATGCGACCACTCTCTGTCCCCACCTCCTCCGGCTCTTTCTTGACGCCCAAACGGAGGGGATTCTCCCCCCAGACCTGCGGATGGCCACTATCGTGGTCATATACAAGGAGGGTAAGCCTCGCGATCAGTGTGGGTCCTATAGACCCATCTCTCTACTGAACTCGGAGGTCAAGATTTTGACCACCCTAGTAGCGACGCACCTCATGGGTGTGATTGGGAGTCTGATTCACAAAGACCAATCTGGTTTCATGCCGGGTAGATCTACCCGACTGAACCTCAGACGCACTCACAATTGGCTTATGGAGGTACGTAACCATCTGAACCCACAGGTGTTTTTGTCATTGGATGCAAAAAAGGCGTTCAATGCCGTTAACTGGCAATTGCTAGACGCCACTTTGGCCAAATTCGGACTAGGGCCGAAATTCCGAGGTTGGGTGGCACTTTTATATAATCGACCGATGGCTACAGTGAGGGTCAATGGTCGATGCTCGACTCCCTTCCCTATCGAGAGAGGGACGAGACAGGGTTGCCCCCTATCGCCCCTCCTCTTTGCGCTTATCCTGGAGTCCCTTGCCTGTGCTATTAGAATACATCCCTCGATCCGGGGTTTCCACATCACACCCACAGACGCGGAAGAGGAGAAAATCTCCCTTTACGCAGATGATATCCTGCTATATATCAAGTACCCTGAGACGACGATACCGGTCCTCTTTGATTTGATTACCGAATACAGACAACATTCAGGCTACAAAATCAATTGGAATAAATCCACGATTTACTGTCCGTCTGATGCATCCCTAGATTGTCCTCTGCCTGGAGAATTGCGAGTGGTGTCGAGGGGTTTCAAGTATCTAGGTATCTTTGTTACGCCCCACGCGGAGGTGTGCAGACGTGAGAACCTGAACGTCGTCCTGGGTAACTTAAAGGCCGATGTAGAGAGATGGAAAGACCTTCCTCTCACCCTGATAGGCCATGCTGCTCTTTTTAAAATGATCACTCTGCCACAACTCTTATACGCCCTCCAAAACACATATCATCTTCTGCCTAGGGTTATTTTCACTGAAATCGATGGCAAAATTAGATCTCTAGTATGGCAGGACGGACACCCCAGAATCGTGCTACAGACACTGCGGCGCAACCCCTACAATGGAGGGATTGCACTCCCTGATGTAGAGGCCTACTACTGGGCATCCTACCTAATCTCCATAAATGAATGGGCCCAGATACCGTCTTGAACGGAAGGCAATGCAACCCCACACACTTCTACATTATCTATATGGGGGAAAGGGCAGTTCAAGACTGCTACCGGCGTCTCAAGTGACACTATTAGCGTGGAAGAGGGCTAGCAGGACCCAGGGTTGGACAAAGCAGATTACGCGTTCCACACCGCTCTGGGAGGGGGCCTGGCTTAGAGAAATCCGTAAACTCACCGGGTTCGAGACCTGGGACATCCTTGGAATCTCCACGATAGGGGACATAGTTGAAAAAGGGGAACTTAAAACATGGACTAAATTCAAGCAAGAATATAATATGGCTGACTCCCAATTCCTTAAGTACGCACAATTGCCAGAGTCAAGGGCCAAGCTAACTATCAGGGCCTGGAATAACGCTAACAGTCTCACTTTAGGGAATCTCTTGAAAGACACAGCTCCCATCCTTCCGGCTGGAGTAGAGGAGGCTGCGGCTGTTTACTCAGGATGGATTGACGCCGCGTGTAGTAAACTTGTCCCGATTAAACTGTATTCCCCCAAGCGGGCCACCCCCTCAGCCCCTTGGTTCTCGGATAACCTTCAAGGGCAAAAAACTGACTGTAAGAGGCTAGAACGAGCCTGGAGAAAAGGTTATAGTGGCGGTGACAAAGTGGCCTATAAAACCAGTCTCTCAGGGTACAAAAAATTACTCGTGGAAACTAAGAGGATTTATTTTTCTGAGCAGATTAATAAGGCAAAATCCTCCTCCAAAGAGCTATTTAACACGATAAATTTACTTACTAATCCTATTAGGCCAAATGTACATACTAGCCCTGAGCTATGTGAAAATCTTGCCTCTTTCTTTCGGCAAAAGGTTGATGTTATTTTTTCCTCTTTTAGTCCTCAGCAATCAGAGGCTAAGGAGGCCTCAGACGAGGCGGAGCCTACTGTAATTAAAGCTATATCTACTTTAGTTGAGTTTACACCACTAGAGACTCAAGAGGTTATCAAGCTCTTGATGGCGAGTAGATCTGGATCTCCCCTGGACCCCTGTCCAGTCTCGGTGATTAAACTCTTTCCCAAGATCATTGGCCCGGTCCTGACCTCTATGATTAACTCCATTTTTGAGTCGGGCCACTTTCCCATAATGTGGTAACAGGCCTCCATTCTTCCTTTGATAAAAAAGCCTAAACTGGACTCTAGTGATCTGAACAGTTATAGACCTATCTCACGCCTCACATTGCCAGCCAAAATTATTGAGAAGGCCATGAATATCCAGCTTAGCACGTTCTTTCGTACTAACTGTTCATTGGATGCCACGCAGTTTGGCTTTCGTGCTGAACATAGCACAGAGTTAGCCCTGATTAAAGCATCGGAGGAAATAAGAGAGGCCTTGGATCAAGGAGGTGCTGCGATTCTGATCATGTTAGACCTCTCGGCGGCCTTCGATACGGTCCATCATGAAGTATTGATGGACCGGCTATCTACAGCAGGGGTTCAGGGCAGGGCCTGGAACCTTTTAAAATCATTCCTGGCGGATAGAACCCAAACGGTGGACCTGGGCAGGGATAGGTCTAAGCCGTTCTCCTTTCCCTGCCGGGTGCCACGGGGTTCGTCTCTTAGTCCCACACTTTTTAATATATATGTGTCCCCATTGGCGGCCCTGATCGGATCCTTTGGGTTTCAGGTGACGTCTTATGCAGAAGACACTCAAATTGTGTTGTCCCTTCAGCCGGGTAAAGAAGTTGAGACCAGCTCGAGATGTCACGATTGCATGAAATCCGTTGCAGGCTGGATGGCATCCAATTGCCTAAAGCTTAATGCCGGTAAAACGGAGGTCTTGATATTTGGGAACAATGTCAACCTCTGGACACCTGACTGGTGGCCAGAGGAAATGGGAATACCTCCAGCCCCCACTACGAAAGCAAAGAACCTGGGTGTGGTGATGGATAATAAACTAACCTTTGGCGATCATGTTAGTGGGGTGGTCTCTACCAGCTTCTTTCTCCTCAGAATGCTGAGAAAAATAAAAAAAATTCTTCCTAAAGTTAGCTTTAGGACAGCAGTCACAGCGCTCGTTTTGTCACGACTGGATTATTGTAACGGTCTGTATTTGAGTTTACAAAAGAAACATCTTAACAGACTCCAGATTGTGCAAAATGCGGCAGCAAGACTGCTAACGGGCACTCCCAGGTTCGTCTCAGTGGAAAAGGGTCTTCGAGATCTCCACTGGCTTCCAGTGAAACAACGGGCACGGTTTAAAGCATTGTGCATGGTCTTTAAGGCCCTGGTGGGCAGTGGCCCAGTTTACCTGAGAAATCGATTACTTTGGTATGTTCCTGGAAGAATGCTACGTTCCTCGGAAGCAAAGCTAGTGACCATCCCCCGAGTTAAGAAAGCCAGCTGGGGTGGCAGGAATTTCTTTTATTGTGCCGCCAAGGCTTGGAATGATCTTCCTGTGCATCTGAGAAAGGCCACGGATCTCCTTTCGTTTAGGAAGGGGTTGAAAACCTGGCTCTTCTCTGAATAATCTTTCTTTTAGGACACCCACTAGGTAGCGCTTAGCGCCAGGACGCCTTCGGGCAACAGCTGCGCTCTACAAGCTTCATTAACATAACATGACATAACATTGCGACACGCGTGGCAGGCGGAAAACATCCCCCGTGAGCAACTCCCGGAATTTGCTCCCCTAGAAGGTAGGCTCCTACAGGAGGAACTTATTGGCAAAGCGGTCTCCTTCACATATAAAACCATCAATAATAATCTTCCCGACAGCCTGATAGGTCTCCGAGCAAGATGGGAGAGGGACGTGGGGTCCCTAGAGGATATCGATTGGGAGGCGGCATTGATGCACCCAGAGAGGTGGCCATGAAGGCTCGACTTCGATTAATTCAATTCAAAATCTTGCACCGAACGTACTACGACAGAGAAAGACTCCATAGGATGGGGAGAGCAGTTTCGCCACTGTGTCTGATGTGCAAGATCACCAACAGTGATTTCTACCATACGATCTGGGCTTGCCCTGCACTTAGGCCACATTTGACGCAGGTGATTGGTTTATTGGGAACGGTCTTGGGGGTAACATTACCAATGGAACCCAAATTCGTGCTCCTGGGGATCCCTAGCGAAGTGGACGTAACTAGGACCCAGTTGACCTTTGCTTCTTTGGGGCTGGTGGTGGCCAAACGGGACATAGCCAAGAATTGGGGCGTGGCCGACAGACCGGACATACTGGAATGGACTAAGGGGATGGACTTGTACATGACGGCCGAGCAAGTCACATATCGTAGCGGGGGGTGCCTGAGGAAATTTCACTGGATATGGGACCCATGGAGAAAACACTTTGGGTTGGATACAGGGAGTGCGATGCAGCAGTCCACCAGTCACACGACACAGGAGACTTAGACAGAGACCTGAGTCTATAACGTTTCACAAGACTATCCCACCAACTTACCAACAACCGTTGCTTGGTCCAAGGCATAGTCCCCTAACTACGAGGACAGTTGTCACCGGCACACACTGGTTTTCAATGGTTCATTGGTCGGGAGGGGGGGGAAAGGGTCCAATGATAATGATTATATTCGCAACGATTTGAGCTCTACTTCTGTTACTGTACAATACATGACTTCCTTAGTGCTCATTGTTCAGTTGTATAAAATTTAAAAAAAAATAATAATAATATTCTACTCCAGTAAGTTCAAAATTAAAAACAAACTAAGTTTTAACAACAATAAAAATATTTAAAAAACAAAATAAATTAAAAAATATATAAATATGTTACAAATTCAAATACAAATATATATAATATTAAAAATAAATAAAAAAACATATTATTATGTTAAATACATATAACAAATACCTACAAATATTATATTAAATAAAATAAAAGACGATTTCCAAACAAATAAATATTGTTAATTAAAAATTATTTAGAAACAAAGGGGCCGATTCACAGAACTAATCTGAGATAAAATCCTAAACCTACTACTTTTGGTATTCACAGAAGGCATTTAGTAGTAGTAAAGTTAGGACTCCTAACTTTACTACTACTAAGCTGAGACAAAATCCTAACTTTACGGCTTTCGGTATTCACAAAAGACATTTAGTAGTAGTAAAGTTAGGAGACATAACTTTACTACTACTAAATGCCTTCTGTGAATACCAAAAGTAGTAAGTTTAGGATTTTATCTCAGTATAGTAGTAGTAAAGTTAGCAGTCCTAACTTTACTACTACTGTCTTGTGGATTGTTACCTGCCTTGTTATGTTGGCCTAGGCCTGGCTGCCATGCTGCTTTTCTTTGCGCACGTTACACTGAGCCGGGCCCCCCTCGCCCTTTGCTCGTGCCAAGTTCTTTTGCACTGTCTGCATTTTCTGTTGTTCACCTTTTTGGGCTCAGTCTGCACAAACATGTACAAGGTCGCATAACAATGTATTTTGGTTCTTCCTGATATGGCCAGTCTCGCGCACCCAGACATAACATTAGGTGCAATTGCCATGAGGAATTTTGTGTGCTTTTAATACTGCGTTTTCCTAGCGCTTAACACATTTGGAGAAATCCCTTTCAGTGAGAAGAGCTATGATGTCCTGCTGATGTAATTCTGCATCTAGAGACTGAGGTATGGGGGTTCGCTAGTCAAAGCCCAGAGGTCTTCTATTTTCATAATAAACTATCTTACTGCAAGGGGAGGGTGGTAATGTTATTTATACATTTATCCACTGAGTTATGAGATGCTTTCCCCGTTTGTATTCTATGGAATTGTAACCATGCTGCTTATATTATTCATATGCATTATGCTATTAGTACTGACACGTGTACTGTACATTAGAGCACGTAAGTTGGAATAAACATTTTAACCTATCCAGTGTCTCTTCCTACGCACCTTGTGGACAAGTACGAGTGAGTGACGAAAGAGTGTTCTTGCTTCTGCGAGTCCTGAGATAAAGATACCGTGTTCTGGGTTGTCCAAACATTAGTACTTGGGTGCTAATGGGATGCTAAGCTAGTTGGGTTGGGGTTTTTGGGTGCTACGGTATATGGTGGCAAACCACTGTATTCCGGGGTCCCATTTTCCTGTGCATAGCTCTGTGTATGTGCAGAAACCTTATGACATGGCGCCCAACGTGGGGCTGCTTAACTGCGAGACGCTTGAGTAGTACTTGTGCCTGTCCACAAAACCCTCACGTACGCTTCCGGAGGCGTAAGTGATGGTGATACCTCCTATATTGAACGCTTTATAGGTTCTTTCAAGCTTGAAGTTATTAAAAAAGGTTACATAAATAACCCATTTTGTGCTCCCTGTTAGGTTGTCAAATATAACTGTTTAGTCATGGCTGGTGTGGCGATTGCTGCACATAGTCGAGGAGCACTCCGAGACCACTTAGCTGTGTATGGAGTGCCCGATACTGGGGTCGAGTTGGTCTTTGTGGTTCAAGCCGATGCGGCTTATCACTTTGAAGTGTTTTACACTTGGATCACTTTTGAGGCGGTGGATGCAGGTGATAAGCTGTTTCATGAATATAAGCCCACCGCTATTCCTGCTGCCTATCGACCCTATACCACTCTTGAAGTACCTCTCACGGCTTGGCAGCACCGTGTTTGGTTTAATGGCGCCCTACCACAACCAACTACCGCAGTTCGTTTAGGCCCCTTGTCAATTCAGGGGGCCACTTGGCCTGTATTGGCCGGGTATACCCCGCATCCAAATTATCTGGCATTACCGCTTGCGGAACTGCGCACTATGCATACCGAGTTGGTACGAGTGCATCGAGCCCTAGTGACATACGTTACAGGTAGCCTACATGAAGCTGCTCCTGTAGTCGCAGGCCAACCAGCTATAGCCGCTGGAGTGACCATAAGTCCTGTCATGGTAAATTCTGTGATGGGCAAACGTCCACAAAATAAGGACGACTATCCTTACTGGCTTGCAGAAAAGTTCGATCAGATAGAAGCAGTGTTTCCCCATACATCCCCAGTAGATAAACATCGCATCCTCACGATAAGTTTGCCAAAAGACATAATCCCCGATTTGACATCATGTGAAAACTGGGGTAAGGTATTCGCAGCAGTTTATTCAAAATGTTTTGGAACTCCTTCCATGACGGTTCTACCCTCTGTAATTAAAAAGTACAGGATGAACATGGCCCTGAAGCGGCTGTGGAATTAGGGATGAGACTAGTGGGAGTGTTTGATGTAGTAGCTGAGCTGATCCTTGGAAATGTCAAGGGCGATGCTATGAACTTTCAAGTAGCGAATGCTTTGGCTTTGGTCCCAGAGTTGGACAGGCCCCGCGAATTACCGAAAATTATTGCCCGGGCTTATAAAACAATTGGAAGAAATAGCCTGGGCAACAAGCCTTTTGTAAAAATGCAAACTCAATCGCAAACACATGTTACACAAGCAAAAAGTGCATCTGAGAAAGATGATAAACCAGTCTTCACTAAAAAGAGTTGGAGACAGAAAAAACAGGGTAAGCAACAAAAGAAGCCGGGGTCGAGAGGCGCTTCCCCAGTTTGGGTTTCTTCTGAACGTACTTATGATTTACGTGATAGGTCAAGGATTAAATCACCAGAAAGGTTTCAGAGCTCTGATACGCGTTCTCCTCGTTCTTCACAGGCCCAGACGTCGTCACAGGCTGGTGGAGGAGGACGGCAAGATAGAGGAAGGGGCCGAGAGGCTCCCCAGGAGCGAGACCAACCTCGACAACAAGTCAGAGGGAAAGCAGAAAATTTTCATCTTCCTCGACCGCAATTTCAGAAGAAAAAAGTTGCCGCTGTCACAGCGAAATATGCCTCAGACCGTGAGAACGAGACTCCAGAATTGGACGTGGGCAGTGACCCTCCTAGACAGCGCCGCGGAAGTTACCATAGTGCGGGAGGCGCTACGTCCTCATATGGAGGCGACAGCAACTGAAACATTCGTTACTGTAGAGACAGCTGACACGAGAGTGGCACCCCTGACAGACTACATAATATAGTCATACAAATTGAAGGTGACATACCGCGTGAAATAAAAGGGATTTTTTGGGAAAATCTAACCTCTTCATATGACATTTTGTTAGCAGAGGTGGATTGGCCACCCCCATTCGTTTTAGCTGCACATAAAGGAGAGGAGGTAATCCTTCCAAGCTTCTCACGGCATGTCCCAAAAGACAAAGCTGAAGCACTTGCAGCTGAGTGGGCTGTGTACCTGGCACCAGCGTTATACCGCAACCATGTGGGATGGGATGAAGAATCACCTCCTCATGCAATACCTTTGCGGTCACTACCGCAGCCACAACCCCAATATCCCATCAAACGGCAGGCAAAAGGCCCCGTCTCCGAAATTCTGACACAGTTGGAATATCAGGGAGTAATTGAACCATGCGTATCACCTATGAACAATCCCCTTTTCGTGGTTTCTAAACCCGATGGAACGTACCGCTTAGTTTTGGATTACCGGCATTTAAATACTCATTGTCGGAACTTTGCGGTGCAAAATACACACAGTTCTGCGCTTGTAGACAGTCTTGTTCGTAAAAAATACAAAACGACACTTGACCTTTCAAACGGTTTCTACACGCACAACCTAGCCCCGGAGAGTGGTCAATGGACCGCATTCACTTCCGGTGGTAAATTATTCCAGTTCCGGCGTTTACCCATGGGCTACAAAAATAGTCCGGGTATATTCGCCGCCCGTGTTGTTTCTTTGTTAAATGACATTGATCAAGACGCATGTTCGTACGTAGATGACATCTATCTGACGGACGACGAATTATTTCAGCATTTGTCCCGTGTGGACCGCATTATTCTTGAATTTGCGGAGCAGGGTTACAAATTTAACTTTGCTAAGTCACACATTGCTGAATTTACAGTTCTGTTCTTGGGCTATGAGCTCAACAACGAAGGTAAGGGCTTAGCCCCCATTTCTTGGAAAAATTTGCACATTTGTGCCCCCAAATACTCTGAAGAAACTTCAGTCTTTGCTGGGTTTCCTGAATTTCAGGCGTACTTACATTCCCGAATATGCCCAGCGTATCAAGCCTTTGTATGCTTTGATACAACCTACTTATTCAAGGTCTTGCTGGCTGCCTGAGCATACCTCAATTCTGCAGTCTTTGCAGACAGACCTTTTGGAGTCTAAATATCTTTTGACTCGTGATAACCACACAAACCTGGTGATTAGAATAATTCCGGGGCGGTGGGATTCACATACTTAACCTTTAATGAAGGTGATACAGTACCCATCGCATACAAGTCACATCTGTACACTTCCGCTGAATTGCGCTTTACATCTGTCGAAAAAGTTCTAACTGCAGTGCAAATGGCGATTCTAAAAGAACGCGCACTGGCACAGGAAAGCGGATTCTGGTGGTAACACCCTGTCCTGCCCTAGAGGCAGTAACAAAGGCAAGTGTACCGAACTCAAAAGCAATGCATCCCCGTTGGATACAATGGGCTACATCCTTGACGTCATCAGACGTCACCTTTATTTTCGATTCTTCTCTTCAGACTCAGGAGTTCTTACAGTATGAATTTGTTCATCCTCCTCCTCTGTTTTTATTGCCGCTTGAGGATTACAAATGTGTGATCTATACCGATGGTTCGGCGCAACCGGCCACTGGGTCCAAGCACGCTTATTCAGCTGCATGTGCTATTGTTGCGGGTTCCTTTGTAAATGGAACGTTCAAATCCTCTGTAGTGCACACTCGCACACTTGGAGATAGTACCGCACAATTGGCCGAGCTGCATGCATTGCTACTTGCACTTGAGTTCGCTTCTCAGGATGAGACCACTCTTATTGTATGTGATTCTTTTTACTGTGTACAATCTTATAATGACAATCTGTTTTTCTGGTCGAAAAACGACTACAAGGACGCAAAAGGGAGCACAATTAAGCATAAAATGCTTTGGGTTCGAGTGGCAGAATTGCAACAACGTCTGCCCCTCACACAGGTGGTTCACACCTTAGGCCATCAGCGGGTGGGCGCACACGCTATTGGTAACGATCTGGCAGATGAAGCTGCCCGTTCAGCAGTAGTCACGTGTTCAGTAGCAGCGGTTACCAGGTCCATGTCTAAAATAGACCCTGTTATATTAGCAGCTATTGCTGCAACCAAGGAAGGTAATAATTACCCTACAGGTTTCCCTTCCAAGTATTCTTACACATTAAGTCCCGATCAGGTTCCTTATGTAACTATACCTGACGTTGGAGATCGGCTGATCCCCAACGCGGACCGCAGGAGTGCCTTGATATCAGCTGCACACGAAGGCATGGCTTCGGCTTATGCAGGTGTGTCAGCTACAGTTTCCATCTTGCAGCAGCGTTATTGGTGGCGTGGATTATATAAAGACACCCGTGCTTTTGTGCTTTCTTGCGATGTTTGTCAACAGATTAAGCCTTCCACGGTAACACGTCCACCACAAACCCCGCTCTGCATTGCTAACAGACCCTTTGGGTGTGTTTACTTGGATCACTGCGGTCCATTCTCATCAGACACTGCCTATAAATACATCTTAGTGGCAGTGGACTCGTGCACACGGTTTCTCTGGGTCTGGCCACAACGGAGTGCTGACGCCCGAAATGTAATCAGGGATTTGCGTGTCTTTGTGGGAATTTTCGCATGCGGCACCTTCCATTCGGACCAAGGTCCAGCGTTTGCCTCTAGGGCTTACAAGGATGCAATGGCTTCGCTTGGGGTGCGGGTGAAATTTTCGTCTCCGTATAGGCCTGAGGGCAACTCTATCGTTGAACGAATGAACCGTGACTTAAAGCAATCCTTAACAGCTAGGGTTATAGGTACTGGCAGGAACTGGCTGGCCCATTTGTATACCATTCAGCGTGCACTTAATAATCTCCCTAGAAGACCTCTGGGTGGGCGGACCCCATACGAAATGCTCTTTGGCATAAGAATGTTTGTGCCTGACCTTGAGGGTCCAGACATCGCGGCGCAATCCGCCAAGTTTGATGTAGATAACCATTCTGCTATGTTACAGGACTTACAAGAAGCCCGAGACAAACTTGCAACTACACATTTGCCTTCAGCCACAGATCCTGCGTTGCAGATTCCGGTAGCCGGCTGGCTTCCAAAGGTTGGAGAACTGGTTCGAGAAAAGGTTGAAAACAAAAAAGAATTCGGCCCCTCTTTTCGTGCACCGGTTCCAGTTCTGGGCTTGAAGGGAACACGTACAGTCATTTTACCACCGCTTCCTGGTCGCAAGGAGAACAGATACATCTCAGTGGAAAATGTCAAGCTACAGCGCCTGGCCGATCCTGAATAGTGTCACACCAGCGGTCTCTTGTCCTGCCATTTATCGGACATATGTTCATAGTCCATCTGCACGAACGATCGCTGATGCTGTAATTGAGATGGTTGATTTGCCTGAATCCTCTGATTTGCCTGAAACTATAATTGATCCCCAACTCTCCACCAACATCGACGAGGACGAGTATACTAAACAATTGAATACGCCATCAATACCATCCCTGTCGAGTTTTCCTAATGAAAGCTCACGATTCAATCTGTCCCTCGTGTCCCTGCAGGCAATGTTACTAAATAATTCGTTTAATGTTTCTGAGCTGGTTCAGTCACCCTGGTTGGTATGGCCTACATCATCAAATGCATGTCAAATGCGTTTTCACGACTCAGGAACTAATTACACACGGGATAGGCCTGATCCGAGATTTACTGATTCCCGTACTGTCACTACATATTCTGTTGGTAAATTATGCAAACAATGGCTGCAACATTCGTCCCTTGATTCTGTTAAACAACATTTGTCCCTCCTTTCAGGCAATATTGATCTGTCCGACTTTGTTTTGGGACCTCGTGGTCCCCGACCTAAGAGATTCATTTATGAAACATATAATGAACTCTGGAAGCTATCACAAATGGAAGCTGCTTCCCGTCTTCGGGAAATAGATCAAGCAAATTTGGAAAAGGTGCTTGCTGTTGTTGACAATAGTATTAATACCCTGTCTTCTCGCATTTATACTTTAGAGAATATTGTGTCCTCTGTTGTTGATATTGTACAAGATGATGTTTCTGTGTTATATCATGGTCAGAATCAATTGCGTTCAGTTATGCAGTTTGCATGGACTTTGCAAACGCTCAAGTTAGGTAAAGTTCCTTGGCATTTTTTGAACACCTCTGCCTTGTTTCTACCTTTTAACTTAACTGACAAACAGCAATTTATGTCCATGAAAGATGCAACTTACACTCTATTACATATCGAAAAGATGGATCCTTTGCCGTTCTCTGTTGCAGAACTCGATTCTGCTGTATGGCTAGTCCATGGGGTTATAGCTTTACCTTTTTCCTTGTTTGAATTTGACTCGTGCATGAAACATTATCCTGTGGGCCGTTACCGGCCCTTGGGCAGTGCTTTCCTGCATGAACTCTGGTCCTTGCCTTTCATGTATAAATGCCTTCGGGACGGCAAGGAAGTCTTTCTCACGGGGGAGTACTGCGACTCGACTATGGGTCATTCGCTTATTTGTAAACACATTAAATTGCATGGCTCATGTAGCGTTTCCGCTCCTAATCTTGCTTGTGTGCTGAAAGGTATTCCTGCTCCTGTTATTTCTCCTACTTTCACTCTCCTTTCCAGTTATTTACTTTTAAATAACGAAAACTGTTGTGGCCTGCAGGCTGGCATTCCTTACATTGTAACAGTTTCGCACAAGGTTGTCTGCTGCAAAAATGTGCTTTATCCTCCCCCTCATGGCAAGGTTGATATCTCTATTTGGCCTTCCATCCCTACCATGGAAGCAGATTTCAATAGACTGAGCAGAATAAAGGCACTATTATTAAACGAGGAAGTTATGCTCACGTCCGCCCGGGAGACATTCATTCTCCAGGTGGCGAGTACCCACAGTGAAATACAGGCCCTTTTAAACACTAATCTCCCCCAACATTTTGGGGAGTTAATACATCGTATTTTTAACGCATCTAACACTGAAGGCCTAGTACACTTTTTTAAGGTCGTTGGGTCGGGCTTGGTGTCCTCCTTCCAAACTATTTTTGGTGCCATCCCGGCTTTCATACATTCTATTTTTTCCAGTGTCTTTGGCGGTTTCCCATTGATCCTCGCTTTAGCGGCTGGTGTCTTGCTCTTAATTTGCTTTCTGCGCAATGGCTGCTCCCCGATGGGACCTGCTCGATCCAGAACGCCTCCAGCTGCTCCGTGAGCGCCTTTTGGCCGGCTTTGGTGTCTTGCCATTGGCGACACTGAGTGTGTCATATACTCTTTCATTTCGCTTTGCGTATTTCACTTGCGTGCAACCTGTGATGACTTGCGTCCGCTGTCCTTTCACCTGGACTCTGGATTATTGCCTCTCCAATTCGTCATTGTCTGTTCCGGATTTTGTTCAGTTGATGGGTCCCTTAGAGGCCCATGAGCAGGACTGTTCCGTTGCTGGCTGTATGGTACGTGCGGCTGCACTGGGGATTTTGGCGCAATGGGATATCTGGGCGGCTGCCCAGGATCTCCTACAACGAAGCAGTTTCAATTATCACGCAAGCTGTCCCGCATTGCTTCTGGATGCTCCCTTTGTTGAGGAGCATTCCTGCTCTTTTGATCTCATGGATTGGATGGCATCTATGTTTTTTGACACTTCCAATGATGAACTCCTGGAGGGTATGGCTTTTCTCTGCACTTACTCTTTCATGGATTGACCTGCCCTTCGCCGTTTGGGCGCTCCCTGTGCTCCAACGGCTCTGTTTTTCCTCTGTCCTGGCCTCTGGACTGGCCGCTGGACTGACCAGGGGAGGGTGTCTTGTGGATTGTTACCTGCCTTGTTATGTTGGCCTAGGCCTGGCTGCCATGCTGCTTTTCTTTGCGCACGTTACACTGAGCCGGGCCCCCTCGCCCTTTGCTCGTGCCAAGTTCTTTTGCACTGTCTGCATTTTCTGTTGTTCACCTTTTTGGGCTCAGTCTGCACAAACATGTACAAGGTCGCATAACAATGTATTTTGGTTCTTCCTGATATGGCCAGTCTCGCGCACCCAGACATAACATTAGGTGCAATTGCCATGAGGAATTTTGTGTGCTTTTAATACTGCGTTTTCCTAGCGCTTAACACATTTGGAGAAATCCCTTTCAGTGAGAAGAGCTATGATGTCCTGCTGATGTAATTCTGCATCTAGAGACTGAGGTATGGGGGTTCGCTAGTCAAAGCCCAGAGGTCTTCTATTTTCATAATAAACTATCTTACTGCAAGGGGAGGGTGGTAATGTTATTTATACATTTATCCACTGAGTTATGAGATGCTTTCCCCGTTTGTATTCTATGGAATTGTAACCATGCTGCTTATATTATTCATATGCATTATGCTATTAGTACTGACACGTGTACTGTACATTAGAGCACGTAAGTTGGAATAAACATTTTAACCTATCCAGTGTCTCTTCCTACGCACCTTGTGGACAAGTACGAGTGAGTGACGAAAGAGTGTTCTTGCTTCTGCGAGTCCTGAGATAAAGATACCGTGTTCTGGGTTGTCCAAACATTAGTACTTGGGTGCTAATGGGATGCTAAGCTAGTTGGGTTGGGGTTTTTGGGTGCTACGGTATATGGTGGCAAACCACTGTATTCCGGGGTCCCATTTTCCTGTGCATAGCTCTGTGTATGTGCAGAAACCTTATGACACTACTAAATGCCTTCTGTGAATACCAAAATTAGTAAGTTTAGGATTTTATCTCAGATTAGTTCTGTGAATCGGCCCCATAAACATTATTACATAAATTTACTTTTTTTATTTCCTACCCTATAATGCCACACAATTCACAACACACATCTAAACTTAAAAAAAAAAATGTACTTCCTCAACTAACATAATTAATTACCAATTAAAGAAATATTATTAATTAAAAAAACTCATAAAAAGGATTTAACTTCCCACACTTTACCCCTATAATCCCCACAACCCACAGTTAAAATGAAACTATAAAAAAATAATTACACAATTAAAACGTATTTTCAATTAAAAAACTAATAGTATTTAACAACTAATTATAAAGTAAGTAAAATGAATTTGCTCCCCACACTATACCCCTATAACAATAAAACTCACACACAAGAAAATATAAACAAATACCCTAATTAAATATAAATTAATTAATTAATGTTTATGATCAACTAATTTTTAATTAATTAAACAAAAATTCTTCTTACCCTTTACCCCTACAAACCCCACAACCCACACCTAAAATTAATTACCCAAATTCCATATTTAATTTTCAATTAATTAATTTCAATTAATTAATTTTAATTAACAACTAATTATTAATTAATTAAACATAAATTACTTCCCACCCTTTACCCCATAAACCCCACAACCCACCCCTAAAAAATTCCACACAATTACAATAATTAATTATCAATTAATTAGTTAATATAAATTAACAACTAATTATTAATTAATCAAAAATAAATTACTTCCCACCCTTTACCCCTATAAACCCCACAGCCCACACCTAAAAAGAATTACACAATTACTATAATTAATTATCAATTAATTAATTAACAACCAATTAATAATTAATTACAAATAAATTACTTCCCACAATTAACGCTATAAAATCTAAATTAAATAAATAAAAAATAATCATTAATTTATTATAGTTACATTACTTCCCACCCTATTCCCCTATAAACCCACAACCCGCTACAGAACTAAAAAATGCTAAATTTAATTAAAATAAAATTCATTACTACTAAAAATGTAACACATATATTAAAAAACATAAACAATACTTATACAAAAAACATACATCACATACATTTAAAATATAAACTAAAATAGATAACACTAATTAAAAAAATCGATATTTTAAACATCTATATTTTTGCAAACAATATTAATGACTTCTATATTTTAAAAACGAAATTTCTTACCTCAAATTCGATATTCTTGACCACGATATTCTTGCTGTCGATATTTCTGATTCAGAATACTTCCAACTCGATATTTGGGTAAGTCGACATTTCCAACTCGATATTCTGTCTCAGCACCAGCGGGACTAACCTGGTCTCTGTATCTGACCCACACTCCATCGTGGACATCCTGAACTTGTGACTTCAACAGCGTGACCAGATGGTGGCGAGTGGCTTTGTGCTTTTGCATGCTATTTTCACCTAAAAATTTAAAAACTCATATCACCGGTTCCACAGATTGGATTTTTGTTGTTTTAGTGTCATTGTATTTATTACAAACCACCCTATAGTTCTGAATTGGTTTGGATTTGTTTGTTTTGTTTTTCATTTTATTACTGTTTATGTGCTGCATAAATACTTTACACATTTCCTCTAAGTTAAACCTGATTGCTTTGTGCCAAACTACCAGAGGGTTAAGCACAAGTAAAATTAGTGACTTTTGTGGTTCACACTGACAAGGATTATGCTTATTATATGTGGCATTTCCGCCCCTCTCAATTAATAACCCAATTTCTTACACTAAGCCTACTGAAAGGTACTAATGCTCATATCCTTCATTCAGAACAGGTATGAGTCACGGAAAAGCATTTGGGTCACCAAATAATGTATTTAAAAATTGTCACTAGCATTAAAATCAAAATACCTCAACATTCTGATCAAAGCATTATTTTGAATTGTTTGTCAATATTAATAAAGCAGATGAAAGTGAGAAGAAGAAGAGGTTAAGTGACGTTATAGTTAAGCCTTGTAATAATTTAAAAACTATGAGTTTAAAACAAAAACACTTATATTCACCAGTTATAGTTTACTGAGTTTAACTATATCTTGCACCCGCCATACACAGCTTATGACATCACATATTACATCACTCATGACAAGGTAAATATCATTGTTATTGTGACCCTGTCCTATATGGCTATAGTCTTGAAAAAATTCAACACATCACAGGTATGAACAATTTTCTTTTCATCCTAATGGGATTAACCACTTAAATATTTGACATGACCCACAATTTTAAGTCAAGTGGTTTACATGTATACATTTCCGACTGTAAAGATACCTTCTTACAGGCAATGTGGACTATGTTCCCTAATTTAATAACGTACACTACACATGTTCATAAGAAGGGCACAGTGCTATACAACCTTACAGGCCTGGTTACAACACAAGTGAGAAATAAATCACCTCTGAGAGGGACATCTCTAGATTCTACATTATTCAATAATCTCCAATGCCTCAAAATCTTCAGCGAAGTCCTGCAAATAAACATCAATACTTTATAAATGTCTTTGCTACATAGAATATGTGTGTATCACTACATTACAACTACTTAGGGCCCGTTTCCGATCTCGCGAGTAAAGCCCTCCGTACGACTCGGATCCGGAGGGCTTTCCGAGTGAGACGTGCTTCAGGGGTCCGAACGAGCGAGTACAATGCTGCTGCATGCTTACGGTCTCGGTTCGCTCGGACTCCCATTGAACTCTATAGGAGCCCGTGTACAGACGCGTACACAGGCTCACATAGCAGAAAAGGGGTGGGTGGAGAAAAGCGTACACCCTGTGGCGGGCACCCCATGGTGCCTGCCACACTGTGCATGCCTGGATTGGGGGGACCCATGGGCACACCCCCGTGACAGATTCGGTGGGCCCCGGGGGAAGGGGGGCCCGCTATGGCCCCCTGAAGTATGCTTCCAACAGCCGCTTCATCTCGCTGAGACCGAGGCGAAGCGGCTGTCCAAATCGTGCATCGTACTCGCTCTGTCAGAATTCGGCTCCATAGCGCGGCACGATTCGGGTACGAACGAGTCGTACGGACAGGTTCGGGTCCCAGAAACGATTTGGTCGGCGCGTACACGATTTTCGCATCGTACTTGGTCGTTCAGACCTGTGTACGTTTCGGTCGTAAACAAGGGCTACGAATCGGATCTGGGAAAGCCAAATCCGATTTGGAGGTCTTCCGAACGACATCAGAATCGGGCCTTTAGTATGAGCAGGTGTCAAATATTCACTGGTCGATTATCTATTGTGAACAGAAGGTTTGGCGATTCTATTAGATTTTTTGGAACAGACTTTGGCTTTAATCCTCAACCTATTTCCAAACATACCTCTGCAACCCACGTGCTCTGAGGCTTTTGCATTTTTAACAGGGGGCAATGCTAGTAGAGAAGAGAGAGGAAACCACATGATATAGACATATTGTGAATACTGACTGGAAAAGGAAGAGTGAAAAATAAAGTGCAGAGATAGAGAAAAAATAAAAATAATAAAGCAGTTATAAAGAGGCGCACACACACGCGCACACAGGCAGTAGATCTAGTTCACTCAAAAGGTCACAAAACTGGGGAGAGCAAAGAAATTTATGAATATGTATATATTTCTATATCGTATGCAGTAAACAAAGAGGACATATTGGCCCTATTCATTTAACGTGCAAATAACGACAGACAAAGTTCGACACAATATTACGTACCAATTATAGTCACTGATGGTACTCAACCAAAATTGCTGCATCGTGAAGTATTATACAGAGTCCACGAAAGTGTGGTTCAAAATATTCACTGGCCGTAGGGAACACTGTGTAACATACACAGCACAGGTTCATGCCAATGTGCAAATACAAGTCATAGAAACTAACACAAACTAGTCCATGAGGACTATAAAGAAAAGATGGGTAACACCAGAGAAGAGAGTGTAAATAACCTGGACAAGAGGGGCAGATGTACCTACCAAGCAGTGTCTTTCCTTGCGGTCCAGGTTCCCACGACTGGACTGAATATAAAGAGCAACAATAGTCCCCAAATGGGGTAATGTTAATGAGGAAAGGTCGGGCCATTAAGCCCTGTTGTGCACCTATAAACGTAAGCAACAAAAGACTGAATAGATGAGAAATGTAAAGAAAGAAAAATAGAGAGAGAATAAAACAAAACTAGCAGAAATTCTGAAAAGGTAAAAAAATGCATGTAGAAGAAATTAACGGCAGAAAGAGCAATGTCATGTTGTGTATCGGATGCATACACTAATCAATAGCTGCGCGGACAGTGAGAAGGCCACTATTTCCTTTTTGTTTGCTGCACATGATATACAAACATATACATTTTCATACATTTTTTGCTCTCCCCAGTTTTGTGACCTTTTCAGTGAACTACATCTACTGCCTGTGTGCACGTGTGTGCGTGCCTCTTTACAACTGCTTTATTATTTTTCTTTTTTCTTTTTCTCTGTACTTTATTTTTCACTCTTCCTTTTTCAGTCTGTCTTCACAATATGTCTATATCATGTGGTTTCCTTCACTCTTCTCCACATCCCCCTTGTCCTTAGACACTACTACTTGCAATGCATTGTCAATCGTTTGCCTTGGCAACAGAATACAGTATTATTGCAATATATATAGCAGGCACTAATAATGACAGTGTATTAAGTTTGATTGGGCTTGTGGCTACTATTTAGAAAACGCAAATACTGCTGTTTTAGATTCTACAAGCCGATTTTTTATATATTCATGTATTGTCTTTAATTCATGTTGTCCAGTTCTCCCTATTTTTTCCCCTTCCCCACCACAAACCCCCCCCCCCGGTTTTTCTTCGGTATGTTTCAAATATGTTTGTGTGTTGTTAGTTTTTTCTTGTCAGGTGTAAAATATAGCTGTCATTGCCACTTCATGGGGGCGTTTTCATTTTATTTTGTATTCTTGTTATTGTCTTCTATTTCTGTATCAATTATATATATATATACATTTTGTATATATATTTTTTGTATTTGTATATTCACATGTTTTATAATGTCCTTTGTTACCTTCTGAGCACTGTGTTACGTGCTATGTAGGTTGCTATGTTTGGTCTTTAATGGTGCGTGTTTTTACATGTCACATATTTATTGTATTTATGTGGACCTCATTGGAGATCCAAATCTTTAAATAAATATTGTTGTCGTTAGAGTGTTGTATTGCAACCCTGAAGAAGTCCATTGTTATGGATGAAACGCATTGGCTGTCTTCATCACATATAAAGACAAGAATTGCACAAAGTTTACTTGTTTGATTGGGGTGTTTTTCTCTTCTTTTTCATTTCTTGTTATTGATGTGGTGCACCGCTACGCTCTTTATTGCTACTTGAAACCTTTTTGGTATATGCACCTTGGCAGCAGGTACTTGGGGTGCGTGCACACACTTTAAAATATTTGTGTGAATTATACTTTCAGAACACAGCTCAGGTGTGGTTTCTTTGGTCCGCTGCCTCTGTTTAATGATTATAATGATGTTATTTTACATGTCATGAGATATGTAAAATGTGAGGTCATAAGCAGTGCATGATGGGGGTACAATTTATAATTAGTTCACTAAAGTGTAACTGGCATGTTTCAGTGGATTTTGGGGTATTAAATGTTAGTTTGCGTCTCATTCCAACACCTAATTATAATATATCTATTGCTACAAAGGTTTTGGTAAAATTGTTGTATTAAAAATACTTCAATTGTATTAGAAAGTGTTTCAAATTGACATTGAATCTTGTGTGTATGTAATGTCTTCTGGTAACCCTAATAGCTAATATATCCAAGAGTGAAATCCTTTGGAAGCCCTTGCTTCTATGTCAAAAAATACACATATTGCACAAAATAAAAGTCAGTCAGTCAGTCAAAGAAAGCTTTATTTCGGCCGTAGGCCATAAAAGCATAAAAGACAGTGCAAAACATTTTAACAGAATACAGTATAGTATAATATTTCATCTTAAAAACTATATACATTGTTTCTGTAGTTTATAATTGCAACATTTCAAGTAAGCAAGCTTTGACTTCTTTCTCAAGTTAGCACCCCCATGCCTGCTCGAGGTACTTTAGCAGGATATAGTACAATGCTAAATAGAATATATAATTTCCACATTAGCCGTAATACGATATTATTGCAGGATAAAGTGCAATGTGCAATACAAATATATATATATATAACTTCTGCATTGGGTGGAAAAAGGTGGGGCAATGACAGATATTATAGCAGTTGACTATTACATTTGAAAATTAAAACACATGTTTATTACTAAAAACTTTATCTTTGTCTGGTAGATATAAAAAGGATTGTTAAAAAGATCTAGGTAAAAACAGCTAAAATTGTTGGATTAAAAACACCTCGATGGAGAATTAATTACGGTGAGGGTAAACATATAGTGCAATATGTACATACCACTTTGCCCTGGTCGGTGCGTAATGTAGCATAGGATATAATCACTGCTAAACTAAGAATTTCCTTTTAGATTTTTCTTGATAATAGCTCTACGAATGCACCACATGGAGTATAAAAACCTCGAGATGGAGAACACAATAGGTGTGTCGGTCTCATACTTAAGAAGCCTAAACGCCTCTATACAGTGTCTGCTCCCCATATTCCTGCACAATTGTAGTAACCATCGCGACCTTGGCTTTCCATAGGCGGGGCAGAAAAAAAGAACGTGCATTTCAGTTTCCTCAGCTCGGTCACACCCTGGACACCCTAATGTGTGGGAGCCCTGCCACTTGTTAGTAAATGATCGAAGCGGGAGCGCCCCGTGTCTAAATTGAAGAAAGAGTTTCTTCGCTAGAAGCGGTTGGATGTAATCTAGGGCCGTTTCAAGCCTGTATTGCTGCTTAATTTCCAAGAACCTGGAAGTTAGGCAACCCTGCTTGGTCCCCCGCCATAATTGAGGCAGTTTAAATTCTCTGTAGGATTCGAGCAGTGCCTTCCTAGATGTCATAGAACAGATCTCTTCTGGGGACGTCCACATGTTTACCCTCCCTAAGGCCTGACAGGTGTTTCTAATATAGGCTAGCCAAGGGAGTTTTCCTGCACCAAGGAGCCTCATAACATATTTCAACTCCTCTTTATATTCAGCTAATTCTGGTGTACTCCAAAGGCGACGCCAATAGAGCAGGGGTCTAGAAAAAACTACATCTGCTATAGGGCTAATCCCTAGGTCCATCCTAAGCGGTGTTAGAGGAGAGCTAATAGGAAGACCCAGAAATTGCCTAAGAAATTGGTTCTCTACCGTTAAAAAGGAAGCAACTGGATGATGGCCCCATAGTTCTGCCCCATACAGTGCCAAACCCCTAGCCTGAGTCTTATAAATTTCTGCTACAGGTCCTATTACTTTATGTGAGCAGTTCTTGTAAACTTTTTTAATGCCTCCCGTGGATTGGGTTAATTTTAGGCTAGCTTGCTTTATTTGTGTCCCCCATTCCATTTTTTCAGTGAGAGTGATTCCTAAATAGTCAAAAATGGACACCCTCTCTAGTGCCCTTCCATCTAATCAGATATTTGGACAGTTCGTAGTATTGGCATTAAAAACCATATACTTAGTTTTTTGAAGATTAATTTCCAATCCCCGATTTTTGTAGAAGGTGCTGAATGCATCAAGCACCCTCTGCATGCCCATGGGAGATTTAGAGAGTAAAAGCGTGTCGTCCGCAAACATAAGAGCTGGAATTTTGCGGTTTGCTAGTCTAGGTGCGTCAATATCTTTCCCCTCCAACAGAGATTCATAAGGCCATTTATAAAAAGGGAGAAGAGTGTCGGTGCCAGAACGCATCCCTGTCGCACCCCTTTCTCCACAGGGAAAGGGGCGGAAAGTTCACCATGTTTTCCAAATCTACTTCGTGCATAGTTGTCTTGGTGAAGGCATTTCAGCTGGTAGCAAAGATACTCTGGAGTTCCCAAGTCAAGAAGTATACTCCACAATTGATCCCGCTGTACTAGATCAAAAGCAGATTTAAGATCCACGAATGTGAGATAGAGGCTGCCACCCTCTAAATCCACAGTTTTCCAGTGGATGAGTTGCAATCTAAAAATCTGATCAATAGTGGAGGTCTTAGCCCTGAATCCTGCTTGTAGGGGTGTTAATACGTTGTTCTTCTCTATCCAAAATTGCAGGCGCCCCAGGAGTACGCGTTGCAAAGATTTTTTGACAGACATCTAGGAGGCTTATTGGGCGGTAGTTCGCTGGGTTAAGTGGTGAGCCCTTTTTATCAATGGGGATAATTTCTGCCCCTGCCCATGTAGAGGGCAGCGCCATACCTTGCAAAATGGCATTAAATAGTGACCACAGGTATGGTGCCCATATTGAGGGCTCGGAACGAAATAGATCCCCAGGGATCTTATCCAGCCCCGGCGCTTTAGCTGACAGTAACTTTCCCAGTGCCTCTGTAATCTCCTTCATTGTGCAGTGTGGTGCGTCTAAATTTAGCAACTCCCAATCTATAGTGTTAGTTTCCACCCTCCCCTCTTCCTCTGTTGACCTTGTATATAAAGATTTAAAATGGGCTCTCCAGACTTCTTCTCCTAGGTTTGGCGCTATGGCTAATTTGCCTTCGGATTTCCCTGTCTTAACTAGGTTCCAAAAGACTCTCATGTCGTGTTTATCCAGCGCTATTTTTATTTCTTCCCATTTTTCACTTTCCCAGATCTTTTTGGCTTTATCTATGGTCTTTTTATGTGCGCTCGATAAATAACGATAATTATCTGTTGTTTTAGAAATATCATCTAAACGCAGTATTTAGTCACAAAATGTATAAACGTGTTAGAAGACCATAAACACAAATGTCTTATAGCAACTGAAGATGCAACATAATTAACCAAGATCCACTTTTATGTGAAATACATCAAAATGCACCTCCCTCAGAAAAAAATAAAACGGTTTTGTGGTTATATGTGTGTGGTAGGTGGGTTCTTAATCCCAATGCAGACTTTGCAATTTTTTTCATATTTCCGAAAAATATTGGCAAGCTGATGTTAAGTTGTTAAAAGAGCTTAATTTATGAATGCTAACTATCCCAAATGGGACACTGAAACTCCAGATGTTTAATTTTCCTAGCTACCAAGGATCAGTTTCTGATGTTGATCTGAAGTACTGTGTGCGATTCCTTTAACAGACCACGAAGCCCCAAATGTAAAATTATCAATCGAAACCCATGCTGCTGCACTTGAAAATGGAATTCCAAAAAGTTTTGGAAAACCTATTTGTCTTTCAGCCTTGTCAGCCTAAGACTAATTGCCGAGGCTTTTTGGCTCTATTGCTGCCATCTCTTGCTGGGAATAAGGGGAACAGGCCAGCTGTAATCAGTAGCTAAAGCTTGCCAAGCAAGTGATGTATTTGCTCCTGTGAGATCCAGTCTACAAACCAGACTGGCACATTCCACCTTTACGCGCCAATAAGAACAAATTGATTCAATCCAAATATTTAAAGAAAAAGCAAGAGGAGAGAGCTATATCATGAAATGAATAAGCATGTAATGATGCATGAAATTGTGCAGCGTACTGGAAAATGTAACTGCAGTTCAGAAGCAAGAGGGTATGCGTTTAAATAGATTCTGCTATGCGATGTAACCAGCACAAAGATAATATTTGGTAAAATGCAACATCAACATAAGCCAGAACAATCTTATTTGTGAATGCTTAGGAGGGTTTTAATTTATGGAGGTACTTTCTAACAGGCCCTTAAGCCTTTGCATCATTACATCACTGTTTTTTCTGCCTGTGGGTCGTTGTCTAGTTATCCAATTGTATTCATTGCTGTCTGCATTCTGTTTGTTTGTCCTTCTGAGTGTCAAAACTATCTATCGCTCCACAAGTCCACCTTTCTGTCAATCTAGAGACTTACCACTGCCCTCCCGTCCATGTTTCTTTCGGTCAGCACGTATTTTCATTAATATGGACATCACTATTTTACACATAGTTTGTACCTTTTATGCAGCTTTTAACATTACAATCTATCTACTTCTAAATCAGTATTTGTATCTGCTTTTACATCTGCCTATCTTATGCAGCTGATTAGGGCCTCATTTAAGGGGTGGTGGAGACTATGGATTCAGACGCCCCCATCTGCCCACCATGATGATGGACCACCTGCCAAATGTAGAGAATCCTATCTTCCTAACAGGGATCTCTGTGCCTTCAGTGCAAACTCTGGGGTGGTGGAGGCACTGAAGGCAGAGCTAAGGGGCAGATTTATCAAGCAGTTGTGTCACCCATGCGCCACGCAATGGGGTGCAGAAGGTGACACTACTACTAAGTTAAATTTATCAAGCAACACAAGGCCACCTTGAGAGGCTCTGCGTGGATTGATAAATCTCGAGTAACACAACACAATACTCAGGGAGACATTACATGGGTGGATTTTGACACATTCCCAGATTTAAAATTACTGGAAGACCTGGGAATGCGTCAAAGTGCTACGCCTCACCAGGCGAGGTGTAACGAGGAGAAATATCTTTATTTATCCTCATTTTTTCCTCTTTCTGTGTGTGCTGCAGAATGCAGCACACATAGAAAGAAGAAAATGCCTCAGAGGATTGCTTTTGTGCAGGAAGGCGCTCCTTCCTACACAAAAACAATACTGCTTACAACACAGGCACCCTTGCACCATGGTGCAAGGGTGTCTGCATTGGCGCTAGGCAGCACATTGTGTGCCAGCGCAAGGAAGACAGGAATGTGCCATATAATGTTAAATACAGAGTAGTCCTGCCTTTTCCCTATCATGCAGCGGAGTGCAGCAAGGTGGCTTGCTGCATTGCACTGCATGATTTGTTTTATAAATGTGCCCCTAAATGTCCATTGGGTGCCATGTTTTTTTCATCAACTGTGCATACATTTTTTGTTTCACTGAAGTGGACTCCCAAAGCTTCCTCTGACAAACACGACATTTTCCCTTTCCAAGTGTTTCTTATTGTTAGTTATCACTGCCTGGGGGGGGGTTATATCCCACATTTAGGAGCATCATAGACTTGGAAAGACTTCTTCCTTGCAATCCTAATATTGACAATAGCATGCATGCCTTCCTGAAGTAAAGTTCTCCAGCCTCACTATTTGCAATAAGATTTCCTGTTTTATTAGCCCCATATTGTTTTAGGTAACCCTTTTATTTCCCAGTTGCTCTTTTTGGCAGTTATGATAACTTATATCATGATAGGTGCAACGTGACAGAACATGCACATTTCTTCATTCTTGAAGGATTTATTAATTAAAAAATAATAATCTGGGAATTGGTGCCCATGCATCTATGGGAGTTGGTGCCCAGACATCTCTGGGAGTAGGTCCCCAGACATCTCTCTTCTGCTTCAGTGTGACCTTGACCTCGCTTCGCCCTTCTGACTTGCGTTAGTGTCTGTCTCATACTGTTTTTCCTGTTAGCTGCTTGTTCTACCCCTGACATGGTAACTGCTCTTTCTTTTTTTGTGCTGTATGTTCTAATTGCCCCATGTCTCTGTTTAACTGCTGCTTTTTGAATTCTTTGTCTTCTTACTGCTCTATTTTGCATCTTGATCTCTTCTGTCACTTTTTGACCTCTGACTTGCTCCACCTTGCCTTTCCTGCCAGATTTTCCTGCATTCCCTGCCAGACATTTACGCTCTTGCTGAGACCATCCACCACCCCGTACGCCTCCCAGGCTCCAAGGTTTACTTAATGGAGGCTGCAGTGTGGCTGCATAACAGATGCACCACCAGTCCCAATGCCTCCCGAGCTACACTGCTGATGAACTCCACCTGCTCAACCCTGGATGCCACAGCAAACGCTACTGCAGAGCTGCACTTCAGTCCATGGTGGCTCCTTTTCCTGATCACATTGCTGCTTCAAATGCCTCCACACACTCGCTCCCACCACTTACACACACACTGCACCCCTCACCAAGTCAGAACCCAAGACCCGCACTCACACAGCACCACACACCCACCCCACACAACAAGACTAACTTGCATGCATGCTTCTCAGCAAGTGCTTTCTCAGCAAGCACTCCACTGAGATTTGGGACCTTATCAACTCCATAGCACTGGAAATTCTCTTCCTCACCGAAACCTGGCTCAACCCCACATCACCATTGGACATTGGCGCAGCCATCCCTACTGAATATAAAATCCTATACCAGTACTGATCCCATAAACCAGGAGGAGGACTCGCCATCATCCACAGAGACATCATCAAGTCTACCTCTTACAGTGACTCAGAAGCCACTTTTATGGAACACATACACTTCAAGCTTCAGACAGAGAGACAGAGAGTAAAACCACTATCAAAGGCACCCTCGCCAACTGGCACCCAAGACCTCACACCCACTTCAACAACCTCCTCACTGACCTCACCACACCCCTTGCCATAGGCACCAAAGACCAAAGGCGATCTCAACGTTCATCTCATTGATCCTACAGACTCCAAATCCACAGACTAGCCCAAAGGTCTACAGGACATTTTACTCACCCAGCTTGTACAAGGCCATAAACACATCACCCGACACACCCTGGACCCCATCATCTCCTCCAGCGACAAAGATAAAGTCAGCCATATCACTCCACTCACATGGACAGACTACTACATCATCCACTTCCACATAACAGAGCCACCAACCACCCCTAAGGAGTCTCGCAACACCACAAGCTGCTGCTGGAAGAAAGTTACAGAAACAGAATGCTCAATGCCCTCCGGCTAAATTGCCCCCACCCCGCCAATGACATCTTCAGTGACATAAACAACTTCAACAACTGGACCACCACCTGCACCAATACCCTGCAGCACCTGAAAAACACCAAACCCAAAAGAACCATCAACAAGCTATCTGGTAAAATGCTGACCTTAGAGAGTGTTTCCAAACAACATGAAAAGCAATGGAGAACCACCCTAGGAAGTACCGCAAGAACCATCTACACGGCCACACTCAGAAGCTATCATCATCAAGTGAAAGAGACCAAGAAAAAGGCCCTGATCCTGAGAATCAAATCTAGCTCCAACAACTGCAGGGAACATTTCACCAGTGCCAAGGAATTCACTAACCCAATAGTCACAACCAACACCATCATCCCTACACAAGAACTCTAGAACAACCTCTCTGACTATTTCCAAGAAGAAATCACCAAGATCTGCAGCAACTTCAAACTCCAGCCATGCCCCATTGAACCTTTCCAGCCTGCTAACCTCATCAACTAAAGACTACCAAATGACTGCATAGAACCCTCTATCCATTGAGAACACTGCAGCAATAATGAAGACAATCCACTCAGGAGCACGCACAATACCCTGTACCCACCATATCTGCAACCTGGAAAGTGCCACAATCAGTGCTACAGTCACTTCCGTCATCAAAGCCTCCCTCAAGATAGCCATCTTCCTAGTTAGCTGGAAACATGCTGAAGTCACCATCCTCCTTCAGCAACTACTGACCCATCTTGCTGCTCCCCTTCCCAGTCAAAGTCATTAGGAAGACCATCAATAGACAACTCTCTGACCACCTAGAATACCACAAACACCTGGATTACTCACAATCGGGATTCTGAAGCAACCACAGCACTGAAACAACCCTCATCGCTGCCACAGACGACATATGCACCATCCTTGACCATAGACAAACCGCTGCCTTCATCCTCATAGACCTCTCTGCAGCTTTTGACACTGTCTCCCACCACACACTGATCGCCAGACTACACACTATGGGAATACAAGGACCAGCACTCAAATAGATAGCTTCCTCCCTCTCTGAAAGGGTACAATGAGTCAGGCTTACATCATCAGATCCTACGGAGTCAACATCATCTACTACGCTGACAACATCCAGCTCATTTTTTACCTCTCAGGTGACATCGTCTCCACCAAGACAAATTACAAACAATGCATGACCAGTGTGGTCAACTGGATGAAAGAAAAGTCAAGCTCAAAACAGACAACACTGAAGTGCTGATCTTCACTAATTAGTGCTCACCTCGGAACTGCACCAGGTGAAGACTTGCCAAACTCGGACCTACACCCACCTCAACTGACCATGCTAGGAACCTAGGCCTCATACTGGACACCAACCTCACCATGATGTCTCAGGTCTCAGGTTAATGCCGCTACCACCACATGCTTGCACATCTTCTGCAGGATACATAAAATCTTCTAGTGGCTCCCACTGGACACCAGATGTACCATCATGCAGGCCCTAATCAAAAGCAAATTGGACTACATCAACGCACTCTATGCTGGCCTCCCAACCCATCATCTTCACAGACTTCAAACCATTCAAAATGCCTCTGCCAGACTTGTCCTCAACCTTCTGTGCCGATCTCACACCACTCCACTCCTTAGACAGCTCCACTGGCTCCCCATCCAAAAGCACTGCCAGTTCAAACTTCTCACACATGCATTCAAGTCACTACATAACATGGGAACCGCATACATATATCATGGTCGTCACTTCCACCAACCCACCAGACAACTTCGCTCAGCATAACTCTCATTCACACACAAACCCTATATCCACAGATGCAGAACAACAGGTTGTTCATTCTCCTACCAATCCACCAAACCCTGGAACGACCTCCTCCAACACATCAGGGCTTCCTTCTCACTTCTTCAATTCCACAAGAAGCTGAAGTCCTAGCTTTTCAAGTGGTCTTCTTGTGAGACCATTGAGACTGCCTGTACTCAGGCCCAGTCTCACCACATGCCTACTCTCACATACTCAGCATCCAGATAGCTCACGAGTGACAAGCAGCGCTCTACCAATCCACTTTACATTACATTGCATTCTCAAATGATGTTCATCTGCTTGGATTTTTGAATTTTGTCTGTTCCTGAGACAATGGTATTGAGCATTTAGCATTTTACTAGGATAGATGCACATTATCAGAATGGTACTCTTCCTTGGCAACTAATATATGGGAGAATGAGGAATTGATAGTGTATCTGTTAGGCAAAGAGACAGTACCTAAATGGCTACTATCCGACATGCAGTCTACTAACATATGTTGTAAATATGCAACCTGACAAAACCTGGTTTTGGGTGTAATCCTTCGGCGTTTTTATTGACAATAAAAATGCTCTGTAATGAGAGACAAACCTAGACTTGTTATTTTATTTCATGTTGTTGATTTGGCCTTTAGTGACTACTGTCCTGTTAAGGAGGTCACAAGATGGTAATGTCTGTAGGTAAAATAACATGTAATAATTGCTTATTAAATTCTAGATCATGCAATTTTAAAAAAACATGTAGCTATTGCATTACAATCAAATAAATATCATATATACAAACCTATGAAAAGCACAATTTTAATACCTCTTTAATTTTATTTGCATTTATATAAAGCTAATCCTTTCCAGAGAAAGGCAAGAATAAAAAGGGGGTGTAACAAAAAAGACAAGAAAAGAAGGACATTATCGAATAAATGCAGGGACGAACCAGTAAAGTCAACAATGTTTTAATAAAGATTGAGTCTTAACATAAGTATTGTTGATTAATTCTGGTTTGGCAGACTGACTGGCATATGACCACCCAAGGCATTTAGAGGCATATTTATGACTTTTGTGGTGCAGGGCAGTGCAGCAACTCACCTTGCTGCACTGCCTTGCATCACAGGTAAAGAGCAGGAATGTGCCGTATTTATCCAGCACAGCGCATTCCTGTCTTTTTCCCTTGTGCTGGTGCCATTTTGGCAGCCTAGCACCAATGCAGGCTCCCTTGCACCACAATGCAAGGGTGTCTGTGTTGTAGACAGGATTGTTTTTGTGCAGGAAGGGGCAAAAGTGCTGTGTATGAAAGTATATACTTTTTCTAAAAAATGAACTCAAGGTTTGCTGTGCTAAGATCACTCTCTTCCCAGTTTTCATGACGAGACAGAGTTGTTTAAAAAATAATTTGGTTTTTGCAGTTTTCTAAGTGGTAGTCGAGTTTTCATATTTTTGAGGTTTTTTTTTTACTTGCAGTATATGGTGGGAGCAGGTTTGAAACCAATGGGTGAACTTCAAAATCTATACATTTTTAAAAAGCAAACACTACTTGGAATACTACATGGGGCAATTTGTGTAGATCACTTGTGGTTTTCTAAAATAAACTAATTGTTGAATGTAAACTAAAATTGAAAATAATAATGAAAAAATAGATATAGGTGACTACACTTTAATGTATATTTTATTTTCCTCCGACGGCTAATGTACAAAAGTAATATACCGTTAAATCTGTTAGACCCTTCTGGTCATAGGGATAGACAGTGTTTGTTGGCTGTCCACAAAATATGAGATTCCCTGTACCAACAAATGAGGCACATACACTTTGTGTTGACTTTTATTTGTGTAACAACCATGCATCATTTCATATGGTAAAATCTGCTGAATGAAAAAATGGCATGAAGGAAACCTATGCATCTTTTTTAAATGTGCCCAAAACACTCAGACACCACATTCATGAGGATTTGGCGTAGGCCAGCGCAGCAAATCATTTTGCTGTGCTGCACTGGACCAAAGTGAAAGGAGAGGAATGCACCATATATATCCAATATATCCCCCCTGAGCTGGCGCAGTTTTGTCAGCCTAGTCCCAACGCAGGCATCCTTGAACTCTGGTGCAAGGGTGCCTGTGTTGTTGGCAGGATTGTTTTTGTGCAGGAAGGGGCACCTTCCTGCACAAAAACAACCCTGAGAGACATTTCCCTTTTTCGATATGTGCTGCAGAATGCAGCACATATAGAAAGAGGAAAAAACAAGGATAAATAGAGATATTAATCTTTTCTATGCCTCACCTTAGGAGGCGTAAGATTTTGATGCATTCCCAGGTTTACAAGTTCTTGTAAATCTATAAATGCGTAAAAAACCAAGTGAGTTGCATGGGAACATCCACCGCAGCGCCCATGGAATCCCTCCCTTGCACAGAGTAAGGCAATGCAGTGATTTGTGCTGCATTTCCTCACTCAAGATTTAGGAGGCCACTCAAAACTAAGCAAAGGTGGTTTTGCGTGGCTTCAAAAATCTGACTCAGAGCCTTGGGTCATGAATGTACCACATTGCATTGTGCAAACATGACACAAGGCTCTCATAAATATGCCCCTGAGTTTAGGAACAGTGGTTGCACAACTCTGAATTTTGGGTTACCCATACTAACGAGTTTATCAACGGGCATTTTGCAAAACATGTTCTTTCTAGCACACTGGCTTACATTTGAAAGCCAAAAATGGTTAGAAATTCAGTTGAAAAAATACAAATGCCCTACTATTCTGTGTTGCAACTCTTCTCCTCATAACAATGGTACCCCACTTGTGTTGCTGTCCTTATAGCATGCAACAGAAAAGGCCACAAAACACAACTTGGAGACATCAAGGTTACCCAGAGAAGCCTACTAAATCTAGACATTTACGAAAACTAGATGCCCAGTGTGAGAAGTTGGCCTGGTATATGATGTCCACTAATTAAAGTGGGCACCTTGCACCAGTCCAAACAACCCTTATGGTGATTTAAGAGGTCAAAGATAACCTTAGAAAGCTATCCAAGTGGTAGCTGTGGAGAGCAGCCTTCAGGCTTAGTCTTGAAGAAATGTTAAGCAGCTTGTTTTACCAGAATGCAACCTTATTGTTTTGGTTAAATGAAAAGAGAACCACACAGTAGTTATAAAAATATGTATTTATTATTATAACACACTATAAATACCTCACAGTATTTGCTACACACAGATAAACACAAAGTACACAATACTGTAGCACAGAAACAATCGTAAGTAGCACTAATACACAGTGGGCTCCAGGGGGAGCCCAAACCATATACTAAAATAGTGGTATAAGAACCACGACTCGAGTCAATACAGTGTCTAGAGGTTGTAGAATGGTTCGGACCCCAAGTAACCACCCAATTTGAGTAAGGAGGGACCCCACGGAGGACGGGTACAGTGTAAGAACACGACCACGTGCTATGTACAATTCAATAGGAGAGTCGCGGTTGCAGTTTTAAAGATTTAGGACTCTAACCAGTGGATTATGAGGAAGCCCTTTGGATCATGGGAGGTTGAAGAGCCACCCCACCCTTGGATACCGTAGTACCAGAGTTACCTATCCCAGGGAAGCCGGGTGCATAGGGCTGAAGTGGTGTCGGAAACCGCCGTCGATCTCAATGGAGGACTTCAAGGAAATGCCACTGCGGGAAAGAAAAAAAGTGTCCATTGAAATCAAAAGGTGTATTCGTCTTGAAGAGTACCTTAAAGCAGAGGGGACAGAGTGTGGGTCACTCAGGAGTGACCAGGGGCTCGGTAGACGAATGCCCACCGATGTCGGGTGCTTTAGGTGCGTTGATGGAGATCTTGACTCTACAGCTGCAGGGACCAGGAGACATCGAGGATGACCAGGAGCTGGATACAAGCTGTCCCACAAAGGATGTTGAGTGCTGAGGGGTCGGTGTCCGGCGGGAGCACCAACAAGCCTTGGCAGCGGCAACCCACGAAGAAGGTCAAGGAAGGTTACGGTCTGACCCAGCAAGGACCAGAAGACTCACCAAACACAGAGGAGTTGGGGCAAGCCTGGAGCAACCAGGGAAGCCCAAGAAAAGCAGTGTTGACCCTCAAGAGGACCCACAGGCCGGAGGCACAGGAGTCATGAGGGGACCTCTCACAGATTTACAAAGCAACAGCCCACGGATCACTCAGTATAAGGAGGCCAAAGTTCTTTGGTAGAAATGTGCCCAGAGGTTGGAACTATTTGTAGCCCAATGCACTTGTTCAGGAAACACCAACAAGCATAAGCACTTGCAAAAGTACATGGTGCACAGGGGTTCAGGTTATGCGGTCCCCATGATGGATACTGGCCTCAGACTTGGTGAGAAGGCAGCTCATCCTCAAAGAAAGTAGGAACCCACCTCCTGTGTTGCTGGAGCCTTTGGAGTCTGAAGGAGCTCAGGATCAGCAGACCAGTCAGTTGCATTATGGTGCCTTCGAATGCAGGGGAGTGACTCCTTCACCCCAAGGGAAATAACTTCAGTTGTACTTGATGCTCCACAGGTCCTGCCCAGAGCCTGTATGGTGCACAGGCACAGCCGATGCTTTGGACAGAGAGGGAGACGAAGTCGGGCTCAGTCGAAGTCCAGCGAAGTCCAGAGTGTTCAGACAGTCAAAGGTCAGTGGTTTCTTGTTCAGAATATTGTCCACGTCGAATCTAGGGTCCTACAGTCAGGTAAGCCCTTTTGTACCCATGGGAGAGGGTTGGACAGATTCAGGGGACCCTCCCAGGGGAGGGTCAGGACAGTGGGGAGGATACTCCCATGTCCTTTGTCTAGTTTTGTGCCAGAGCAGGAGCCAACGGCTCCTAGGACTGGTTTGAACTGGACTATGCACAGGGACACTAAATGTGCCCCTCATGAAAACTTTCGGTCGCTGGCAAGCGCACGCACCCAGGCCTAATACACTAAATCCTGTCTGGGAGATGGTCACACCTCCCTGTGACAGGATGCTTATTTTGCCTTCCCCTGCTCGAGCTTGGCTCAGCAGCAGGAGGGCAGAAATGTGTCTCTGGTCCGCAGCAACCATTTTGGGCTGCCCGGGACTAGAAGGCTGGTACCGGGAACACCAGGGACCTCACAAAGCTCGTTTCTGAGGGGTGGAATCATACCTCCCACACCGGTTACTGGTAAGGGGGTATGATTCCACAATGTTCGACACCAAACGCGATAGGGTTACTTTCAGCTGTTTTAGAGTTGGTCATCACACGGTCGCGTAATGCCCCTCTATATGTCATAAATGGCTGTAGCACTAACAACCCAGGAGAATGGACTCCGTAGGCTGCAGGGATGTTCTGCTCATGCAGCGGCACCCTCTCACTTAGAACCAAGCATCCTGCCTTCAGGATTGTCAAGGCCTGCTATATGGTGACTTATAGGTTTTAAGTGTAGTGACCCTTAGATATAGTAAACCTATAACTTAAGTAAGTGGTGCATGCACCAACTTACACAGGCTGCAATGACAGGCCTGTAGATCCATTTTGCATAGTCTCTCATGGGTGGCATAATACATGCTTCAGCGTATGTGAGGCCTCTGTGGTACCTATGCCCTGGGTACATGGGTACCATATACTAGTGACTGACAAAGGTACCCCAGTATCCAATCTGGAGTGTACCTAAGTACATGGCATAACATTTTAGGAAGAAAGCAGATAGACTGGGGTCCTGATTAGCAGGATCCCAGTCAGACTAGTCAAAAACAGTGTAACATCAAGTGAAAAGTGGGGGTAACCATAAGAAGCAGATCCTACTTTCCTTCACCCGGGGTAGCCCTGGGTGTGTGACCTGCATGGAGCACCCTACCTTTTCTTACCCAGAACGTCCTGCAAGCTTTAAACCTTGATATTATTTCACACATTTTTCTTATTTTTCAGAATTTTTGTGGAATCACAAAATTCCTACCACCCAATGCTCTGACAACTCCTCTGATAAAAATGGTTCCCAATTTGTGTGGTTGGATCCCAAACGTAACAAGGAAATATCATGTTTTCGCTTTGACATTTGACTTATTTTGTGGATGTGGGTAGCTGTTGTATTAAGTTCTGGGCTTGTCTGCCTTCCAGGAAAAAGTGAGAAAATACGAATCACAGCAGAATATTAAAGAATCAACTGAGGTTCAGCAAGTGGCATGAACTCATGAAGTAAGTCAAACACCAATTGAATTTACTATAGTTAAAACTGCATGCTTTGGCTAAGCAGTATAGCTTTTTTGTTTGTTTTTGAAATAGCTGAATGGAAGTGGAGTCTGCATCATGGATGTTTTAAGGTGCGCAAAATGGTCAAAGTTGGAGATGGGCAAACGGAAGAATTAAAACTTGTTTGACACGACTTTGATCAAACCTATATTTGTGGGATGGGGTTTGGTGCTGGTCAAGAAGATGACAACACCTTGATACTCCATGCATTGATGAAGCTGGAGTTTAACATTGCAGCAGTTCTAGCTGGCCACACCAATATCTCCTTGTAGAATATTCTACCTGAACATTTGGAGCACGCATTTGGGACAACGGATGCTTCACTAAAACAGTTTCTCATCAAAGTATGGATATCACATTCCGTCATTGCACTTGGCTGTATTTTTGTCTTCTTATGAGCCTGTTGGATGCTGCATAAAGTTTTTGGCTGACAAATTCTCATTTTTTAATAATCATTACTGAGGAGCTTCACACATTTTATCTGGTAATTTAGCTTTTTGATGACTCCTCAGGTGTAACATTTAAAAAATCTTCTATTGTTTTTTTAATGCTTTGTACTGACACCTAGCCAATACCTTACTTTGAACAGCTTAGAAGCAACATTTTGATTTGGATCAATATTTATATTACCATTCTCCACAACAAATTTACTAGCCCTGGAAGTTTTTATATAACATTGCATATTTGAAAATATTTTCAGTTGACTTATATGTTTAAAGAGATTGATATAAAGTTAAACTACATCTTCCACGAATGCTAAATTAGCTTTACATTACTTTCTGAAGATGCTCTTTATATAAGAGTTTAAATATCAGGCCACTTGGTAGTTTTAAGCATTGACACCTCAAGCTCTCTGTGTAGTTGTGTTATGAAAATATCCAAGTACCTCATCCTAACCTGCAAATCTATAGATCATAGTCCAGATTTATCATTTGGTTGGCAGGGTACACCATCGCAAACACTACAGAGTAACCTGTGTGCCAAACACTTGGTCAGCCCGCCCTACTGAGAGACAGGTGGACTGTAAGGTTCGCATTGACTGGTCCCCTAGTGACTCTGACTCATAAAGCTTCCCCTGATGGCTCGAAGGAGTAGTGGCCGTCAGAGGAAAGGCATTACACTGCCCACCCAATTAAGTGTGGATGGTGAAATGATATTGTTTCTCTCTGTCACCACTAGGTAAAACCTGATGGTGCGAGGCAGACCTCCCACCCACCTTTAGTTAGGTTTAGTTTTGCATAAACAAACTCCCACATTGGGAGTTTGTTTTTGAAAAATAACAAATGTTAAAGGTTTGGCTGAGGCTGTCAAAACCGAAGGTAGCTGTCCACCAAATGTTTTGTACCTTGAAAGACACCCTGTGCCTACCTTTTGTAGATGGTTTTTCATCAGGTTGGTGGAGGTAATGTCCTCTGCCATCCTAATGAACTTTACTTCTCCTTCAAACTCTAAACCAGGTCCTTATTCTGAGTAGGTCTTCAGGCTTTTCTAAATATAAAATGTCACCCTGATTAATCTGGTGCCAGACATAAATATGAATATGGAAAATAGGCTGATGAAGATGGAACAATGTATCACCAATGTTCATGATCTCATTACGAAAATTGATGTCCTGGAATATGACGTTCTGGTCCTACATTTTGTGACCGAAAACCTCAAAAATGAAAACAGAAAAAATAACAAGACTATGTTGCTAACAAGAGGGAGTTCAGGGTAAAGACTTCACAATATATGTGAAGGAATTCCATCCTGAAGATGGATATATATTTATATGTATTAGACAGTGGTGATCGCAACTGTGTGGTTATTGTTAGGTCAGACTTTCCACAGGAAGAGTTTTTTTGCTTCTCTAATAACTTTGGCACTGTTTGATGAATCTTCATGAAACATTCGAAAAAAAGTTAATCGACCTCAGATCCTTCTTGTAAAGTTTTAGAGAGGTCCATCAAGCAGGGGCTCAAAAAAGAGGGGGCCGAAAAAACATTTACCCAATGCAAATTCCATGTAGAAATTAGACAATGATATAGAAAAACCACTGAGCAGAATTACACCAAATTTGGCAGAAAGCTAGGTACTTATCCAGAAAAGTGTGCTTAACATTTAGAAACTAGCGATATCTAATGCTAGGGGTCTCCAGTGTGAAGAAATGAGAAAAAGCATTCTTATTGTCTAGACCCAAAGGATTGAGTGATGTGAATGGCTGACTGCAACATGAAGAATATTGTTGCAGCTACCATTACAAAACTGATAGTCCTAAGAAATAAAATTTAAAATGATATAAGGGGGTAGGGTAGGGATACCCTGACCCCTGAGCACCTGGGGGTGAGTACCAAAGGGACCCTTCCTAAGCACAACATAAAAAAAAAAAATAGGTCCTCATGGTCCCGTGGCACACACGGCCAGAGCGAGCGCAGCCCCTGTGTGGTCCTGTGAGTCTTCTACGGGAGCCAGCGTAGACCCCTGTGCTCCAACAGGAGTTCTTTTTTTATTAAAAAATAATTAAAAGGGAGAATGTGGGGTGGTAGGTTTGTGGACAATTGGCCACTCATGCAGGCTTCAACCACCTCAGTTCCTTCCTGAATAGTTTTAGGGTGAACCAGCAAGCAGAGGCGGACAAAAAGGGAGGGGGGCGGGCAAAAAAGGAGGTGGGGAGGGCAAAGCATATTTTCTCAATGAAATTTTCCATAGGAATTTCAAGCAGTGTTTTAGGAAAAATGGCTGCCAAATTTGACAGAAATCTAGCTCTTTACACAGAAAGCGTGCTTTTTGTGATTTAGTCTAAATTAGCTTATACGTTTTTGAGAAATTAAGGTTCAAATTTTGTGATATCTGGGCAGGACATCCCAAGATGTGCTCTGATTAGCCACTTTAAAGGGGAGTAGTAAACCCTGACTGGTTTGTCACAACCTGAACAAAATGTTGTGGCAGCCATAGCAGGACTCTGGGACATGGTACCCATTAAAATACAGTGTAGTGAAAACCTGTTTTTGAGAGTCACAAAAAGGAGCACATATAAAGGGTGATAACAGATTTTAATCACAAATTAAATTATTTGTTGGTGGTGCAATACAAATTTTAGAAATTGTGGTGTATACTAAGGTGATAGTCCCTGTGTAAAATGCTGTTCCTCTGCTGGGAATTGATGAAGCATGTTCGAGAGAAAACTTTATTCTCTCATGATTTTCTCATAGATGATAAGGAAGGTGCTTCAGAAGCTAAAATGTGGGAAAGAAATCTGTAAATTTACACTATCTTCCTCAGCCATGTGAGAATACAGTTTGACATTCTATGTACAAGTACTCCCAACACCAGCAGCAGCCTTGTCATTTGATTCCCCAGTGTCCTATTGCAGCCTCCCACACTGATCTAAGGAAAAACTAGACTGCTAACATTATTTTTTTGACAAAAGTGTGGTAAACCAGAAGCCAGCTTGATTGAATTAAAGCTGTGAAACCTAATGCATTTCCTTTGGAAATTAACATAATCAAGGAGTTTGTTTTGTCATAGAAAATATGTAGAAAGCAAAATGAGGACATGTTTCTATGAGCTCTCAAATATCATCCTCATCCATTTCAGTAAAGCATTCTGACATGCAGATTGACACTTACTTTCAAAATCAGAAGCAGCTAACTACCTGGTGATCAACTGCAGCTTTATCACAATGTTCTAATGAGCGACTAGAGTGCTACCATTCTATATTTATAAAATGCGGCACACCTGAAGACAATCTTGATGGAATCAAAGCTGTAAGAGTGAAAGTATTTCCTATAGAAAATACTGCAGTAAATGAAGAAATAATGGAGCTTTACAACAAGAAGACCCCTATGGAAAATAGCCCAAATGTATCCCATATATAGCCTAAAACAAGCCAGTTGATAGAAGTCTGCAAAAGGGTTAGTAACTTGTGCAACAAATAATCAAGGGATCAATTGGATTTAAAAAATCATAAAAATAGCTACTAGTTTAAAAGCCCTTTGTTGATATTTGAACACTTCAAAAATGTGTCCTCATTTAAGCTTGCTAGGCACTAACCATAATTTTTACGAGAAAAAACCCTTATTTTGTTAATTTCAAAAAGAAAAGCTTAGGTTTTACAGTTTTGATTCCACCAAAATGGTTTCAGGTGTGCCACACTTCTGTTATAAATAGGGGTGGGTGTAACTTGCGTTGTTTCACTCTGTGGAATTCTGCGGAGTTACATGAAAATTTTGGGAGATTCCACAGAGTTCGGTGAGTGGGTGAAATTCAGTGCGTCACGCTGCTCATGCTGATTTTTAGTACCGGGAGCTTGTTTTACAACACCAACAGCACCATGCAGCGGGCCAGAGGGCGCTGCTTCTTTCTGCTGCTTGAGTAGATTTTCTACTCACGCAACAGCTTTCTTAGCGTGAATGGTCGCAATGTGCCATGTCTGCCGTTGTTTAGAATTCTCACCGGGAGGCGTTATAGAACATTAATGTTGGCGAGGCACGTGAGAAAAAGCTTTGCCACACGGCGGTTGGCAGAGTTTTGCTGGAACTGTGGCCAATACTCTGCAAACTCTGCTGCCAAGACCTGGAACGAGCTACCAGCAGACATCAGAAGCGCCTCCTCTCTGAACACCTTCAGGAAGACCCTCAAGACCTGGTTCTTCGGCTAAACAGATCTGCGGACCCCCCCCTCCACCTCAGCGCCTTGAGACCCTCACGGGTGAGTAGCGCGCTTACAATTCCCTGATTGATTGATTGATTGATTGATTGATTGATTGATTGATTGCTGGAGGAGTGTGATTGTTTGCCCATGCCTAGTTATATATACAGGATGTTAACACTCCAGTTGTTTATTAGAGTACTGTGGCGAGAGAGGGGGCAGGGGTTCAGACTTAAACAACAGATGGCAGGGGAGAGGGTTGTCCATGCTGACCAGATGGCAGAGGCAGTGGCAGTACAATGGACCACACAGGGCAGGCAGACGGGGTAATGGCAGAATAACAGACCATAGAGGGCAAGGGGAAAGGGGGCAAGGGCAGCAAGCAAACCATGCAGGAAAGTTGAGAGAGGCTAGGGCAGAATAACAAACTATGGAGGGCAGGAAGAAGGGGCAATGGCAGCACAATGGGCAATGGAGGGCAGGAGGAATGGGGTAGGGGAACTGAATCAGACATTAGAGGGCAGGAGGGAGGTAGCACAAGCAGCAACCTCATCATGTAGGGTAAATGGCAGGAGTAGTGACAGCAACATTGAACACACAGGGCATGAAGGGAAGTGGCAGGACAAAAGACAACAGAGGGCATAGGGAAGGGCAGGGGCATGCACACAGATAAAGGAGGGCAGGGACAGCAATCTGTCTACGCAGGGCAAGTGGTAGGGGTAGTGGCAGCACAACAGACCACTCAGGGCAGGAGTGAGGGTGCAGGGGCATGGAGTCAGAATACAGAGGGTAGGGGGAGAAGGGCAGGGGTAAGGACAAGTAAACCATGAAGGGTAAGCAGGAGGGCCATTGAAACACATATGACCATGTAGGAGGAAGGGTTCAGGGCCATGGACTCAGAAAACAGAGGGCAAGAAGGAGGTTCTGATGAACAACAAGCTAACATCAGCTGGCAAGCAAAAACACAAAGGAAGGTCAAGGCACTAACATCCTGCACCAATCAATTTCATTATAATGACTGTAAAGAGGTCCAGCATGGTGCAATGAGCCAGAGACGTGACCCTCCTACGTCTCCAATAATGGAGAGAAAATCCCCAGGGAAAATTATAACACAGGTGGCTCTGCACGCAACTATGTAAATAGATCAGTAAATGAATGTTACTATCCACAGTCCATCATAATCAAAAAACGAAATGGTATCTCCCAAATGATTCGCGTGGCAAGTCGTTTTTCTTAGAAAAATATTTTCTCTTTATTCTTTTTTCTTTTTATTCAATGGTTGTTCCTTAAAAACATAAAGCACAATTGACAGCTGAAGCGTCTCGTCCCTCTTGGGACTTCTTCAGGGCTTAGCGTGTCAAGGACTTATTCCAAAAGTTCTTCATGTCAAACTTAGGTAAGATGAATGAGTGGTACGAGGTGTAAATCTTAGCGTGTCAAAAACTTGTTCTAACAGTTCTCCATATCAAACTTAGGTATGATGAATGAGTGGTACGAAGAGTAAATCGGTACACACCTACAAGATCATTGTAGCTGTGTACCGATTTATTCTTCGTACCAAGATGGGGCAGGGGCATTCAGGTGGTGAATGGAGGGCAGGCAGAATGGAGGCAGGGGCAACAATCTGACCACAGTGAGCTGGCCTGCATGGGCAGGGTCAACACAATAGATCCTTGAGGGCAGGAGGCAGGGGTTGGGGCTTGCACTTGGGGAATGGAGGGCAGGTGGTGGGGCATGGTCAGGGATAGCAAATTGACCACAGAGGGCAGGCTGGCATTAGCATGTGTAGCACAATGGACCACAGAGGGCAGTTGAGAGGGGCAGGTGCACACCCCTGGGGAGGGACAGAAAGCTCACCACAGTGGGCAGGTGGGAGGGGTCATGGCAAAGAAATGGAGAACAGAGGGTAGGAAGAAGCTGACCAAAGAGGACATGAGTTGAGGCAGAGATGCTCAGATGGAGAAAGGAGGGCAAGAAGGAGGGGAGCAGGAGTAGCAAACTGACAAGGGAGAGCAGGCTGTGGTGGGTTGTCACCAGCAGATGTAGGCCTGTACCCTCTGCTCACCCAACCCCCTACCACGCACAGCCTTTAGGCAGTGTGCACTATGGGGTGGGGCGCAGTGCCTAGCCTGTGGCCGGGTCCAGTGCTCAGCTTGCCTCAAGGGCCAACCTCCCTGACACACACACCCAACATTTTCTTTTTTGCAATTCATTTTCCTGGTCCCTATGCAGTCCCTCTGAGACCCCCCCCCCCACAAGGGCCAGTGGCTGAGAGTACCCCTATGCTGTCCCCTTACATGGAACTTTTAAAACATTTTCATGACACAGGGACTGAGTCCTTGTGTCCTGTAATGGCAAACCACAACATTTCATTTGATGCTGTGGCTCACCAACCAGAGAGCTTAATCCGGTGGGACTGATATCGGTCATGCATGAGAAAAATGACTGGTAGGAGAAAGAATCTGCTCACCCAATCACAATGCTTTACTTTTTTATGGATCCATTTTTTAAATTGTTTTTTCCTTTAAAAAAGAACATGTACAAACTTTGATGCCTACAACCCAAAGGCCGGTTAGTAATATCAATCCACTTTAAGCTGTTCTTCTCTTCCCAACTTTTCCTGGAAACAACTAAATATATCTAACGAATATATGCACCACCACACAGCAATATGTGTCTCATTTAATAGCTGTCACTTGTTAACTAATCTAGACCCAGCAATGCGGGTCATGGGACGATCCATTTGACTCTAGAACACTTGGAAAAAAGTAAGATATGTCTTATGTCTGGTAAGTCCTATGCATGTTCTTGTGTGTTGGGCATTCCAGAACCCAGTGGTGTGAATTGGTTCTGGAATAGTCTTGATTTGAGGGTGACGGTTACGGGAATGTTGGACAGTGACAACTGTTCGCTGGTTGCTGCCGTTGCCCCGTAGTGGTGATGCATAAATAAATCTTATTTTGGCACTCACTTCAGTCTGCAATGGCTGTCCTTCTCCCTGCGCCACTGGTGACAAGCGGTGATGGACTCTTTTATTGGGGGTACAGGAGGTGCACTGGAGTCATGCCTGAAGAGGAGTTATTGACTCCTATGCCTAATAAAATGTAAATGCTCTGGAATCATGCTGTTTTACAAGTTTTCGAGTTCCGGGGCACAACACAGACTTCTTGCTGAGGTAATATTAGATTTGATGTGGCAGAGGTAACATTTCATATCAATAGAGAAAGGACAAGCCCCTAACTAGCATCTCCACGACATTCAAGACACCAGTGGCCATTTTGGATTGGGCATCTGCCAAAGCATCTCCAAGTCATTGATAGATGCCTATGGGTAATTTTGATTCAGCATCAGCCCATTGACACATGAAGAATATTTGCTTAAGTATTCATGTCATGCTTGATCTTCAAAGGACATTCCGTTTGGGCATCTGCCCAAGTTGAGTGAATCTGGCAAAGTTTTTGGGGGTTTTGGTCACATATGATATTTACACATAAAGTTTTATTGGATGTTATACACAATTTTACTCCAGCATGTTCATTTCTTTCTTCTCTTTTTTTCTCTGATCCTTTTTCTTAAGAGCAGAGTCTGGCAAACATCTTTGTTTGGGACAGTGGTCAGCCTTAAAGGTTAGTTTAATAATTAGCTTGTTGCTTTCACATTCCATTTTTATAAACAATTCAAAATACAATCAGTTAATCCTCCACTGCCATTTCTTCAATTTCCAGGGGAACCTTCCATCAGATGGAAAAAAAGGTTCAGAATTGTTAATGTGCACCTGGGAGCAATAGATGGTTTTACTTTAAACCTGACAGTAAAAGATGGCTTCTGGACACTCCCTTGGTTTGGAGGGACAAGACGTTTTTGAACACCTACCTTTATTTGTGTCCGATGATATCGAAGATGAATTGGATGGGTATGAAGAAGCAATCAAAAGACTTGAGAAAAATGTATCTATACCACCAAACCTAGTAGTCAGAAGACATAAGTTCTCTCATCAACAACAAGCTAATAAAACCATAGACATATATGTAGCATCTTGGAGAACTCTGGCTTCCAAGTGTGAGTTTTCAGGTTTCACTGAGCAACTGATTAGAAACCAATTAGTCACCAGATGTTTTAATAAGAAAATACTAGAAAGACTTTTAACATGCAAGGATCCATCATTGGATGAAGCAATCAATATTGCTAATAGTATTAAAAACTCTAAAGAGTTTGCCAAAGTCATGAATAATTCTTCTGAAGACACAGTCAGCTCTATTAAGAATATGAAAACTAATACTGGCATGGATTTCATGTATAGAAAGAAGAATAATGGTCTTGAGAGCATGTGTTTTAGATGTGGTTTAAAAAGTCGCATTGCGTCTTTTAAAATTTATCTGGAAAAAAGAAAAAGATGTATAAAATGTGGTATGGTTGGCAATTTTGTGAGATTTTGTCATTTTTCTAAGGCCTCTGTTAAAGTCGACACAGTTGCTGATTTTGCGAGAAGACCAAGGCTTAAGTGACAGTATGAACAATTTGGTGTTGTGCATGAGTGTACATGAAACAGATGTACCTTTCGCCAAGGATCCCATCTGTGATTTCTGTGTGGGGGGTGTCATGATTCTTTGGTGAAGGATTCTGGATCTAAGATCACAATTATTTCAAGGGCTACCATTAATAAGAAAGGTTTACGAAGTGACCTTTTTCCTCCAGATATAAATCCTGGGGGTATGATGGATCTAAGATTGATCTTGAGTTCAGAAATAGGAGGTAAATGGCAAAGTGTTTGTATCTATAGAGGGACTTGATCATGGGTGGTTCCTCCATTTTATTGTTGTCTCACATCGTTGGCTGCCAGGCAATCCTCTTGCGACAGTGGTGTGCACTTTTAAGTGCGCATGTCTGTTTGACCGGCTGTCTTAGGCCGGCCAAATGGTCATGCGCACTTAGGTTTCCCCAACCCAGCTGTGTTGCACAGCCGGGGTGGAGGAACACCACAGGCTCCCAGGCACCGCATGAGCAGTAAACCAGGCCACTCAGGCCAATGCCAGTGCTTCTCTCATGCTGGGAATAATAAGAGAGGCACCTGGATTGGCATCTGGGAGCCTGCACAGTGTGCAACCGGAGTCCAGGATCGGGAGAGAGAAGCAAGGCGGTGGATGTCAGAATGTCAATTGAGTGCAATTTAAACTGTTTTTTTACATTCCATTTTTTTGTGTTCCTCCACCCCGCCCCAATCCCCCCACACCAAGCAATGCTAGCAGCCATCACTGGACTTAATATACTAGGTTGACATCACCAAGGGTGTTCAAATATCATAGTGAAACTAGGCTGTCACCAGCACGTTTTTGGTTGGGGGAGATTGGGAACACTAATCATATGGATGGATTGTCTACACTTATGTCCTTTTCTGGAGTTTCCTCAGGAGAAGATAGGAGCAATAAAGGATTTTGGACATGTTATCGAAGTTAAAGAAGGACATGGACCAGTCAAAGATAAACTGAGATCTGCACCTTTAAGATTACGTAGTGATTTAACTGATCTTTTACTGAAAATGTGTACAGAGGGTGTAATAGAGCCTGTGGAATCTTTCCTGTGGCTTTCATCCATTGTTGTGGCACATACGAAAAGCAAGGATTGAGTATCTGCATTGACTTATCTTGTCTTAAAAAAGCAATTTGGGTTGATGGCTATCCTCTACCTAGGATTGATAATATGGTTCCTTGATCCACGGTCAGCAAATCACCTAACTGCTTTCGGTACCTCTGATGGGGTAGTCCAGCTTCTCAGGATGCTGTTTGGTCTCACTTCGGCAGCGGTGGTGTTCCAGAGATTGATGCGTCAGATTTTTCATAGTTTCAGCAGACTCACGATCAAGATGATGTTTTCATTTTTGAAGAGGCCAGTAAAAGGACATTTGGAAAGATTGAAATATGTATTCAATGCATTCCAGGAAAGAGGTGTTAAATTCAGGAAGGATAAGTGTGTTTTTGGTTTGGTTGAGGATTTCGGTCACATGGTCCCCGTTGACGGGATCAAACCCAGATCAGTTTTGTTGGATGCAATTGAGAAGGTACCTAAACCTATAGATTGTGATCAATTGTTAACTTTTATGGGAATGTGTGAATTTTATGCTAAATGTTTTCAAAATTTAGCAACTTTTGCCGGACATATGTACAAGCTACTAAAAAAAAATGCACAATTTGTGTGGGGCAGGGAACAGCATCAAGCTGGTACACCTATTAAGTCACTCCTGATTCAGGCTCCCCTTTTGAAATCTTATGTCCCGGGCAAAAAACTGTGTCTCACTGTTGATGCTAGCAGAGTGGGGACGGTTTTGTCACAAGGCAGAGATAGCGATGACCACACCATCTCCTTTGCATTCTGTACATTGAAACAGCATGAGCATCAGTATGCGGTTAAAGAAAGGGAAATGCTAGCTTGTACATAGACTGTTGACAAATTTAGACCATACTTATGGTGGACTAATTTCCTTCTACGGAAGGATCATAAGCCATTGTTCCCAATTCTGAGTGGTAGAAATCTTAACTCATCTAAGCCACTGCGAGGCTAATATGATTGAGTTCTAAACTTCTGGAATATTATTTTGATGTGAAACACTTACCTGGCAACAGAAACAAAAAAGCAGATTGCTTTTCTCATTTGCCTGTCAGTGAGGTTTCAGAATTTTATGGTCAGGCGAGCAGGATGGAAAAGTCATCGAATGTTTAGTTGGAAGTTTATTTTGGACATCTTACAAGCATGTCAGGGAAAATGTGTGGAGGACTGAGTTGTCAGAAGATAGTGAACTTGTTATGGTTATGTACTATGTGGTGAAAGGCTGGACACATGACATTTCTCTACTTCCTCAGTATCAAACTTACAGCAAGATGCAGAGTGAACTTACTTTGGAAATGGGATTGATATTTCGCAACTACAAATTAATTTATCCATGCAAATTCTGGAAGAGGCTGTTCAAGTTGTCTCATAAGGAACATCTTGGTATGACAGCCAGTAAAAAGAGATTGAGAGAAAGATTTGGGTGGCCTTTAATGGACAGGGACATGGATTTAAATAGGCCTGGGTGGAGTTCGCAGAGTTTTACTCAGTGGAACTCCGCGAAACTCCACAAAGTGCCAGAAAAATTACGCCGCGCTCCTCGAAGTTCTGCCAGCAGGGGAGTCTGTTAAGTCACACTGATTTTTTAGTGCTGGTAGTTTGTCCCACACTGTAAAATCAGCTCAAATGGCACTATGCATCATGCCAGAGGGCGCTGCTGCTTTCTGCCGCTCGAGTAGACAATCTACTCGAGCAGCAGTTAGCTTATCGCGAGTGGCAGATTTCTCATCGCGAGCGGTCGTGATCTGCCACGCCTGCCCATGTTGAGAAATCTCGCTGGGAGGAGGTCTAGCACATGATTATTTCTCATCAGCGCTCGCCAACTTAAAGTTGGTTAGCCGCTTGAGAGAAAAAACTCCTCTCCGCATCACTTTACTGAGTTTGTCAGAACTCCAAGCTCCGCACGGAGCACAGAGTGGGTAAAACTCTGCGAACTCTGCCAGTGGAGCAGAATTGTTCAACCACCCCTAAATTAAAAGATGTGTGGTGTGTAAAGCCAATGAGAAGTTTTTTTTCCGTATAATACTTCCCACATGGCTAAATGAAGGTGAGCGCTGCTATGATATGATTTGACCACGAGCTGTGTGTTGCTGGCATGGTCGGATTAAATATTCAGAAGTGGTAACTATTTTGACATTGTGTGAATTTCAAAAACATTACGACAGGCTGTCAGCACGGGAATGCAGCTATGTGAGTTATAGCCAAATGAACTGTGCCATCAGAGAAATTATTCAAATAATGTAATTAATTTGCAGCTCACATCAAGGAACATTTTTGAATATTTTGGAGCTAATGTTTGTCCACAGAGGTTATTGAAGTGTTCATAGCGCTGTGAGTCTTTTTGACACTGTCCCTTTAAGACTACAAAAAGTGGCGGGCAGCAGTTGTTTTAGAAAACGGAGAGTTGGTAATAACCTTGGTGATTTACACAAACATTAAAAGACAACATGAGAGGTTGCCAGCTCGTAAATGTAACCATGTGGGAAGTACTATACCGACAAAGTTGTTATAGGAACTATTTAAATAAAGATATGTGCAGCGCCCACACTATGAATGAACCACGGATGGTGTTTTATACAGTGGACATTTACACTGCAAGAACTATACATTGCGCAATTCATCTTATTTATTTTTTCAACAAGTGTTTGAAAAACATATTGGTGCTTTGAATTTAAAACAAAATACTAGGTGAAAGTAACTTGTTCATGTTCATATAATTGGCAGCACCTGTTGCGAGTGTTTAAATACGAATTAGAAATGGCACACTCTAAGGTTGACAAAGGCTGTGAGAACAGCCGAAACGCGTTCCTGTTTGCAAGAGCTGCTTGCTAATAAAAAGGAAATTTTCCAAGGATTCGAGTGCAGGCTTTTCCTTGAGGTGGAGAAGAAATATATATTTATGTATAAAAAAGCTCCAAGAGTACCCAACGTACAAGGAGCACTCGAACAGCAGCCACAAGCATCAAGCCTTTAATGGTATGCGCACATCCAGCACCCCGATTCCATGAGCAGCTCGACCGCTGTTAATGCCTGACGCGTTTCTGGAGTATCTCAACTCCTCCTCAGAGGCTTCAGCAGTTCGAAAAAGCGCGGGACACAACCCATCATTAGAATACTAAATAGTACACCCTGGATGGGCAGTCTGGAATTTGTAGTGTCCATAATAATTCCACAGATGGTTAGCGCTACTGATTACTGCTGGCAAAAGTAGCAAGCCCTCAATGGGCTCGGAATGCTAGTGCGCGCTAAATCCTTAGTTGCTGATTCACTCTTATGGCTCGGTAAATACCAAATCACGTGGCCCCCTTCAATGTCGGGGTGGTGCTCCTCGGCGGCAGGGTAGCCGCGTTTAATAAAAAGCTCCAAGAGTACCCAACGTACAAGTAGCACTTGTATACCATAAAGGCTCTTTAGGAGCACCTGCTGCTCGAGTGCTCCTTGTACGTTGGGTACTTGGAGCTTGGATATATATATATATATATATATATATATATATATATATATATATATATATATATATATATATATATATATATATATATATGTATATATATATGTATGTATGGCTTCCTGTTTGAGGTAGCGGCAGGCATTCAGATCTCATTTTGAGATCTGTCATCTCCACTGATCCTTTGCATTGTGAAATATACAATTTCTTTCACCTTAATTTCTCTAAAACTACTGAATGGATTTACATAAAAACACAAAATGCACTCTTTCTGTACGAAGAACAAGCTTTCTTCCAAATTTGGTGTAAATCCGTTCAGAGGTTTGGGCTGTAGCTGTGTCTAAGGTTCTTATGGAAAAATTAATAGGGAAAACGTGTTTTGGTACCCCTCTTTTTTTTCGGCCCCTGCTTTACGGATCATCCCAAAAATTTCCTTGCACAAACTAGTCAAAACATAGCACTTTTCTGAAAATTTTGTGGGATTCGTCAAAGGGGATCATTATATTTATGTGACAATGACAGTCTGGTGTGATATTTTAAACCTAAAATACACTGAAATTCATAATTTACCGTTCAGAGAGCTAACTATAATTTGCACCCCCTCATCACTGATGACACCTCTAATGACATCATTGATGACATGACTGATGACATAATCAATAAGTGCAACACTTTGCTATACTCTTAAATGGTGCTTTGGTGTCTGGAGGGAGTGTGAGCGCTGTGAAGAATTGTGCTCTCTGTAAAGTCTTTGCACAATGCATAGTAGGGGGTTAGCCATCTAAATGGGCTTTGCTATCTGAAGGGAATGTGTCACCATTAAGGGTTGTGCATAGGGTAAATGCTGTACATAGAAAGGGCGTCACTATCTAATGGGACTTGGTTGTCCAGAGGGTGTTGTGGGATCTGTATAGAAGGTGCTTGGCCACCTAATGTGGCATAGGTGTCTAGAGAAGTGGGACCTCTGTAAAAAGTTGTGCAACGGGCAAAGGCTGTGCATGGTAGGAGTTTGGCCACTTTATAGATGTCTTGGATGTCTGGAGGGAGTGGCATCTCTGTGTGGAGCTTTGCACAGGAAAAATGCTTTGTGTAATAGAGGTTTGTCCATCTAATGGTTCTTGAGTCTCTACAGGGAATGGGCTCTCTCTGAAATGTTGTGCATATAGCAAAAGCTATGTGTAGAAGGGGCTTGGCCACCTAATGAGACCCAATGCCATGCGTACTAGGGGGCCGGTCGTCACAGGGTTGGCCCGGCCAGGTCCATGCTGTTCATGACCTTTGGCCATGTATCACAGGCCAGGCCCCTTTGGCCAACCATGCATGATGCATGGATGAACACCAGGTGTGGCGGGGGTTTGCTGCCCACAGGTGTTCAAGTGAAAACACTTCCTGTCTATAAATTAATCTAACAGGATGAGCCAGTAAGATGCTGCTTCTCTGTCTGTCATAGGTACCACAGAACCGTTTTCAGGTACTGCAGTACAACGTTACCAAGAAAATGCCCAAAATTGCATCCAAAAAAACAAGACACTTTTGTTATTTGCACCTGTGAGGACACCATTGGACTCAAAGTTGAAAGAAAACTACTCTATTATAGAGAACACACATTTTTACCATAGGTCGTTCTGTGGTACTCTAGCGGGACCCAGAACAGGAAGTACAACATATGAGGGAATCCCATTGCCATCCTCTGATTGGATCTATGACTCCAGCAGTAGTACCACATTACCAAAGGGGGGGTTAAAAAATTAAAGCAGTTATTTGATTTGCCACTCAGGAGACACTACTCAAAAAAGCCCTCAAATAACTTCACATCATTGTTTTAACCATCATTAATAGATTGGTGTTTTACAAAGACAATTTAGAGTACAAACAATCTGAAATCATCTTAGCCTCACACAAAACTTGAGACCAGTAAATATCAAGGGCATCCTCCACCACGCCTATGCAAGGTTCACCATGGGAAGATGTTGACGTAATTGTACTTCCGAGCACTCTGCAGCACCACAAGAGCCAGCAAAGGAAACACTGGTGTGGGAGGGAGGTTTCTGAGCTTCCAACTCGTAGAAAAAAATGAGTGCACAGGAGGAGTTGACGTGCACTTTGTCAAGAAAGAGCTTCACAGAGGGAAGACTGGCCAGTATTCAATGAGAACCGCTGGAATATAGAAGGACGTGAGAGCTTTGCACCCAAACACCAGAGAGCATGCAGCGGTACATAAGAAAATATCAGGCTGGTGCGACCCACAGTTTGTCCACCTTTTTCACGTCAAAATTGTCACTGATACTTAAGAAACATACAGTATGAAAGTACACTTAGCACATGATTCACGTATGGTTTAACAAATTAATGTAAGTGTTGCACTTGACATATATCAAAAGCGCCTTCACTGTAGGATTAGAGAACTTACTTACACCAAATGTTTTGCCTTAATAAGTGTGATTAATAGAGAATAATGTTCATTTAGATGAAAATGTATTCACCAGAGAGATGAATTGTGACTTTCTAAATGTGTGTGTCCTTCATGTGAATAACATGTAACAAACTGATACCATGTTTAAACACTTCCTTACACATGTAGAATGTAATCCTGCTAGAAACGATAACTGACTGACATAATTTATGCATTAATATTTCATATATTCGATTTAAATGTAGTTCTCATTGATAGTTGTTACCAAGTTTTATGATGACTGATTGAAAATTACAGGCAGTATGAAACTTGATGTATTAGAAACGTTTATTAATTTGTGTTTAAATGTGCACATGTATACTAAATGTGTATGATTGAAGTTAGTGCTAAACGTAACATGAGTTGGCCTGTATTTCACCATGCTGCATTAAACTTATTTCCTTTTTCTGCTAACTCAACATTTCTTGCAGGTATTCACATGCATTGTTAGTTTAGAAGAGATACATTAATGTACTAGAGATTCGAAACCAGGAGCCTGAGAAAAAGACCTTGACGGAGGTACACGGAGAGACATAGCACTAACTGAATATGTTATTATGGAGAAGTTGCCATTTACCAGTGTCTGGGAGAAAGATGTTGTTCCAATGTCTAATGTGGGGTAAAATCGTACTATTGCAGTCTGCAGCTGGATAAATCAAATGAGTACAATGGACCCCTTATGGTGTAATCAATGGGGTGTCACCAATGGACTCATCTCCCATTCCCCTTCAGATCAGATTCCTCGCAGATTCCTTGCAGGTGCTTCACAGATCCTCTCCCAATTCTGCTCAGATGCTGATAGGACACCTTTGCAGTTCCCTTTTGCCTAAAAAGACACCTTCCTCGAGTCATTGCTAACTGAATAGACTTTGAGAGGTTTAATACCTCAATGCTTTTCTTTGATTTTTACTTAAGTGTGGCTTAAGCTGACACTTATTCCTGACCTATAGAAGAATCTTGACCGAGCTTCTGAGATGCTTACACTTGCCTATCTGATTCCTCTTTGTCCTGACTTGACTTCCATTATGGAGTTTTTGATTTGCTAGAACTACTCTTCTTAAATTACTAATGTATAGGAGAGAGAGTCTTAGATTGTTCTCTGAGAATCAGATTCTAATGCTATTGTTTTGTATTGCAGTTACAGAACTGCTTGTCTGTTTAATGCTAATTTGCCTTAAATTCTTTTGCAGTTGTTATTCTGTACCTCTACAGCATGGTGCTGAGAGTAGTGTAGCTAAATTTGATTTTTAATTTGTAATAAATCCTTCTTAACCCAAGCTACCGATTCCTAGTGCCCATTGTGTTGCCAATTCGGCTGCACTGTAACTGAAATGTAATTGATTCTTAATGCTAACTCAAATCACCTCTCAGGCGGAAAAAAAGGTCCATTGGAGGAGCAATGGTAAGCAAGTGTGACCAGAAAACGCTGGATCAAACCTGGTAGCAGGTCAAATGGTTTTCCACTGACTTGAGAGAGTTAGGGTTTCCTAGCTAGGAACTGCCCAAGCCCAGTCCAAACCCCAAAGGCTCATGGATTGGTCGAAAGATTGACCGAGCAGTGCCAGTTCGGAAAAGACTTGAAGCAGAGGAAGAGTGTGAGTATTAATTGGGTTGCACATTGCTATTGCCTATGCTTAGATTGCGGTGCTTTAAAATGGCTGTGTGGTGTCATGCAGAGCTGGTTTAAATTGATGTGTGAATGTGGCGCTTGATGTTGAGAAGTTGAAGTGGTTTTCGGGTCCATCGAGGCCTAAGATCCCGGGAAATACATACCTATGATGTAAGTCTCAGTGTAGAAGACACTGTGTTTAGTTCTCTGCTGTGCTGTGGTGCTTGTTGTGAGACATCGCTGACAGCATTATTGAGATAGGGACTTTACTTTGTGTGGTCGTGAGATGTGGTTGGTATAGTTGATCTCAGTGCACAGTCAATAACTATATCAATCCGAGTGAGATCCCACTGGTCAAGTGTTCCATTTAAATGAATAGTTAGAATATTTCTCAATTTTCTCTTGCCTATATGTATAAACTTTAAATTCTTTAGAGGAGCAGACAAAGTTAATTGTTGAAATTGCTTGCATTGGTTGCATGTATTGCTTAGAGAAAGCGCTAGAGAGAAATTGTAAAGGAGGGTAATCTGCTTCAAAGGGTGAAATTGACATCATTTATGCAGTGCTGATATGGGTTGGTTGGTGTAGTGCTGCGCTGGTATTTGTTGAATACATCATACAGAGCCGTGCTGAGATTGGTTGTGATCACCAAACTGGAAATTGTGGGTGAAAAGTCATTTCATGTTTTCAACTGAAAGTCATTTGTGAATATTGCATATTACTGATTGAAAAAGGAAATTCTTTAAAGCATTACAAAGCAAGATAAGGGGAGATGTGACTGTGCCTGTTAGAAAGGAAATAGAGGCACCACCTAAAGGTACGCCAGGTCATTCGAAGGTAGCGCAAGAGGGTTTACACACGTCTTTGGCTCGAACAATAGCTCAGGGTTGCTGAGAAAGATGGTGTGTTGCAGTTTCCTCGTTAAGGGACATTTCATTGAGATTTATTGAGAATTTAAGGAGGATTCTGTATGAAATGAAGCCGCCTCTAGATCTACACAATTCGAAGCACTTAATGCCTGGCAACATGTGGCCCATTAGAAACAGAGAGATAGATACCAAGGGGGAGTTAAGAGAGCCCTGCACACTTGTGCAGATGCTAGTTGGGATGCAGAACAGAAAGCCTGGAGAACTGATATGATGGAGGGAGCTAGACTATATCCTGTATTAACAACAGAAGAGGGGAAAGGTAAAAGAAAGGAGAAGAAAAAGAATAAAGAGACAGAAGACATACAGAATGCATCTGAGGACAGTGATAGAGACATAAATGATGACTTCCTAACTGAGTTACTGTTAAGTCGCCCACCTCCATACAATGACACTCTGACTGGTGGAGCGAGTAATGTGCCCATGACTGGAATTTTTTATATGCTTCTGGCATCACTAAATATGAATCCCGATCCTATGGGGTAACCGTCAGGAATGGCAGCCCCTTTGACATCACAGACTCTAAATGCCCCAGATGCATTGACCGTTCCTCTCACATTTGAGCCTGTAGTTCCATTGTACAAGCCTGGAGTAGCAGGAAATAATACCCATACTTTGCCTGTTCCTATTGGATTGAGTGCCATGTCCAATAATGCTAATAACCATACTAACAATCCAGAGGACCCGATCACAAGACCCATTCCTCAGACTCCTAGAGGAAACCCCATGTGCTGCGAGTGCAGACCCTACATTAAATCAATCAGGGTTTGACCTGACATGGAGACTTCTCCAGAGTTCATCATCATTTTTCCTGTCCAGCACAAATGCCCCATCGATGATGAATTACAGTATCCCAAGGACAGAAATGCCCATGGGAACCCTGACTTCTGACATGTCTCTTTTGAACTCATCGCCTGTTCCCTGCAGGGATACCTAGAGCGTAGAAATAATTATTTATACCCCAGCAGAGCGACCAGGTCTTACTGCTTGAGAACTTGATGACTGTTTCAAAGGTATGGATACCCCAGCAGGTGGTGGGAATCCTGGAACGTGAAGAGAAAATGCATAGGTCCCAGAGAGAGAAAGGTCAAGGGATGTAGCAAAATTAAAAGTAGAATTAGAAGAAATGATAATTGGGACTCTTGACTTGTTGTTATTGAATGCCTATCAGAATATTGAACTACAGTTCCTATGTAAAGACATTACCGGAGGTGCAGGACAGGCTCATGACAGACTGACTGAATTAGCCTAGAGACATGGAATTGATATACAGAGATCTAAACTTTTTTAGAAGAATTACAAGTTATTCTTCACTGACGAAGAACTTGTGAACATGCGTCCACCAGGAAGGAGAGAACAGATTAACAAATTAACTGGCTATATTCGAGAATGGAGTGAGTTATATAAGTGGGAAGGTAGATGGTTAAAGAAAACGGAACTGAAAAAAGTTAGGGTGGATATGCCTCCATCTGGAACAGAAGAAGAAGAGTACACATGCTTCCTATGAAAGAGGTGCCTGGTGGAGGGTACGTTCATGTGCTGTGGAGTAGGGCTGATCTCACTTAATTCACAAATGATTTCCCGAAATTGAGGGAGAGTCCAATGGAATGGTACGGACAGGTTGGTTGATTTGTGAAAATTTCCCAAGTTTTGTAGAACAATCTGGACACTTTATTTGAAATTGTGGTTCCAGGTGATTTGTGGGTTGAATGCAAAGTTGCCATGGATTGGCCCGAGGTGGATCTAATGAGACATCCTCAGGGAGATGAGCTGGACAGTGGCAGTTTGGCGGGGGAGGACTACACATCCCACTTCGCACCAGGGCCCAAGGAGACAGTCCTACAACACCGCACACCTGCATGCTGTGAAGTGCTATAAAGTGCCAATGTTTGCACCGTGGTGTGGGACACTCCCGGGTGAAGCCCAGGCCAAGGGTGGACCCGCCTATGCCCATCTGCAGCCAACCAGGGCTGGGCTGGGCCATCACTCTTGGTTCTTGCTGCCAACTGGTAAGAAGATCATTGTCATTATCGTTCTAGCGAATAAGGAGGTTATACAAGTTGTTATTCTGTCTAATATAAAGGAGCAAGCATGGGCAAGTGGAAACTATTTAAGGCTCCCGAAGGGAAACACACAAAAATAAAGGCTGGTGAAAGCACTAACCCTATTACAAAACATTTCCGTAGTGTTGTGGGTATGCTAAACAAAGAGATTGACTGTGCAGAAAAAAAGCTGGCTGCAACTAAATCGGCCCTCCAAAGTACCGTTGAGGACGTTAGCAAGGAGAGTGTCCTCTTAAAGGTGGCGTCTAACCTCCCAAATGAAAGCGATTCTACTGTAAACAATAAGTCCAATCAGGGTCATCCCCTCTGTACTTCAAAGTGCCTTCCTCAAACTATTGATCCCTCTCAAAATAGAGAACAGATTTTCCCCTCTGCAAAGAAAAGTCTCCAAATACCGGCGCCTTTGGTTGCAAGACCCAAAAAATCAACTAGCATTAAAAGACACAATAGTAGGGGAGATTACATCAATAGCCTCACTTGTGACCAGGAGTATGAATCAGCACTATCAATGAGATTTAGGATAATGATAAAAGGGTTCACACTAAGCTCGACAATCTCAAAAGAAAATTTCTATCCGAGGTAAAAGACAATAAGGACAGAGTTCACAAGATTGAGGAATCCATTACCTAACTTATGGCTTGTTTTGCTAACAATGATTCCCTGCAACCTAAGTCTCTAGGAGCCACTGAGCCTAATCCAACACTTCCAAGCTCAGGACCTTCAGGCCTGTCAGTAGGAGGCTCTCCAATACAGAAATTCTCTAGTATTCCTGTAAGGGGAACTACTGGATTGACCTTTGATCCAAGCCCTCCTACCGAGCAAATAATTTTAGCATCCCAGGGTTCCAGCGCCCCATCTCTTAGTGCACCAGTACAGCAAATGAGGGACTCTAATAAGCCTTTAATGGAGCTCATGTCAGACACACTCAATTTACCACCAGACCACCCTAATGTCATCATCATGAAAGATGTTTCAACTCCAGATCCTCTATTTATGAGTCTTCGTGGGTTTTAAAAAACAAGGTGGTACATTGGATGCCCAACCAGATCTGTAAATAAACTTTCTTTTCAGGAAATTCTTATGGTGAGAAGGGTAAAGTGGATAGGGCCTACAAAGAAAATTGGACAGAGAGATTGTATTGTCATAAACTTCCATTCTCCCCTGGTGGTAAAATCCCTCCTTTTCGATCAGGAACATAGGCCAGCCACTATAGGGAATCTTATGAGGAAAATTAAAGTTGTACCGCTTTGTTTTTCCTATCAATCTTCTCTGTATAGTTCTATAAATCCTGGTTTTATCCGCCCAAGCAGTCCCTCTACTCCTAGACTCCATGAACCCATCCAAATGTCCAACAGATTCCATGCACCCATTCAAATGTTCAACAGATTCACCCCTCTTACTGGGTGTAGCGAGCAAGACTGACTACAGGGGATTCCTGACCCTGTACGGACAGTATTTGGGGCTAGTGCAGCAGATTTCACCTTAGTGGAAAGCCTAGGCCCTCTTATTCTGTATAGTACAGGTGTTAAAGTTACAACTATATCATGGAACATTGCTGGTATTAAAAACTGGGAACAAGGATTGGGTGAGTCTATTTAACACAAACCAGCTGATTTGCCGATAGAAAACCTAGCAGAGGGGGGATTTCCATTTAGAAGGGTACAAGACTTTTAGTACACCAGCGATTCCCTTCCAACATGGTCGAGTGAAGGGTGCTTAGCTCCACTAGTATCTACCACCTGCCCATTTACAGTAAAAAAGATATCAGCTAGTGCACCTTACTTCCAGATATTCCACCTTCAGACTGTTGAGAAACTGAACTATATTCTGTTTTATTATTATAATAACGTCTTTTACAATACAAGGAACAGGGTCATTGATAATCTAGGCAGAGAGCTGGAATCATTAGACAGTCATATAGCAGACGATTGTATTGGCCTTTGTGTTGGTGATTTTAATATTAGCAAATGCAATATGGCCAACAGTAGGATCTATGGCTGCACAGATGTGCTTGGGGGCAAGGAAACTCTTTTTCCACATAACCCATATGGAGAGGCCTTAAATGAACTTCTCTTTAGATGTGACTTAGAGTTTTTGGTAAATACCCAAGACAGAGATGAAACATCAATTCCTACTTTCCAAGATAATTGCCATAGTTCTATCGTTGATCATGCTTTGAACCTGAAAAGTGATATGGGGTTGGTAGATTCCTTTAAAGTCGAACCAAGCCACTTTAGTGACCATCATCCTTTATAGATGGTAATTAACATCAAAATGAAGAGGAGCATCGGCCTGCAACTGGCAGAACACATTGAAACCCAGGGCACAAATGGTATTAGCCTCAGGTGGATAAACATTAATTGAACTGCCCTGTTGGAGACGTTTTCCAAAGAAAACCCTCCTGAATTTATCATCTGGACAGAATTAAACTCCTCCTCACATCAAATCACAGTCGCTTTCAGTAAAATATTAACAGCAATTGCTGGGAATATGAGATCAGACAGAAAGAGGACTAATAATGAAACCATGGGGTGGTTCAATCAGGACTGTTCACGGGCTAATCAGAAACTGAAAAAGGCTCTCCATACCAAGTCTAGAAAAAGAGAGGAATTATTAAATTTTAGATGGTCCTCCGCGGCTTGGAGTTACCAGCAGCATTCGAAACAGTCTCACATTCTATCTTGCTTCATAGACTCCTTCAGGCCAGTGTGTGTGGCACAGTATTATCTTGGCCACGCTCTTTTTTGAAAAATGCTCTCAACAGGTGTCCCTTCGTCCATTTCTCTCATCACAGAAACCTATGAGGTGTGGTGTGCCGCAGGGCTCAGCACTCAGCCCGCTACTTTTTAACATCTACCTCGCCCCACTGGCAACTCTGATTGAATCCTGGGGTGTGAGAGTGGTGTCTCATGCGGACGACACACAATTGGTTTTCTCTTTTAAAGAACACTCAGTGGGGGCGTTCTACAACTTCAAGTCCTGCCTAAAAGACATTTCAGGTCGATGCATAAAAACTGCCTCAAATTAAATGCAAATAAAGCGGAAGTTCTGTTTTTTAGCCAAGCACCTCCACTTCCTCCCAGTTTGTGGTGGCTGTCAGGACTGAATCCACCCCCACCCCTCTCAGAATCGGCCAGAAATCTGGGAATTAGGCTAGACAAAGAGCTCTCCTACATACGTCATATCTTGTCCATTTGTTTCTGGAAGCTGAGGGCTATTAGGAAATTCCTCTGCTTCCTGCCGAAGGAACATCGGAAGACTGTAGTCCATGCATTGGTCACGTCTCAACTGGACTATGCAAACAGCCTATACCTGGTGTGGATCACTTACAAAATATCGAAGGTCAAAAAATCGACCTACAAAAATATCGGAGCAAGAATATCGATGTCAACAATATCGATATCCTATCTACAACCTGGTAAGTACAAAAATATCGAGAAAAGAAATATCGATGTCAAAAATATCGTTAGCAAAAATATCGGGTTTTTTTGTTAAAAAAAATATGTAAAATAAACTAAATAATACTTATAAATAAAATAAACATAGTTAAAAATATTTTATAATGTTTAACATTAATAAGTAACATATATAATTTAATAAAACATTAATTAAACATATACATATAATATATAATATATATACTTACTTAGGGGCACATTACGATGGCGGGCGGAAGCACCACCGCCGTGCTGGCGGATGCAAAAAGCACCAGTTACCGCCGGCACGCAGCAGTCCACACGCCCGTCCAATTACGATGCGAAAAGTAGGCCAAACACCGACGGCAAGCCAGCAACACCGTCCGCCATCAAAGTGCGCCCGTACACGTAGCGGCGCAGCTAACTGACACACACCGTCCGACGAAACACGTCCCGCCCGGCGCATAAATTACGATGCCGCAAACAAACGGCTCCCACGGCCAAGAGATACCGTACGACAAACCGAAGCGGTAACACGGATGCCGAGCACGGACAACGAAGAAGCGGCTCCCCGAGCATGAATCCAGCACTGCAGGCCCTCCCCATGCTTCTGCTGATGCACCACCAAGGACGCAACGTACCGCGGAGACGCAGGTAGGCACACACACAACAAGTGCACGCAAACAGCGCACACAGTGCAAGGGTGGAAAAAGCAGACAACCCCCCACCAGCGCGTGTACACTACACATCCACCATTGCATCCACATATGACACACAGGCCAAATCGTAACATCGCGGAACACATGTGTACACACCACCTGGGACTAGGAACCAACCACCCCGTCACGGCCCCAAAGCGCCGATGACGCCGCCACACATGCGCACAACGCAGAGGCCAACCGCAGCGCCATGCATGCGTCGCACACAGACACAGGGACACAACCAAGCAGCACACACATCAGCCCCACCCCGAACGCACATGACACGTGACAGGCCTGCCACAGACATGTCCCCAACGCCCAATTCACGGACAACACCCAACGCCACACAACCGACGCACACATGTCAGTGAAGTCACGCAACAGCAGGACACACCCCAGTGTAACAAACATGGCGTAGCACACAGCGGCGGCAACACCAACTAGGAGAAGCAGGGCCCCTTCGGGAAGAGGAACGCCAGTACCACACTGAAACACCCATACCACCCTGCACATATGAACAAGACATATAAAACGGAACACCAAAGAGCCCGGGGACCGACAACAGGTGGCCCAAGAATAACATTCACACACAAGGCCCAACGCAGAGCGGAAAGGCAGCCTGCCACCCACACAAGGGAGAGCAGACAGCACTGAATGACCTTCCATTCCAACTCCGAAACCACAGCCCTACGACAGAAGCCGGTGAATACAGCCATTGTCCAAGAATAGACCAACACAGGCATGCCGAGGAGACCGACCACAGGGCAGATAGCGCATATCACAGAAGCACACAACGGACGGGGAAGAAAGAAGAAAACACTCCCCCATGTCGGCCACATGCAAGTTAATTGGAAGGAGTCACACATCACTGACCTTGAACTGTCTGAGAAGCATGTGGGAAGAGGGCCCGTGTCCTCCAAACAAGCAAACAGAACACAAGTCCTGTCTCCCTACGACTACACAGAGCTCACAGCAACCTCGGAGCGTGCACATTGCAGACTGCACACACAGCCGGAGCACGCCACCTCAACGAACCGCTGCGAAATGGCAACCGCAACACACCTACCCAACTACGCCGAACAGCTCAAGCTGTACAAAACCAACCTGTTCCATACATTGGGATGCGATCTCCTGTCCCTGCTGAACGTAAGTTACCGACTGACTTACCGCATCACATTGTTCAGCTGCGTCATGCCCGTCTTCTACTGTCGGAGGTGTCCCTACCAGCATCCCGTCGAGATATGCCTCTCCAACCCGGCATGTCTGAAGGCGGACCTGCTACCACTACTCCTCCCTCTGGACGCACACGACAGGGCCTGCTCTGCCTATGGGGGCATGGCGTATGTGGCCAACATCGCACCCACACTGAAATGGGACCACTGTGCCTCCACACGACGGATCATCGAGAACAGCTACATCGAATGTCACCCAGCATGCCCCATCATGGTCCTCCAAGGGACAACTTACGAACAACACCTTGACAGCCACCATCCGCTACATTGGCTGGCAAACATGTACACCACCAATGACATGGAAGCCCTGCTGGACGGCATCGCATACCTGACAACCTGTCAATTCGTCGGACCACAACGCAGGTTCCCCGAGTGACCTATGATGTCCAACCCCGCACCCATGCTTAGCTTCTGCACGGACTGGCCAGTCACCACCACAACAGCCATACCAAACGACCGGCAACTGTAACCACACCATCAACGACATCGCCATGACATCGGATATGACCGGGACATGCACACTGTTCCCCATCACATCCAGGAACACCGCATGCATCGTGGGAGGCAGTGGCATGGGCTCTGTGTATCGCACCCACATGGACGGAACTGCACGAACAACCAGGACACGACATGGATCCAGCGCCCATGGACACACACACCGCTCAGTGGACATGAATAGGTCGCCTGGAGTCTGTGGGTGCTGCACCCCTCCCACCCCCGCCCCGGGAATCCCATACCAGGACCTTTGCATGGACGACAAGTGCATACAACAACAACACGACCCCAGTGACTGTGACATGTCCAGTAACCACCACAGTGCAACAACAAGTGGCACGCCGCTGCATGCACGCAAGCACATGCCCTGATGTCATCTCACATGCACGCGTGCATGAGGAACAACCGCAGCAAACCTGTCACATGGAACTGAGATGGACTGTGCCCATGATGCCAAGCGGTCTGGTAGGCTACATGTATACCGTCTGTGTCAAAGTCCGCAGCTCCGCAGCTATACGTAAATGTACATTAGCACAGCCTTGGCCAAGCAGATGTCACTCTGAAGCCCACATCCCACATGCAACAGCCAATCACATGTAACCCCACACCCTATCCCATTTGCAATCATGCTCAGTATATCCTCAACATGTATTCCGCTGCCAGTAGTGTCCACTATACTGCATCACAGAGGACAGAAGACTCAATATAATGTTTGAAACCAAAACTGTCTCCGCTGACTCATTTCACAAGTACGAATGAGAGAGGATGAGAGTATGTGAAGTACACGGCAGTCGTGACATGACCATGTAGTCCACTGGTATTGGATGTCAACGCAAATGAGTAGCACAACTGTGGAAGACACACATGTGTCGTGTGAAGTCGTATGGACGCAGTGCTCAGGTGGGTGGGTGTGACGGGTAGATGCGCACATGCCAAGTTGGAGCACGCCGTGTTGGGAGGGGTCATGAACAGTACACCACCGCTTCCCTGGGCATCGTGAGAGGACACCTGTCGGGGGGAGTGAACACGTGTGTGCACAGCAGCCGGGCACACGTACAAAGCGGTACCAGGCGCACCTCAGCCCACCCTCTGTGGACAAGCTGGATCCTGTTGTGCGCCCGCCATGCCCCTTGACAAGGCACACACAGCCCCAGTCGACCAGGTGTAACCCCAACATAGTCAATCCGCACAGGCGATACAGGGCACGGGATGGCAGTGGAGCATGGTGTGTGAGAGGTCTCCTCGCGCTCCTCCTGGTCATATCACGCAGGCAATAGAACCTCAACGTCTAGCATGGCACAAGTCAAATGGAAGTGTAGGGGGACGCACCACAGCACGAGCAGCACTGACGTCACGGGAGGTGGCTCGCACCATCCCATCCATTGCCCATCATACCAAACACGCCACATGCCATTGCGACTAAGTGCAAGCGCGTGCGCCACCACCCCGAGCCCTCCCCAGAGAGGCCAAAGAGTGAATGTGTGGGCCATCAGCCACAGACGGACGCGGCCTGGCCGCAAGGGCAGCCACAGCCACTGGGTGTCGCAGGTGGCGGATCCGGAAGGCGAAGACTGTGATGCATAGTCCATGCAGGCCGGGTCTCCATTTGGGGCACCACGCAGGTGGACGGCGTCCCGCCACACATCATACCCTGAGACAGCCCACTCGTGCAACTGGACCCACACATACACTCCTTGCCCTCTCTGGTGCGAGCTTGGCGCTGCCTGTGCAGGCGCTAGCCTCGCAGGTGAGCATGCATATTGGGGGAGCGAGGGGAGGACATGAGGGCTGGGGCGAAGATGACTGTATCACTGTCAGTAAGTACAAGGGATGACCCAGATGTGGAAAGGAAGAGACGTGTCCCGTGTGTACTGCAACTAGTCGCCAATCCAACTACCCCCATGTCCGGAATGTAAGCCCGCACCTAGGCCCGCCCATCCGCCACATCGAACATACCACCAGCACGACAACCTTCCCATTCGAAACACTGACTGGGGGTGGCGACCAGTGTACAATCATGTGTAGCCTACCCACGCGTACATGTGGGCCCTCCATGATCCATGTCACCTGCGGCAAAGTCATGACATGCGCAATGAGGGAAGTGAGGAGAGCTGTCCAACCCACGCGCAGAAGGTGCATCAGCTCCACAGACCCAGCAGCGAGTCCAGCAGGGGTCACATGTGCAGGGGCAGCTGTGCCTGGTGTGAAGGCACATGCATATAGACAGCACATCGACCAATGTGTAGTCTGCCCACATCTACAGTCCATCATCATGCGGACATAGGAATTGAACACAGGGCAACACATCTTCAGTTGGTGCACCCACCGTGACCAACAATGCGCAATCATCGACGTACCCGCCCTGTGCATGGCCCCCCACCCAACGGAGGCACATCCAGTGCCACCATCCCACACACACAAGCCTTCCACGGAACATGCTGTGTCCAATGGTCAGTACAGAGTCAGCGCCCATCTGGTGGATCCTGAACAGGAGACACATGCACACACATGCCAGCTCCCACTATGTACGTCTGCCACCTGGCACGTGCAATGTAACCTCTCACCTGTGACGTGTGACTGCAAGCACACAGCCGTCTTGGCATGGGGCTGTCAATGTGGACACCTGTCAATGTTTCGGGAGGTGTGATCCGTACAGTGCTGTACATAGGGTGCAGTGCTGACACCTACTACTGTCTCATATCCCCTCGTGCCACAGGTCCCACTTGTTTTGGCCGCTCAGCCTGTGCCCACATCGTCGTCGTCGTGTGCCATACTCATCCAGCCGCGGAAGCAGTTCCATGCTCAGCAGACATTCATGTTGCCGTGGCGTTGCCACTTGACGGATATGCAGTCAGTCCCCATCAGCACGCCCCGCAAGTCATTGGGGCCTAGATCCCCATGTGCATGCACATGGCAGTGGTTCGTATCACCAGCCATTGCCATTGTTGGGAGACCTGTGTAAGTGTATTGTGGCCGTGCCGTCCCAGCTTGACAGCTGGGCTGTGGCTCATGTGCTTGCTCAGTCATGTCAGTGATGTGTATGCGAAATTGCTATGTGTCGTGTTGCTTTGACATGTGTCCTCTGCCATTGTCCCTAGGCGGAGACCGAACATTGACCGCCCATACCAATTGCTGGCGGACATGGACGATACAGAGGTTATTAGGAAGTTTCGGCTGGACAGGCCAACCCTGCATCGACTGTGTGCCATGTTAGAACCCCATCTCCGTCCCCGCAGGGTGTATCCGACTGCTGTCACCCCCACGGCTAAGGTGATGGCCGCCATGCATTTCTTCGCCACTGGGTCATTCCAGCACACAGTGGGCATTGGAGGAGGGATGTCCCAGCCCATGTTCAGCAAGGTGCTGAGGGATGTACTGGCAGCCATGATGCTGTACCGAAACAGGTACATCCGCTTCCCCAGGGCTCGTGAATTGGCGGCAGTGAAGGGTGCATTCTATGCCCTTGGCAGAATCCCACACGTCGTTGGAGCCATTGACTGCACACATGTCGGCCTTGTTCCACCACAGGCCACTGAGCACCTGTACCGCAACAGGAAGCACACGCACTCCCTGAATGTGCAAGTGGTGTGCCTTGCGGACATGGTGATCACCCACGTGTGTGCAAAGTTCCCAGGCTCGGCCCATGACGCACACATAATGCGCAACAGCATCTTGCCACGACTGATGTCCAATATGCAACAGGATCGTGCCTGTATTGTCGGTGAGTATGTGGAGTGGTGTAGCGTGCTGGTTGTGCGATGCTGTCCCCTGTCCAGTTGGAATAGCAACGGTTCTCTGTGTCCCTCACACCCAGGTGACTCTGCGTACCCGAATGGGGCATGGCTGCTCAGTCCATTGAGGAATCCTCGCACCCCAGCAGACGATCGCTACAATGAGGCACATGGGAGGACCAGACGTGTGGTCGAGCGTACCTTTGGCCTCCTCAAGTCCAGGTTCAGGTGCCTGGACCGCACCGAGGGTGCGCTGGCGTACTCCCCACAGAAGGTGTGCCAGATAGTGGTGGCGTGCTGCATGCTGCACAATCTGGCCATTCGGAAGCAGATCCCCCTCATCGTGGATGACGGAGATCAACCAGGGCCCCAGCCCGCAGACCAGGACAGCTCGAGTGAGGAAGACAGCGGAGAGGAGGAAGCTGGTAATGTGCGGCAGCAGCTCATCGCCCGCTACTTCACTTGACGGTGAGTGTCCATGTACGACGGCTGATGTGGCTGTATCTGTGCAGGTGTGTGTGTGCTGTGTCAGGGTGGCCGTTTCTTCACTGCGTGCTGTGTGTCAACGCTCCATGGCCAGGGTAGTATGCCACTGTTGGTGGCTGTGGCATTGTGCCCTATTGCTCTGTGCGATGTGTGTACATTGCTTGTAGTTGTTGACATGTACTGTGTGATGGGTGTGTGACACACTCATTGAATGTGCTCCTGTTCTGTCTCCCACCCCTAGGTCCCTACAGGCCCTCCGGATTCAATTGCCATGCCACGCATCAGGTGCCTTTCCACCCAAGGTGGCCGTTGTATTCCGTACAAATAAAACACAGGGCACAAACAGCAGTTAGTGAAAAAGGTGCATTTATTACAAACTGTGACATGTGATTGTGTGTAAGGTGATGACAAAAGTGGTGCGTGCAGTGACAATGAGCTGTCGGTCATGGCTGCGTGATGATCAGGGTGTACCCACTGGTTCTATGTCCATAGTCCAACACACACATGCCATCCAGATGGCTGTGTGGAGTGGGATCGTAGTCCAAGTCAATGCAGTGGCTGGTCAAGGAAGGCTGGCGGAAGGCTGGCTGGCTGCCTCACTTGCGTTTGGAGCGTGCGAAGTCCTCCCGGGAGATCTGTTTCCACTTCGGACGGCCCCTTCCACGTTTGCGAGGGGGTGCCTGCTTGCGACATGCTGGTGGTTGAGGTGTGCTCACTGGCTGTGGACGCAGGGGAACTGGACACTGCTGCTCCACCCTGCGCCCCGGCAGGTGGTGGCGGAGGGGGAGCTGCTGTCCCTGGCTGTGACCTCACCGCCACCACCAGCTGTCCCATGAGGTCCACGATTTGGCCCATACGGGCGTCCATGGACCTCAGCACCCCCAGCACCTCACGCGTGTCTGAAGCAGACCGGAGCCATTGTCCTTGGGCCTCTTCATAGGCCCCAAGGACTCTGGCCATTTGAGGCAGGGCATGGCTCCCAGGGGAGGCTGGCGTTTCCCTGACCCTGCTCCTCCTACCAGTCCTGCTGCCACCGGCCTGCCCACTAGCCACATTGCTCACCACGGTCCTCGCTGTGGCTCCCAGGGTGGATCCAGTCGGCCGGGCCACCACCTGCGCTGGGGCTGGTGCCAGCGGAGACGTGGCGGTGGTGGCGGCGGTGGTGGTCGGTGCGGCGATGGTGGCGGTTGCGGCAGTGGTAGTGGCCACAATGACCGTGGGTGTGGCCGCAACGACAGTGGCAGCAGGGGGCTGGGAATGTTCAGCAGCCCTGGATGATGGGTTGGTGGGTAGGAGGGGTCCTGGGAGCGGCTGGGCCCTGCCACACCAGATGGGCCTGCTTGGTGGTCCGTGTCCGAAGAGGAGGACAGATCCTCCAGATCCGTGTGTCCTCGTTGGGGGCTTGTAGGCTGGCTGTGCTGGCTGCTGGCTCCATCCCCAGCATCCAGCAGTTCGTCACCTGTGGAGAGAATGAGATTTGTTATTGTGTTGCACCTGGCGAAGTATGTATTTGTCGTCTGACATTAACAGTTCGTGCAATCTCGTACATGGGTTTCCCGGAGGCGTGTGTGTGGCTGTAGCATCTGTAGTTGTGTGTGCTTGGCAATGGGACTGTGTGCTGTGCACATGTGGCATGGGACGGATTGGCCATGCCGATGGGTGTGTTGCTGTGCCCCTACTTATTGTGACTCTGGTGTATGCGGGCTCCTGGCCCATCCTGGGTCTGGTTTGTACTTTGCTTTTGGTGTTCAGATGGGACGCTTAGGAACGCATATGGCAACATGGGGGCCATGCCCCAGATTCGCATTTGGGAGGGAATATGCTTTTGGGGTTCAAATGGAACGCTTAGGAACGCATATGGCAACATGGGGGCCATGCCCCAGATTCGCATTTGGGAGGGATATGCTTTTGGGGTTCAAATGGAACGCTTAGGAACGCATATGGCAACATGGGGGCCATGCCCCAGATTCGCATTTGGGAGGGAATATGCTTTTGGGGTACATGCTGTGAGCCATGGGTGCCGAACGTGACATGTGTTGTGGCAGCATGACAGTGCATGGTTTGAGGTGTGTGCATGCTTGACATGGCCTGCATATTTGCTGTCTGTTGTGATTACTGGACATGGCATTGGACGCATCGTTATGAGTGAGTGATGGTTGTGTGCCAGCCAACGTATTGCAGTTGTCCCATCTCCTTGGTGTGCGTGCTGCCCTGTGCCATGTGCATCACTGCAGTGCTCGGGGGGTGTGGCCCATGTTGTGTGTTGTTGCTCACAGTGTGTCGTGCGCTTCATTGACTTCTGGCACATGGTTGGTCATGGGCATGTATCTTAGCGTGACTGCTGTATGTGTGGCAGCTGTGCGGATGACATGCCTTTCATGAGACTGGGGCTGACGGATGGGATGGATGGTATGTTGTATGTGCATGGTGTGTCAGTGAGTTTGATGGGTTCAGTGGTGTTCGTGTGCATTTATGTTGTTCCGCTCTGTTGCGTCTAGTGTTGTTTGTCTTACATAGGCGTAGTTGTGGGGTGTGTGGTTGACAGGCAGTAGGGGCTACATGGACAGGACTTCAATGGTGTTTCGGTTGTGTGTGATGAGTTGCACAGTGGCTGCCGTGTGGGACTATATTCAGTGTGGCTTGTGCATGCAGACGTGGCTCCTTGGGTGTTGCTATGTCTGTGATGGGTCATGTGGGGTGTGAGTCTGTTGTTCATGTCCGTGTGCACATTGTTCACTTGTTCGTGACGGTGGGCGGTGCTGCGTGTTCGTCTGCTACGTGACATGTCCCATGTGTTGGTCGTGTTATGGTCCTCATGCCTCCAGTAATCCAGCCCTGTCCAGTTTCCCACCTGCAAGTTGTTGGTGCGTGCACTGTACTGGATGCCACATGGCTCTAAGCGGGGGGTGCTCCATTTTGCAGGTCTGTGGGGGTGGGGGGGTGTTGTGGGTCGTGGGGGTGGCTGGACACCCACTGACACCGATTGCTGTGGACCGTGATGTCTGCCTTTCGGCTGTCGTTGTGCACTGCGGTGGCTGACACGTGGCTGTGGGGTGTGGGGGATGCTCCTCCTTGCTGTGCTGTGGGACTGGGGCCTGGTGTGTGTTGTACTTGGGCTGTCCACCCTCCCACCCACTGCACTTTGTGTTCCTGCCACTTACCTGTTACTTGTCGGTTAGTGCAGCTGTGGCGGACACATGGGTGTGGTGGGTGCTCGTTGTGGCGCTTCTGGCATATTTGGGGACCTGTTGGTGGTTACGTGGCTGGCTGAGTGTACACATGTCCCCACGCATCTTACAGTTGTTCGGTTTGGGCTGTGTGTGGTGGTGTCTGTTGCATGTGTGTGTGATGTGTTGTGTATTGTGTGCTGGACATGGGGGTGTTTGTCCCTGGGAGCTGTGGCATGGTAGTTGCACATGTGAGTACATAGCGGTGTGCTGGTATACATTAGTTTGTACTTACCAGCCTCCACTCCCCCTGCTAATCCGGCGAGGATCTCCGGATGTATTACGACTCGCACCTTCTCCTCCCATGCTTTGAAGGTCTTAAAGAGCGCGGGATTCCCTCCGCCAGTGACGGCAGCCAGCTCTCTGTTTTTGCCCTCCTTCTTCTTGACCAGGCTCTTTACGTCATTCCAACGTTTGTTTATTTCACCTCTGTTCCTGGGCAGGGTCCCGACTGCATTGACCTGGTCTACGATCCGGTTCCACATTCTGTTTCTGGTGGCTAGTGGTGTGTGCTGGACCATGTTCCCATAGATTTGTGGGTACACCTTGATGATCTCGTCGACCATGACCGTCAGCTCAATGGGCGTGTACTTGGGCATTCTTTGTGGTGCCATGGTGTTTGTGGTGCTGGTGCGGTGTGTGTTGTGTAATGTGCAGGGGGTTTGTGGTGCCGGTGTTTGGTGGTGGTGGTGGTGGTTGTGATGTGTGTGTTTCTGTGGTGTGCTGCTGTCCTTGCTGTGTCACTGTGTCCTCTCCTCTCTAGTTTGCAATGTAGCAAGGGGTTGTGGTCTGTGGGAGTGCTGCTTTTGTACTCACCTATGTGGGTGTGTCCTCATGGTCTGTTGTTTTCAGGTGTGTTGTGTCTGGGGTTCTGGCCTTTGTATTTTTTGTTTGTCTGGGGGGTGTTTTCGGGATGTGTACTGTGCTTGTGTATTTGTGCGTGCCTTGCTGTGTGGACTTGTTGGCCATGTTGTGTGCTATTGGTTTTGTGTGCGGATGGTTTCTGTGCAGGTACGTTGGCGCCATGGCTTCTGCCGTGTCGATTCTCATCGGCGTTGTTTGCGCTGGCGGGCGGTATATTTGTGGGTTTTCCGCGCTCATGTCGGTGCGATCGTAATTTCACGTGCGGTGTGTCGGCCGTGAGGGCGGGCGGTTTTGTGTTGTCGTGCGTGTTTCCGTCCGTGGCGGGCGGTTTGACTCCGACTCGGACGTTGGCGGGCGGTATTTTGTGTGATTTTTCCGCCGATGGCGGTTTTCGGTTTGTGTAATCGTAATGGCGTGGTCGGTGTTCAGGCGGTGTGTGCGGGCGGATTTTTGCCGCTTCCATGCCTGGCGGATTTATTTACGCCGGGTATCGTAATGGGCCCCTTAATGATCAGTTTTAATAATTATTTTAATAAATTATAAATTATTAAAAAATATTATAAATTACAAATACATCTATACACATAAAACAATAACATAAATAAAAATTAAATAATTATGTATAACAAATTAAAAAAATTAAATTTACTTTTAATAATTTTAAAATTAATTATATACTACATTAACTAAAATAATACAAAAAATATTAAATAGCGGAGGGAATAAAACTACTATTGCAACTCCCAAAAAACAACAGTAAGAAAAATGTTGGATAACGTAGAGGTTAAAATTACTATTCCCACTCTAGAGAGTGCAACAGTAGAGAAAGTATTGGATAGCGTAGGGATAAAAATTACTATTCCCACTCCAGGTAGTGAAACAGTAGGGAAAACGTTGGATAGCGAGAGGGTAAAAATTAATATTCCCACTCCAGTGAGTGCAACCGTAGGGAAAGCGTTGGATAGCGTAAGGGTAAAAATTACTATTCCCACTCCAGTGAGTGCAATAGTAGGGAAAGTGTTGGATAGCGTAGGGGTAAAAATTACTATTCCCACTCCAGGGAGTGCAACAGTAGGGAAAGCGTTGGATAGCGGGAGGGTAAAAATGAATATTCCCACTCCAGTGAGTGCAACAGTAGGGAAAGTGTTGGATAGCGTAGGGGTAGAAATTACTATTCCCACTCCAGTGAGTGCAACAGTAGGGAAAGCGTTGGATAGCGTGAGGGTAAAAATTACTATTCCCACTCCAGTGAGTGCAACAGTAGGGAAAGTGTTGGATAGCGTAGGGGTAAAAATTACTATTCCAACTCCAGAGAGTGCAACAGTAGGGAAAGTGTTAGATAGCGTAGGGGTAAAAATTACTATTCCAACTCCAGAGAGTGCAACAGTAGGGAAAGTGTTGGATAGCGTAGAAGTTACAAATAACATACTTATAAAAAATAAAAAAAAAAATATATATTAATGAATTATTTAATAACTCTAAACTATTTACCAATACCAATAAATAATTATTAAAAACATAATTACCAATAGAAAATGTATTAACAATAAATTAATAATAAATACCAATAAATAATAATTATTAAATATTAATTACTAAATAATACATATTGAACAATAAAATATTTTTAATAACAAAAACATATAAATTATTAAAACTTAATTACCAATTAACTAATATAGAACAATTAAATGCTTTGTATACCAATAATAATAATAATTAAACATTAATTATCAATTAATAATTACTTCTTAATATATTAATTAAATTTATCAATAAATAATATTTAATAATGTTTAATTACCAATTAATGATAAAACAACAATAAATTAATTTTTAGAACCAAAAAATTCTAATTAAAAAAAATTACCAATTAATAATTAATGTACACTAAATTAATTATCAATACCCAAAAATAAATTTAATAATTACTTAATTAGATTTTAATTACTTCCAAAAGTATTCCCCTATAAACGCACAACACACTCCAATAATAAAATAATACACTTAACATAATGATCAATTAATCAATTAATAAAAATTAATAACCAATTAATAAAAATTAATTACCAATTATTAATTAATTAACAATAATATAATTATCAATACCAATTAATTATAATAAATTATAACTTAATTACATTTACATTACATAATGATCAATTAATCAATTAATAAAAATTAATAACTAATTAATAAGAATTAATTACCAATTATTAATTAATTAACAATAATATAATTATCAATACCAATTAATTAAAATAAATTATAACTTAATTAAAATTAAATTACTTCCCACCCTATTCCCCTATAAACCCACAACCCGCTACGGTACAAAATAAAAAAATAACTTAAAAAAAACATTATTAACATATAAAAATTGTATACATATATTTTTAGACAAGTAGAACACTTAACAAAAACACATATAACACATACATATTAAAAACATAACAAAATACATAATAATAATACAAATATCGATATTAGTAACATCGATATATTTGATTTCGATATTACTAACTTCGATATTACTTACATCAATATAAAAAAATTCGATATTACTTACCTTAGGGTCGATATTCTGTCCCTTCGATATTGTGACTTCGATATTAGTGTATGTCGATATTTTATTTTCGATATTTTGACTGCTCACCACCTGGTGTTACCTGCATATCTTTTGCGCAGTCTCCAAGTTATACAAAATTCCACAGCAAGACTAATTAAGAGGCTGCCCAGGCGCCACCACATCTCTCCACACTTGAAGAATCTTCATTGGCTTCCGATAATCAGGAGAATTCAATTTAAAGCCTTGACCCTTATATTTAAGGCCACCAGAAGCTTAGGACCTAGATTCCTTCAAAAAAGGCTGCAGATATACCAGCCAACTCGAGCTGTGAGATCCAACAACTTACGACTCATGAAAGTCCCTCGTTACCGGAAAGCACAACTGGGTGGCAGATCCTTCGTGGAGCAGGCCTCCAAACTTTGGATTTCCCTCCCATTACATCATGCCACTGTTGGAATCAGAAACAGAATTCTGGAAAGCATTGAAGACCTGGCTCTTCAGGCACTAACTGCCGCCCACCCAATCCCCTTCTCGTGAGCTTACCGCTTGCGCTGAGACACCTCCTCTGAGGTAGCTGTGTGCTTTAGAAACTCTTCATTTATTCATTCATGGTCCTATAAACAGGTTCTAAGAAAACGAAGGGTGGAAATGTGGGAGAAAGCATGGACCATTTTACAACAGGCAGCTGAAGCAGGGATGCTACTCTTTTAAAAAGGGGGGATCCACGGTGCTCCCGCCCAATATCCCTCCTGGATTTATCAGCCAAATTAATGGGCAGACTTCTGATAGAGAGATTGGACTCATGGGTGATAACGAAACAGATTCTAACAGGTACCCAATATGTTTTTTTTTGTGAACAAATTTTTATTAGTATTTATAATAAGACATGCATAACAATATTAAACAGCTTACCCCCACCACCACTAACCCTCCTTTAAGTCCAGTGGCCATTACAGTATGTAGTCAACACATATTTATTTAGCAAATTGCATTTTTACCCATTTTCTTCCCCAGAATCATCACTCTTTTCTGAATCATTTAGGGAATCTAATAAATTATCCCATGCACAAACTTTTTTGATTGATCCTCTTCTTTTCCTCATATAACTATACAATACTGCACTCTCATAACCCCCAACGAACCAACTCCAATTTCCATTTTGCTACCCTTGGGGCCCTGGTTGCCTTCCAGTTCATAGTTATTTCGTGACTTGCAAGCACCAAAGCTAAATCAATAAATCCTGTAGTATTATTACACATTCTAGGTCTTAGAAATCCCCCAAGCAGACAGACGATAAGAGTACACTCAATTGATCTCTTTGTTGCCTCATTTATACAGATTATTTCTTCCCCAATGTATCCATTAATAATGCACATAACAATACCATGTGCAAAATTTCTGAACCCTGTTCACCACATCTCGGGCATGCACCATTTGTCTGAAAAATTCTAGCTATTTTTCCCATTTAGTTAGATACTCTCTAGGCAGTTAGAAAAAAATTATCATTTTAAATCTCACATTTTGTTGATACAATGTATGAATTTCCAAGAATTTTAGACCATTCCAACTCTGGTATTGGATGTGCCAAATCCTCCTCCCACTTTTCTCTTAGAGCAACAAGAGGTGTTATCATATCACTTCGTTTTCCTGATAGATGTACGTCATCGTCTTCATACGACCCATCATGGTACACAATATTTGACAAGCACTATGTACTTGTGGCTCTACTAAACACATACACCAATGGTTGCGCAATCTAGCGATCACCGCTCGAGGCAACAAAAATTGCCCTCTTGGTATCTCAAAAGTGGCTGAAAGTTCCTCAAATGATAATATCGCCCTAGTCACTATACAAACCTAACGTATGCACCCCAAGGTTTGCCCACTCCCCTACGTCCCACAATCTTCCCATTGCAATGATTTGTTCCAAACTTCTCAACAGAATGCTTGGGGCATAGGGCCTTTGAGTTTGAGTTTGTTGAAGCGCACAACACCATCAGTGCCGCACAACATTATATGTAGTGGGCATTCCGCACACTGGTCCTCTGGCAGGGGCCATGATTAATCGATACAACACATCCAAATCTAGTTTTCTCTCCAAACTTCACCTCCCCGGGAAATCTTTGTGAATGATGCCCAGTATGGGTTTAGAAGAGATGTGGGAACCATAGAACAATGTGTCAACTTTCATATATTCTCTGGCCAAAGAGGTCACATCCATTTATGTTTTGCCGACCTAAGCAGTACATTTGATTCGGTCAATCACTCCAAATTGTGGCAGTCATTTGTTAAGATGGGCGCTCCCACTGAAATTATTACCTTCCTGTCCCAGTTATATGCAAAGCTAATCGCTCGGGTTCAATATGGGACAAGGGGAGCACTTACATCATACTTTAAAGTAACACGTGGAATCAGTCAAGGCTGTGTCCTTGCGCCGCTTTTATTCTCATTATATTTTAATGGGGTTGATGAATCCCTGCAAAAGATCTAGGCGGATGCCCCTAAGGTTGGTAAGCGTGTAACCCCTGTCCTCCTTTACGTAGATGATGCGGTTCTGATTTTCAAGAACCACAAATGGTCTTCAGTTATTGATAGATAGCTTTGTCTCGTATATGGGGGAAAAGAACATGAAAATCAATTTAAAGAAAACATTTACAATGATATGTGGGAAGGGAAGCCAAAAAGGAAAATCCAGTATATTAAGGAAGAGGCTCTTGCTGAATTAGGAAGTTTCACTTATCTGGGCATCCACTTTACTAGCAATGGACATTAGGGGTCACGTCTGAAAGCAGGGAGACTGAAATTTATAAGATCCTTGGAAGCACTCTTCAGATGTGCAGCTGAAATCGTGAACAAGCCCATTAGAGAACTTCTGACCCTATACAAAAGTAAATGTATACCCAGTGTCAATTATGGGCCTCTCTCTGTGGCTTGACTAATTGCCCCCTTTTACAGACACAGGAGAATCTGTTTTTATGCAAACTCCAGACCGTACCACGATCAAACTTCTCTTATATAGTCCACAATATACTAGTGGTTCCATACCTAGAGGATGGTTTGCAGATCAGCCCGATTACTTTATGGCATAGTATATGGAGTAAGGCCAGCACTAAATTTACTAGAGAAGGGATAGCAGACTGTCGAATTCTGGAGCATAGATCTAGAACACCGTGGCTGACCTATGTGAATAGCCTTTTAAATAAAGTAGACGGGACTATGAGTATCGAGGACTCTGCTAGTGTGCTACAATTAAAGTAAGATTTAAAGAAAATCCTCATAGAGAAAAGGAGGGCTTATATGGAATCTAAAGAGTGCTCTAAGTCGACTGTGTCAATGTATCTTGCAGTCCCGGTACAACAAAGCATTCAGAGGTATCTTTTATTAGTTTCTAATATTCAACACAGATTTTATCTCACTAGATTGCAATTGGGCATCTTACATTTTATGGTTTCTTTCCTTAAGACAGGGGCTTGGTTGCAAAAGCTACCTAAATGCTCATGCGATGGCAAGTCAAATCAGTCTACTCTGCACTTTATCCTTTTTGTAAATTGTACAGTGATCTAAGGAAACAAATATTGCAACCATTTTTTTTGCAAGACAGACTTATCTATCATATAGATACACGTAACTTGGCGTGTAATCTTGACAATGTGACCTTTTGTTACAGAGTATCAGTTTATATTGCCCATGCTAGCCATAGAAGGAAACTGCTCATATACTCGGAAGCTCATACAAATGAAATCGAGTAAGGAGATCTATTGGATTTTTCATAATGGCAACGAGTAAGGGTTTTATTATTGATTTTTATTTATCTATGTTTTTATATTGAGATTTTTCCACATTATTGTAGTATTGTAATTTAATAATCCTAACATAATGAGAAAGGTGAGTCTTTTGATGATAACAACATATACCAATATATGCATGTGTCTTTATGTGACTTAACATTACAAAGTTTCTCTGCTTTGACACTTTTATGGATACTTCTCTACATCCGAATAAAGATTTATTTGAATTGCATTTGAGACATCCTCAGTCACATGCATCCTCAGCATTGGTGATGAAAAAGTACAACCAGGTGATTACATTTTTTGAAGCACAAATCTGTCCTAAAGAGATCGATAGGGTTAAGATTGACAGAACAACCCAATAGTCCAAAGAGTCAATACATACTTATTATGAGAGATTGTTACAGGTATTCACACAGTTTAATGGGACAGAGACTATTGAGGCGAACAATATGGGACATTTTGTTTACAGGTTCATGCATGGATTGAACCCTGAGGTCAGTACCATGATCCAGCAGCATTTGATTTGTTGGCAGAGTAAGCCCATTGAAGAAATTCTGCAATACACCAAGTATTGCAGTGATGAATTAAAAATGAAGCACAAGAAGCTGAAGGAGAAATTGATGATAACTCAGATGTGAGCTGTGCAAAGAAGCCAGAATTCACAGTTTGTTGGGAAAACTGGTCCCATGCAGGCGGTGCATCAACAGGGAACTCCGGTGATGCAAGGTGGTAATGGGCTCCAATCTCAAGGATTTCAACAGCAAAGATTTCAATAGCAAGGGTTACAACTGCAAGGTAAAGGGCGTGGTGTTCCGATTGATCCGAGTACATGTGTTGATGTGCCGACTTTGAAGAAAACTAACCTGTGCCATCTCTACAGCAGGTTAGGGCACTGGAAGCGCAAATGTCGGTTCAATACTGGTAACATGGTAAATGGAAATCAGGTTCAGAATGGTGGATTTGTGTAATCACAGGGAAATAATATGGTCCAAACACAGCAGGTGCAGAGACAGAGAATTCAAAATCCCACTGCGCCCCCAGCCCAAGTGATGCAGGTTCTACAAACCCCGATGCCACAACAGAATGTCAATTTTCAGAGATAAAATGAAAATCGAATTTCCAATGGATGAGGGTATGTCTCAAAAGTACTCCCTAATTCAGACCGTTGTTGGACTTAGCTTAGACCTGTCACAATGAAGGGGCCTGAGAGGGGAGGAGGATTGCATACTTGGCGCAACCTTGAAGGTAGACCAGAGTGGTCCATACATGGCTGCTGAGGTAAAGGGAATTCCTGTTTCATTCCTCATTGACACTGCTGCTACCTGCTCTACTGTGGGAACAGCAGAGGTTCCCAATCTACCCCTCTCAGGAGAAACATTCCAAGTTGTAGGAGTTGCAAATAAACAAATAACTAGTACAGTTTCAGAAATGGTACCTGTGAAGATAGGATCCTTTGAGGACAATCATTGATTTGTGATGTGTCATTCAAGTCCTGTAACTCTGCTTGGACAAGATCTGTTGTGCAAGTTGAATTGTTCATTTACTGCTCCACAAATGGCATTAAAATTCAAATGCATGATGAGTATTTTGCCTTCAAAGCTGTCAAATGAAAATTAGAAATTGGAATATTCCTTATGTTGACAAAAGAAGATTTGCCCCCAGAATTGAGAGACAGATTGTTACCTGGAGTCTGGGACTTTTCAGGTAAAGACATTGAACTTATCAAAGGTTTTGAACCAGTCCGCATTATTGTGAAGCCAAATGCTAAATACCCGAGAATACCACAATATAATCTGACCCCTGAAACTGTTGCTGAGATTACTCCCATGATTGACTCAATGATAGAGCAAGGCATTTTGAAGGAGATTATGGGAATTCCAAGTAACTCACCCATCATGTGTTTGCAAAAACATAATGGCAAGTACCGCATAGTCCAAGACCTGCAAAAGGTCAATTCAATAGTTGCTCCTTGTTGTGCTGTGGTACCGAATCCAGCAGTGATTTTGTTTCAGATTCCATGTGAGGCCGAGTGGTTCTCTGTCATTGATTTATGTCAAGCCTTCTTCTCCATTCCATTGCACAATGATAGCCAGTTCTTTTTCGCCTTCATTTTGGCAGTCATGTTTTGGCATGGTGCCAAGTCCCACAAGGGTATACGGAGAGTCCATCGATCTTTAATCGCATACTCAAAAAGAACCTGGAGTCTTTGGTAATGCCATATCACTCAGTCCTAGTCCTAGTCCAGTATATTGGTGACCTATTAGTGGCATCAAATATGCAGGAGACTTTCAAACAAGATACAATTGCTTTTCTGAACCACTTAGCTAAGAATGGACATTAAGGGGTCGATTCCGATTCGGGCCGGAAAAAGCACCGACCGACTCGGAGCCGGAAATTATACCGACCGACACGTACCTGTGGCGCCCGACACGCCAAGTACGATGCAAGGCGTGCAAAATCCGACCGACACGTACCGAACCCAAGCCGAACGACCGAGCCGCACGGAAAACAGCAATCCGGCCGGAAAAACACGCGAATCGAACCGACAGACACGCACTCGGAACAAATCCGACCGAAACGTACACGCGAACTCCAAACCGCAAAGTACGATGCAAGGCGCGAAAACCACGACCGAGTCGGACGGAGGACAAGCCGTACGACCGACACGCATACAAAACCGAGCCGAAGCAACACAAAACACCGCGACCGATGCGTACGCAGCATAGAAAACTGCACAAACACAGCGTGAACGAAGCGGAGAACACCGTACGAGACAAATGCAGGGTCCGACTCGGTCACAAGAACGTTTCCAACATGCACAGACAGTACAAAGGAAAAATCACACAAAAAAAGGCCAAACAGGCAATTACAAAGCCAATAAATACTGGGGGGGGGTGGGGACAGAGAACAAAGACACACCCACAACCCACCCATATAAAGGACACAAATCACAACCATGATCCTTTGCAAATGGCATTCCACTGCCAGCACCCAAGAGACAGCAACCACACACCCACAGCTCATCCCTCACACAAGCCACACACCATCAGCACACCAACAAATACCTACCTCACATACACCCAGCAAAACACACACTCACACACCCTCACCTGCACACCAACACACACATCACTCACCATCACCACCCATCACCATGCCCCCCAAGAAGAATCACAAGTTCCTAGATTGTGAATTGGAAGTCATGGTAGACGAGATCCTCAGGGTAGAGCCACAGCTGTTTGGCACACTGGTCCAACAGACCCCCATCTCCCAGAAAACCAAGATGTGGGAGAGGATCATCAACAGGGTGAACGCACAATCACCATGTCTGCGCACAAAGACCGACATCCAGAACAGGTGGTATGACGTGCGCAGGAGGGTACGGGACCTGCTCAAGAAAGACTACATCATCAGCCAATACACCGGCAGTGGCCCTCCTGCCAAGCCAATATACCTCAGGCCCTGGGAGGAGAAGGTGCGGGCCATCCTTCCGCCAGTGAGCATATATGGACTAGAGAACATCCCAGAGCCTGGTGAGTACACAACAAATGTACACAATATTCTGCCACAAAACACACACACATCACTGTCAAGGGGAGAGTCAAAGCATGCACTCATAGCAATTACACAGCAACCAGAACAGAATCATCCCAAAATGTGTATGTCAGTCAGATAAACACAACACATGCCATCAAAAAAGTTACATCCAACCGTGCCATCACATGTACAAACACAACTACAACTACAGCTAGGCAGTGGCACAAATAGAACTAACAAACACATCCAGACATGTAGCCACCACAACAACACCAACACACAGTGAAGACCACTCAAAGGAAGGAATTCTGTGTATGCTGGCCAAGTCAGTGTAGCCAATAGCATCATGGGAGTCGCAGTCACACATGTTGCCCCCACAACTGTCCCATCAACACCACCCTGAACCATGCTCACATCACAGGGAGTGGAGAAGGACTCACAAGATGGCTGACACTGGCTACTGCTGTGGGGAGCACAAGGCCCTGCTGGCAACTGTGCACCAACAAACAGCAGGACACCACTGACTGACATCCTGAGAGACAACTTCCACTCCCTGCAATGCAAGCACGTTCCATGGTGGGATATCTGGCTGGCTGGGTGGGAAGGAGGACTTGCAGCACTGACCATAGTCACAAGCACCTCCCCTCACACCCCCTCAACACAAACTCCACAGAACCCACCTGGTAGAATGCAATGCCTCCCATCCTAACTCAAGATCCCACAAAGAACCACCACCCTGGGTTATGTTGTGTGAAGCACAGGGACACTCTTGGGACTTTTAGCCAAACAACTGCCAGGACAACACTCCCATCCATCCTGTCAGCACAGCCAGCCCACCCCACAGGGAAGCAGAGTCAAAAGGAAGGAAGCATGGGCATGCTGGGAAGGGGGTGGAGGCAATAGCATGATGGGAGTCGTAGTCACAGCTCTACATCCCCCACCACATGGCCCAGCAAGCTCACACTCACGCATGCACATCCCACAGAGAGTGGAAAGGCCCATCAAAGATGTCTGACACTGTTGCTGTGTCGTGGGGAGCACAAGGGCATGCTGGGAACTGCACACCAACCAACAGCAGGACACCACTGTCAGCCATCTTGCCATTGCTCACACACCCACACATACTGAACTCCCCACAAAAGCAAGTAAGTATGGGAATGCTGGCAAGTGGGGTGGAGGCAATAGCATGATGGGAGTGGCAGTCACAGATATTGGTCACCCTCACAACTGGCCCATCAACACCACCCTGAACCATGCTCACATCACAGGGAGTGGAGAAGGACTCACAAGATGGCTGACACTGGCTACTGCTGTGGGGAGCACAAGGCCCTGCTGGCAACTGTGCACCAACAAACAGCAGGATACCACTGACTGACATCCTGAGAGACAACTTCCACTCCCTGCAATGCAAGCACGTTCCATGGTGGGATATCTGGCTGGCTGGGTGGGAAGGAGGACTTGCAGCACTGACCATAGTCACAAGCACCTCCCCTCACACCCCCCCTCAACACAAACTCCACAGAACCCACCTGGTAGAATGCAATGCCTCCCATCCTAACTCAAGATCCCACAAAGAACCACCACCATGGGTTATGTTGTGTGAAGCACAGGGACACTCTTGGTACTTTTAGCCAAACAACTGCCAGGACAACACTCCCAGCCATCCTGTCAGCACAGCCAGCCCACCCCACAGGGAAGCAGAGTCAAAAGGAAGGAAGCATGGGCATGCTGGGAAGGGGGTGGAGGCAATAGCATGATGGGAGTCGTAGTCACAGCTCTACATCCCCCACCATATGGCCCAGCAAGCTCACACTCACGCATGCACATCCCACAGAGAGTGGAAAGGCCCATCAAAGATGTCTGACACTGTTGCTGTGTCGTGGGGAGCACAAGGGCATGCTGGGAACTGCACACCAACCAACATCAGGACACCACTGTCAGCCATCTTGCCATTGCTCACACACCCACACATACTGAACTCCCCACAAAAGCAAGTAAGTATGGGAATGCTGGCAAGTGGGGTGGAGGCAATAGCATGATGGGAGTGGCAGTCACAGATATTGGTCACCCTCACAACTGGCCCATCAACAACACCCTGAACCATGCTCACATCACAGGGAGTGGAGAAGGACTCACAAGATGGCTGACACTGGCTACTGCTGTGGGGAGCACAAGGCCCTGCTGGCAACTGTGCACCAACAAACAGCAGGACACCACTGACTGACATCCTGAGAGACAACTTCCACTCCCTGCAATGCAAGCACGTTCCATGGTGGGATATCTGGCTGGCTGGGTGGGAAGGAGGACTTGCAGCACTGACCATAGTCACAAGCACCTCCCCTCACACCCCCCTCAACACAAACTCCACAGAACCCACCTGGTAGAATCCAATGCCTCCCATCCTAACTCAAGATCCCACAAAGAACCACCACCCTGGGTTATGTTGTGTGAAGCACAGGGACACTCTTGGGACTTTTAGCCAAACAACTGCCAGGACAACACTCCCAGCCATCCTGTCAGCACAGCCAGCCCACCCCACAGGGAAGCAGAGTCAAAAGGAAGGAAGCATGGGCATGCTGGGAAGGGGGTGGAGGCAATAGCATGATGGGAGTCGTAGTCACAGCTCTACATCCCCCACCACATGGCCCAGCAAGCTCACACTCACGCATGCACATCCCACAGAGAGTGGAAAGGCCCATCAAAGATGTCTGACACTGTTGCTGTGTCGTGGGGAGCACAAGGGCATGCTGGGAACTGCACACCAACCAACAGCAGGACACCACTGTCAGCCATCTTGCCATTGCCCTCACACCCACACACACTGAACTCCCCACAAAAGCAAGTAAGTATGGGAATGCTGGCAAGTGGGGTGGAGGCAATAGCATGATGGGAGTGGCAGTCACTGATATTGGTCACCCCCACAACTGTCCCATCAACACCACCCTGAACCATGCTCACATCACAGGGAGTGGAGAAGGACTCACAAGATGGCTGACACTGGCTACTGCTGTGGGGAGCACAAGGCCCTGCTGGCAACTGTGCACCAACAAACAGCAGGACACCACTGACTGACATCCTGAGAGACAACTTCCACTCCCTGCAATGCAAGCACAGTCCATGGTGGGATAACTGACTGGCTGGGTGGGTGGGAAGGAGGGCCGGCTGTCAACCAAACACAACCAATGCAGACCATGTTCACACCCCAACAAATACATAGAAATGCCCAAATAATGCAGGACAATGTGCCACACCAATATCAACCCCTGACTGTGACGACTTAGGACAATGCAATGTACAGGCCCGCACCCAGAGGCACAGTCACAACTGTCAGGTGTGTCAACCATTGATGCCTGCAGAAACATAACATACATTGTGTGTGTCTCCCAAAAACAGGTGATGATGGGGACACAGCAGCAGACGCTGAGGAGTCCCAGTCCCAGGCTCAAGAGGATGCAGAGCTCACTGGTGTCGTACAGCCTCTGCCCTCCTCGGACGAAGAAGACCAACCTGGCACATCCGGTGCAAGTCTACATGCAGCACCAGCAGGACCACCAGCTGCAGCACCAGCAGGACCACCAGCTGCACCCCTGCACCCACCCCTCCAACGACTGTCAACACAAATACCATCCCTGCCGACATGGACAGAACAAGGAGCAACACCAGCACAGGGACCCTGGACCAACCTGGGGCCATGGACACCACCACCACCACCAACCTCCAAGGTGGACCAGGGTCATCTGTGCGTGCCACTGCACGCACTGCACATGTCAGCAGGGGTGGTGGGAGGGGTGGGAGACAGAGGTCGCTGCTTGCAGAGGTTGCTGGTGTGCATGACGACCCACAACTGGTACGCATAGCTGATGCGTACCAGTCCAGCACCGGAGACCTCAGCCAGGTAGTGGGGCTCCTCAGAGACATGAAACAGCAGCAGGCTGCCCATCATGCCCGCTTGGACTCTCACATGTCCCACGTGGAGTCACACATGTCCCGCGTGGACTCACACATGTCCCGTGTGGAGTCCAAGTGGGATGCACTGCATGAGATGACGGCGGTGCACAGGGACATTTTACAATGCCTCCGCCAGATGAACAGCAACGAGTCCACACCTCCCTGTGTGCCAACAACATCTGGTGCTGCCTAAACTGCAACTGCCACAGGGAGGGAGGATGACTCTGGCGGAGAGTCCCCTGCACCGCAGCAGCCTGTACTTGAGGGCCCCCCCCAAGAAGAGGGGTCGTCCGAAGAGGGGCAAGTGAGAGGCTGATGGCCAAGCGCAACTCCCAGGAAGCCTGAACCTGTTCTGGATGTTCACCTTTGTGCACAGACTGTTCACCCTGTTGACGGCAACACTACTCCCACACATTGCATGGGGAGTACAAGTTGGACCAATGTCTCAGACAACTGTGGCCCCGATACTGGGGATTCTGTCTACCAGGACTTTCAATTCACCTAGGAACTTCTGATTGCAAGATTTATGTACAGCACTACCCATCCTATGCACTATTCACACAAATGTATCACAATAAACACACTAATACACCATACTTGCCTCTGTTGTGATTCCAACGTGGGTGCTGTTATGGGGATGATGAACTGCAAAATTACACTGTGTATGCGAACTGCAACAGCAAGTACAACACAGGCATGTGAGTAAAGGCAACGTGACACATATGAGGGAGACACACCACCAGGGCTACACAACACATACACACCTAGGCCATCTGACTCATTGCCTACACTGATGTTGCCAGGGAAGACGGTGCAATGCACAGACACCACACCCATTCCCAGTTGTAGTCAAGTAGCCCACAGGTGCAGTAAGCAAATGGCAGTCAAATGTGTGACCACAGACAACGCACATCACAAAGTGAAGCACAGGTTTATTACACAGTTGCAACATGTCGTAACCACTACAGATGCAAGGTAATCCCACCTGGCAGTGGACACACAGTCAACAACTGTAGACGGAAGGAAGTCCATGGGTGTGGCGCACATCACCTGTAGGGACACAACAGCTACCACCCTGGAAGTGCAATCACGTCGTCGGTGGACACAGTTGACCAAACGAATCTGAAAGTACCCTGTGAAGGACAGAAATGACACACAGTCAAAAGCAATGGAGTACAGGACAGAACAGCAAAACTCATGCACAATACATGTTACAAGATACCCACCCAGAACCAAGTTAGCATGTCAACACTGTTGGGGAGTACAGCCCACCAGTAAGCACACATCGCAACACACATCCAGTCAAGTAGCCCATGGACACACTCCAACAGCACCAGAGCACCACCTACACATATCATGCCAACTCACATCATTGACATGACACCTCAGGATACTCACATTCAGCTAAAGAAGTTGGTGATGAGCTGTGTGCGGACATCACCCTCATCATCATCATCATCATCGTCACTGGCATCGTGGTCCAGGCCAGGATCCTCCACAGGTGGCGGATGTTGGTCATTGTCATCCTGGATGAGAGGCAACTCCTTCCGCACTGCCAGGTTGTGGAGCATGCAGCAGACGATGATAATCTTGCACACTTTCGCAGGGGCATATGGGAGGGACCCTCCGGTCTTGTCCAGGCAGCAGAAGCGGCTCTTCAGGAGACCAAATGTCCGCTCAATCACTCTCCTGGTCCGACCATGTGCCTCATTGTAGCGCATCTGGGCTGGTGTCACAGGGTTCCTGAGGGGTGTCAGCAACCACGGCATGTTGGGGTATCCTGAGTCACCTACGGACAGACAAGTCGGACAGACATTAGCTGACTTGGAAAAGTGGGCGGAATACTACAGATCAGATCACACACAATGGCACAAAGTCAGTACACACCGACAAGCCAGGCACGCTGGTTCTGCATCTGTGCCATCATCCTGGGGATGCGACTACTCCTCATCACAAAGGCATCATGTGCTGAACCAGGGAAACGGGCACACACGTGTGTGATGGTCATGTCTGCAAGACACACCACCAGTGCATTGACCGAGTGGTAGTGCTTGCGGTTCCTGTAGGCCTGCTCCTGGGCCTGTGGTGGTACCAAAGCCACATGTGTCCCATCAATGGAGCCAATGACATGCGGCATCCTCCCCAGGGCATAAAAGTCACTCTTCACGTCAGTGAGTCGTCGCAGTCTAGGGAAATAGATGTACCGGTTCAGGAATAGCAACATTGCCGCCAAAACATCGCGGAGCACACGGCTCAACATGGTCTGTGACATCCCACCAGCAGTCGCCACAGTATGTTGGAAGGTACCGCTGGCAAAGAAGTGTAGGGCTGCCATCACCTTCACCTTGGGGGTCAGCGCTGTAGGATACGGCCGGACAGGCTGCAAATGTGGGGACAACTGCACTTCCAAATCCTCAATCAGCTGCCTGGTGAAGCGGTACCGTCGGATGCTGTCCCGTTCCACCATCGTTGCCAGGTCTGGGAATGGTCGATGGACAGCATGAGCCCTGCAGTGCAGAGGAGAAGTAAGCAAGATTGTCAGTCACCCCACATATGCGGCATTGAACACACTCAATATCCCAACATACATCATTATGAGGCACAACTACATGAAGTGTGCAGTTCCGTAAGGACATGTATGGTACATACATGGCCAACATCTGTCAACACGGTCCAACAAGTGGCATCAATTAGTCCCAGGTTGGCCCATTGGATATCATGAGGCCGTGTCACAGTTCCCATCTCCTGCTGCCGTGTCACAATCACCCCCCACAGTGACATGTGAGGACAGATGTGCCCCAGGCACCACAGCTCAACGACAGGTACATTCCCAGGGACCCTGTATTGCCACATGGACACTGGCATTACATGGAGTATCATGTATACACCACAGCAAAACAACCATGACCCCCACAGGTAGTGGTCCCACTTGCCACGGCAGGACAGACATGGACGTCTGTGACACACACACGCACAACATCAAAGTCCATGCACACACAACGTGGATGTGGAGACTGTCTCCCATTGTGCACATGAAATCAGAGACATTGTATACACTACATGCACACAGACTGTGGAGGACCATCACTATTGTGCCACTGGGACACCCTGGCTCAAACATACCGTCCCACATGGGACTCACGGGGTATGTGACATGACATACACATACACCACCGTGAAATGTGACCATGGCACATGCACAGATATGAACAGTTGCACATCACAGTGGTCATGTACACGTAACACCCAGGATCCTGTCCCCATGAACACGTGCACAGCCTGGCGGTGGCTGCCCACAGGTGACACCCACAGGACAACATGTACACCAACATACACACAATAGGAAATGCAGCCTTACATGCCTTATGATAAAGTTTGGACTGGCTGTCGTGATGTAGGTGTGCCCCTCACTCCCTGGGAGCTATCTGTGGCTGGCATATGTCCATCTGAGACAGGCATGGTGACATATGCCAGTCACTTGTACAGTGATGCGTTGAACAGCAATGGACCGATCGGTGCCCCCGGCCGGCCCATTGCATTCAATGTGTGCGGGTACGCGTTGTACCCCTGTACGCGTTGTACTGCAATGGACCGATCGGTGCCCCCGGCCGGCCCATTGCATTCAATGTGTGCGGGTACGCGTTGTACCCCTGTACGCGTTGTACTGCAATGGACCGATCGGTGCCCCCGGCCGGCCCATTGCATTCAATGTGTGTGGGTATGCGTTGTACCCCTGTACGCGTTGTACTGCAATGGACCGATCGGTGCCCCCAGCCGGCCCATTGCATTCAATGTGTGCGGGTACGCGTTGTACCTCTGTACAAGCGTTGATCAGCAATGGACCGATCGGTGCCCCGGCCGGCCCATTGCATTCAATGTGTCGGGTGCAGCGTTGTACCCCTGTACGCATTGTACTGCAATGGACCGATCGGTGCCCCGGCCGGCCCATTTCATTCAATGTGTGCGGGTACAGCGTTGTACCCCAGTACTGCGTTGATCAGCAATGGACCGATCGGTGCCCCGGCCGGCCCATTGCATTCAATGTGTGCGGTACGCGTTGTACCCCTGTACGCGTTGTACTGCAATGGACCGATCGGTGCCCCGGCTGGCCCATTGCATTCAATGTGTGCGGGTGCAGCGTTGTACCCCTGTACGCGTTGATCAGCAATGGACCGATCGGTGCCCCCGGCCGGCCCATTGCATTCAATGTGTGCGGGTACGCGTTGTACCCCTGTGCAGCGTTGTACTGCAATGGACCGATCGGTGCCCCGGCCGGCCCATTGCATTCAATGTGTGCGGGTAAGCGTTGTACCCCTGTACAGCGTTGTACTGCAATGGACCGATCGGTGCCCCGGCCGGCCCATTGCATTCAATGTGTGTGGGTACGCGTTGTACCCCTGTACGCGTTGATCAGCAATGGACCGATCGGTGCCCCGGCCGGCCCATTGCATTCAATGTGTGCGGGTACGCGTTGTACCCCTGTACGCGTTGTACTGCAATGGACCGATCGGTGCCCCCGGCCGGCCCATTGCATTCAATGTGTGCGGGTACGCGTTGTACCCCTGTACGCATTGATCAGCAATGGACCGATCAGTGCCCCCGGCCGGCCCATTGCATTCAATGTGTGCGGGTACGTGTTGTACCCCTGTACGTGTTGTACTGCAATGGACCGATCGGTGCCCCCGGCCGGCCCATTGCATTCAATGTGTGCGGGTACGCGTTGTACCCCTGTACGCGTTGTACTGCAATGGACCGATCGATGCCCCCGGCCGGCCCATTGCATTCAATGTGTGCGGGTACGCGTTGTACCCCTGTACGCGTTGATCAGCAATGGACCGATCGGTGCCCCGGCCGGCCCATTGCATTCAATGTGTGCGGGTACGCGTTGTACCCCTGTACGCGTTGTACTGCAATGGACCGATCGGTGCGCACCCATTGACAATGGCCTTGCCTGGCAACGGACGCGTTTTCGAATTTCGAACGAGTCGGTTGCTGGAAATTCAGTTGGTCACCCACAACAATGTTGCAAAATCATGTATGTCATGAAGTTGAAGATTTGAAGGATGCTGTGGGCGTGTATTGGTGCTGCTATTCCATGGATTGGCCAGATTCAGAAGATGCAAACGACTTGGACCTATCACTTTGGACACAAGGGACAGTATCTGCCTCTCCAGCACATATATATTGCTGGCTGTTCCCCTGAGAGCTCACTTGCCTGCACTACATGCTCCAAGACGACATCTGCCACTGCACTGCTGCTGTCTCTGCCCCTCTGGACCCTGCAATGGCACGTACTGTGGAGAGAGCCCCAGCCTTCAGCCTTGAGTAGAACCAGGCCCTGCTGGACAGCCTACTTCCACAGTACAGCAAGCTGTATGGGACACCAGGGGAGCAGGTGAGTGTTCTGTGCACTGCCTTTCTGAATGTGCATATTGTCTGACTAGCAAGGCTGAAAGTCTGCACGCCACTGGCTAGCAGGCTCACTGAGTAGTTGTCACCCCCCATAGTGTGTAGTGACATGCACTGGACAGGTATGGTGCAGTGACAGTGCATTTGAACAAGGTTTTACTTCCCATGCAATGATACCATGTAGTGACGTCTGGCAAACTGTCCATGGGCAGCTTTGCACTGCCTGTGTACATCATGTGCCCCTGTGATTGAGACATGTATATACAACTGTGTCATGCACGGATATGTTGCATGTGTAGTAATGGCCTTTTCACTTTGTCATCCTGACAGGTTAATGCCCATCGGAAGCAGGAGATCTGGAAGGACATCGTCCGGGCTGTCCGGTCCGTGGGGGTCTACAAGCGCCGGATCCGCAACTGCCAGAAGAGGTGGCAGGACCTTCGGGGCTGGACCCGGAGGATTGCACGGGTCCAGCTGAAGCTGTCGCCTCCTCGCAGGAGGGGTGGAACACGGACCCTGACCCCCCACATGCTCCAGATCCTGGCGGTGGTGTTTCCAGACCTGGATGGGCAGCTGAAGGCCAGACAGCAGCAAGGAGGGGGTGAGTCAAAGACTGCACTGTGAACTCTGTATTACATGCTTTGTGCCCTCCTCTGGCCTGGTTCAACTGCCACAGTGCAGCAGTCATGTTGTCCAGGAGCCATGTCCCTCTATTGTGCACTGCCCACTCCTCATCTTATACCCAGGTGTGGCCCTTACATTCAGGGAATTGTGTCACTTGGGACTGTGTCCTTGCAGTTTGCTTCACTAAAGGTGGGGGACAGCATCTGTTTCCCTAACTCTGTTGTGGGCATCATGGGTGGGTCCATTGTTCACACAACGCCTGTGTTCGGACATGTAATCTGCGTGTTGCTTTGATATGCGGTCCACTTGCTGAGCTGAGCCACCACATGTGCCTGGGGTATGTGGCACACGCCCATGCAGTGGGTGGGAACAATGTTTGGGCCCCAGGAGTGTGCAGATTACGTGTGTCACACATACATAGCCAGCTATCCACTGTCCAGGGCTCATCCCTCATTCATGTGGGGCAGGACAGTCATGCCTACTCCAGGCCATGCAATGCACTCTGTACTCCCACTCCCGTGTATCAGCTGACACATTGTGCGCAGTGATTTGACCCCTCAGGTGTCTGCCTCTGTGTCAGTGTGCTGTGGATTAGTTGCCAGGACTGCTGGGGTGTTTCTTGGTAGGGGCTCAGCATGCCACTGGAGATGTGACCATAGGAGACGATACTTGTGTGTCACATAGGTGTTTGATCAGCTGCCCGTGCAGACTGCGGTATGCGAATGTGAAGTTCAGGCAGCTGTTCCCCATTCACAGCAGATTGTGAGGGGCTCAGGTTCAGAGGGTAGTGTCACAGGTCTCCCATATGTCCAATAGGTATGACCTGGACAGATGAGGGTTAAGATGATGTGTTGGGGGGGATGTACATGTGCACTTGTGCAGCTCCAGGACTTGCATTCCCCATGACCTACTATTGTGACACAGTGCAGAGTGTTGTTGTCTGGCTGCCAAGTCATACATCACTGAGACAGTGATGTATGACTTATCAGTCATGCCTTCGCCATGGCATGTGTCTACTTATTGGTGATCCTGCAGGGGAGTGACATGTGCTACATGCACACCATTGTGGCGATGGCTATCAGGACATGGGTGCATCATGGTGTCTGTCGCTGGTATGCATCACATGCATTTCCTATTTGACTCTGGGCATCCCTTTCATCCGGAAACCTGTACTGACTCAGTGGCAAGAGCAGTGATGTGTGCATGTCCACATGCTACACCGTGTCCTCTGCACTGTCCAACTACTGTGTAGTTGGTGCATGTGTCCACACTGGGGTGTTGCAATCCAACAGACACCAGACAGATGGGTGCAAGGCCATGTGGGATGTGAGTGCCATGGTTGGCATCAGACTGACAATTGGCTGCTCCTGTTCAGTTAGGGCACTTTTAGCAATGTACAACTAATGATGCCAGGGCTTGCTCTGTAATGTGCTGTGCTCACAGTGGTGTGTGCGTTTGGTGCAGGTGACTGATGTCTGTCTGTTTCCCCATTGTTTGCAGATACATCCACGGCCACGGAAGGGGACAGCTCCACGGACCAGGAGGAGCCGGAGAGCCAGACTGGGTCAGCAGCCGAGGAGTGGTCGGAGGGACCCAGTGGCACGGAGGGCGAGGGGAGCCACACCGAGGAGTCCTCAGCACCATCCACCTCAGCTGAGGACCAGAGCAACTCGGAGGATGACTCCCTTATGGAGGCGGGTGTCAGCAGCCACCACACCCCAGCTAGTGTTGCTGTCCCCGCCACCACCAGCACCACCACCGCCCTCCCATCGGCTCCCATTCCCCAGGTCCGTGGAGGCTCCCATGTTCGGGAGCGTGTCTCCTTTGGGCCAGGCACCGCACCCCCTGCCCCTGTGTCCCCTGCTGCCCTGAGTGAGGAGTCTGTGTACCTCCTTGGCCAGCTCCATGTAGGGCAGACAGCCATGCTGAGTGTCCTCCATGCGCACACCGCTCTGTTGACTCAGCTGGTGTCGTTCATGGAGGGCATCTCATCGGGCATGTCTGACCTACAGAGGGGCAATAGGTCCATGGACTCCTCCCTGACGGCAGCAGTGTCCCTCCTCAGACAGTCCCTCACCCCTCCTGCCTCTGCTCCATCCACACTCCCCAGCACCTTACCCGTCCCAAGCACACACACACCGGCACAGGCACACACCAGCACACACACATCCAGCACACAGACACACACGCCACAAACAAAACGCACACGCACGCACAGTCAGGGGACTGAAACCAGACTCACAGGGGATGGGGCCCTGGTACACACACACGCATCCATGAGCACTGCGCAGTCCTCAGTTGCCTCTCCCTCCAAAACACCCTCCCTTGCCTCACCTGCAACCCCAAAGACCCAGCGCCTCTTCCTCAGTGACCTCGGCCTCTTCCCCTCCGATCCAGCTGCTCCAGCATCCAGGGGGAAGAGGAAGCCCACCCACACGGAGCAGAGTGCCCCTCGCCCCCGGACACCCTCCCCCAGGTGCAGACAGACTGAGGCCCCCACCCACAAGTCCCCCCGGAGTCGTAAGAGCAAGACCCCGCCGCCGCCCTGCAGCTCAGGCACCAGGTCTCCTTCCTCCATCCCTCAGGCCCCCACTCCACAGGTGCCCCCACCACACCCTGCCCCAGGTTCCCCCACCCACAGATATACCATCGCCAAGAGGATCCGGCCTTCTCCCCCTGGCACTTGCTCTCCCGGCACCACACCCCCCGCTGCGCTTGTCTGTGCCACTGATGTGGTGAGGGTGTCCTCCCCCTCTGTCCAGCCCACCTTGCCTGTTCCCCATTCTCCTCCCCTGGTGGTAGGCACTGCAGTGGAGTCCACTACCACCCTGTCTGACTTGGGCACTGCAGTGGCGGACCTGTCCACTCCATCTGCAGGGTCCACTGCAGTCGTGCCGGCACCCACAACATCTGAGTCATGCCCCCCAGTTGTGCCAGCACACACCATGTCAGACACCTCCACTGCAGTTGTCAGTGGCTCTCCAGCACCCACCACCCCTTCCCTGCTTCCTCCTGGTGAGCCCTGATCCTGTCCCTGCGGTGCCTGGCCTGCCCCCCGGTTGCCCCTCCTAGTGGATTGTCCCTGGTTTTGTGCAGGCATGCGTAGGGTGACATCTGCCACTGTCACCAAGTTTGGACTTTGACAATGGACTGGCCATTGGCCTTTGTGTTTTTTCTGGACTTTGTTTTCATTCCACACATATGCTGAATAAAGCAACTTTCTGTTCTCTAGTGCTTATGCTTCTGATGTACATGTTGTTGATGATGCTAACCATGCCCTTGCTGCAGTGATGGTGATATTTGGTCTCATGATAATGAAGTGTTACTGTGCAGGAACCCATGTAGTCCAGGGGGAATGTGTCCTATCCTGTGGTGTATCCATGTCATCCATAGCAGCATCTGAGGGTGTCATGTGTTCAGTATTTGGCAATGGGATTTCCTACTTAGATTAGCTATTTCACATCTGTGGCTTCCACCCCTGCACATCTGTTGTGCCTGCCATTGTTCAATTCGTCTACTTCCCTGACCGTGTGGCCATCTCCACTGGACATGCAGGTTTGGGCATCAATGGGGAAGGACTCATCCGTGTAGTCAGAGCAACATTGCTATACAAGTGTGTTGGATCTGTGCTGATGATTCCGTTGGCACTTCCATGACCAGGCTGATGTGACGGGAGCCCTCATTTGGTGCTAATTGTTGATTGTGTGACCAAGTGCTCAGCTGACATGATGGGGCCCTACTGAGGCAACACATGGCACAGCTTTCCTCACACAGGAGTGGAGTCCCCTCATGGCAGTGTGTACACCTGTGACATTGCCTGCGCCCAAGGTGTGTGTTGTATGTGCATGTCTGTGTGTTCACTTCCGTTTAGCTGTGCATGCTGTGATCCCTAGTGTTGTACCTGTTTGTGATGCTTGCTGAGTTGACCTATGTTCCCCCAAAGTCTTCTCCCTGGGTTCTCTGTGATGTGGGTGCATGGCACATTACTGGTCATCAGGGTGTCACCCATAGGTGTGTTTGCTGTCAGGGATGAGTTTGTGTGCAGACGCAGATGGGTCACAGTCAGGTTTCCCCTTGGCACTTGTTGTTTGCCCCTGTCATGTGATTTCCAGTTTGTGTTATCTTTCAGTGATTGTGACACGTTGTGTGTGTGACTGCTGGCACTCCTCAGGGTCCGGGCTGCAATGTTGGTTGTTGTCTATGTGTGTTCTTTGTGGGTGACCTTGGCTTCTTCATTGGTGTGTGACTGTGGCTGGGATCCCATTGGTTGGTGTGGTATTGCCGTTATGTCCATGTACAGCGTAGTGTGCAGTGTGTCAGACATTCAGGAGTCTTGTTGAGTGGCCATGTGTCATGTGTTTCTGCACCTTGGTTCCCACCCACCACCCTGGAATAGTCATGGGTGCATGTGCAATGTCACCAGTGCATGTGTACTTCACTGCTGCACATTGTTGGAGGTCGAGGGGTGTGGTGTTGAGTGTGTGCAGATGAGAGTTGTTGCCCGGCTAGGCCCCTGCCTCCATGTTGGCCTTGGCTTACTGGCCATGCTGATTGATTTGTGCTTGTGTAGGTGTGATGGTAGTTTGTTGCTCAGGACACATGACTGTGGTTCACAGTGTGAACCACATTTAGCTTTGTCATCACAGTGGGATTGTAATGCAGCCCAGGGTCACCACATTGTGGGGGCTCTGGGGGTGGTGCTGTGGTGTGTCTGTGTCTTGCTGTGTCAGTTGCTGTTCCTACGTGCCTGTGTGACATGTGTGATTTGTGCTCCCTCTCATCTGACAATGCCTGCTTGCCCACATAGGGGATTTGGATCCATGAGTTACCTTTGTGTGGCACTGTATGCACATCTGTATGATTGGTATTCAGGTCTCCTCATGTGTTGTGTGGTTGCCTGGGGACACTGGCACCCCTCCCCTCACCTGTTGTGTATGATGTGCAGTGTGGGTCTGCCTGTTTGTGTTTGTGCATCTGCACCACTGCATTGGCATATCTTGGGTGTGCCATTGGCTGTATGTAGTTTGGTGGGTCTCCCCTGCTGTCCCTGGGACTCCTAGGTCATCGGTCAGCACAATGATCATGGTTTGTGTGTCCCATTGGTATCTGTTCACCTCACATCTGCAGTCTCCACAGGGTATCTGCATTTGTGTGCCCATTGGTGCAAATATGTGGGTCTGCATTCTGATGGTCACTCCTGTCATTGTGTCATTGATGAATGTTGAAAGTGTCAGCCCCCATGGGTGTTGTTTGTCTGCACATGGCCAAAGGTATGTCTTATTTGCACTGCAGTATTTGGCTCCCCCAATTTATGTTGCAATGGGACACATACACTACTTTGCCACTGATGTGTTTTTTGTTCTGTGACCAGGAATCATCCATGCAGTTTGGCAGTTGCAGCTCTTTCTTTGTCAACACTTACCTTTTGGTCACTGTGATGATGGGGGTTTAGACCCCATTGCCACAATGTTCAAAATGTGCTTCAGCTATGGACCCCACACTTACATTTTGCTCACTGTGATAATGGGGGTTTAGACCCCATTGCCACAATGTTCAAAATGTGCTTCAGCTATGGACCCCACACTTACAATTTGCTCACTGTGATGATGGGGGTTTAGACCCCATTGCCACAATGTTCAAAATGTGCTTCAGCTATGGACCCCACACTTACATTTTGCTCACTGTGATGATGGGGGTTTAGACCCCATTGCCACAATGTTCAAAATGTGCTTCAGCTATGGACCCCACACTTACATTTTGCTCACTGTGATGATGGGGGTTTAGACACCATTGCCACAATGTTCAAAATGTGCTTCAGCTATGGACCCCACACTTACATTTTGCTCACTGTGATGATGGGGGTTTGGACCCCATTGCCACAATGGTCATGGCCTGCTTGCATTGTGGGTGCCACACACATATATGTGTGGCACATGTGCTAGGGGGTCACATTGTATGTTCAAAGTCATGTTCGGTGTTGTAGGCATTTGACACAGTCTACACACGCTTGTCATGGTGTTGGGGGGATGTCTTTTTCTTGCATTCCCTAGGTTGTGGTGTGCTGGTTGTGTCATGCATTGTCCATCCTATGAGTGGGGGTGGTAGTAGTGGTAGGCATCTAGCGCCCCCTGTCTAAGGGTGGTAGTAGTGGTAGACATCCAGCCCCCCCTGGCTCAGGGTGGTAGGAGTGGTAGGCATCCAGCCCCCCCTGGCTCAGGGTGGTAGTAGTGGTAGGCATCCAGCCCCCCCAGGCTCAGGGTGGTGGTGGGCATCCAGCCCCCCCTGGCTAAGGGTGGTAGTAGTGGTAGGCATCCAGCCCCCCCTGGCTCAGGGTGGTAGTAGTGGTAGGCATCCAGCCCCCCTGGCTCAGGGTGGTAGTAGTGGTAGGCATCCAGCCCCCCCTGGCTAAGGGTGGTAGTGGTGGTAGGCATCCAGCCCCCTGGCTAAGGGTGGTAGTAGTGGTAGGCATCCAGCCCCCCTGGCTCAGGGTGGTAGTAGTGGTAGGCATCCAGCCCCCTGGCTAAGGGTGGTGGTGGGCATCCAGCCCCCCTGGCTAAGGGTGGTAGTAGTGGTAGGCATCCAGCCCCCCTGGCTCAGGGTGGTAGTAGTGGTAGGCATCCAGCCCCCCTGGCTAAGGGTGGTGGTGGGCATCCAGCCCCCCTGGCTAAGGGTGGTAGTAGTGGTAGGCATCCAGCCCCCCCTGGCTCAGGGTGGTAGTAGTGGTAGGCATCCAGCCCCCCCTGGCTAAGGGTGGTGGTGGGTATCCAGCCCCCTGGCTAAGGGTGGTAGTAGTGGTAGGCATCCAGCCCCCCTGGCTCAGGGTGGTAGTAGTGGTAGGCATCCAGCCCCCTGGCTCAGGGTGGTAGTAGTGGTAGGCATCCAGCCCCCCTGGCTAAGGGTGGTGGTGGGCATCCAGCCCCCCTGGCTCAGGGTGGTAGTCGTGGTAGGCATCCAGCCCCCCTGGCTAAGGGTGGTGGTAGTGGTAGGCATCCAGCCCCCTGGCTCAGGGTGGTAGTAGTGGTAGGCATCCAGCCCCCCTGGCTAAGGGTGGTGGTGGGCATCCAGCCCCCCTGGCTAAGGGTGGTAGTAGTGGTAGGCATCTAGCCCCCCTGGCTCAGGGTGGTAGTAGTGGTAGGCATCCAGCCCCCTGGCTAAGGGTGGTAGTAGTGGTAGGCATCCAGCCCCCCCTGGCTCAGGGTGGTAGTAGTGGTAGGCATCCAGCCCCCCCTGGCTAAGGGTGGTGGTGGGCATCCAGCCCCCCCTGGCTAAGAGTGGTAGTATGGTAGGCATCCAGCCCCCCCTGGCTCAGGGTGGTAGTAGTGGTAGGCATCCAGCCCCCCCCTGGCTAAGGGTGGTGGTGGGCATCCAGCCCCCCCTGGCTAAGGGTGGTAGTAGTGGTAGGCATCCAGCCCCCCCTGGCTCAGGGTGGTAGTAGTGGTAGGCATCCAGCCCCCCCTGGCTAAGGGTGGTGGTGGGCATCAAGCCCCCCCTGGCTCAGGGTGGTAGTCGTGGTAGGCATCCAGCCCCCCCTGGCTAAGGGTGGTAGTAGTGGTAGGCATCCAGCCCCCCCTGGCTCAGGGTGGTAGTAGTGGTAGGCATCCAGCCCCCCCTGGCTCAGGGTGGTAGTAGTGGTAGGCATCCAGCCCCCTGGCTAAGGGTGGTAGTAGTGGTAGGCATCTAGCCCCCTGGCTCAGGGTGGTAGTAGTGGTAGGCATCCAGCCCCCCCTGGCTAAGGGTGGTGGTGGGCATCCAGCCCCCCCTGGCTCAGGGTGGTAGTCGTGGTAGGCATCCAGCCCCCCCTGGCTAAGGGTGGTAGTAGTGGTAGGCATCCAGCCCCCCCTGCCTCAGGGTGGTAGTAGTGGTAGGCATCCAGCCCCCCATGGCTAAGGGTGGTGGTGGGCATCCAGCCCCCCCTGGCTCAGGGTGGTAGTCGTGGTAGGCATCCAGCCCCCCCTGGCTAAGGGTGGTGGTAGTGGTAGGCATCCAGCCCCCCCTGGCTCAGGGTGGTAGTAGTGGTAGGCATCCAGCCCCCCCTGGCTAAGGGTGGTGGTGGGCATCCAGCCCCCCCTGGCTAAGGGTGGTAATAGTGGTAGGCATCCAACCCCCTGGCTCAGGGTGGTAGTAGTGGTAGGCATCCAGCCCCCCTGGCTAAGGGTGGTAGTAGTGGTAGGCATCCAGCCCCCCCTGGCTCAGGGTGGTAGTAGTGGTAGGCATCCAGCCCCCCCTGGCTCAGGGTGGTAGTAGTGGTAGGCATCCAGCCCCCCCTGGCTCAGGGTGGTAGTGGTGGTAGGCATCCAGCCCCCCCTGGGTGAGGGTGGTAGTGGTGGTAGGCATCCAGCCCCCCTGGGTGAGGGTGGTAGTAGTGGTATGCATCCTGCCCCCCCTGGGTAGGGGTGGTGGTGCGCATTCAGGCCCCTGTGTGCATATGTGGCATTGGTGATGGGCATCCTGCCCCTATGGTGCTGCTGTTGCTGGTGTAAGTATATTCTGCATCCCTCTGTGTGTGTGTGATGTGTCGTGTACGTGTTGTATGTGTTTTGTGGTTGGTGTCTGACTTACCTTCTGCGCCGTACGCGTCCGTGCCTGTTCCGGTAGTAAATGTAGTATATTGGTATGATCGGGACGAAGGGATTCATGGTTGGTTCGTGTCGTTCGTCCTTCTCGTTGCTTCGCGTCGTCCTCGTCGCTTCGCGTCGTCCTCGTTGCTGGCGTGTTCGTCTCGTAGCCGTGGATCGTGTTGTGGCGCGAATCGGAGCTTATGTGCGCCTCTCCCGGATGCTTTGACGTGCCGTGCGTAGCGACGGGTTCGGCGCGTACGGGAAGCGCATCGTACTTGTTCGGCCGGACGGAGCTGCATTTTCCCTTCCGTGCGACTCGATTCAGCGTTTCCGGATTCGCCTCGGTCGGAGAACAGGACCTGGTTTGGGTGAGTACGGCTCGGCCGGATTCTGTGCTGTTGTGCGTATCGTACTTACTCGTTCGGTGTGCTGTACGGATCGGTCGGGAAACAGGCTTTCGCATGGCTTTTTTCCCGACCGAATGGTATTGGGTGCGCCTCCGACCGAGATCGGAATCAGCCCCAAAGTGTCCTCAACCAAATTACAGTTCTGCAAGAAAGAAGTCCTGTATCTACAACATCACATTGAGAATGGAGCAAGGAAGGTGTCACAAGAAAGGATCTTCCTAAAATGAATCCACCAACAACACAGAGAGAAATCAGAATGTTCTTGGGAATAGTGGGATACTGTCAACAGTGAATTCCCAACTTTTCCCTGATTGCCAAGCCTTTGCAGAGGCTGACACACAAAGTTATGTCAGATCCGGTGCCCTGGGATAACAGCTGCATGTGTGCCTTCTCAGAGCTGAGAGAATGTCTATGCCGCACCCTGGCACTGGGAATGCCTGATTATAATAAATGTTTTGCTTTGTTTTACAGTGAAAGAGAGGGCTGCACTCTTTCAGTGCTACCCCAAATAAACGGGACTGCCCACAGTCCAGTGGCCTATTTTTCTGCCACACTTGACCCAGTAGCTGCGGCTTTGCCTGGCTATCTTAAAGCTGTTGCCTCCACAAGTGTGAGCATTGAGCAGTGCGAAGCATTGTTATGGGTCACAACTTTACCTTTTTTGTTCCCCACTCAGTTGAAGTTCTGTTAACTCATACTCCAACACAGCACCTCACCAACATTTGGCTTATCATGTATGAACAAGTCATTCTTGGTGCTGATAATGTGTCCCTTAGGAGGTGATCTGTACTGACCCCACCCCTTTACTGCCCCTTCTTGGAAATGAAATTGTAGAGGGAGAAGTTGAACATGATTGTCTTGATGTATGCAGCAGGCCAAGACCTGACATCCAAGATGCGCCACTAGCTGAATCAGATTGTGAGCTGTTTGTTGATGGCTCTTGCCTACGAGATCATTTAGGAAACCTAAGAGCTGCCTATGCAGTTTGCACTGTCTCTGGTGTGGTCATAGCCTCCTGGCTTCAAAGACTGTTTTCAGCACAAGTGACAGAACTGACTGCTCTCACTAGGGCATGCTGTGCTTCAGAACAGCTGAGAGTGACAATGTTCACTGATATATTTTCACTGATAGCCAGTACGGTTTTGGTGTGGTGCATGACTTTAGGTAGTTGTGATTCCAACGTGGATTCATGACCTCTTCTGGGTAACCAATCCCTAATGGGGTAAGAGTGAAGAATATGTTCAGGCTTTACAACTGCCTGCCCAAATTGCTGTGGTTTGAGTGTGCCACTCAAAGGCAAGGCACCGACTATGTGACTGGGGGTGAGATATGCTGATGGCTTAGCAAGGTACTTTGCGTTGAATTCATGCACCTTTTACAGGGAATACGCCAATCAAAACACATATACCACAAATTGCAATTTGTTGTTGTTGTCTACAGTTGATACTTGGGAGGAAGTTAAGAGCTTACAGGAAAAAGTGACCGAAGAAGAACAGCAAGGATGTGTCAGAGCAGGTTGTGTCAAAAGAGATGAGGATGACATGTGGGATTCATGAGATGGAAGACCTGTTTTGCCAGATAGCTTGTTACTGCCCATGGTAAGACATGGACCTGCAAATGTGGGGAGAGACGCCTTTTTAGGCAAACGTGGTTTAATCCCAGATTCCGATTGATGGCTGAAAGTTTGTATCACAGATGTGTTGTGTGTCAGCAGCAGAGCTAGCAGGCAGGAGAACACCAATATCAATGAGTCACATAGGGAGATCAGGAGGTCCCTTCAAAAGAATGCAGAGATGCAAGAGATGCCAATATGCAATTGGTTGAGATATGTTCAAGTTGGGTTGAGGCTAACCCACCTAGGAGAAATAACAATCTCACCGTAGCAAAGCTGTGGTTGAGGGAGTTAATTCTGCATTTTGGCTTGCGGATGTCTCTGGAGTCAGACCAAGGAACACATTTTAATAATGAGGTCCTGAAGATGTTATGCGCAGCATTACAAGATGAGCAGAGACTCCACTGCATTTACCATCCAGAGGCTTCTGGAATAGTGGAGCAAGTAAACCACACTTTGAAAGCCAGGTTGGCTAAAGTGTATGCTTCGACACCACTGAAATGGCCTCATGCTTTGCCCCTTGGATTTGAGAGGTTTTATACCTCAATGCTTTCCTTTGATTTCTGCTTAAGTGCGGTTAAGGATAACAGTTATTCCTCAACTATAGAAGACTCTTGACTGAGCTTCTGAGATGCTTACACTTCCCTATCTGATTTATATTTGTCCTGACCTGAGTTCCTTTATGGAGTTTTTTTGATTTGCTAGACCTACTTTTCCCTTAAACCATCCTCTGGACTTTGATTTCTTAGATTACTAATATATAGGAGAGAGAGTCTTAAATTGTTCTCTGAACATGAAATTCTAATGATATGTTTTATACTGCTGTAACAGAACTGCTTCTCTGCTTGATACTATCTTGCCCTAATTTCTTTTGCCATCTGGGTATCCCAGTTATTATTATGTACCTCTACAGCATGGTGCTGAGAGTAGTGTATCTGAATTTGACTATTAATTTGTAATAAATCCTTCTTAACCCAAGCTACCGATTCTTGGTCCTCATTGTAAAGCTAAATGGGTTGCACTGTTAATTGAAATTTGATTGGTTTTTAATGCTAACTCCCATCACCTCTCAGGCAGAGAAAAAGGTCCATCAGAGGACCAATAGGAAGTAAGTAGGCCCAGAAAATGCTCAATCAAGGCGAAAGACAACCAGCTGTCTGGAGGAAGTGCTGCAGCACAAAGAGGAAGAAAATGATGACAACATGCAGCATTGTGAGATATACTGCAAACATTTTCATAAAGTTGTAACCTGTTGTGAAGTAAAGAGAAGATAGCTTAGAATGGGTGTCCAGTAATTTGCTTTCCCGGCTTCATTGCCAGAGGTCTGTTGGTGGACAATCTGCTCCAGAAGCCCTTTTCCGTGATTTCAGTAACTTTACCCCTGAAGACATTCAGATGAAACAGAGGATCAAACCTCAGTACAGAAGGTGACCTTGCCAGGTAGGTCGCTCCCCCACCACACAGCTCCGCCTGTGTTGTCTGCCCGCTGCTCCTGTAGGTAAGATCGCCCTCCGCTTGTGGCCCCGGTGCCCGTTTTGTCTGCTCTCCCCCTGTTTTTCCTTTCTGTGCCCCTCGCTGCCCCACTGTTGTTGTGCCCGTGATTTTGCCTGCTCTCCCCCTGTTTTTCCTTTCTGCGCCCCTCGCTGCCCCACTGTTGTTGTGCCCGTGATTTTGCCTGCTCTCCCCCTGTTTTTCCTTTCTGCGCCCCTCGCTGCCCCACTGTTGTTGTGCCCGTGATTTTGCCTGCTCTCCCCCTGTTTTTCCTTTCTGTGCCCCTCGCTGCCCCACTGCTGTTGTGCCCGTGATTTTGCCTGCTCTCCCCCTGTTTTTCCTTTCTGTGCCCCTCGCTGCCCCACTGTTGTTGTGCCCGTGATTTTGCCTGCTCTCCCCCTGTTTTTCCTTTCTGTGCCCCTCGCTGCCCCACTGTTATTGTGCCCGTGATTTTGTTGCTCTCCCCCTGTTTTTCCTTTCTGTGCCCCTCGCTGCCCCACTGTTGTTGTGCCCGTGATTTTGCCTGCTCTCCCCCTGTTTTTCCTTTCTGTGCCCCTCGCTGCCCCACTGTTGTTGTGCCCGTGATTTTGCCTGCTCTCCCCCTGTTTTTCCTTTCTGTGCCCCTCGCTGCCCCACTGTTGTTGTGCCCGTGATTTTGCCTGCTCTCCCCCTGTTTTTCCTTTCTGTGCCCCTCGCTGCCCCACTGTTATTGTGCCCGTGATTTTGTTGCTCTCCCCCTGTTTTTCCTTTCTGTGCCCCTCGCTGCCCCACTGTTGTTGTGCCCGTGATTTTGCCTGCTCTCCCCCTGTTTTTCCTTTCTGTGCCCCTCGCTGCCCCACTGTTATTGTGCCCGTGATTTTGTTGCTCTCCCCCTGTTTTTCCTTTCTGTGCCCCTCGCTGCCCCACTGTTGTTGTGCCCGTGATTTTGCCTGCTCTCCCCCTGTTTTTCCTTTCTGTGCCCCTCGCTGCCCCTCTGTTATTGTGCCCGTGATTTTGTTGCTCTCCCCCTGTTTTTCCTTTCTGTGCCCCTCGCTGCCCCACTGTTGTTGTGCCCGTGATTTTGCCTGCTCTCCCCCTGTTTTTCCTTTCTGTGCCCCTCGCTGCCCCACTGCTGTTGTGCCCGTGATTTTGCCTGCTCTCCCCCTGTTTTTCCTTTCTGTGCCCCTCGCTGCCCCACTGTTGTTGTGCCCGTGATTTTGCCTGCTCTCCCCCTGTTTTTCCTTTCTGTGCCCCTCGCTGCCCCACTGTTATTGTGCCCGTGATTTTGTTGCTCTCCCCCTGTTTTTCCTTTCTGTGCCCCTCGCTGCCCCACTGTTGTTGTGCCCGTGATTTTGCCTGCTCTCCCCCTGTTTTTCCTTTCTGTGCCCCCGCTGCCTCTCGCCACTCCCGCCGCTGCGTTCCCTGCGGCCCCGCCCCCTGACTGCCCATTCGCTGCCCCTGCCTCCCGCCTCCCAGCTGCTCCTCCCTCCCACCTCCCCATAAATGGCGGCCGCTGCACGCTGAAGAGAGCGACCCTTGACCTTGCCAGGTAGGTCGCTCCCCCACCACACAGCTCCGCCTGTGTTGTCTGCCCGCTGCTCCTGTAGGTAAGATCGCCCTCCGCTTGTGGCCCCGGTGCCCGTTTTGTCTGCTCTCCCCCTGTTTTTCCTTTCTGTGCCCCTCGCTGCCCCACTGTTGTTGTGCCCGTGATTTTGCCTGCTCTCCCCCTGTTTTTCCTTTCTGTGCCCCTCGCTGCCCCACTGTTGTTGTGCCCGTGATTTTGCCTGCTCTCCCCCTGTTTTTCCTTTCTGCGCCCCTCGCTGCCCCACTGTTGTTGTGCCCGTGATTTTGCCTGCTCTCCCCCTGTTTTTCCTTTCTGTGCCCCTCGCTGCCCCACTGCTGTTGTGCCCGTGATTTTGCCTGCTCTCCCCCTGTTTTTCCTTTCTGTGCCCCTCGCTGCCCCACTGTTGTTGTGCCCGTGATTTTGCCTGCTCTCCCCCTGTTTTTCCTTTCTGTGCCCCTCGCTGCCCCACTGTTATTGTGCCCGTGATTTTGTTGCTCTCCCCTGTTTTTCCTTTCTGTGCCCCTCGCTGCCCCACTGTTGTTGTGCCCGTGATTTTGCCTGCTCTCCCCCTGTTTTTCCTTTCTGTGCCCCTCGCTGCCCCACTGTTGTTGTGCCCGTGATTTTGCCTGCTCTCCCCCTGTTTTTCCTTTCTGTGCCCCTCGCTGCCCCACTGTTGTTGTGCCCGTGATTTTGCCTTCTCTCCCCCTGTTTTTCCTTTCTGTGCCCCTCGCTGCCCCACTGTTATTGTGCCCGTGATTTTGTTGCTCTCCCCCTGTTTTCCTTTCTGTGCCCCTCGCTGCCCCACTGTTGTTGTGCCCGTGATTTTGCCTGCTCTCCCCCTGTTTTTCCTTTCTGTGCCCCTCGCTGCCCCACTGTTATTGTGCCCGTGATTTTGTTGCTCTCCCCCTGTTTTTCCTTTCTGTGCCCCTCGCTGCCCCACTGTTGTTGTGCCCGTGATTTTGCCTGCTCTCCCCCTGTTTTTCCTTTCTGTGCCCCTCGCTGCCCCACTGTTGTTGTGCCCGTGATTTTGCCTGCTCTCCCCCTGTTTTTCCTTTCTGTGCCCCTCGCTGCCCCACTGTTGTTGTGCCCGTGATTTTGCCTGCTCTCCCCCTGTTTTTCCTTTCTGTGCCCCTCGCTGCCCCACTGTTATTGTGCCCGTGATTTTGCCTGCTCTCCCCCTGTTTTCCTTTCTGTGCCCCCGCTGCCTCTCGCCACTCCCGCCGCTGCGTTCCCTGCGGCCCCGCCCCCTGACTGCCCATTCGCTGCCCCTGCCTCCCGCCTCCCAGCTGCTCCTCCCTCCCACCTCCCCATAAATGGCGGCCGCTGCCGCGCCGCGCAGCGGGCGTGCGCAGCGGGCGCGCCGCTGGCGCGCCGAAGGCGCGCCTAAGGCAAGCCCGTCTGCGCCCGTCCGCGACTGGACCGCGCCCAGCGCCAGAACCCCTGGAACCCACCAACGCAACACTACTCGACGGACCTACGACGCCGCCACACTCACCGCACTCAATGCCGGCCGGAACCCTGCCTGCTACCGAGCCTCACCGAGACGCACCCACGGACCCTTCGCCTGCCAAGCCTGCCGATTCACCTGCCCCCGGACGTGCACCACCTCCGCCAAGTCGAGCAACAGCAGCAACCACCTGAAATGCATCCTGCTGAACACCCGCTCCGTCCACAGGCACGCCGTGGAACTCTGGGACCTGCTCGACGCAACAGCACCGGACATCGCCTTCCTCACCGAGACCTGGATGAACGCCTCCTCAGCGCCTGACATCGCCATAGCCATCCCGGATGGATACAAGATCACCCGGAAGGACCGCGTCAACCAGACGGGAGGAGGCATCGCCATCGTACACAAGAACACCATCCGCATCTCGACTAACTCCGACGAGACCTTCTCCGCCGCCGAACACCTACACTTCCAGATACACACTGACCCCAAGACCACCCTCCGAGGCACCCTCATCTACAGACCCCCGGGACCACGCACACTATTCAGCGAAGACATCGCAGACTTCATCAGCCCGCACGCCATGCCCTCAGCCGACTACATCCTCCTAGGGGACCTCAACTTCCACCTGGAGAACAACAACGACAGAAACACCACCGCCCTGCTGGACAACCTCGCCAACCTCGGACTCAAGCAACTGGTGAACACGCCCACCCACTACGCCGGCCACACGCTTGGCCCGTCTTCTCGTCCAGCAAGCACATCTCCTTCAGCCACGCCACCGGACTCCACTGGACCGACCACAGCTGCGTCCACTTCAGCTTCAGAAAGACTGCGACCCACCACCACCCGCAACAGGCTCCCGCCGGAGCTGGAGCAAGATCACCGCCGAGCAGCTCACCGCCTCCCTCAGCCAGAACACACCCACCAACACAACGGACCCAAACGAAGCAGCCAGCAACCTCGCCAAGTGGCTGACCGCCTGCGCCGACGACCTCGCACCACTAAAAAACCCTCCCAGCAGACCCGGAAGCAAGAAAACCCATTGGTTCACCAACGAACTCAAGGAATCCAAGAAGAACTGCCGCACTCTCGAGAAAACCTGGCGACTCGACCAGACCACAGACAACAGGACCGCCCTCAAGCACGCCACCCGCAAACACCACCAGCTGATCCGTGCCACCAAGAAGTCGGCACTCAAAGAACGACTGGACAACAACGCCCATGACAGCAAGGAACTTTTCAGCATCGTCAAAGAGTTCTCCAACCCCAGCGCCGGAAACAACGACATCACCCCCTCGCAAGACCTCTGCAACTCACTCTCCGCGTTCTTCCACCGCAAGATCACCGACATACACAACAGCTTCGACGCACAAACAACGCACCCTACCGCCGAACCAACGCCCGCCACCACCACCCTCTGCAACTGGACCCCGATCAGCACCGAAGACACCACCCGCACGATGAACTCCATCCACTCCGGATCACCAACCGACCCCTGCCCACACCACGTCTTCAACAAAGCCGACGCCACCATCGCACCCCATCTCCGGGACATCATCAACTCCTCCTTCCACACCGCCACCTTCCCGGAGAGCTGGAAGCACGCCGAGCTTACCGCCCTCCTGAAGAAACCAACGGCAGACCCCACCGACCTCAAGAACTACCGTCCCATCTCGCTCCTTCCGTTTCCGGCCAAAGTCATCGAGAAGACCGTCAACAGACAGCTTGCCGCCTTCCTCGAGACAAATGGATCCCTCGACCCCTCGCAGTCCGGGTTTCGGGCCAACCACAGCACCGAGACCGCCCTTATCGCAGCCACCGACGACATCAGAACCCTAACCGACAACGGGGAAACAGCTGCCCTCATCCTCTTGGACCTCTCTGCGGCGTTCGACACCGTCTGCCACCGCACCCTAGTGAAGCGCCTCAGCAACATCGGAATCCGAGAGAAAGCACTGGAATGGATCATCTCGTTCCTCGCCGGAAGAACCCAGAGAGTCCGCCTCCCCCGTTCAGATCCGAAGCCACCGAAGTCATCTGCGGCGTTCCACAAGGATCCTCACTCAGCCCAACCCTCTTCAACGTCTACATGAGCCCCCTCGCAGCCATCGCACGCCGACACAACCTCAACATCATCTCCTACGCCGACGACACCCAGCTGATCCTCTCCCTCACCAACGACCCCACCACCGCCAGAGCCAACCTACACGACGGGATGAGAGACGTCGCCGACTGGATGAGGAACAGCCGCCTTAAACTGAACTCAGACAAGACGGAAGTCCTCATCCTGGGCTCATCACCCTCCGCCTGGGACGACTCCTGGTGGCCCCCGGCCCCTGGGCACCGCGCCCAAGCCAACGGACCACGCACGCAACCTGGGCTTCATCCTGGACTCCTCCCTGTCGATGACCAGACAAGTCAACGCCGTCTCATCTTCATGCTTCAACACCCTGCGCATGCTCCGCAAGATCTTCAGATGGATCCCCACTGAAACCAGGAAGACCGTCACCCAGGCACTCGTCACCAGCCGACTGGACTATGGGAACACCCTCTACGCCGGAACCACAGCCAAACTTCAAAAGAGACTCCAGCGCATCCAGAACGCCTCCGCACGACTCATCCTGGACATCCCCCGACACAGCCACATCACCGCGCACCTGAAAGACCTGCACTGGCTCCCCGTCAGCAAGAGAATCACGTTCAGACTCCTCACCCACGCACACAAGGCCCTCCACGACCTGGGCCCAAAGTACCTCAACGACCGCATGACCTTCTACACGCCCACACGCCAGCTACGATCAACCAGCCACGCCCTCGCCACCGTACCACGCATCCGCAGAACCACCGCCGGAGGAAGATCCTTCTCCTACCTGGCAGCCAAGACCTGGAACTCCCTCCCCACTCACCTTCGGCGAACCCAGGACCATCTCTCCTTCAGGAAGCAGCTCAAGACCTGGCTGTTCGAGCAGTAACTTACCCCCTCCCCCAGCGCCTTGAGACCCTCCCGGGTGAGTAGCGCGCTCTATAAATGCCGTGATTGATTGATTGATTGATTGATTGACCTAGTGTTGCAGTCTTCCCAACAATCAGGCAGTGGTATACAACTTCCAAATCATCTTTGGAGCACATTTATCAAAAATCTATGCTCACTAATAAATTCGATTTTTTACATATATTACAATAGAGCACAGATGATTGTTCTAATGCTTTCCAAAGTTAACTTAAAAAAATATAAATTCTATTCCTAAACTGACCATGTGTGTAGAATAATGCAGCCTATACTGTGAGAAAGCACTTTGAAACCTTTCACCAATAGAAATGCTAACATCATATTTAGGAGGCCTCACGTTTACACGTTATACAACCAGGCCTTGTAGGTTCCAAGGCCTTCTTATAGCTGACTTAGGTAATGTCAAAAAGAGACTTTTCAAGATGTCAGAAAAATTACTTTAGCATGTGCTGACGTTCCAATAGTGATTACCCAATTATTCATCATATTTGGCACTGGCAATTGTTTAACAGGCTCACAGTGCTTTGAGTGCAAAATGCCAGCGATTCTAGTGCCAATATGGGAAGACCATTCAAAAAGTCTTGTTTTCCTGAAAGGGGCATTAAGGTAAATGAATAGGTTCTCATAAACCTTGCACCACATGTTCTAAATAAATGCCACCTATTCACCCCAAAACACTCCACCTTCAAATAGCTCCTCATGCTGTGTTTGTTCGCATCTGGTTAAACAGGGCCAGTATGTAAACTTAGAGCCTTTCTAATGCCAAAGCATTAACCAATGCTTACTTCCAAACTGCTGTGGATCTCTAAGTCATTTGAATCTGATTATATATGTTAGCTCAGTAGGAAAAGTAGTAGGAAAGTCAGTAGGTAAATCACAGTGAGTTTGTTTTAATTGGTGAGAATGTATAAACAGATGTAGTGAGTAGAGTAGCAAGCGTTTTCAGATAAAGGTTATCTTGAAAGAGACGTTTGATGTGAATTCCATGGCTGATAGCAAAGAATATGTGATAAAATGGTGTGGCATGGAGAATAACTTGTTGATTATACATGCAAGAAATTAAGGGCGAAGTTGGAATTAAATATTAGTGTTAGACCTATCAGCCTTAGGGTTGCCTTCCACAAACTTTTTGCCTTACTCCTCCGGCTTTTGCTGAATTTGTTTTTGTTGGCCTGAGGACTCCACATACTTTACCATTGCTAACCAATGCTAAAGTGCTTGCGCTGTCTCCTTAAAACATGGTTGGATTGGCTTACACAACCCCTACTAAAGTAGTACTACATGTTCCCTGGGCCTGTAAATTAAATTCTGCTAGGGGGCGTGCAGCAATGATTGTGCCACCCACTTAAGTGCCCAGTTAGGCGTGTGTGCAGTTTTAAACTGCCATTCCCCAGTAACAAGATATATCTCTTGCCAGGCCCAGATCTACCTTTTTAGTACATATAAGTCACCTATAGAGTAGGCCCTACACATCCCAGGAGGCAGGGTGCAGTGTACTTAAAGCGTTGGACATGTATGTTTAAGTTTTACATGTCCTGGCAGTAAAAATATCGTAAAATCGTTTTTCACTACTGTGAGGCCTAGCTCTACCGTAGGATAACATTGGGTCCCCTTTTATTTAATAAGTGGAGACTTTCAATTGGGAGCAGATAGGAATATTGAGTTTGGTGCCTAAAGAGTTGTAATTTAAAACCCTCTTTAAAGGGAAAGTTAAATTTTAAGCCACAATTCTGAAAATGTCACTTTTAGGAAGTTGTCATTTTCTTGTCCTAACCATTGAGTGCCTGCAATATGTATCATGGGTCTCATGACTGGGTGTAGGTAGCAGTTTGTCTTTGTGTATTGATCCCAGACAGTGATACATAGGGAGAATAGATATTGGCAGGAAGGACCATCTCTAACATGACAGTGGGCAGACCTGTTATCTTCCACACTTGCACATTACAAAGCCTCTGCTGAGCACATTCACAAACAGTTTGGCACTAGTCTTATGTGACCCCAGACAAGCCAGGGCTAGAGCAGGGAGACAAGAAATTCCAAACGTCTCTGGGGTTGAAAGCTTCTACAAACTTTTCTTACTTCAATGTGGGTACCAGGTATAAATATTGGACCCTCCGACCCAACTCTTCAGCACACTTCTGGACCTTTAGAAGACTTAGAAGGACTGTTGTGCTGCTCTACAAGAAGCACTGCTACTCTGCTGCTTTGCCGCCCTGCTGCCCTGTTTCGAGTGAAAAGGATTAGACCTTGAGCTCAGGAACCCTATAGTGATTTCAAGCACTCACTAGCTTGACTTCTGATCAGAGCCTCAGGGACGGAAAAGTTTCCAACCTCCTTGACCCCAGCTCCTGGACTCTGCCAGCTGTGAGTCTTGCCCCCCAAGTGGTGCCACTGCAGTCCTACACCCTTGAAAGTGGGCCCAAAGGTGCTCTGCAAGCCCAGCTGTGGTCCCCACAGACTTGACGCAGTGTGACACATCGCACTGCAGTTCCTCAGTACCTCTGCTGCCCAGCACATCTTGACGCAGGACAACGCATTGCAGCCCCGCAGCTCCTTAGAACTGCTGTTGCATGATGCATCTCAGCGCAAGACCTCACATTGCAGACCCACAGCTGATCAGAACTACCGCTGCCCGACTCATGCTCTGCACTGGGCCTGACAACGATCTGCAATCCTGATTTATAGTACTTTGTTCAAAGGGCCTAACTTGGTCCCTATATCCGGCACACGCTCCATTGCAGTCAGCTTGAACTTGTGACTTTGTCCTGGTCCGGTACAACCAGATAACCATAGTTGTCGCTACGTGCCTTTTAGCACTATTTTCAGTTAAATCTTTCAAATTGCATATCTCTGGTTTTACTAATTGGATTTTTGCCACTTTGGTCTCAAAAAATGTATTAAATTCCACTCTGTTTCGCTAAATTGGTGTGGGATTTTTCTTGTGGTGTATTTGCACATTATTACTGTTTGAGGAAGTGCATAAATAATTTACACATTGCCTCTAAGTGACGCCTGAGTGCTTTGTGCCAAGCTACCAGAGGGATAAGCACAGGTTATTTTTGGGTTTGCTTGTGTTTCACCCTGACAGGAATTGTCGCTCTTGCTTGAGAAGGGTTTAACCCCGCTCAACCAGTAACCCGATTTCCTACATTGGTGTTCAGCGGTGAGAATTGGACTTCTTTTTTCAGTGCCAGACAGTGATTCTGTGTTATACTAAAAATCCATATAAATAATTGGAGACCAATAAGAATTTTTTATAATTCTCCTTGATCGGCCCTTTTTACATTTTCTAAAATTCACTTTCATTCTACCTGACTATCTGTGCCTTTGACTACACCTGAAAGGATGTAGCATGAGCTAAGCTTGACAACATGGTTATCTACAACGTGGCTGAGCTCAAGGAATTCTGTAGAGAGAGGTGGTTTCCAGCCTAGAGAAATACCAGGAAACTCGAAATCCAGGAGGCTCTGGGGTCCTGGCCAGAGTCTTATCAAGTACTGCCAACAGTGGATGAGAAGGATGATGAGGAGGATATGGAAGGGCAAGGAGTGGAGAGGATCTGAGTGCAGGTCTTGAATTGTAGCACACAGGGGAGGAGGATAACCTGTCGCCTGAATTGGAACTACCTGCCAGAGTGGGAAGCAGTGGGTCTTCATAAGACCTATTCCCTGAGGAGCTGGCAGTCAGGAAGGCAGAGAGAAGGTTTGAACTGCAGATGGTAAAACTCAAGATGGAGGAGAGACTATCCTTAGATTGCCTGCTCATGAAAGGAATCTCAAAGAGCTGGACATAAGACCTAGGCAATCAAGCAAGCATGGTGGCAGCATACCAGCAGTGCCTGAAGGGTACACAAAGGTTCACATACCCAAAGATCTGGTGCCCAGATATTTGGTAGGGGCTGACATTAGGAAGTGGTTTTCCACCTATGAGCTGGCCCATAATATTGCATAGGGTCCCAGATACTTTTTGGGGGCATCACTTTGGAAACACATTCCTACAGTAGGGAAGGATACCTTGCTTACACTGGTGGCGGGGGGCCAGATAAAGTACACTCCAATGAAAACAACCCTTGCCACCAAGTTTGGACTCATCCCAGAGAAGTCCGGCATTAGCTTCAGGGATGGTTAAAAGTTGCATAAACCATCTTGGGTGGATTTTCTTGATTACGCCAGCAAGGCACTGAATGGTTGGGTGCGCGTCAGCACCAGAGTGTCCAAAAAGGTACCATGGGTATCGCCAGAAGGGTGGGCAGGGGTCCCACCAGAAGAAATAGGGGATAGAAAAACTAAAAAATGGGGAGTTCCCTAAACACCCCCAAAATAATGCCCAAGGAAACAACAGTAAGCAGCCCCAGTCTGAGCTTAAAAGAAATGGGTTTTATGACAAAAAGACAAGGAGGTACATTCCTCAGTGTAATGAGTGTTACAAATTCAGACACTTCAAGGGCGACATCAAATGTCCAAAGAGGCCACAATCCCCCACCAGTGGGCAGATATCTTGGTTGAAGAGAGTGTGGTGCTGGGGAGGGTGCAGCCCTTGTTAGATTCGGGAAGAAGACAGAGATTGTCTTAATACCTTAGTGTCCATAAGGCATAGAGAGATAGTACCAATAGCCCATATGCCTTACAATACTTCTAAGTTTAGGCAATGAGTCACCATCAATGGGTACAGGGTAGAGGATCTGTGAGACACAGGAACCAGTTAGACTACTGGGAGATGTCATCTGGTGTCTTCAGAGCAGGTCCTCCCTAATACATTCCATCAGGTCATAGTCGCAGGCAACTGTGAGAGTCACTGCTCAGTGGCTTTGGTTCCATTTGAGTGGGGGAGTCTCAGGTTCTCTAATGGTATCTGTGAGGTCTACCATCCCTGTAGATTGTCTGTTAGGAAACAACCTAGAGTCTTCTGTCTGGAAGGAAATGGAGCTAAGGCCACATCTAGAGATTTTAGGCTTGCTTCAATAGGTCTGTATGGCCACAAGGTCTAGGGCTGCCCAAGAGGAGAGTCAAGGAATTCTGGAGCCTAGAAGATTGGCGCAGGTAACATCCAAGGAGAGGAAGGAGGAAGAGCAAGAGGCATGGGAAATCAGCCCCTGAAGTTCCCCCAGTCCAAGTTAACAGTGCGCCTGAGGAAGCCACCTCTGAGCCTAGCGTACCCGCTTGAGCTTACTGGATGGCAAGCTGAGGGTAGGCCACAAGGGAGAAATTTGGCAAGGTGAAGAAAGAGTGGTCAACTCTAGAGGGCCTGAGGCGGAAAGCTGTGGCCCAGGCAGGGGGTAATACTTCTGGAGATCACCTTACCTATTGGGAGAATGACCCCTTATACAGTAAACCTTAGGTTCCCTGACCTGGGCAGCCCATTTTCTGGTAGTTACCCAGCATTACAGGGACTTCCTACTGGTGTTTGCTCATGACATTCCCTTGGCAGGGCATGTGGGCAGGACAAGACCTGTCCCAGGTTTGTCTCCCACTTTTATTGACCCTGGATGAAGACAGCCTCAGACACATTCTACAGGTCCTGTCCCACCTGCCAGGTCAGCGGGAAAGCAGGGAAAAAGCTGTAGGCTCTCCTGGTTTCCTTACCTGTCGTTGGCACTCCCTTTGAGAAGTTGGGCATCGATATTGTTGGTCACTTGGACCCCAGGGAAGACTTAGGCAACAGGTTCATTCTGGTCTTGGTGGACCACAACGCACTGTAACCAGAGGCCATCCCTTTGAGGTCGGTGAAAGCACCTGTGGTAGTTAGTGCCCTGATGGGGATTTTTACCTGTGAAGGGTTCCCCAAGAAAGTGGTGTCTCACAAAGGCACCAACTTCATGTCAGCGTACATGAAGTCTGTGGTAAGAGTGTGGGGTAACTTACAAGTTCTCCGCACCCTACCACCATCAAACCAACATGCTTGTTGAGAGATTCAATAAGACCTGAAGGGCATGATAATGGGCCTGCCTGAGTCCATGAGGTGGAAGTGGGACGTCCTCTTGCCATGCCTACTCTTTGCGTACAGGAAGGTGTCACAGAACGGTGTTGGGTTAAGCTCATTTGCGCTCCTCTATGGAGATCCTGTTAGGGCACCTCTCAGCCGTGTGAGGGAGGGGTGAGAACAAGCTCCAAGGAAATTCCTTCAAGGAAGTTGTCAGCTACAATCTTAAGGCCAGTCAAGAAGTAATGAAACTCTGGTATAGCCAGAAGGCCACTCTGGTGTTGTTTCTGCCTGGCCAGAAGGTGTGGGCAACCGAGCCTGTGAAGTCTAGAGATCTCCTAGATCATTGGACAGGCCCTTTTGAGATGAAGGAGTGGAAGGGAGATGCCACATACCTAATGGATCTCAAGACCCCTAGAAACCCCTTAAGGGTTCTCCACATCAACCACCTCAAACCACACTTTCAAGGGTCTGAAGTCACCATGCTCCTGGTGACAGATGACGGAGTGAAAGAGGAGAGTGAACCTCTCCCTGAACGCCAGTCTACCCAGGTGCATGATGGGTCAGTAGAGGGTTTTGACCTCTCCCCTTTTCTGATCCTAGAAAAGCAGAGTGACTGACACCAGTTCATGAATCAAGCAATTAGTCATTTATATAGCCTGGCAAATCACATGTGAGGGTCTCAAGGCGCTGGGGTTGCTGGCTGCTGCGAGGTGATCTTGTTCATTTGAACAGCCAGCTTTTGAGTTCACTTCTAAATTTCTGGAGCGATGAGGCGGTCCTGAGGTGTAGGGGTAGGTTTTTCCAAGCTTAGGCCACTAGAAATGAGAAAGAGTGTCCTCCGTTGTTGGCTCGACTGATCCAGGGGACGTCTGAGAGGAAGAGGAAGATGGATCATAGATGTCTGGTCGGTTGGTCGACAGTCAGGCGTTTGTTGATGTAAGCTGGTCCTTCTTTGTGCAGGGCTTCTTGAACTGGCATATCTTCTGGCTTGGAAGTTAGCGTAGCTTCTTAAGGTGCAATGTTATGTGTGTCCATCTGGGGAGGTCAAGGATGAGTCTTGCCGCTCAGGTAGTTTTCTGTTCTGTTCTCCTTCATCCCTGGACTCACACACTTGTGTACCAATGACACTGATACTGGGGATAGTATGCCTGTTAAGAATAGAATTTCCAGGGTTGTCAGACAAGGTGAGGGTTACCATCAAGGAGGACGTCTCCAAGATGCTGGCAGTAAGGGTGATTGAGCCCTCCTGCAGTCCCTGGTACACCCCAGTAGGGCTGGTACCCAAGGCTGCCCACAGGGTGCCACTCCAGAACTTAGGTTCTGTGTGGACTACAGGGGACTCAATTCAGTCACCAAGAGTGTCACTCACCCCATCATTCAAACTGATGAGCTCCTAGACGGGCTGGTTGCTGCCAAATTTCTCAGTATTTTTTATCTTACATTCGGGTACTGGCAGATCGCTCTGAATGATGAGGCAAGGAAATGTCTACATTCTTCACCTCATAGGGACACTTCCAATTCAGGGTGATGCCCTTTCATTTTAAGAATGCCCCTACTAACTTCCAGAGATTGGTGAATAAGGCCCTGGCTGGAAAGGAGGGATCTGTGCTGCCTAACTAGATGACATATCTGTCTTCAGTTCCAGCTGGGCAGAACTCCTGTACTAACTGCAGGAGGTAGTTGCAGTCCTGCAGCAGGCAGGCCTCACTATCAAGGCCAGTAAATGCCAGATAGGGCAGCATACTGTGCTGTATCTGGGCCACGTGGTTGGCAGGGACTAGGTGCAGCCCCTTCTGGCAAAGATTTAGAGTATCCTGGCCTTGCAACCCCCCAAAACATAGACGGAAATGAGGGCCTTCTTGGGTTTCACCAGATAGTACAGAAGATTTATTAAGGATTGTAAGAAATTGGGTCACAGGTGGAGGAGGGGAGAAACTCTACTCATGCAACAACCACAATCCGTGTCATGGTGAAGCCACAAGCAAACCCCAGATATGCAAGTTTTAAGAGTTTAGTGAATATAGTGTGAAAAAGCACAATGCACCAACTGTGGTTATCTGGTTATGCTGGACCAGGACAAAGTCATAAGTTCAGGCCCACCACAATGGAGGGTGGGCCAGCTTTAGGGACACAGTTAGGCCCACTGAAAAAGAGTGCCTTAAGTCCTGATTGCGGAGCACTACAAGGTCCTGTGTGAAGGAAGTGTCATGCAGTCGAGGTGATGTGAGGTCCTGGTCAGAGATGCATCATGCAGCGTTGGTTCTGAGGAGCTACGAGGCTGTGATGTGAGGTCCTGCACTGTCATGGAGGAGGTCATCCATGAGAGCAGCTGGTTCCGAAGAAGCTGTGGGGCTTGCAGTATGAAGTCCTGCACTGTTGTTGAGGCTGCTGTTTGTTGAGAAGTTTGCCTGCCTCAGACATGCATCGCATAGCAGCAGGTCTGATGAGGCTTCAGGCTGCGAGGGCAATGTGAAGTCCTTACATCAGGAATGTCCACACAGCAGAGGTGATAAGTCTATTCTGATCGTGGTTGCACCGTGCAGCAAAGGACATGCATTGGTTCTGCTGCGTCCATAGATGGGCTTGCAGAGCAGCTTTGGGACTACTTAAAAAGGTCCAGGACTGAGGTGGCAACACTTGGCAAGGTAAGACTCACAGTTGCAAGCCCAGGTGCTGATAACAAGAGATTAGTACTTGGAGTCACTCTTGTGGTCCTGGGTACAGGTTGCAGGTCCAGTCCTTCTCAATAAGGGAAGGGGGCACCGGGGCATATATGTATATATATATATATATATATATATATATTCACTGAAAAAACCATAGGTTTCAGACACGTTATAGTTAGAAATTAGCATTTAAAAAACCTTTGAAATTCACTTAAAAAACCATAGGTTTTAGGGACAGTTATAGTTAGTTGGACATTTCACTCGTACAAAACCATAGAAATTCCCCGTTATAGTTAGTTCAGCTAACTATAACTCGCAAATATGTATATATATATATATATATATATCCGAAAAAAGAACCAAGTTGCCTTGCATGGAAACGCCTGCTCAGTTGAGAATTTCACCTTAGTTTAATTGTGGGCAGCAAACATGTCGTGCTCTCCCTGCCAACAGATTTGCCAAACATGTTTCGGGCCGACGGCCCTTGATCACTGGCAGCATTCAAAGTTCAGGCAGCTGTATCGACTTTCGGCGTTTCCATGCAAGGCAACTTGGTTCTTTTTTCGGATATGAATTGCGGCGAGCCTCGCCGCGGAGACGCCCCGCCACGTATCCAGTGGACCTGTAGTGCCAGGAAGAGTGGCGCTATGTGGAGTTGTGAATACCAGTTTCTGTGGGTCAAGGTAATAGTGGACAACGCTGTGTTCCCCTGCCACAGGACCCACTTGGGGACAATTGTTTGGCACAAAGTACTGTACAGCACCCATTTAGTTTTTGAAAGACTACTTACCCCAGAATGCATTGGCAAATGAGAAGTCCCATTAGGGCGGGTTTACGGTATTAAAGTCGATACAGCTGCCTGAACTTTGAATGCTGCCAGTGATCAAGGGCCGTCGGCCCGAAACATGTTTGGCAAATCTGTTGGCAGGGAGAGCACGACATGTTTGCTGCCCACAATTAAACTAAGGTGAAATTCTCAACTGAGCAGGCGTTTCCATGCAAGGCAACTTGGTTCTTTTTTCGGATATGAATTGCGGCGAGCCTCGCCGCGGAGACGCCCCGCCACGTATCCAGTGGACCTGTAGTGCCAGGAAGAGTGGCGCTACGTGGAGTTGTGAATACCAGTTTCTGTGGGTCAAGGTAATAGTGGACAACGCTGTGTTCCCCTGCCACAGGACCCACTTGGGGACAATTGTTAGGCACAAAGTACTGTACAGCACCCATTTGGTTTTTGAAAGACTACTTACCCCAGAATGCATTGGCAAATGAGAAGTCCCATTAGGGCGGGGTTACGGTATTAAAGTCGATACAGCTGCCTGAACTTTGAATGCTGCCAGTGATCAAGGGCCGTCGGCCCGAAACATGTTTGGCAAATCTGTTGGCAGGGAGAGCACGACATGTTTGCTGCCCACAATTAAACTAAGGTGAAATTCTCAACTGAGCAGGCGTTTCCATGCAAGGCAACTTGGTTCTTTTTCGGATATGAATTGCGGCGAGCCTCGCCGCGGAGACGCCCCGCCACGTATCCAGTGGACCTGTAGTGCCAGGAAGAGTGGCGCTACGTGGAGTTGTGAATACCAGTTTCTGTGGGTCAAGGTAATAGTGGACAACGCTGTGTTCCCCTGCCACAGGACCCACTTGGGGACAATTGTTAGGCACAAAGTACTGTACAGCACCCATTTGGTTTTTGAAAGACTACTTACCCCAGAATGCATTGGCAAATGAGAAGTCCCATTAGGGCGGGGTTACGGTATTAAAGTCGATACAGCTGCCTGAACTTTGAATGCTGCCAGTGATCAAGGGCCGTCGGCCCGAAACATGTTTGGCAAATCTGTTGGCAGGGAGAGCACGACATGTTTGCTGCCCACAATTAAACTAAGGTGAAATTCTCAACTGAGCAGGCGTTTCCATGCAAGGCAACTTGGTTCTTTTTTCGGATATGAATTGCGGCGAGCCTCGCCGCGGAGACGCCCCGCCACGTATCCAGTGGACCTGTAGTGCCAGGAAGAGTGGCGCTACGTGGAGTTGTGAATACCAGTTTCTGTGGGTCAAGGTAATAGTGGACAACGCTGTGTTCCCCTGCCACAGGACCCACTTGGGGACAATTGTTAGGCACAAAGTACTGTACAGCACCCATTTGGTTTTTGAAAGACTACTTACCCCAGAATGCATTGGCAAATGAGAAGTCCCATTAGGGCGGGGTTACGGTATTAAAGTCGATACAGCTGCCTGAACTTTGAATGCTGCCAGTGATCAAGGGCCGTCGGCCCGAAACATGTTTGGCAAATCTGTTGGCAGGGAGAGCACGACATGTTTGCTGCCCACAATTAAACTAAGGTGAAATTCTCAACTGAGCAGGCGTTTCCATGCAAGGCAACTTGGTTCTTTTTTCGGATATGAATTGCGGCGAGACTCGCCGCGGAGACGCCCCGCCACGTATCCAGTGGACCTGTAGTGCCAGGAAGAGTGGCGTTACGTGGAGTTGTGAATACCAGTTTCTGTGGGTCAAGGTAATAGTGGACAACGCTGTGTTCCCCTGCCACAGGACCCACTTGGGGACAATTGTTAGGCACAAAGTACTGTACAGCACCCATTTGGTTTTTGAAAGACTACTTACCCCAGAATGCATTGGCAAATGAGAAGTCCCATTAGGGCGGGGTTACGGTATTAAAGTCGATACAGCTGCCTGAACTTTGAATGCTGCCAGTGATCAGGGCCGTCGGCCCGAAACATGTTTGGCAAATCTGTTGGCAGGGAGAGGACAACATGTTTGCTGCCCACAATTAAACTAAGGTGAAATTCTCAACTGAGCAGGCGTTTACATGCAAGGCAACTTGTTTCTTTTTTCGGATATGAATTTGCGGCGAGTCTCGCCGCGGAGACGCCCGCCACGTATCCAGTGGACCTGTAGTGCCAGAAAGAGTGGCGCTACGTGGAGTTGTGAATACCAGTTTCTGTGGGTCAAGGTAATAGTGGACAACGCTGTTTTCCCCTGCCACAGGACCCACTTGGGGACAATTGTTAGGCACAAAGTACTGTACAGCACCCATTTGGTTTTTGAAAGACTACTTACCCCAGAATGCATTGGCAAATGAGAAGTCCCATTAGGGCGGGGTTACGGTATTAAAGTCGATACAGCTGCCTGAACTTTGAATGCTGCCAGTGATCAAAGGCCGTCGGCCCGAAACATGTTTGGCAAATCTGTTGGCAGGGAGAGCACGACATGTTTGCTGCCCACAATTAAACTAAGGTGAAATTCTCAACTGAGCAGGCGTTTCCATGCAAGGCAACTTGGTTCTTTTTTCGGATATGAATTGCGGCGAGCCTCGCCGCGGAGACGCCCCTACCACGTATCCAGTGGACCTGTGGTGCCAGGAAGAGTGGCGCTACGTGGAGTTGTGAATACCAGTTTCTGTGGGTCAAGGTAATAGTGGACAACGCTGTGTTCCCCTGCCACAGGACCCACTTGGGGACAATTGTTAGGCACAAAGTACTGAACAGCACCCATTTGGTTTTTGAAAGACTACTTACCCCAGAATGCATTGGCAAATGAGAAGTCCCATTAGGGCGGGGTTACGGTATTAAAGTCGATACAGCTGCCTGAACTTTGAATGCTGCCAGTGATCAAGGGCCGTCGGCCCGAAACATGTTTGGCAAATCTGTTGGCAGGGAGAGCACGACATGTTTGCTGCCCACAATTAAACTAAGGTGAAATTCTCAACTGAGCAGGCGTTTCCATGCAAGGCAACTTGGTTCTTTTTCGGATATGAATTGCGGCGAGCCTCGCCGCGGAGACGCCCCGCCACGTATCCAGTGGACCTGTAGTGCCAGGAAGAGTGGCGCTACGTGGAGTTGTGAATACCAGTTTCTGTGGGTCAAGGTAATAGTGGACAACGCTGTGTTCCCCTGCCACAGGACCCACTTGGGGACAATTGTTAGGCACAAAGTACTGTACAGCACCCATTTGGTTTTTGAAAGACTACTTACCCCAGAATGCATTGGCAAATGAGAAGTCCCATTAGGGCGGGGTTACGGTATTAAAGTCGATACAGCTGCCTGAACTTTGAATGCTGCCAGTGATCAAGGGCCGTCGGCCCGAAACATGTTTGGCAAATCTGTTGGCAGGGAGAGCACGACATGTTTGCTGCCCACAATTAAACTAAGGTGAAATTCTCAACTGAGCAGGCGTTTCCATGCAAGGCAACTTGGTTCTTTTTCGGATATGAATTGCGGCGAGCCTCGCCGCGGAGACGCCCCGCCACGTATCCAGTGGACCTGTAGTGCCAGGAAGAGTGGCGCTACGTGGAGTTGTGAATACCAGTTTCTGTGGGTCAAGGTAATAGTGGACAACGCTGTGTTCCCCTGCCACAGGACCCACTTGGGGACAATTGTTAGGCACAAAGTACTGTACAGCACCCATTTGGTTTTTGAAAGACTACTTACCCCAGAATGCATTGGCAAATGAGAAGTCCCATTAGGGCGGGGTTACGGTATTAAAGTCGATACAGCTGCCTGAACTTTGAATGCTGCCAGTGATCAAGGGCCGTCGGCCCGAAACATGTTTGGCAAATCTGTTGGCAGGGAGAGCACGACATGTTTGCTGCCCACAATTAAACTAAGGTGAAATTCTCAACTGAGCAGGCGTTTCCATGCAAGGCAACTTGGTTCTTTTTCGGATATGAATTGCGGCGAGCCTCGCCGCGGAGACGCCCCGCCACGTATCCAGTGGACCTGTAGTGCCAGGAAGAGTGGCGCTACGTGGAGTTGTGAATACCAGTTTCTGTGGGTCAAGGTAATAGTGGACAACGCTGTGTTCCCCTGCCACAGGACCCACTTGGGGACAATTGTTAGGCACAAAGTACTGTACAGCACCCATTTGGTTTTTGAAAGACTACTTACCCCAGAATGCATTGGCAAATGAGAAGTCCCATTAGGGCGGGGTTACGGTATTAAAGTCGATACAGCTGCCTGAACTTTGAATGCTGCCAGTGATCAAGGGCCGTCGGCCCGAAACATGTTTGGCAAATCTGTTGGCAGGGAGAGCACGACATGTTTGCTGCCCACAATTAAACTAAGGTGAAATTCTCAACTGAGCAGGCGTTTCCATGCAAGGCAACTTGGTTCTTTTTAGTTAGAAATTAGCATTTAAAAAACCTTTGAAATTCACTTAAAAAACCATAGGTTTTAGGGACAGTTATAGTTAGTTGGACATTTCACTCGTACAAAACCATAGAAATTCCCCCGTTATAGTTAGTTCAGCTAACTATAACTCGCGCCCCCGCAATGCACTGCTGATGACGTCACATATTACATCACTCATGACATGGTCAGTGACATCACTCATGACATCACTGATGACATCTCAAATGAAACTTTTCTGCTGAAAACCAGACAATGGATTCCAATGGAAGGAAATACAAGTTACTGGTAAGTACCGTTAGAATTACTTTTCAGGGTCAGTGCTGGGCTAAAAGATGCAGCACTGTGGTCTCTCCTGATAAAAGGTGAGTAAATCGGAATTCGTAGTTCGGCTGATTTTAGAGGAATATTATAAAGTTCCAAAACTCCACACTTAGAAGAATTTCCAAGTGAAACCAGTCAATGTTAGCCTATGGAAGGAAATTCAAGTTACTGGTAAGTATGGCTAAAATTACTTTTCAGGATCAGTCCTGGGCTAAAGATGCAGCACTGAGGTCTCTCCTGATAACCGGTGAGTAAATCGGAATTCGTAGTTCGGCTGATTTTAGAGGAATATTTGTATGTTTCAAAAATCGACACTTGGAAACTTTTTCAGCAAAAAGCAGGCAATGATATCCTATGGAAGGAAATTCAAGTTACTGGTAAGTACGGTTAAAATTACTTTTCAGGATCAGTACTGGGCTCAAAGATGCAGCACTGAGATCTCTCCTGATAACAGGTGAGTAAATCAGAATTCGTAGTTCGGCTGATTTTAGAGGAATATTATAATGTTCCAAAACTCCACACTTAGAAGAATTTCCAAGTGAAACCAGTCAATGTTAGCCTATGGAAGGAAATTCAAGTTACTGGTAAGTACGGTTAAAATTACTTTTCAGGATTAGTACTGGGCTCAAAGATGCAGCACTGTGGTCTCTCCTGATAACAGGTGAGTAAATCGGAATTCGTAGTTCGGTTGATTTTAGAGGAATATTATAAAGTTCCAAAACTCCACACTTAGAAGAATTTCCAAGTGAAACCAGTCAATGTTAGCCTATGAAAGGAAATTCAAGTTACTGGTAAGTATGGTTAAAATTACTTTTCAGGATCAGTACTGGGCTAAAAGATGCAGCACTGAGGTCTCTCCTGATAACCGGTGAGTAAATCGGAATTCGTAGTTCGGCTGATTTTAGAGGAATATTTGTATGTTTCAAAAATCGACACTTAGAAACTTTTTCAGCAAAAAGCAGTCAATGATATCCTATGGAAGGAAATTCAAGTTACTGGTAAGTATGGTTAAAATTACTTTTCAGGATCAGTACTGGGCTCAAAGATGCAGCACTGAGGTCTCTCCTGATAACAGGTGAGTAAATCGGAATTCGTAGTTCGGTTGATTTTAGAGGAATATTTGCACAATGGTGAAGGAAGGGGGTGGGGCCTGAGGTGACATGTCTGCAAACACGCCCTGTGGCGCGTTTTAAGTTGGAGAATTAATTCCTCCTCAATCCTGAGGGTCCCTAGGGGCCAACTAGCCCACCAGGAACCTCCAGTATGCGCCAGGGGCTGCGTTGCAGAGAGGTGTACAGAGGCCACGCCCCTTTTGCAACACTCTGCAACGCAGCTCCGTGGCGCTTACTGGAGGTACCTGGTGGGCTAGATTGGCCCCAGGACCCTCAGGATTGAAGAGGATTTAATTCCCCATCTTAAAATGCGCCACGGGGCCTGTTTGCACACATGTCACCTGAAGCCCCGCCCCTCCCTTCACCACTGTGCAAATGCGCCCCGTGGCGCATTTTAAGTTGGGGGATTAAGTCCCCTTGAATGCTGAGGGTCCCTGGAGTCCAACTAGCCCACCATGTACCTCCAAAAGCGCCACAGAACTGCGTTGCAGAGAGGTGTAAAAGGGGCGTGGCCTCTGTACAGCTCTCTGCAACGCAGCCCCCTGGAGCATACTGGAGGTTCCTGGTGGGCTAGTTGGCCCCCAGGGACCCCCAGTATTCAAGGGGAATTCGTTCCCCATCTGCAAACGTGCCAGGGGACGCGTTTGCAGACTGCTGCAGGGTGGGGGCGGGGCCTCCGGCTTTGATGCCGTTTTTATTTTTTTTGTATGGGAGGGGGGCTGCGTGGCCCCCTTCCCTTGGCCTCTTTTTGCCCCGGGGACCCCATCCCCCGGGGCATGAGGATTTTCATTTTTTAAAAAAATTTAAATAAAACGGGAAGGGGGCCGCGTGGCCCCCCTTCCCTGGGCCTATATTGGCCCTGGAGATCCCATCCCCTGGGGCATGCCCGCTTTTTTAAAATTTTTAAATATTTGGAGGGGGGCTGCGTGGCCCCCCTCCTCAGGCCATTTAAGGCCCCGGGGACCCCATCCCCCGGGGCCGGCCTTTCCATTTTTGATTTTTTTTCAAATTTTTTTTTTTTTTTGGGGAGGGGGGCCGTGTGGCCCCCCTCCCGGGCCACTACTTGCCCCGGGGACCCCATACCCTGGGGCTGGCCCTCTCTGTTGGGGACTGTGGGGGGTCCCCAATCCCCCCACAGTCCCGCCGGCTCCCCGCGTCCCTTGGGAGCCGGCATTGCTTTTCCACATGGGGAGCTGCTGACATGCAGCTCCCCGTGTGGAAAAGCAATGTGCTTGGATATTGGAAGAGAGAGCAGGTTTCCTGCTCTTGCTTCCAATATCCAAAGCAGTTTGCAATGACAGGACGGGAGCCGCGAGGCTCCGTCCTGTCATAGCAAACTACAGTGTCCCGAGGGTAGGCACCCGGGACACTGCAGGAGCCGGCCCTGGTGGGTGGCGGTCCCCAGGGCCATCAAGGGCTCCAGGAGGGGGGCCGCGCAGCCCCCCTCCCTTGAATTGCACAGCCCCAGGGAGGTGGTGGTCCCCGGGGCTCTGGGGGTCCGTAACAGACCCCCACATTTATTTTCTAAGTGCCCCGGGGAGGTGGTGGTCCCCGGGCGTGTGGGAGGGCTGGAGCCCCCCCACACGTTATTAAAAATTAAAAAAAGAAGCCCCGGGGGGTGGCGGTCCCCGGGGCTGCGGGAGGGCAGGAGAGCCCTCCCGCACCATTTTTTTTATAAAGCCCCGGGGGGTGGTGGTCCCCTTAGAGGCCCCCCATAACAAACATAAACCCACCCCCGCATGCCCCCGGGACTTGGGCCACCCGGAAGCAAAATACAATCAAAGCGCGGGAGACCGCGCTTTGATTTTTTTTTTTATCGGCACGATCCGCGCACCCTGAGCGCATCCTGCTGATTTTCTTTTTTTTTTAAATGCTTTTTTCTGCCCAGGGGGTCCTTGTGGGACCCCCTGAGGAGACCTAGGGGGTCAGGGTGTTTCTACCCTGCCCCCTTTGTGCGTTTGCACACTTGCGATTTTTTTTTCTCGGCGGGATTCGCGCACCCTAAGCGCATCCCGCCGATTTAAAAAAAATGCTTTTCTGCCCAGGGGTCCTTGTGGGATCCCCTGAGCAGACCTAGAGGGTCAGGGTGTTTCTACCCTGCCCCCTTTTGCACTTTGCGCACTTGTTTCTGTCCCTCGGTTCTACCGAGGGACAAAATGGCTGCCAACACTTCCTGATTTGGAGTGTTGACAGCCAATTAACATGCAGCTCGTGATCGGGAGGGTGCGCGAATCCGACGCGGCCATAGATATATATGTGATTTTCATTTTGATTTTCACAGGAACTACTGAACGGATTTACACCATTTAACAAAAGGGTTCTTTCTGAACCAAGAACTACCTCTTTGCCAAATTTGGTGTAATTCCGTTCAGCAGTTCGGGCTGTAGCCGTGGCTAATGTTTCCTATGGGAAAATGAATGGGGAAAACACGTTTTGGGACCCCCCTTTTTTCTCTGCCCCCGCTTGACGAATCACCCCGAAACTTTCAGGGTAGGAGCGGACCGGAGCGGGCCATAAAGTTTGAAAATTTCGTGAAGATTCGTCAGCCGACGCAAGAGTTATTTCAAATAGAATGTTGCTGATTTCCTATGGAAAATAGGTCCTAACTATAACTATCTACTGGCGACCGCCAGTAGATAATATTCACTGAAAAAACCATAGGTTTCAGGGACGTTATAGTTAGAAATTAGCCTTTAAAAAAGCATAGACATTCGCAGAAAAAACCATAGGTTTCAGGGACGTTATAGTTAGTTGGACATTTCACTTGTACAAAACCAGAGAAATTTGGCCGTTATAGTTAGTTGAGCTGACTATAACTCACGTCCCCGCAATGCACTGCTGATGACGAGGGGTACAGAAAGAAGGAAGAGAAGTGCAGAAAGAAGCAACAGAGGTGCTGAAAGAGGCACGAAGGGTGCCAAAAGAGCAAGAGAATTGCAGTAAGAACCAACAGAGGTACAGAAAGAGGCATGAGAGGTGCAGAAACAGGCAGGAAAGGTACAGAAAGAGGGAACAGGGGTGCAGAAAGAGGCAAGAGAGGTGCAGAAAGAGAAAAGAGGGGTGCAGAAAGAGGCAAGAGGGGTGCAGAAAGAAGCAAGTGAGGTGTAGAAAGAGGCAAGAGAGGTGCATAAAGACGCAAGAGAGGTGCAGAAACAAGCAAAAGAAGTGCCGAAAGAGGCAATAGAATTGCTGAAAGAAGCAACAGAGGTGTGGAAAGAAGCAAGAGAAGTGCATAAAGAGGCAATTGAGGTACAGAAAGAGGCAAGAGAGGTGCAGAAAATGGCAAAATGGCAATAGAACAGCAGAATGAGGCAAGAGGGATGCAAAAAAGGGAATACGGGTGCAGAAAGAAGCAAGAGAGGTGCAGAAAGAGGCAAGAGAGTTACAGAAAGCGGCAAGGGAAGTGCAGAAACAGGCAAGAGAAATGCACAAAGAGGCAAGAGAGGAGCAGAAAGAGGCAAGAGAGGTGTAGAAAGAAGCAATAGAAGTGCAGAAAGATGCAGGAGGGGCACAGAAAGAAGCAAGTGAGGTGCAGAAAGACGCAACAGAGGTGCAGAAAGACAAAAGAGAGGTACAGAAACAAGCAAGAGAAGTGCAGAAAGAGGCAAGAGAATTGCTGAAAGAAGCAAGAGCAGTGCAGAAAGAACAAACAGAGGTGCAAAAAGAGGCTAAAGGGGTGCAGAAAGAGGTAGGACAGGTGCACAAAGAGGCAAGAGAGGTACAGAAAGAGGCAGGATGGGTGCATAAAGAAGGAAGAGAAGTGCAGAAAGAGTCAAGAGAATTGCTGAAAGAAGCAACAGAGGTGTAGAAAGAAGCAAAAGAAGTGCAGAAAGAGGCAAGTGAGGTGCAAAAAGAAGCAAGATCAGTGCAGAAAGAACCAACAGAGGTGCAAAGAGAGGCAAGAGGGGTGCAGAAAAATTTAGGAGAGGTGCACAAAGAGGCAAGAGAGGTACGGACAGAGGCAGGAGGGGTGCAGAAAGAAGGAAGAGAAGTGCTGAAAGAGGCGCGAAGGGTGCAGAAAGAGCAAGAGAGGTGCAGAAAAAAGCAACAGAGGTACAGAAAGAGGCAAGAGAGGTGCAGAAACAGGCAGGAAAGGTGCAGAAAGAGGGAACAGGGGTACAGAAAGAGGCAAGAGAGGTGCAGAAAGAGGGGAGAGGGGTTCAGAAAGAGGCAAGCGGGGTGCAGAAAGGAGCAAGTTAGGTGCAGAAAGACGGAAGAGAGGTGCAAAAACAAGCAAGAGAAGTGCAGAAAGCGGCAAGAGAATTGCTGAAATAAGCAACAGAGGTGTAGAAAGAAGCAAGAGAAGTGCAGAAAGAGGCAAGTGAGGTGCAGAATGAAGCAAGTGAGGTGCAGAAAGAGGCAACAGAGGTGCAGAAAGATGCAAGAGAATTCCAGAAACAAGCAAGAGAAGTGCAGAAAGATGCAAGAGAATTGCTGAAAGAAGCAACAGAGGTGTAGAAAGAAGCAAGAGAAGTGCAGAAAAAGGCAAGAGGGGTGCAGAAAGAGGTAGGAGAGGTGCACAAAGAGGCAAGAAAGGTACAGAAAGAGGCAGGAGGGGTACAGAAAGAAGGAAGAGAAGTGCAGAAAGAAGCAACAGAGGAGCTAAAAAAGGTGCGAAGGGTGCAGAAAGAGCAAGAGAAGTGCAGAAAGAAGCAACAGAGGTACAGAAAGAGGCAAGAGAGGTGCAGAAACAGGCAGGAAAGGTGCAGAAAGAGGGAACAGGGATGCAGAAAGACGCAAGAGAGGTGCAGAAAGAGAAAGGAGGGGTGCAAAAAGAGGCAAGAGGGGTGCAGAAAGAAGCAAGTGAGGTGCAGAAAGAGGCAAGAGAGGTACAGAAAGACGCAAGAGAGGTGCAGAAACAAGCACGAGAAGTGCAGAAAGAGCCAAGAGAATTGCTGAAAGAAGCAACTGAGGTGTGGAAAGAAGCAAGAGAAGTGCAAAAAGAGGCAAGTGAGGTGCAGAAAGAGGCAAGAGAGGTACAGAAAATGGCAAGAGAAGAGCAGAAAGAGGCAAGAGGGATGCAAAAAAGGGAAGAAGGGTGCAGAAAGAAGCAAGAGAGGTGCAGAAAGAAGCAAGAGAAGTGCATACAGAAGCAAGAGAGGTGCAGAAAGAGGGAAGACGAGTGCAGAAAGAGACAACAGGGGTACAGAAAGTGACAACAGGGGTGCAGAAAGAGGCAATAGAAGTGCAGAAAGAGGCAAGTGAGGTGCAGAAGGAGGCAAGAGAACTGCAGAAACAGGCAAGAGAGTTGCAGAAACAGGCGAAAAGGGGTGCAGAAAGAGGGAACATGTGTGCAGACAGAGGCAAGAGAGGTGCAGAAAGAGGGAATAGGGGTACAAAAAGAGGCAAGAGGGATGCAGAAGTTTACAAAAGTGGTGCAGAAAGAAGGCAAGAGCAGTGCAGAAAGAACCAACAGAGGTGCAGAAAGAGGCAAGAGTGGTGCAGAAAGAAGGAAGAGAAGTGCAAAAAGAAGCAACAGAGGTGCTGAAAGAGACAAGAAGGGTGCAGAAAGAGGCAGGAGAAGTGCAGAAAGAAGCAACAGAGTTGCAGGAAGAGGCAATAGAGGTGCAGAAAGAGGCAAGAGAGATGCAGAAAGAAGCAAGTGAGGAGCAGAAAGAGGCAAGAGAGGTGCAGAAAGAAGAGAGTGATGTTCAGAAAGAGGCAAGAGAAGAGCAGAAAGTGGCAAGTGAGGTGCAGAAAGAGGCAAGAGAGGTATAGAAAGAGGCAAGATAAGTGTAGAAAGAGGCAAGAGAAGTGCAGAAAGAGGCACTTGAGGTGCAGAAAGAGGCAAGAGAGGTACAGAAAGAGGCTTGAGAAGTACAGAAAGAGGCAAGAAAAGTGCAGAAAGAGGCAAGAGAGGGGCAGAAGGAAGAGAGTGAGGTGCATAAAGAGGCAAGTGAGAAGCAGAAAGAGGCAAGAGAGGTACAGAAAGAGGCAAGGGAAGTGCAGAAACAGGCAAGAGAAATGCACAAAGAGGCAAGAGAGGAGCAGAAAGAGGCAAGAGAGGTGTAGAAAGAAGCAAGAGAAGTGCAAAAAGAGGCAAGTGAGGTGCCGAAAGAGGCAAGAGAGGTGCAGAAAGAGGCAAGAGAGGTGCAGAAAGAGGCAAGAGATCTGCAGAAAAAAGGAACAGAGGTGCTGAAAGAGGCAGGTGAGGTGCAGAAAGGGGCAAGAGAAGTGCAGAAAGAGGCAAGTGAAGTGCAGAAAGAGGAAGAAAGGTGCAGAAAGATGCAAGAGAAATGCAGAAAGAGGCAAGAGAGGCACAGAAAGAATAGGGGTTTGTGCACCATTTGTACCAATTTAACACCCACATTTAGCAATAAGTAACACGTGACCATTCCAGCTTTGCAAAGGGCCTTCCACCATGCTGTAACACGTGAAGCTGCATTTTTGGAAACATTTGAGCCGTTTGAGCTAGAAACAAGGCTTTTTTTGTTCAAATCTGCAGATTAGGCAGCAGATGATGGAGTTTTTGGCAAATGCGGAAAATGTTTAATTATGTAAAAATTGGTGGAGCCGAACAATTACATAATTCCAGTGGCCCTGCTCATACCTCTGACTAGGTCCAGAAGTGCTCTTCAGTGGTTCCTTCTTTTTTTGTGTCTCATTGAGTTTATAGTTTAGCTTCTATGGAAACGAGGAAGACTAAACCTGAGGTTACCACTCCACAACACAGACTACAATACCACATAATTACTCTCCAAAACACATACTCCCATTCCACATAATTCCTGTACACTAAATACCACATACTTTCTATTCACATAATTTCACTGCACAACATACCACATAATTTCACTACACACAACGTACATCCAGTCTACACCAAAAACCATTAGTAACAAACTTTTACATTTACAACGCCAATACCTCTAACTCTCACAAATGCAAAACCTATTACATTGCAAATGCTTCTTTAACTAGTAATCGCGTTTGCAGAGTGGTGGAGCAAGGGTGCTGGGCCTCCGACCAGTGCTCAGGAATTCCGCTGCGTAGGACTTACAGGAGGTAACAGGAGGGCTTTTTGGCCCCCAAAGTCCCTCAGGAGTAAAGTGGACTACATCCCCATCCCGTAGTCTGCCAGGAGGCATGTTTGCAGAGTGGTGGAGAAAGGGGGTGTGGCCTCCGAAGACATATTAGCAATCCCACTGTGTGGGACTTACTGGAGGTAACAAGAGGGGTAGTTGGCCCCCAAGAAAATCCTTGGGCCCAACTACCCCTCCTAATACCTCCAGTAAGTCCCACACAGCAGGATTGCTAAGTTCTCATAGCAGGCCACGCCCCCTTTGCCCACCACTCTGCAAACGCGCTCCCTGGCGCGTTCTTGGATGGGAATTGAAGTCTCCTTCGCTGCTGGGGGTCCATAGGGGTCAACTATCCTACCTCTTACCTCCAGTAAGCCCCACACAGTGGGATTGCTGAGAGGTGGACACAGACCATGCCCCCTTTCACCACCACTCTGCAAACGCGCCTCCTGGCGCGCTCTTGGTTGGGTGATGACGTCCCCTTTCCCCCTGAGGGTCCCTGGGGGCCAACTAGCCCTCCTGTTACCTCCAATAAGCCCCTTACAGCTGGTTTGCTGAGAGTGCTCAAAGGCCAAACCCCCTTTTTACACCACTCTGCAAACGCGGCTCCTGGCACACTTCTGCTTGGGGGATGAAGTCCACTTGTGTCCTGAGGTCCTCAGGACACAAGAGGACCTCATCGCCCCACCAGCAGTGCGCCAAGAGGCGCGTTTTCAGAGTGGTGTAAAAAGGGGCGTGGCCTTGGACCACCTCTCCTTGGGGGCCAACTACCCCATCTATTACCTCCAGTAAGTCCCACACAGCAGGATTGCTAAGTTCTCATAGCAGGCCACGCCCCCTTTGCCCACCACTCTGCAAACGCTCTCCATGGCGTGCTCTTGGATGGGGATTGTAGTCCCCTTCGCTGCTGGGGTTCCATAGGGGCCAACTAGCCTACCTCTTACCTCCAGTAAGCCCCACACAGTGGGATTTCTGAGATGTGGACACAGGCCATGCCCCCTTTCACCACCACTCTGCAAACGCGGTCTCCTGGTGTGCTCTTGGTTGGGTGATGAAGTCCCCTTTCCTCCTGAGGGTCCATGGGGGCCAACTAGCTCTCTTGTTATCTCCAGTAAGCCCCATACAGCTGGTTTGCTGAGAGTGCTCAAAGGCCACACACCCTTTTTACACCACTCCGCAAACGTGGCTACTGGCGCACTGCTGCTCGGGGGATGAAGACCACTTGTGTCCTGAGGTCCTCAGGACACAAGAGGACCTCCTCGCCCCACCAGCAGTGCGCCAAAAGGGGCATTTGCAGAGTGGTGTAAAAAGGGGCGTGGCCTCGGACCACCTCTCAGCAATACCACTGTATGGGGCTTACTGGAGTTACCTGGTGGGCTAGTTGGCCACCAGGTACCCTCAGGAATGAAGGGAACTTAATCCCCCAACTTAGAACGCGCCAGGGGTGCGTTTGCAGAGTAGTGCAAGGAAGGTTGCGGGGCCTCCAGCGAAATGCCGGATTTTCTTATTTTTGGTTTTGTTAGAAGGGGGGCTGTGTGGCCCCCTTTCTCTTGCTATTTTTGGGGCCCGGGGGACCCCATCCCCCAGGGTCTGGCCAGCCTTTTCTTTTTTTTTGGAGGGTGGCCCGCGCGGCCCCCCCTCCTGAAGCCTTTTTCGGCCCGGGGACCCCATCCCCCGGGGCATTGCCTTGTTTTTTTTTTTTTATAATTAAATATTCAGGAGTGGGGCCACATGGCTCCCCTTCCCTGGGCCACTTCTGGCCCCAGGGACCCCATCCCCTGGGGCCTGGCCAGCCTTTACTTTTTTTTTATTTAAGAGGGCGGCCACGTGACCCCCCTCCTGAGGCCAATTATAGCCCCGGGGACCCCATCCCCCAGGGCCGGCCTTCTGTTTTTTTTAGTTTTATTTTTTTAATTAATTAAAGGGGAGGGGGGCCCCGAGTGGCCCCCCTCCCGGGCCACTTCTGGCTCCGGGGACCCCAGCCCCCGGGGCCAGCCCTCAAGTTGGGGACCGTGGGAGGAGCCCCATTGTCCCCACGGTCCCTGCCAGCTCCCTGCCTTCTGCGGGAGCCGGCATTGCTTTTGGGCAAGGGGAGCTGCTAACATGCAGCTCCCCTTGCCCAAGCAATCTGCTTCGCTTCATGGAAGCGAGAGCAGGTTTTCTGCTCTTGCTTCCATGAAGCGAAGCAGTGTTTGCTATGATTGCTCCTGCCCCTGCCATAGCAAACTGCAATGTCCCGAGGGTGGGCACCCCGGTACATTGCAGGAGCTGGCCCTGGGGTTGGCGGTCCCCAGGTCCATCTAGGGCTCCAGGAGGGGGCCGCGCAGCCCCCTCCCAACTCTTTAAAGCCCCTACGAGGTGGTGGTCCCCGGGACCCCAGTATTAAAATATTTAGTGCCCCGGGGAGGTGGTGGTCCCCAGGGCAGTGTGGGGGGGCAGGAGCCCCACCACACACTCCTCTAATTAGATTGGAGACCTGGGGAGGTGGCGGTCCCCGGGGCTTGGGGGGCCAATGAGGCCCCTCACCCCTATTAAATCAAAGCCCCGGGGATGTGGCGGTACCCAGGGCAGCATGGGGTAGGGCAGGAGCCCCCCATGCATTTTTTTGTAAAAAGCCCCGGGGAGGTGGCGGTCCCTGGGGCAAATTATGAGCAAAGCCCCGTGGAGGTGGCGGTCCCTGGGGCTGTGGGGGCCCCCATGGGCCCCCACACCATAATTATAAATTGCCTCTGGGACCTGGCCCACCCGGGGGCTTATAGAAAACGAAGCGCGGAAATGCTTTTAATGCTTTTTTTCGGCCTGGGGGTCCTTGTGGGACCCCCTGAGCAGACCTCGGGGGTCAGTGTGTTTCTACCCTGCCCCCTTTTCTTGTTTTGCATCTTTTTTCTACTGTTTTCTTGTGACTCATTTGGAGTGTTGGCAGCCAATCAAAACGAAGCTCGTTTTCGGGAGGATTTGCGAATCCTCCTCGGTGCTCAGATATCGACATTTTTATTGTTTGAATTTCTCAGGAACTACTGAACGTAATTACACCATTTAAAAAAAAGGTTGCTTTCTGAACTAAGAGCTACCTTTTTGCCAAATTTGGTGTAATTTCATTCAGCAGTTCGGGCTGTAGCCTGTTCCAAAAATTCCTATAGAAATTAACATGGGGAAAACTCGTTTTGGGACCCCCTTTTTTTCTCGGCCCCCGCTTGACGAATCACCCCTAAGCTTTTAAGACAGGAGCTGACCGGAGCGCCCCATTAGTTTTAAAAATTTTGCGAAGATTCGTCAAACGGTGCCAAAGATATTGCCAAAAGAAAAAACGCTTTTCCTATGGAAACTAGGTCTTAACTATAACTACCTACTGGCGACCGCCAGGACTGGCCGTAATAAATCCAACAAAGAAGGTTGCCATGAGGAAGCCCCGCCATGCTGTCACGGACCCATGCCGGCGCCAGGTGGCGCCTTGCTGTGAAGGGACAGGAGGAACGCGGGGGCAGTTCTACGGTGCAACCTAGCAAAAAGATCTTCTGCCAACCCACTGGGGACTTATTGGTCGACAATTATGCAGCGCACCACAACTCACTTGAGAAGCACAGACGCGCACTACAGGGACCAGCAGGCAGTGCGCCTGTACACGCCCACTGAGGCGGGCCCCATGAACAGTACCAGGTGCGTGACAAGTGGTGCGAGTGCTTCTAAGACTTCATTTGCCCATGATTAAGTGCTTGTTTGCACGAAACGCGTTGGGCACCAGATGAAAGGAGAAGTGCCCTGTTGTCCACGCTGCAGCTTTCCCCAATAAATGCGGTTATCATACCTCCAGTGTGTGGCTTCCTTAAGGGGATAACCTTCTTTGTTGGATTTATTACGGCCAGTCCTGCCGTGAGGAAGCTCGCCGTGCTGTCACGGACCCATGCCGGCGCCAGGTGGCGCTTTGCTGTGAAGGGACAGGAGGAACGCGGGGGCAGTTCTATGGTGCAACCTGGACAACAAGATCTTCTGCCAACCCACTGGGGACTTATTGGTCGACAATTAGGCAGCGCACCACAACTCACTTGAGAAGCACAGACGTGCACTACAGGGACCAGCAGGCAGTGCGCCTGTACACACCCACTGAGGCGGGCCCCATGAACAGTACCAGGTGCGTGACAAGTGGTGCGAGTGCTTTTAAGACTTCATTTGCCCATGATTAAGTGCTTGTTTGCACGAAACGCGTAGGGCGCCAGATGAAAGGAGAAGTGCCCTGTTGTCCACGCTGCAGCTTTCCCCAATAAATGCGGTTATCATACCTCCAGTATGTGGCTTCCTTAAGGGGATAACCTTCTTTGTTGGATTTATTATGGCCAGTCCTGCCGTGAGGAAGCCCCGCCGTGCTGTCACGGACCCATGCCGGCGCCAGGTGGCGCCTTGCTCTGAAGGGACAGAAAGAACGCGGGGGCAGTTCTACGGTGCAACCTGGCTAACAAGATCTTCTGCCAACCCACTGGGGACTTATTGGTCGACAATTAGGCAGCGCACCACAACTCACTTGAGAAGCACAGACGCGCACTACAGGGACCAGCAGGCAGTGTGCCTGTACACGCCCACTGAGGCAGGCCCCATGAACAGTACCAGGTGCGTGACAATTGGTGCGAGTACTTTTAAGACTTCATTTGCCCATGATTAAGTGCTTGTTTGCACGAAACGCGTTGGGCACCAGATGAAAGGAGAAGTGCCCTGTTGTCCACGATGCAGCTTTCCCCAATAAATACGGTTATCATACCTCCAGTGTGTGGCTTCCTTAAGGGGATAACCTTCTTTGTTGGATATATATTCATATATATGCTTTTTATAATAGTAACAGGTAAAAAAAAAAATGAATTTAATATCAAATATATATTATTAATAATAGTGTTAAATTGGATATATGTATATACATTAGAAACATATACACACATGTGTGTGTGTGTATATATAACTATATATGTATATATAGTATTTAATATTATTTAAATTCATTTTTTATATTAAATTAATGTTCTATATTAAAATATGAAAGATTTACTATTTAAAACGATATATATATTAAAAACAATATTTTAGTATGTTTTAAATGATATTAATGCGAAACAATATTTTATTTTTGATATGTTTGTACTTACCACTATAAGTACAGAGAGATGATTTATTTGAAAGTGATATTTTTCACACAATATTTTTGTTATACAATATTGTTGTTGATATTGTGTCAGCCATCCGCTGTGTGCAAGGCTCGAGTTTTTTAGTAGTGTTACTTTTACGTAATTTTCAAAGGAGCGCTCATATCTTTGTTTACATGAAGCAAATATTAGGCAAGATCCAGGGTATCTTACTTGCATCTACTGGGGAGAATGGAGCAAGTGAAAATGTACAGAAAATTCATGTTCTGAAGATTTATTAGACTGATTGATAGATGTATTATGTATTAGAGGATTGAAAGCTTTATGGTTTTGGGTTTGGAATGCCAAGAGAGCATCATGAAAACCTGTCTATTTTCAAATTGTGGAAGTATCAATGATGTACAGGGTAAGATATATGTGGACCAATATCTGTATGATAGCATGATCACTGGGAGCAGGGTCGTTGAGAGAAGAATGGGTCACTGTGTTGGATTTTAGTGAAAGGTCCAGTTCTTTTCAGTAATTGTGTGAAGGTCTGAAAAGTGTATTATTAGAGAGTGATCAGACAGTATCTGGGAGAACAAAGTGTTCTGTAACTAGACTTTGGCATGTAGGTTAAAATTGCAACTAGGTAGAAAGGGATTTTGAGCTCAAGTAATTTAATGAAATTTGTAAGGTCATTGAGGACTGATCCAATTGTACATGGAGGGTGATAGATGGCCACAGTGTAAGAATGGAAGCGACAATAACTATGCTAAACTGAAATTCTAAAGAGTATCAGACGGTTTGTATTGTAGATAAGGTGGTTGCAAGTGATTTGTTAAGAAGCATACCTACTGCAACCTTGCTGATAAAGCATTGTGTGTGAAAACAGTTCACAATCAGAGCGAAGAACTGCTGCCTTGGCTAGATATTTTTAATGTATCAAGATCAGTGATTTAGAACATCTTCTTATAGACAGTTTGTGCATTCCTTAAGACATATATTTCATTGGGCCTAGGGTTAATGTACTCCATGATCAATTCAGTGTTCAGTCTACGTTCATCGATAAGGCAATTAATACTCACCTTGAGATGATTTCTATGATTTGTGAACAGCTGTGCAGTAGAGTGAATACATAATTGTTTTCCAAGTCACTCATTCTCTAACACCACTCACCCTCACCGGCCACTCCATAACTCTATGGAGTAGATCTACTAAGAAATAGTGCAAAGCAGTGCAGTAACCAAAGTTGCTGCACTGCATTGTGCTAGGAGTAGATGGCAGTGTAGAACCATATTCACTAAATATGGCCTGCTGATGATCTCTTCCACGGGGATGGTGCACAAACAGGCTGCCTAGCCAAACTGACACCTTTGCAGCATAGTAAAAAGGTATGTGCATGCTGTCTAGCATAGATTGTGTACTGAAGGGGTAACCTTTCAAAGAAAAATAATGTGCTTTGACTTTTATTTGTTTACTATTCCCCACATTCAATCAATCATTCATGGGTTTGTGAAGTGCAAGCTACTCACCCGGAACAGGTATCAAGGCGCTGAGGCTTGAGGGGTAGGCGGGGTCCGCAGATCCTGGCGGGTCACTGGGTTCCGTCGAAGAGCCAGTTCTTGAGGTCCTTTAGGAACTTAGGGAGCAATGTAGTCCTTCGGAGGGAGAAGGAGTGCCCTCCTGCTCTGGTTTTCTTGATCCGAGGTACCGTTGCGAGGGAGAGCTGGGCCGAGCGAAGAGAGCGCTGGGGAGCGTGGAATGTGAGGCGGTGGTTCAGGTTGGCAAGTCCGGTGTTATGGAGGGCCTTGTGTGCATGGGTGGGAAGCTTGAAGGTGATTCTCTTCTCGACGGGGAGCCAGTGTAGGGTCCGTAGGAGTTGGCTGATGTGGCAGTGGCCCAGTAGGTTGAGGACTAGTCTGGTGGCGGTGTTCTGGATGTTCTGGAGTTTACAGGTGAGGTTCTTGTTGATCCCAGCGTAGAGTACATTGCCGTAGTCCAGTCTGCTACTGATGAGGGCGTGTGTGACAGTTTTCCTGTGATCGGGGGAGATCCAGTTAAAGGTCTTTCAAGGAAGGCGGAGGGTGTGGTAGCAGGAGGAGACGATGGAGTTGACCTTTGAGTTCTGAGTCCAGGGTGATTCTGAGGTTGCGTGCATGGGGGGGGGTCCCCGAGGGCGAGGGGGCACCAGGTGTCGCTCCAAGCGTCGGGGTATGGGCCCATGATGAGTACCTTGGTTTTGTCCGTGTTGAGTTGTAGGCAGCTGTTTTTCATCCATTTGGAGACGGCTTCCATTCCATCTTGAAAGTTGTCTTTGGTGATGTTGGGTTCATTGGATAGGGAGAGGATGAGTTGGGTGTCGTCTGCATACGATGTGATGTTGAGTCTGTGTGCTCTGACGATGGATACGAGCGGGGCCATGTAGATGATGAACAAGGTCGGGCTGATGGAGGATCCTTGTGGAACATTGGATATGTACTGTACAGTTTAGCACACATGCAATATTTGAAATGTTAGGATCAATTAAGACATTTTTGTGAATGTATGCCTGCCTCAAGGAGGTGTTATTTTTTTATGCAAAGCCAGGTCTGACAATCTCAGTAGATCTGATTTTGCTTCAAAAACCATGGATAATAGCATTGGATTGTAAAGCGCTATTTGTGCTACAAAAAGGGTAACTTCCCAGCACACAATTGTCTTGATTAAACATGCTCCTATATTTCAAGTATTCAAACTCAATGCTTGGGTAAGATTGGATTTGTGAGTAAGATGTGTTTTATAAAGCGCTGCTTGAAAATAACTTGGGTTTTCCATGTGCTCTCAGCACATAGATATTGTGTACAATGTGAGTTTGAACAGAGGTGCATTTCTAGAGTCTACTGAATCGGCCCAATGATATCAGTGCATGGGACAGAGGAAAACATAGTTGGACTTATAGTAAGTACATCATGAGAGCTGTTTGGGTGTCTCAGCACTGGTATATTAGTACAGGGCTTAAATGACAATTAGAACTAGAGGTATATTGGTCTTGAGGACAATTATAGTACTTACTGGCCTACTATTATGAGTATGGCCCAAAAGCTGGTATCTTTAATGTAAACAAAGAAAGTACTATTTGGCACTCCTTAATCACTCTACAAGGCTAGTTTTTTCTACTATGCTGGAGTACAATTAGACAGAGATCTTAGTTTGCATTACATCCTACATATTTCTCTTTTTATATTATAATATCCTTTTGCCTTTGAAAAATTCAGAAGAAAAAGTAACAAGGTAAATTCAAGCATATAAGCCACAAGTAACTGGTCCATTTTCGACTTCCACTTGGAACCAAACACCCCATTGTAGTGCTGATTCTTTCCGGGTAGTGGAGCATAGCAATCCAAGGCCCACTCAAGGGAGGTGGTGTGGGCTAGTAATCACCATATGCTGGCACGCAATTATAACACTTAATAAATGATTGTTCAGTCTGTGCTTTTTCTTCTGAAAAAGGAAAAGTATATTTATTACACACACTGCTCAATACTATGCAGTCATTTACAAATATGCATAAGACTGATAGAAATTCCTTTTGATGACTTTGGGTAATCACCTCTGACCACCTACAGGGGTCAAAATTAACAAACCACATGTCAAGATCCATGATTTTAGGAGTAAATGCAGTAATAAAAAACAACCAGGTGTGAATGCACTTATTAAAGTTATTAAAGTATATAAACTCTGATCAATAGTTACTGTCAACATTGTTACTGCAATAAAACACTTACAAAATGAACTTCTCATGGCTATGTGTGCTTTTGATCTACTTTCAACAAGTGTAAATGCAGTTCTATAAGCAGTCCCTAGAGGGCTTCATGTTTGGTACACACAGCACGTAACCATAAACTTCAGCTCTAGAGGGCAACTATACAGCATGTATCTTATTTTAGACATTTTCAGGCCACACTGACTGTGACCATAAATTTAGCCCACAGAGGGCACTGCTATCCCAGATTTAGAACTAAAGCACCAGCCTGGGGAGTGCTTGAAAATTGAAGAGATTCCTGAGTTGGTCCTGCTTTTTGAGACCCTCCATACTCACGGTCAGTACAATTGAAAATGGCTGTGAGCTCTTTTGTGGGAGACTGTGCCCCTCCTGCAGCTCCCATGCACTCTCCTCTACTTGTTAATGGTGGCCAACATGAGTGGAGACACTGTGCCAAAGTGTAGAGCCCCACAGGGCATTATGGTGCGCTCCTCTGAAGCAGAAAACATTTAATGAGCGGCTCTCCTGCTTTGCTGGGAAGAGCACTGCCTTTCTCCTTGTTGTTTTGTCCTTGCTTCATGGCCTCATACAGGATTTTCTCTTTCTTTTTGTTTTGGGGTGACTGGTCCACCTCAGTAACCCCACATGCTGCCAATGATGGATGCAGCTCAGGGAGCCCACCCCTGCTTGCCGTCGCCGGCTCCCTGCATGTGCAGCACTCTTCTGTGCTGTCACAGGAGTGGGCAGGTCAGGTTCTAGTGCTGGTGGTGGCCAACTTCTCCCGCGGACACAGGCACAGGGAGCGGCGCAGGCCCACCACCGATAAGGGAGTGCGATGGCACTCCTCCGTCCTGATTCTCATCGGGGCCCGGATTTGGCATCCTGGGACCTATCTCTTTCATCTTTCCCCATCCCTCATGCCATTGGTGCCCAGAGTTGGGTATCCTGGGCACCCAATCCACAAACTAGTTTGGAGGATGGGGTCGCCATGCCCTCAGGAACACTAGGGAGGTGACCCCACGCACGCCTCCGCCCAGCATATAAACTTAGGAATTTCCCTTGTGGTGACCCCCAGGCCTTGGCCCACTCCAGGAGGTTCAAATGCTCGGGTGGCAGAGCTCTCCTCGCTGGGGGGGTGTCAAAGGTCAAATCCTTCTTCTGCTTAGAATTACAGTGATTGGCATGTGGATTAATATATACGATACATTGCATATTGCCCGGATAATATGGAACGAATACCTCTCATATGAGGGGGGCATCATGTCTATACTAAATGATGTGAAGCGAGGTGTAGTGGATGCCGAGATACTTGATGCACATATTAAGACGCCCGCAATATTTATGAAGGCCTAACGTTGCACATATTGTTTACTGGAACTTGAATAATTACATCAATGTTATATGTGGACTTCTGTATAGTGCAGTATGGACTAATTTCAAATATATAATTCAGGTGTTTTTTGTTTGTGTGGTTAATTATGGTTTGATTTACATACAGGGCCACATAGGTGTTGATTTTGTGATGTAGTCACGACACATATAGGAGATGCGTGATTATGGATATATTTAAAGATGACCGCAATGGTTGTAGTAAGGAGCGATGCACGTACCAGTTGATTACTAGCACATGGTTTTATCGGTTTCACATGACCCGTGGTGAAAATGTTAAGTATGGTAGAAACTAAGATGACGCTGCACATGAACGCTGCCACGAACAGATGCGGGGTGTACTCTCCTTCTGCTACCTGATACTCATGGGAAGGCCGGATTATGTTGTGTGTTAGTTCGATAGGTGATGTGTGAATTACTGTCCATGTAGGACGTTCTGAATACATTATGTATAGCTTGGTGTTATGAGAGTTGGATTATACTATCTGTTAAATCTAAACATATTTGGCAAATGATGTTTCTGTAGGATATATTATATACGCAGTATAGGGCACTAAGTATACCAGAATGCTATGCGAATTGGGACATTTGTTTAAGATGCGGGCGCATATAGGTTGTTTGGTGATTTTATATCTATTGAATTGAGGAGTGGGGTGCAAGCAACAAGTGTACAGAATACTGACGGCAGGTTGTTTTGATTTTCAAAAAAGTACATTCTTTACTTCTACATTATTTGGATGTGACTGGCTGACATATGACGCCTGGGTAAGATAAAATAATGAATGTTTTTTTTTTTTTTGGGTGTGAATAGTGTGAGTAGAGGCGTGTGTGTGGGTTTAACGTCCTCCATAGATCTACTAGTCCCTTTCTATGTAACCACTCACTCAAGCCTTTAGAGTTGGATGCAGCAGTTGTCTGTTGCAGTGGTGGGAAGGATCTGTACAGATTTGTGTCTAATACTGCGTTGTAGTCCCCACCCAGTAACCAAGGGATATCGCACCATCGGGACAGCTTTACTGATAGTGTGCGCCAGAATGGAGCCTGGTCAGTGTTTGGGGCAGATATGGATCCTAGCACTAGCTCCCTGCCATTCAGCCTGCCTTTCGTCAATGCAAATCGGCCATGAGTATATACTTCTGTTTCTTCGGACACATATTGTGTGCCTGGTCTGACCCACACTAGCGCTACCTTCGCGTATGAGGAGTATCCTGTGGTAAATATCTGTCCTCTCCACTTTCGCTGTAGTCTGTGTATCTCGGGTTGTGATATATGCGTTTCCTGTAAAAATGCTATATGGGCTGCATGTCTCTTTAAGTACGCATAGGCGCTATATCGGCGCGCTGGCGTGTGCATACCCCTGACATTCCAAGTGATTATTGTTGTCGGCTGCATCTTTTAATTACATGATGTAGGCGTACGGGCAGTCGGCTTACTACTCTATAAGGGGGGTGAATGGCGCATACATGTAGCCTAGGTCTATTCTGCAATCTCTCTGTGCATAATTCCCAATGTTGTGTTTGTGAGATGTAATGTGGGGGATTAGACATTGTGTTGTGTAACATGGGATAGGGCAGAGGGACAAGTTGTGTCTGTCCAAACCTTGAACTGCGCCTCTCGGCAACTGCCGGCCGTACGTGCCGTGCTACTTTGTGTATAGAGGGGGGGGTAGATTGCGAGCTGACTGAGGCTCAGGCCCTATAGCTATGGCTTGTTATGCTCACTGCGCCTTGTCTTGCCTATATTTCAGCACCTCCAGACCCGTGGCGGGAGAGAGGGAAGTGAAGGGGGATACAGAAGGCTCAACTGTGTGTAAGTTCACAATTCGTATAGTTGAATCTCCACCCCACTGAACTACACTTGCCTCTCCGGGACTACTGACCTCACTGGGCACTTTATAAAATTACTGTGGCAATCTTTTCCTGTATCACATAATGTCATCTGCTGTTTGGGGCGTCACTTCTGGCAATGGCTGTGAGTCTTCGCCCAGTGGCCACACCGCAGACGTACTGTCTGCACTCATGGAGCGTTCTGATGAAGCATCCGTGTCTCTATTTTCTTGGCTTCTTCGCATGGTCGCTGCAGTCTGCAGAACAGCACGGCGTTCCCGTAGTCGCTGCTCTAAGTTGGGAGCAGCCTTAAGCTGCGTCCGGTTCTTCCTGGCTCGTCTGTGCGGCCTCTGCCAGTTCCTGCGGCTGCTTCGTTGAGAGTTCGTGTCGGTATTCCGTTTATCTGGTGACACGTTGTGTCCCTCAGCTTCAAGCCAGTCCCATGCCTCTTCCGCTTCATTGAAGAAGTGAGTGGAGCCGTCTTTTACCACTCGAAGTCGAGCCGGGAAGAGGAGCGAGTATTTTATATTTAACTCTCGCATCTTCTTTTTGACTGCCATGAATGTGCCTCTCTATTTCTGCACTCCAAGAGAATAGTCCGGAAAGAACAGCACTTTAGAGTTGTCAACTCTGACCTCTTCCAGTTTGCGTAGCTCCTGAAGTATCGCATCTCGGTCTTTGTAGTTTAGGAGTCAGACGAAACTCTATGCGCCCTTTCCACTACGAAAAAGGGGGAGAGTGAGTTTTGTGGCATAAAGGTTCTCAGCCAGGTCTCCGTGTAGGTCACCGCGTCTCGCCCTTCCGTTCCCTCGGGCAGACCTACTATACGGACGTTATTGCGGCGTGATCGCCCTTCCGCGTCGTCTATCCTGCGCTCCAGAATGCGCACTTTCTCCGCCAGTGTCCGCACTTCAGTAGCCGAGGCTTTGGTGATGGGGAGGATCTCTTCCATTTCCGCTTCTATATCATCTGCTCTCTCTGTTAGTTTGCGATGGTCTGCGTGCAGTATTGTGAAGTCTGATGTGATTTTTTCGATTCGTCCCTCTAGAGACGTGCGAGTTTGCACCAGTGACACACTTAGCTGCATCAACGCTTGCAGTACAGTGTCTATTTTAGATCCCAACATGGGATTCTCTGCATTCTCTTCAGTCTCCTTTTCATGTTCTGATTGTTTGGGTGGTGCTGTGGATTGTGTGGATTGCATGTTCGTTCCCTCACGCTGTCTGCCCATTATCCTTGCCGACCGGGTATAGACTATGCAAGCATATTATGGACGTGATGGGCCAGCCACTATTCCTTCTGCTTGAAGCGCTAAGCACGTTATGGTAATGATGTGGTGCCAGTGGTATTGCTGTACAAGGGGACCCTCTCTACCTTATGGATCGCTACTGTGTGGTGCCGTTCTGTGCAGTCTGTTCTCCTCTCTTGGTCTCTGGGAGCTTACACTGTTCGAATTGCCGCGGATTCTACAATGCTGGCATTACTAAAGTCCAGGGGATCTGCTACTTCTTGGGTTACTTATTGGATCTCTCTGCCCCCTCTCCATCTGTATCGTGCTGTGGAAAGTGCACTAGCTCCCAGTGTCCTCTTCTCAGGTATGTGACACCTTCCACCCAGCTCAATCGATCCTGCACCTCGATGTACTGCACCCCCCACCAGCGCAGCCTTCTCGATTACGCCGGCACCATTTTGCGCTGCTCCTGGCGGGACCTGGGTTTGAGCCAACCCCCGGTGCCCCGCATCGCAGCCATCGCAATAATCACCAAGTTTTCTGGCCTCACACGAGGCACCGCCTTTGAGCGTGGGTGACTCGTGTGCACAAATTACCAGAGCTGCTCTGCCTGCCTTCTTCGTCTCTGCCATTTTTATTCACTCAGGCACTGTAGCTTTGACTTGGCCTGAGCGCAATCCAGGCCCAAAGCCCGCTCAGTGTAACTCACTCAGCAGCCGTTTACTCCTGCAATCTTCATGCGCTTCTGTCCAGCCTTCGTTTGCGTTCTGCCCAATTGTACCGCCTGTGCCAGGGAGCTGTCAGTGCTATGTGCCTTCTGCAAGTTGGGTACTCCAGGCTAGCCCCCTGAAGCGGCCTTCTCACAGAGGCTCTGCTGTCTTGCCACTTGCGTTATAGGTTCTCATGGGCGCCCTCTAATGCCCGCCTGGCCTGGGCTCGATAAAGCCCCCAGGCCCCAGCCGCACAGCATTCACTGGTCAACGCCTGTCTTCTCAATCGCAGGGCTCCGCGGGTGCGGCCGCGCCTCATGCAACTCCCCTCGCAGGTCCCGTAGAACCGAAGCTTCTCCACGCTCTTTGCCTCCGTGCGCACTGCCTTCCCTCGCCGCAACTCCTTACCAGCACACAGGTGTGGATACAACCCCTCTGCTTTCAGCAAGCTTCACTGATGGTCCAGGCGTTGTATGGGCTCACTCACTGGGTTGCCGCCCGGCAGTGCCCAAGTCTGAAGCCGCGCCAGCGCCGTCCCTCTCCTCCGGCAGCACCAAGATGGCCGCCTCCCCCAGCTTGTCCAGGGACAGGCTCGGTCCCAAAATCAGCTGTACGCTGCGCTCCGCCTCCCGGCTCCGCGGTCGTAGGATCCTGTGTCCTGCAATCTATCTGCGGCACTTTTTTCAGTGTTTTGACGGTGCTAGTGGCAGTTATAATGCACAGACAAGCGCGCCACCATGCAGAGCTGCCTTAAAGCACGTCCGCCATCGTAGCCAGTCAGCCACGCCCCCCATAATGAATGTTTTGATAATAGATGCCATGTATATATAGAGATATCTGCGACACATTTCTAATTTTATTTTTAGATTTTGATTACTTTGTGGAGCATTCTTTAATGATGAGATGATTACAGGGAACTAAGGATAAGGAACTGAGTGAGTAACACTTTTCTGGTTGTTGACTTGGTGACAGTTTTAATCACTTTGGATAGGAGATACTGTGGCTGGATGCAAAACTCATGAGACAAAAGTTTTCACTGAACTGTTTATAGCTCTTACAATGTACACACAGGCATGTTTCCTAACAATCTAGTATCTTTCAGATTGTTATTACAGAGATACCTATCACTTTTTGAGGATTTTAGTTACAAAGTAGCCTGCTTAGTCTCTATGTAGATCTACACAAGAATCTTATTCTGACTTTTGGGGTGCACATCTGATTCTGAGATGATGGTTTTGCACATGGTGTACTGGTGCTGAGAAGTATTATTCTAACATGGTTATTGGGAAGCTGGATTACCATGACAACAGTTGAATTTGTGATATTTGGTATATGTTCTTTGTTTGTAGCCCTGAGGAAGTCAGTGAGGAAATCTTTAACATGACGAAACATGTGTTGGCTACTGGCTACTTCTATGAATTCTTGCATTTGTCAAGATTGAAAACTGTCAAGACTGAATAAAGAAAAAACTGTATACTGTGGACTACTATGAGGTTGGACATTTATTGAATTTTCTGTGCTCAGGAAATTGTGTACATGTTTATAGGGACATTGTTTCCCTATTAGAAGGATGTGGTGGCTGCCTTCTTTCCTTTGAAGCACTGATCTAATATGTATTTTGTTTAGCTATTGGGCCCAACACATTATTTGAGCATTCATACAACCATGCCGCCAATCTATTCTTAAACATTATAAAATGCTTAGATCACACACAACTGTGGGTGATAAAATAATTTCTCTAGTTGAATATAGAGAAAATAGAAATTCTAATACTAGGTGAATTAGGAAGCATGGATGCCAATTTGAAACTGAACTTTCATTCAAATCCCAAATAAGTGCAGTTAACCTCCAACCATCCTTAGCAAGGACAGTGTTTCTCTCCTGTTAGCCGGACAGATGATTAAGCTGCATGAGCACTTTATAGTATCTTGTCCATGCAGGTGATTAGCGCATGGACACTCTGTGATGTCATGGCTCGCGCCGTGACACACAGAGAATGATCGTTAGCGATTGACAGTTGAGGGACTGAGGTGAAACGCGACATTGAACTGCTGGCTGGTCTGTGGGATGAGCGGATCATTATATGAATAAAAGTCACTGTTACATTTAACCCTTTGGAGTCCTGTCGTCTCTACATACGAATGTAACAACGAGCTTGATCCCACACAGAACCTACGCGTAAAAAAAAGAAGATTGAAGTTTTCTTTTCACCTAAAACTGCGCAACAGCTGAGCCTTCACAGGCTGGTGAGAGCTGAGGGACCGGTCATTTGATGTGTCTGGTGAGCGGAGCGTTCAATGCGGCCGAATGCTGGTTTTCGCATGCTTTTTTAGAGCACGCAGTTGCGTGCCAGTGTTGAGTTTCTCCGTCTAATCCTGAGAAAAAGGAAGAGGAGGAGTCAGCGTCGTGTGACTGGGAGAAGCAGCAAACGAGCGTCAGCATAAGGAGGAGCCAGCAGTATTGTATTTTGTTTGCCTCAAGACATTGCACTGTGGGAAGCCTCTTCTGAGCTGGAAAGCAACAACATACAGGAAGCTGTGTTGTTTTTTTTTAAATTTGTTTTTTATTGTGAATAAAGCTCATATGCCAGCAGACGGGTCCACCTTTTCTCAATCATCAAGAGGTTTGTGAAGCACCACATGTTCGAGTCTCCACAGGAACCTTTCACAGGTGAGATTTAAGGTTTCTAGACAGCATCTATTGTAAGATTTTGGAGCTGTAACTTGACACAATCTCCTGTCATATTGTTTCTCTCTGGGGAGTTCACGTCAAAATTAAATTTTTAAGACTGCTTCTGCTACATGTGACAGCGGGGTGCACACCTTAAAACACAGTTTTTTGTTTTGAATACATGTACATTTGGATCATATCTCTAATTCAGTTAAAATTAGTTCATAATGCAGGCTTTCAATCCACCACCACCTTTTTTAGATTCACCAGATGAACCACCAATTTCTTGGTATCAATGGCTTGACACATTTGAAACGTATCTTGGGGCACTAGGTGCCCATAGATTTAGGCCAGAGAGGAAAAAGTTATTTTAATGCACTTGGTGGGGTTTGAGGGTAGAGCAAAACTTAAACATCTACCAGACCCAGTTGGGGGTGAAGGAGAAGACTTAGATGAATATCAGGAAACCATAAAGAAACTTGTAAGTAGGTCTGATGGCCAGCCTAGTCTGGTGGTATTGTGTCACAAATTTTTCAAACGTGTCCAGAAAATTGAAGAGGATGTTGACACTTACATAAGTGCGTTGAAAAAGTTAATGACTGATTGCGAATTTGAACATTTTAGTGAACAATTGGTGAGAGATCAGTTTGTCAGTCACCATTCGTCAAAAACTGTTGTCTTTGGGGAATCCTTCTTTGGATGAATCCATTAGAGTAGCCAAAAGTATTGAGACGGCACAACAGTCTATAAAAGAGTTAGAAAACAAAACAGTGGAGGTAGTGACATCTGTGTCTTTGCACTTTTAAGAAGAAGAGAGATGTGTTTCAGAAGAGTTTTTTCAAACGTACAGATATTTGTTTCAGATGTGGTAACACCACTCACAGCAAGAATGGTAGAGCATGTCCTGCAAAGAATGTTGTATGTTGGTCTTGTGGCAAAGTGGGACATTTTGAGAATGTCTGCCAAGGTCATAAGTAAGACAACGTTAAAGTTGGATATGTTAAAGACAATAGTGACAGTGAGGCTGAAGATATGGTGTCAGAAATGAGAGACATGGTGTTGGTTGTCAGCGACAAGCAAGTTAGAACAGGCGATCCCGCAGATTGTGTGGATCCCTATGTCAATATACTTGTGGGTGAAAAAGAATTACGACTTCTAGTAGATTCAGGTGCACGCATCACTATGATTACTTAAGCTTTATTTGCCACCAACTGGGCTGAAAGACAGTTGATGCCTCCTGATCGTGCACCAGTATCTTATAAAGGCCGTAAGATTGATTTACTTAGATATTTTGAAGACGTCATGTAGTTTAAGGGTAGAGTCATTCAGGGCAAAATCTATGTGGCTATCAAAGGGTTGAACATACTTGGGTGGTTTCACCAAGGTTTGTTTGATATGATGTTATGTACCGGTGCTAAAGAACAGGTTTTGGCCATACGGGATTCTTCCAAGGTGGAAGACGTGTTGAACATTTACCCAAAGGTGTTTTCGGGTGAGTTGGGAAAAATTAAAGGTTTTAAGCATAAAATAAAAGTAAAAGAAGGAGCAGTTCCCATCAAATACAAATTAAGGAGTGTTCCTTTCAGTGTTAGGGAAGATATAGAAAAAGAACTTGCAGCGTTGTGTGATAGAGGTATAATCGAACCCATCAAATCATCTGTTTGGCTTTCTCCATTGGTCGTAGCACGCAAGAAAAAAAATGAGCTCGGAGTTTGCATTGACTTGGGCAGCCTTAACAGAGAAATTTGAGTGAATTCCCACACTCTCCCCAACATTACAGAAATGTTAGCAATGGTTGCAGGAGCAAAAATCTTTACAAAACTTGATCTGGCGTCTGCATACCACCAGGTGGAGCTGGACCCGGAATCACGCTACCTTACAGCTTTTGTGTCCCCATCAGGTATTTTCCAATTTTGCTGCATGCCTTTTGGGCTGGCATCAGCGGCGTCAGCGCCTTATGGTAAATTTACTTAAGGAACTAAAGAATGTTGCAATTTTCCAGGATGATGGTCTAATCCATGCCCCAGATAGGAAGACTCATGATGAAATTTGGAATAAGGTTTTGTCCAGTTTCCAAAATCTAGGTGTTGTTCTCAAACGTGAAAAATGAGAGTTTTGCAAAAACTCTGGAGTATTTAGGACACACAATTTCGAGCTCATGGGTCACACCAAGAGCAGGCTTAGTACAAGCCATATTGTAGGCGCCACAACCTTATGACAAAGCAGGTGTAAAATCCTTCTAGGGGCTAAGTGAATTTTATTCACGCTTCATCCCGGATTATGCCATAAAGGTTCATCCCATTTCTAATTTGTTAAAAAAAGATACAGTGTTTACATGGGATGCTGACTGTAAAAATGCTTTTGAATGGTTAAAAAAAACAACCCAGTGTGTTAAAAGCATTGAAACCCTATGGTCCAGCTGCACCCTGCACTTTAACAGTTGATGCAAGTTGTTATGGTTTAGTTGCTGTGTTAACTCAAAACATTGACAATGTGGAACGCACCATTGGTTTCGCATCCAGAGTACTCAGGGAAGCTGAAACACATTATTCGGTTATAGAGAAGGAACTCATGGCCTGTTGGTGGGCCATTCATAGTTTAGATGTCATCTGTGGGGTAGGAGATTTACGTTACAAACCGATCATAAGCCTTTGGTTTCTATCCTGGGTAACACGACCAACAGAAACAACACACCACGCATAGCTAGATTGTCCTTCAAACTATTACAGTTTCAATTCAATGTTGAACACATCTCAGGTGGCAAAAATGTCTGTGCAGATGCTCTCTCATGTTTTCCTATGAAATGTGAAGAAGTCGAAGGAGGAGACAAACATTGTAATGATGAAGATTTTGATGATTGCATAGTTGCAGCTGTGGAAATACAGCACATTTGAGCCATTGATGAATGTGAATGGAAAAAAACTATGGAGAAAGATGAAACTTTGAAATGTGTAATCAAATATATCATTGAGGGGTGGCTTATGGAAAGGAATGTTGGTGTTGACATCCAGCCCTTTATCAAAGTGTGTGACCAATTGTCAGTTGAAAATGACCTTGTTCTCAGGCATGAGAAAATTATCCCTCCCAGTGATCTCAGAAATGTTCTTTTGTCTAATGCACATGAAGGACATTTGGGAGCTACTCTCACAAAGCGTAGAGTGTGTGAGTATTTTTGGTGGCCTCAGATGAACCGTGACATTGACGCCATGGTACATGAGTGTGCCATTTGTTCTAGTAGTGACAAGGCGTTGCGCCTTTCAAGTCCACCTTTGATTCCCATTCCTATGCCCGACAAACTGTGGGAAAAACTGGGCATTGATGTTATGAGACTTTTCCACGTCTTACCTCATCAGTCACGTTTTGCCATAGTTTTAGTCGATTATTACTCAAGGTGGACTGAGGTCAAATTCGTTGCCAAGGCTGACTCGAAAGAAGTTGTGGAATATTTGAAAGATGTTTTTCTGAGGGAGGGTTTTCCCAAACCCATAGTCTCTGACAATGGTGTGCAATTCTTGTCTTCTGAAGTTGATGCATTTTTAAAGGAGTGTTCCATCAATCACCTCAAGAGCTCTCTCTATCACCCACAAACCAATGGTTTGGTGGAGCGCTTAAACAGGGTGATAGGTGATTGCATACGGTGGGCTATATCCCACAATAAGGTTATACCAGAAGCAGTCAGGACCATGTTGTGGTTCTATAGAACGATGCCACACTCATCAACAGGTGTTTCACCGTTTGAACTGATGAAGGGCAAGAAACCATGCTCTGAATTCAGGCCAGCATGGATGTCCAAATGGTTCAAACAAAGTGTATCTGCGCAGGAATTAGATGAAGTAGTCAGAAACAAGGTTGAAACTACCCAAGCAAAACAAAAGTTCTATTTTGACAAAAGTAAAAATGTATCATTGAAGAGCTTGGCAGTGGGGGATTTTGTAAAGATCAAAAAGCCTGTCTTTGTCAAGAAAGGTGAATCCAAGTTTACTGAACCCGTGTGCATTGACAAAATCTGTGACAGTGCTGTACGCGTCAATGGATGCAACTGGTGGAATAAGAACAAAATTGGAAAAGTTGATCCCCAAGTGTTGGACAAATACCCACATTGTACTAGTACTGATGCCAAGGAAGTGATAAGTGACAATCAAAGCAACACTGGTCAAGATAAAATTCCTCTTGTTCCTTAGGAGAAGTGGAAGGGATGTTAGGCTGCCTGTTAGATTCAGGTAGTCCCTCTTCTCACTCTTCTTTGAGCACCTTAGGGGAGTGTGTTTCCCAGTGATTCATTTGCTCATTTCTAAGTACTTTATATCTCTCTGCCAATGTCTCCTTTTCCAATTTACACATATTGTATTGTTATTATGCATTCCATTACTTTTTGTTCCTTTTATCTGTTGTCTCTAGCTTTTCTTTGTAAGGAGAAGAGATATGTAGTATCTTGTCCATGCAGGTGATTAGCGCGTGGACACTGTGTGATGTTATGGCTCGCGCCGTGACATGCAGAGAACGATCGTTAGCGATTGACAGGTTGGGGACTGAGGTGAAACGCGACATCGAACTGCTGGCTGGTCTGTGGGATGAGCGGATCATTATATGAATAAATGTCACTGTTACATTTAACCCTTTGGAGTCCTGTCATCTCTACACACTTGTGACCATTCATTTGGACTAGTCTAATGTAGATTACAGAGGCTTTCCAAAAAGTATCATGGACAGATTGCTACAAAATCAGGTGGACAAACTTTGGTCAGGTGGTGAAACGTTGTACTTCATCAAAATTATGTTTCATTCATTTTGTTTTTCTTTTTTCAATTCACTGGTTTTATCCTCTGAGCGTTCATTGTCTTCCCCAACTTCATTGCTACCCCATGGTATGGGGATCGTGTCTCTTCTGACCAGTTCTAATTCCTCTTGTGTCCCACTTCCTAGTAGCCTCACGACTAGGAAGTGGGACACAAAAGGAATTAAATAATGGTACATGGGAAGACAATGAGAGCTCAGAGATTAAAACCAGTCAATTGAAAAAAAGAAAATCAAAATGAAAGAAACATAATTTTGATGAAGTACATAGCTGTGATTTCTGACACAACATAGGTGAACACTAAATTTAATAGGATCAAGAGGTTGCATCAAGAAGTATAAGAGAAAGTAACCATTTAGGCAGTGACTGTTCCAAAGAAGGATTAGAATTGCAAACCTATGAGATCATCATACATTTGAGAATACACATGAACCAGAGAACACAAATACAAGGTGTTGCGGTTGGGGAACATTTTGACCCCAGCTCGAATTGGATGACTATGGAGCCATAAGATAATGAGGTGGCAAGCAAGCGAATGGACTTTTTGTGAAACTATAGAAGGAGACATTTGTCCTACATATATAAATAAGCCGTGATGAAATTCAGTTTTGCTGAACAAAACACTTTGGCAGTAAACTTGGCTGTTTTTATGAAAAGACAACATCATTTTAATACACAAAAGGAGTTCTGGACTTATTCGTGGGCACACCATTCTGTGGTCAATTTGTACTCATCTTTAAAGATGTTCTGAATCAGCTCATTCCAAGTCAAATGCCTCCCAGCCTTGCGTTTTCACCTTTGCAAATTATCGAGAGGAACCACTGCCTGTGCTTTTACGTTATAACAGCAAGTGCTCAAAAGTCATGGTTTAGAGAAAATCAAGGGGGATATTCACAAGAACATGCGATAATCATCGCCAAAATGGGTCAACGCAATTTCACATATCGCCGTCCATCGCGGGAAACTAATACCGTGTCAACGCCCCATTCTCAACATGGCGGTAACATGCAATAGTGACCTGATAACGCCACAAATGTCCGTGATAAAATCCCCGGGACGGCGATAAAAATCTAAAGCCGAACGTGAAAAAAGTTGCGATAAGCCCAACTGCGAGAAAAAAAACAGCGACAAGCAGCGCCAGGCCTACAAGTCCCACAAGTCAGGCGGGAAAAACCACCACAAAAGCGCCAACAAAAAGCACAAACAACTGCGAAGCACCATGGAGGTAGCCAGAGCGAGTACAGAGGACAACAAGAACCCCACAAGCCCCACGGAGGACCAGCCTGGGACCTCGGGGTCAGGGAAGGGCAAGGAGAAGAAGAAGAGGAAGACGCCTTACAGTACGCAGGAAAACCAGATCCCCATCACGGAGGTCATAGAACACCACCACCAACTGTGCACCACCTCCACTGTGTCATTGGCAACTAAAAACACAATATGGCAGTCCATATTGGCCAAGGTGAATGCAGTCGGAGTGAAGAGAAGGGAAGTGGACGACTGCAAGAAGTGCTGGACTGATGTGAAGCGCAAAACCAAGCTGAAACCCGCAGCCAACCTGAAAGCAGCAATGCAGACTGGAGGAGGGAGTCCAGCGACACACCAGGAGCTGGATGAGATGGAGGGAATGGTGATCCGAGTCATCACTGGGGAGACGGTGGCAGGAGTTGTGGCACCGGACACTGCACAACATGACCTGAGCCAACAGCAACAGGGTGAGTAACGACCAGGGACTGGGGAGACGGGGGGAGATGGGCACAATGGCACACATGCACAATTAAGTATAGCACATCTGCGGACAAACCATGCACAGGAGTCACAACTCCGACCAAGAGCCCAAGTTACCCAAGTCTGCAACATCTCAGCACTGTATAAGCACAGAAGTCAAAGGCCCACCGCCTGAAAGGGATATGGGCCAGCCAAATCAGAGCTGAAGGGCAACACACCCACAATGCTGCACACACACAGAAGAATCAGAGCACCTCAACATTGATAACAATGTGGTGCAAACTGCAACACTTTCACAACAGAACAGAGGACACAACTGCCGCCGCTTGTGTGTAGAAAATGGCCATTCGCATTTGGCATGTTATGTTATGTTATGTTATGTGGGTCGAGTCTTGTTAGATAGGTTGCAAGGGTGGGCAGAGGAACACTCGATTTTAAGTGATTTACAATATGGGTTCCGTAAAGGAATGGGCACAATAGAACAGGGACTAAACCTACACATTATTTTAGAAAAATACACAAAAGCAAAAAAAGAGAGGTTTTATGTAACTTTTGTCGATTTAACAGCAGCGTTTGATTGCGTCATTCATGAGAAGCTCTGGTTGGTTTTAAAGGAGATGGGTGTAAATGTTTTAATAATTACCTTCTTGAGGCAGCTTTATTCAGGTGCAAGGGCTAGGGTTAGATTTGGGAGAGGCGGTGAATGTACTGAGCACTTTAGTGTTAAAGAGGAGCAAGACAAGGGTGCATTCTTGCCCCGTTCCTTTTTCACTATATATAAATAGTTTGGAATCAGTATTAATACAGGAGTGTAAAGATTTACCCGTAGCTGCCAAACGCCCTATTCCGGCACTCCTGTATGCGGACGATGCGGTCCTAATGGCCCGCACACCGCTGGGTCTTCAAAGGGTGGTAAATACCTTTGTTAACTTTATGGCGAGTTTGGGGCTCGCGGTTAATTGTTCTAAAACCTTTACAATGAATTGTGGGAGAGGACAAAAGAAGAAAAGTATGACCATTTTTATAAACTCAAAGGCTATAGAGCGCACTAAGACCTTCTCCTATTTGGGGATTTTATTTGATGATTTAGGGATGTGGTCATCGGCGATTAAAGTAAGAAGGCTGCTATTGGTCAAATCGATTATGGCACTGTTAAATTGTTGCAAAAAATTAGGAAGACGTGCACCCGGAGAAATTTTACCAATTTATAGGGCAAAATGTGTATCCATAGCTACGTATGGAGCAGGAATTTGGGGCTTTATAGGGGTTAATGCCTTACAGCTTGCAGAAAATATGTTTTTGAGGTACCTCTTGGCAGTACCAGATAGCACTTCAACGTATATTTGCCACCAAGAACTCGGGGTACCGTATTTAGAGGATATAATTAAGATACAGCCTGTCCTCTTGTGGCACAGAGTATGGACCGCAGATGGGACAGAATTAAATAGGGAAATACTGAAGGATGCCATGGTAGTAGATGGGGTCAGAAATATAAGATGGCTAACCTATGTCAAAAAGTTTTTGATTAAACTGGGTCATCCTGAATATTTTAAAGATCCGCAAACCATGCAAAACGTATCAAGGAAAGACTTAAAAGTAAGTTGTATGCATTACTTGGGTGAAGTGAGGACTACTATTGAATTAAAGAAACCAACAGTGCAAGCATATTTTCCGGTTTTTAGTTACTTTTAAGATGCAGCCATATATTTCCCTTATTACCGATGATTACGAAAGGTTTCTCCTGACACGTTTTAGGCTGAATATTTTATATCGATTGTTTAGTTTTCCTGTACAGAATGATTGGTCGAGAAATTTATGCAATTGCCCATGTGACGAGATTTCGGCACAATCGATGATACACATATTGTTTTTTTGTAAATTTTATTCTATACCAAGAAGGAGATGGATCATTCCTGTGCTCAAAAAATTAGGTTTCAGACAATGTTATCCCGCTTTTATGATTCTTCAACAGTTAGAGGATTATTTTATTATTGTATCCGTTATTGCCTTTTTAAAAAGTGTTTTTAGGTCCCGAAAATCAATTGTGATGTGATTCAACTTATTTTACAAAATTTTAAGCTGGAATGATGGTTTTATATTTCTGATATATGAACTGTGCTTTTATGGTTAACTGTAATAGCTGCCGAATAAAGAACTTTTGATGTTATGTTATGTTATGTTAACTGATTTTGTAATGCGCGTAGCTACCCAAAAAGGGTTTCCCAGCGCAGACCGAGAGGAACCAACAAATAAAAAGAGTAAGTACTATTGATTAAACAGCCAAGCTTTCACTAATTTACGAAATTTTAAGTGAAGTGTTTCTTTGCGGATCGCTATGGAAAGAGAGTTCCACAAGAGAGGACCAAGATATGAAAAAGAACGGCCCCCCATTCTTGTGAGTTTGGTCCTGGGAACCATGAATAATTCCTGTGTCGTAGAGCGTAACAGTCGAGAGGGCTGATAATGGCGGACCAGATTTTGCAGGTATTGAGGGGCAGTCCCAATCTTAATCTTAAACATATAGTCCAGGGCTTTAAACTTAGTCCGACTTTCCACTTTCCACTTTCAGCCAATGTAAGTCTCTCAAAGCATTGGAGATTGAGGTCATTCTAGGGATTTTATAAAGTAACCTAGCGGCAGAGTTCTGCACCACTTGGAGCTTACGTAGCACATCTTTGTTTGCTCCCAAAGAAGAATATTCCCATAGTCCAGTCTGGATGTAACAAGTGCCTGGACTACCGTCCTTTGAGTAGCATTGGGGAGCATCCAAATGATTTTCTTCAACCATTTTAAAATGGTGAAGCAGGTGGCTGCAGTTTTTACCGCATGTTGTTTCATGGATAATTTATTATCCATAATGAATCCCAAATTACGGGCTTGAGCGGTGGGCGAGGGTAAGGGTCCCATTTCGCTGGGCCAATGTTGGAGGCCCCAAAGGTCCTCATTTTTCCAAAAATGAGGACCTCCGTTTTTCACCATTGAGCTTGAGTAAATTGGTTTTCATCCAAGATGCAATGTTGCTCAAGCCCATTTGGAGAGTTGAGGGGCCTTGCACATTTCCCGCAGATAGGGAAAAAATTATTTGGGTGTCGTCAGCGTAAGAAAAAAGAGACAACCCAGCCTCCTCTGCAATCGCAGCCAAAGGTTGTAAATAGATATTGAACAGAAGGGGACTTAAAATGGATCCCTGAGGTACCCCATAAGGAGAAAAAGAATTTTAGAAGAAGCTCTCGATGAAAAAACTTGAAAGGTCCGTTTAGATAAAAATGAAGTCAGCCAGCCAAGTGCTGTCCCTGTAATGCCAAGTGACTGCAAGGATTTGATTAGCACGGTATGAGAAACCGTGTCAAATGCGGCGCTCAAATCCAACAAAATGAGGGCCACCGTGTTACCAGTATCTAAATGTTGACGCAGCATTTCGGTAACGCCAAGGAGAGTCGTCTCAGTCGAAAAGCCCGCTCTGAAACCAGACTGAGAGGGGTGTAAAAAGTTCGAAGATTCAATAAATTTGGATAGTTGCAAATTTACATGTTTTTCCAAAATTTTGGAAAAAATAGGAAGTAGGGAAATGGGCCTGAAATTAGATGACTGATCAGGATCAGCATTGGCCTTCTTCAGCAATGGAAGGACCATAGCATGTTTCCAATCGGACGGAACCGAAGCCTCTTGAAGTGAGGCATTGAGTAGTTCCATAACAATTTCCAATGAGGGCTGCTCAAGTTGTAAAAGTATAGGAGCAGGAAGAAGATCACAGGGAGATCCTGATTTGATACTGCCTAAATTTTTTTGAAAGAATTAATATCAAGAGGCGCCCATTTTTCCAATTTCATCGGAGGTTCCACTATAAAAATGGATTTAAAAGGGAAGCTAACTGAATCGGCACCAAAGGCCCAATTTTATCCAATGTCTGATATATTTGCTCCACTTTACTTACAAAAAAATTGGCAAGAGTGTTGCATTGAAATTCATTTAGAATAGGAGAAGTGGGCTGCGTATCCGAGCCAGCCAATTTTTCACCATTGCAAACAAAGTGCGAGAGCAATTTTGTGCATTGGAAATAGAAGAGGAGACAAATTCCGCTCGAGTCAGTTTACATAGAACATGATATTTTTTAGAGCAGTTTTATATGTGATTTTAGAATCAGGGGAGTAGTCTCTCCTCCAAGATCTTTCCAATGCTTTACATTTACTTTTTTCGATTTTTAATTGTTCAGTAAACCAGGGAGCAGGGGGACGATGATTAGACAGTTTTTGGCAGAAAGTGGAAGGCAGTGATTAACTGCATTAGAAATCCAACTGTAGATAGTATCCAGAGACGATAGTGATAATGAACCAATATTTGGAATATTGTTGGACAAAATTTGATTAAAAATTTCCAAATCCAGTTTTCCCCAATTTCTAAATTGCGATTGTACTTCAGTTGCAGGTATGAACAAGTTAGGTGGAACTGTACATTGAAACTTAATCGCAAAGTGATCTGACCAGCATAATGGAAGAGCAGAAAAGCTTTGAATATAAGATAGATTAGAAAAAATTGGATCTAGTAAGTGTCCAGCCGTATGCGTCGGGCCACTGTTGCAAAGTGATAAATTCATTGCAGAGAGGTCCGAAATTAATGTGCTGCTAATAGTACATTCCGTATTATCAAGATGGAGATTTAAATCACCCAAGATGGTAAAATTAGCCATTTTGAGTAAGAGTGGGGCAATCAAATCTGGCAATGACGACGCCCAGGAGCCAGCAGGTCCTGGGGGCCGATAAATCAGCATACCAGAGAGAGTAAATTGCGAAGTCAAAGTAAGTTTGAATAAAGCTGCTTCACAACCAACAAAAGGCAGGTCTTCAAACTTGCAAGAGTAACATTTTTAAATATTAATGCAATGCCTCCTCCTACTTTTAAATTTCTATCTTTTCTAACTATGGCATAATTGGCAGGTAAGGCCATAGCCACATCTGGTCCTGAACTAGCGTGTAACCAGGTTTCCGTTAAAAAAATTGCATCAGGCTCTTCATTACTCAACAAATTAAAGATATCCTCCTTGTGTTTAGGGAGGGATCGACAATTAATATTCCAAAAATTAAAAGATTTGTTAGAAGAAAGACAATGATTTTGATGAGGTGGAGCGTTAACTGTAATTGTGCTATTGGATTCATTTAAGAAGTTAGTACGAAAAGTAAAATTACAACCCGGACAAATAATCGTGTCTTTTAAAGGACAAAGAACGCTACAATCTAAGTGGTGTTTACCATTGAGATTCATCAGTTGTTCAGAGGAATATAGAATCCTCTGTCCTGAAGATGCTACACTCTGAGCATAGTTTATGGCCCCAGGTCCCGTTCGGTCTCGGACGGGCGCAGACGGGCTTGCCGGCTGCGCGTCCGGACCATGGCCTTTAAATCAGGCAGTGGGCGTGCGGCGTGCAACGAGTGGAGCGCTGACCGCAAAGAGCGCGTGGGTAGCAGGAAATGGCCGCCTGGGACCAAACGAGTCTCGACAGGAGTTTACCGTTTAAAAGGAGTATAACACACTCCACATTAATCAGAGCAAGTGACAGAGTAAAAAAGATTAAAAATTAGCAGCAGACAGTAAAAATATCCCCAAGCAAATTCAATTCTCAACCAGATTCCCCCACCACATGTAACAGTGTTAAAGAACCTCACCGGCACTGCGCGTCCGACACAAGCCCCTTAAATCAGGCAGTGGGCGTGCGGCGTGCAACGAGTGGAGCGCTGACCGCAAAGAGCGCGTGGGTAGCAGGAAATGGCCGCCTGGGACCAAACGAGTCTCGATAGGAGTTTACCGTTTAAAAGGAGTATAACACACTCCACATTAATCAGAGCAAGTGACAGAGTAAAAAGATTAAAAATTAGCAGCAGACAGTAAAAATATCCCCAAGCAAATTCAATTCTCAACCAGATTCCCCCACCACATGTAACAGTGTTAAAGAACCTCACCGGCACTGCGCGTCCGACACAAGCCCCTTAAATCAGGCAGTGGGCGTGCGGCGTGCAACGAGTGGAGCGCTGACCGCAAAGAGCGCGTGGGTAGCAGGAAATGGCCGCCTGGGACCAAACGAGTCTCGATAGGAGTTTACCGTTTAAAAGGAGTATAACACACTCCACATTAATCAGAGCAAGTGACAGAGTAAAAAAGATAAAAAATTAGCAGCAGACAGTAAAAATATCCCCAAGCAAATTCAATTCTCAACCAGATTCCCCCACCACATGTAACAGTGTTAAAGAACCTCACCGCATAGCAGGAAACTGTGAGATGACAATGTACAAGTACAACCTCACATCCCTGATGGTGTAGAAATGTCAACTGTCCCGCATCACATAGGCATCTCCTCACAAACAGTCACAATGTACATTGTCATGCAGTCTGCAAGTAAACTTGTCCAATGCGTCAACATACATGTGAACACAATGTCAATCTGTATCTCCCCTTCACATTGCAGAGGGAGAATCAACACCTCCTGCAGAGCAGACCCAACAACTCAGCACTGATGATGAAGAGGACCTCCCCAACATCGACACCGACGCCCTCCAACAGCCCATGGACAGCTTCGGCACCCCACCTCCAGGAGCAGTGCAGCCCAGCTGCATCGAGGAGACCCCACCCCCTGCACAGACCACACAGCAGGAAGCACCCACCACCACTGCTGTCTCCCAGGACCCCCACGACCAACACATGGCATTCCAAAGCCGTGTGTTAGGGTGCCAGGAGAAGATGGCTGATCAGCTGCGGGTGGGGTTCGACCTCATGGCAGACAAACTAGATGCCATACGTGGGTGTCTACGTCCCATCAGGGACCACTTACAGTGCCCGTACGGACACCCACTGTCCGCTCCATGCTCTCCAACAATCCATGGCTGACATTGCTGGAGTCATGACTCTGAGCCAAGAACAACTGTCCAGTCAGAGTGGCTCCAGCGATGCCAGCTGGGAGTTGGGACACATGCAGAAGATCATGTTGAACATGGAGCGGATGCAGGCGGAAAGAATGTTTGCCATGGCTGCACACCAGCGAGATGTAGCTGTGATCTTCCATGCCCTGCAGATCCTCGTCATGGCATTGCCGCCACAAGGCCTGGCACAGATGAATGCTGCTGCTACTACTCCATCCACATCTCTGCCCCCTGAAGTGTCAGTGCCACACAGTGATGCAGACTAAACACCACCACCCACATGTGAGGCACCTGACACATCAGAGGATGAAGATGATGATGAATCTGGCACTGTGGTAAGAATGAAGTGGTAGCATTTATCTCTGCTATATGGCCTGTTTCAGCTTGGTTCTGCCCTCTGCATCATGCCCTGGAGTAACACCTTCCACTGTCCCCCGATACACTCAGCGACACTCACCTTGGACCTCGATAGGGACTACCATATTTGGTTTGGTTACCAATAACACATCAATCACACTGCCGACTGAAGTCTGCCTCTTTCGATGAACTTGTCAATCCCTAATGGACTCTGGCTGGCCCTCCATGGGGCAACAATGTAAAGTGTGGTGTACATGGCCCTGTACTGCTCCAGCTTCAACACTCCACTGAATGCGAAAAAAACATTCTGATTCACACAGATGTGTCGTGGCTATGACCAATCAAGTATGAAAGTATGGATGAATGTAGGGACAGTTATTCCACCAAAAGGTACTCCCTGGGTGATGATACCAATGCGCATGTCTGGCCGTGACCCAGATAGGCAGTGAGACACACATTGTCATTCAAATCAACACTCATCACAGTTGAATACAAGCGAAGGTGCGTAGACTTTATTAGCATATGCGTGGCAGTATGGGCAAGAGAAGTGCCACAACATGCAGAGCAATGCAGCAGTATGTCGGGAATATGAGGAACGTTTCCAAGTGCCGCTGTCCACTCCGGGGGAGTGCCTCACCCTTCACAGGTGTGTGTCAACCCGCGTTGTTGTCAGCTCATGTATTCGGAGTCCAGGCGAATGCAGCCATGTCCACTGTTTTCGTGGGATATGTGACCAGATCTCCAAGATGCAACAAGGTGTTGGGACATGTGTAATGGGTTCCAATCTGTTGTAGCTGCAGGTACGTAGTTACTCGTCCATGAAAGCGATTGCAGCTCCGTAGGCTATCATTTCCAACATGAGGTCGGTGTCGACTTCATCAAACAGGATGGCGAGGCCATCCATTAGCAGGTCCGGACAGATGTGCTGCATCCACCCCTTTCACCAATTAGCACAACAGCCCAATAGGAGAGCGGTTCAATGTGGTCACTGTGATGCAGCGGTAATTTCACGGTAATTTCTCAATGCAAAACCTCATTTACCTCTATTTACCGCTGTAAAGATGTTGGGCCCTTGACACCATGTATTACCTTCAGGAGACTTTATATAAACTTGAAAAATCAAAAATGCAATTAATATTTAAGGCAATAAAGAGAGTTGTGAGTATTTTAAAGGGTTTTATTTTCTAGTCAAAAGTTAAGGTTCTCTGACTCTTTATTCATTAGTCAAATATCAATCAGGTTACAGAATTGAAAAAATAGGAAAAATACCATTAATACAGAACATATTACAGTCTGCTTACGAGGCATTCCATGTTGGAAGAAAATGTGGAGCAAAATTGTCAGTCAGAAACTCTTAAAGAGTTTCTAAGAAAAGAGTGAGTCTTGCAAGGCTAATCAATAATTTATAATGGCAAAAATCTCCCATAAAGAGAAATAAATGCATAGGACAAATATATCTTTTCAAAAGCAGTTAGTCAACGCATGAAATTTAAAGCTTAGCACCTAAAATCTAAACCTATTCTGATCCTCTCAGCTCTCCATCTCTGCCTCGCTGTGCTGGTCTGTCTCTCTGTCTCAGGAGCTGCAAAATAGCCCCCACAGACGCAGCCCCTCCTTCTCTCTCCTCCCCGTCTCTGGGGCCGATTCCGATCTCGGCCGGTAGGGCTCCGAATCGGATTTGGCTTAACCGGATCCGATTCGGAGCCCTATTCCCCAACCGATCCGTACGCGCGTCTGGACGAGCGAGTACGATGCGAAATCGCCGACCGACTCGTCCGGGAGTCCCGACTGCTCCGACCGACTCGATCCCAGCTCTAACCGCACCGACCGACTCGCACGGACACGACTCGCACCGCGCAATGGAGATGTTCCCCGGCCGGGTAAGTACAATGCGCGCCGCGAGCAGTCCGACCGAGCCGCGCACTCCGGCTCGAAAGAGCAGTCGGAGCCGTACTTTGGGGGTCCGTGTCAGACCCCCTGTACGCGTAGCCGCGCGAGTCGCACACAGGGGGGACCCATGGGTCCCCCCTACCTGTGCGTGTACGGCGCGAATCGCTTCGCCGCGTACACGCTGTAGGGGCGCCCTTGTCCGCCTCGCACCCATTGAGTCAATGGGAGCCCGCGTACGCGTTGTACGACAGGCTCCCATTGACTTCAATGGGAGTCCGACCGACTCGAGTCCGATGGCATACGTGTGCATCATACTCGTTCGGTCGGGCTGCACGGGTCCGATTCGGTCGGATATCGCTCCGGGTCCGGCTCGGTCGGAGAGATTTCCGGGCCGAATCGGAATCGGCCCCTCTGTGTCCAGCACAGAAGCTGGGCCTGGCCCTCAGGAAAAAATTAGCAAAAAGCCACCCCTCCCACTTGTAAGCCATATTTCAAGCAAAAGCCCACGTGCTTGGTCCTCGTAGCTGGTCCAATCAGAACTCCAAGACACATCGTCTCCCCATGGGCTGACTGGATACGTCATTAATCAGGCGTGTTCCTCATTACATGACTTCACATCCTTTTACATTTTAAAAACAATTACATTTTTCTGTAACAAAAAATATTAATTGTGAGTTTTTCTCTTCACTCCAGGCTACAAAAAAAATATGCAACATAGTGAAGGTCGAAGAGACGGAAACAGGAGGTCGTGATTTATTAACAAAGCCCTTTCATTGAAAGTTGGTAGGGAAGAGGAGCACATTCCATTACAATCTTCAAGGGCAAAACTACAGTAAACTGAGTCTACTAAAACAAACTGAAATCACGTGGTTTTCTACACCGCAAAAAATGCGTGTTAATTCAGCACAAATATGCTAGTTCAAGACACTTTTTCTAAATTAATCTAAATTAAATATATATTTCTATAATGAGGTTAAATCTAAACTACACATTAAAACAACCATGATTAATTAAATGAGCATTGTTTTACATGATTTCATTTGCAGGCCTCTTTCATGTTTTCATTCGCCTGCACCAAAATCTGCGTGCCATTTTAGAAATGCTGTCTGCAGCTTTTTGTCATATAATAATGCATACATTTTATAGGTGAAATCTGAGCTCCATCAATTCACCCTTTGATGATAACAAATCATGATACCTCAAATGATTTGTAAATCATCACACTTATTTATTTTCACAAGTGACATTTTTATTGCAAAAGCTGAGCATATAACAATTTTACTTCTATTTCTAAGGCAAACACAAGTCTTGTCTGTAATCAGATCATATATATCCAAGCTCAAAGTTTAGTGCAGAGTTCTGTAAGTAGCTTCTTGGAACTGTTAGTTTCTTCTAAAATAAGTAACTAAATAATAAAAAGAAAATTCAACAGGACAGTTCTCTTTTCTATTTTTTTTCTTCTTTTCCTTTCATCATTCAAAGATTCTTTTCTCTTCAGCTCTTTGACAGTTCTCATTTATTGTTTCAGCCTTTCTTTTTCTCTTTGTCACCAGCTTGCCATCAGGGTGGCTCATACAGTTCATTCAAACTGACATTCTGTACTTTTTCCATGCATTTTGACCACTCAGGTGCTGAGAAACTCTGACAGAGCACCATCAATTCTCTGCACTTTTCCAATCCAAGCCTTTCACTTTTATTTTCACTTTGATCAGATTCAGATGTTTCAGCTATGGGTGCAAATGATTTTTCAAAGGACCACTTCAAACTTTTTGGATACCCTTTCAGCCAGCTTTTCCTACCTCCACTCGTAGGCCCACAGCACTAATTTCTTCTTTAGAGGCTGCACCTGACTCTTCCACCCTTTTGACACCGCTTTCATCTGAGTCAGTTTCCACTTTTGCTTTTGCAGTGCCACTTGCTTTAGTGCTGCTTCAGACTCTGTGTGTTCCCTTACAGCTTGACTGACCCTCTTCTGTGGACTTTTGACCACTGCCGGCATTTTTTCTTGAAGAGGAGCTGTTTTATCAAGGGGACATGGGACCATACGTGTGTGAGAGGCATACACCCAATTTGGAAGGCCACCACATTTCACAACAGTCTTTGCCAGGATCATTTGGAACAGGCCTTTCCATTTCACAGCATCTCTCAGATCAAAGTTGTTGCACCATCCATTATGCAGATCTTGTGTAGCAGTTGCAATCTGGTGAGAAACTGCACGCTCCACATCATCCAGACCTTCACAGGAATGGCTAGTGTTTTCATCAGTGTTTTTCACAAGTGCATTTGCATGTCCATTTTCAAGCCCCTTCAGTGATGCTGAAACACAGTCTTTTGCAAAGTGTAACTCTGTGCTGTCTTTGTGTTGCTTTATTAGGCTTGAAACTTCAGGCAGATAGTTAAAATTCAATCTTTGTCCATTCTGTTGTTCTGCACACATCATCTTTGAGACCTCATTATGATCTGATTTCAGAGAAACTGGCAATCTATACCTGGGCATCAGTTTTTGCAATAACACATTTACTACTAACAGGATACAATATTGTGCAACTGAATTAGCATTTCTCTTTCCCAGAACAACAGTGACTCCCAATTGAGAAATTATATTGCATGTTATGGTAAGGGCAATCAATTTCGAATTTTGGGCTGAGGTAACTACTGAAAGCCATGAAGCTTTGACAACATAATGTATAAGGAGCACAGCATATGCTGCTCTTAATGTGTCATTGTTACCTTTCAAATATGGGCCATCTACAAAATGGACATTGTTGGGCTGAATCAGACGTTCATCCTTAAAGTCTGATATTGGTTTCAGGCAAACATTCATGACATTTAAACATTTAGGTTCAGTTTGATCACAAACAATTTCATTTGCTGGCAGTAAGCTAAATACATTTGAATTTAGACATTTCTTGGTCACAGTATTTTCCCAAAACAACTCCACAAAGGAAGCAACCATTTCAATAATTGGAAATTCCATTATTATAA